>OY804593.1:81952009-82597009 GCA_963680895.1 Fragum sueziense | reverse complement strand
GGGTTGATAAGGGTTAATGGATGACCTTGAGGAAGGTCAAATTGCATGGAACAGATAGATATCGTTGAAAGGAAGTTGCATACCAAATTTGAGCTTTGTATGTCAAATAGTTTTGGAGAAATGGCAAAGGTTAAGTTTTCAGGTTAAGTTTTCGGACAGACGGACGGACGGACGGACGGACAGACGGACAGACAGACAGACAGACGGACATGAGTAAAACAATATGCCCCCGATCTCTCGATACGGGGGCATAAAAATGTCGTAACTACAGCTTATTGAAGCTGTAGTTACGACATTTTTCGAATCTCACTGACGAAAGGAAAATCTGCATAAATTGTCCAGCCTAACTGCATATATCATACAGGAAAATCTTAAGGTTTACGAACTGAGAATGAAATGCAGAGCCAGAGGCAAAATTTGAAAAGTGCCAGTAATTCCTAAACTGTGGTATATTTTCATTCCAAATACAAACATTAGCATTTTGTATGGTTTAGAATTTTGAATTAATGCATACTTATGGAAATATTTGACAAAAATGTTCAAAATTACCTCCCTTGCATATGAATATAGAGTAAAATAATATTTGTAAATTATTTTCTTCTTGAAGCATAATCTTGAAATCCGGCATGGTGAATCAACTTATGTGAAGTGTATTTAAAAGTGTGTGTAATTTGATGCATTTCGTATGGCTAGAGAGTGGTGTTTTCATTCTCAGTTCGTAAACCTTAAGCATTCAAACATCCATACATTAACCTTTTTCCCAAACAACGAAACAAAGGGCGGATTAATTTGAAAGTTGCTGACAACAACAAAGAAGGTGCAAATAAAGATAAGATCTGTGTAAAATATAGCATAGACAATATTGAGGTAAAAGGAGAAAATGCTGATTATCAGCATTTTCTTCTTTTGTCACAATGTTTTCACAAGTTGTTTGTGTTAGGGACTTTAAAATCAGGACTTGCTTGAAAAAGGGTTAATTTCCCAAAGACAAGTATCAAAAAGACCTGCAAAGAGGTGGAATATAAAGGGGACTTGGATATAATAACAACTGTTTACCTCTGTTGTCAAAAGACATGGGTGGGGGTATTGATGTTCCTGCCCTGTGAATAAAAAAGAAATTTATAATGTACGGGAAATAACTCTTGGATACCTTATAATCACATTTGAAGTGTACAAAAATATTATTCTCCCCTGCTAAAAGTCTAGGCTAATCATTTACATGAACCTGCCACTGCCAAATTGAGCATGAACCTTCTCAACAGTATTCATTTAACCATTTCCTAAACACGACCCGAATCCCATTTTACTACCACAGAATGAGTTTGTTACTAAAATGGGACCATGAGAAATTTTGACATCCCTGATAGTAAAAGCTTTGGAAACCAATGAGGCAAAAACAGAAAATGCTGGCAGATCTCTTGATTTCTCTTGTTGCCTTAATATTTTCATTGTTAAATACACCAAACCTATCTTTATCAACAACCATTTTGTTGTCTGCAGCAGCCTTCAAATTAGACCAGTCTACACCATTTCCCAAACAAGACCTGATTTTGACGTCCCTTATAGAAAGGGCTTGAGAAAACATTGAGGCAAAAGAAGAAAATGCTGAAAACCAGCATTTTCTCCTTTTGCCTCAATATTTTCTACGTTATATTGTACACAAAATAAAATCTTTATTAAGATCCTTTTTGTCGTCTGCAACAACTTTTGAATTGGGCCACCCTAAAATTTTGTCGTTTGGGAATGGGTTTAGAAGCAGAACTTACAGAAATGGTAACTAGAATGTGAATAAGAGGATTAATATAGCTTTTGAAACTCATGTGATAGTGATACCTAATAAAAGCAAAAGGGAAGTCAACATTCAAATTCAATATTATCTGGTTGTAAATTCTATTATTGTTAAAATCATTGACCCACCTGATCATTCTGTTAGCGGGTCCCATATCCTTATGTCCCCGATATCCACTGTGAGGCTGGAACCCGAGCTGAGGACGGAACCAGTTGTTGCCACGATTAAACTTGTTAAAATCTTCTGGCTTCAGGACTCGAGCCATTGCCCTGCAGAAGAAAAAGAGCATAACCCTTTCTCGAACAATTTTTTTTTTAGGTTGTTCCAAATTCAAAGATCATGCTGACAACAATTTCAAGTTGATGAATTTTTGCATTTTGGGTCTTTTAGGGTAGAAAACATTATGTGAAATGAAGAAATTGCTTGTCACAGGCAATTTCTTCATTTTCCATGATGTTTTCCCAGGCCTTTTTCTTGAGAGGGGTCAAAAGGCATCATTGTGTGGGAATGGGATAACAGCTAAAACAAATTTTAATCAGGAACATTGATGATACCTTGTCTGACTTATCATTTGTTTACAAGTAAACAAAGTAAAGTAACAGATAAGAGGAAGCGAAGACATTCTAAATTTGTTATTTCAAATCCAAACCTTATGTTGTGAATATACATTTGAATCGTCTTAATGAGACGATTCCAATGAGTACCAACAACATAGGGTAAATATTACATTTGAAAAGTCGTCACTCCCTGTTATCTGCAGCTTTAAGTAAATGACTAAATGCGACAATTGATGCCACAACTCAGATTTTTCAAATAACTATCTGCAGTACGCATTGATCTAGAAGTTAGAAATTTCCATTGCACAAAACACAAGGAATGTCAAGTACAGTTGTCCCAAGCTAATCTGATGTTTATAAACAAAAATTCAACCCTTTCCCAAACAAGACCTGGAGTTGACTTCCCTATTAGAAAAAGGCTTGGAAAAACATTGAAACAAAAGAAGAAACTGCTGATAACCAGCAGTTTCTCCTTTTGTCTCAATACCGTAAAACCCCTTATTGTCCGGACAAAATTAATTAATTATTTTTTTTGTTGTCCGATTACTTAGGAAAATATTCTGAAAAGTGTCCGAAAATTTCGGTTTCCAGCTTCAAAGTAGAAACAGTCTAGTGGTGCTATTAGATCTAGATCTGATATGATCGCAAAATGGTTTCAAGGTCAGATAAATTTGTGCAACAGTCAAATGTTCAATATTGCATAGATCACCTTATGCAATAATCGCTTGCTATACAGTTTTGCATTTGACAGGCGAGTTCATCTTTTTAACTTTTTTCAAATCCATCTTGGGAATCACTTTGGGCGCCGCTATAAAGAAAATGATTCATAGCCTACCAAAAATCATAACAAAGAAGCAAACAAAACGTGAACAATTATTGAATATTTCTTTTTTCTTTTAACTTTTCGCAATATCACATCAATTGAACATCATATTTGACATATTTCCCGTAGATTGAATAAAACACTGGCTTTTGACCAGATTTTATTTCCTCAGGGAATGATAAAAGTACCTTGTCATAATAAATCCAAGTCTAACAATGATTATCCAACTAATTGTTTTTGTCAAAATCGGCAGACTAAATGACTTGCGGAGATGAAAATCGATAAGGTTTAACTACGGTATAAATATTGCGTAGTTACGCGGTTATTGCTTGGAGAAATGGTGAGAGAGAAAAGGGTGTTTCCTGTTATAACCACAATGTCAGAAGTCCCCTTTAATGTGAGACGCGCGCGACGACCTTCACTCGTGTACTTAGAAATCGGTCAACCCCCTTCACGTGTGATGTCGCGTGCCTGTGATCAGTTACACATCAATCACTCTTTTACAGTTTGGGGGCGGAGAAAACAAATTTGTTACATATGATTGGTTGTAATTCAGTTCCATTCCCTGTCAATCACTTAGAATATATGCTTTCCCATCATGCATAACTTAAACGAAAGCGACGTAACAACAGAGTATATTGAGTGCTGTTACAACATTGTTGATAAGACCGGGAATTAATGGAAATTAATGAAAGCTTGTAGTTGGAATATTTAACACAGAGAAGGGAATTTATTCTTTTGCTTGCAAAGAAGGTACCCTTATCAGTTTCATTTTTGTACACAAAAACCATCGAATAAACAGTATAAGCTTCTTTTGTTACGAGTCATGCATTGAATTGATGTAGATCTTATTCTAAGTGGCTGCGATCGTAAGTTTCTGCGATCGCAATACCCGAATTTGACCAGATAGATTATTTTTCCGATTCCTTTACCTGTTATGAAGTGTCAATCGATCTTTTAGAGATAAACACACACCTTACAAAATACTACGCTAATTTACCTGACAATTTGCTAAATGTCGGGTGTCAAACAATTAAAGTGACATTTCACATTTATTTCACTTTTTAAAAGTATGTCTTGATGCAAAGATTGTTTATTTTAATGCGTAGAAATACTATCAGTTTTTTTGAAGTTGTTATTTATAAGCAAAAATACGCCTTTAAAGTTGAGACAGAAATGACAAATTCTTTATAAATCTGAACTGTTGTCCACAACAATTTGTTTAATTTTAGCACAAAAATATATATTTCTCGTAAACGGTTCAATATTTTGGCTTGAAATTTTCTGAATTTTCATAAGAAAGTATGCTCTTTCAGATAAAATAAAAGCAAAATTTATGTAAAAATTATTCTGAAATGTCACTTTAAGGATGTTTAAACTAGCAACCAATTGGCTTAATGCATCAAAATTATTGATTTTCTTTGTTGATCTTAGCGTGTATTATAACTTGCGTTATCATACGCAATATATCGTGTCCGAAAATTAAGGGATGACCATTTGAGCACATGTCCGAAATTAGGGACATAAAATAAATCATTTTGAAGAATTATAGGTAGTGTCCGATCTTTTAGGGTGTCCGATCACTTCGGGACCTTACGGTATTTTCAGTGCCATATTTCACGCAAATCCTATCTTCAATAACATCAATTTTGTCATTTGTGGCAGTTTTGGAAGTGGATCATTAAAAATTTTGTCGTTTGGGAAAGGGTTAACCTATAACAACATGTTCTTGTAGAGACGCACATGCGAATCGTCTCATCAATATTACATCAAAATACTGATTATCATCAATATGGTTTCCTTTTGATCTGTATAACCTATGATTAGTAAATTGAAATATTTTTATTGTTTGGCGGGAATCAGGAAATTGTGGGACCACTATACTTACTTTGCATTTGGTAAAACCTTTGCTTTGAATATAAAACCTACATCAAACTGTGGATCTTTAAACTGTACACTGAAAAGGGAAAATGGTGTTTTAGGCTTAATTCATTACCAGACAGCAAAATTAAAGACAGTCCAATTTCAAAGCTGTGGCAGATGACAATTTCGAATGAATGTAATATTACATTTTTGGGTCAAACTGGAAAGAAAACATTGTGGGAAATGAAGAAATAGCTTGCCAAAGGTCCATTGGGAAAACTTAAGTTGTCAGGAATTACACAAGAAATGGTGGAATAATAGAATTTACCAGAGGTGCGTTCTTTAGAGCGAGATTTCTTGAGATATCTTGAGATTTCTTAAGATGTTTTAGGATAAAGCCCTCTTTTGAGCAAGATTTTTAAGACGATCACTGGTAGCCGCCATTGCTCTATACTTCTTTCGGAACCCCTCGGTAAATTCTGTAGAATCTATATGGGAGAGAATTGACAGAGTTGTTCCGAATGCTCCATGATTCATAAACCACGGAGTTCCTAATGCTCCATACTTCATACAAATGACGTCATGATGATGTCATTTGTATGAAGTATGGAACATTCGGAACACCTCACTTAAAATCTCGGTCTCAAAAACGCTGTATAAAAAACATCTTAAGAAATCTTAAAAAATCTCGCTCTAAAGAACGCACCTCTGATAACCTATACCTTGTTTAACCCATTACTACACAGTGACTCCTATTGACTCCCCTTAATATAATGGCTTCGGCAACCATCATGGAAAATGAAGAAATTGCTTGTGACAAGCAATTTCTTCATTTCCCACAATGTTTTCTACCAAGAAAGACCAAAAAATCTTAAATTCCATTCAATCCAATTTGTCGTCTGCAGCATCGTGGAATTTGGACCAGTCCAAAATGTTGTTGTTTGGTAATGGATAAATGATTTTGACAGATTTGAATCATATGACACAAATCACAATAATTTTGAACTCTCATATTCTCAATAGAAAAGTAATTCTGACTATCGACCCATCACCAGGTCCTGTTGGTAATAGACAAAACTATTTCAAGATACAAATTGACTTCAATATAACATTTATACCAGCCTAACTTGAGATTTGTGTGGGCATGCAATGTTAGTTGATTGAACTCTTTCTCTAACAAAATTTTTATTCTAGTCAAAATTCAGACAAACAATCCTAAAAATGTTAGAAAAAGTTGAACATCCATATATAAAATCACAGTTAAAGAAGAAACAAGATGTGTTTGTGAAACGTGAATGCCCCCGAAATGGCCATTTTTCTTAAATGTCAAGTTTTCGTGTAAAGGGTTCATAAGGGTTAACGAATGACTTTGAGGAAGGTCATACTGCATGGAACAGATAGTTACCATTGAAAGAAAGTTACAAACCCAATTTGAGCTTTGTATGTCAATTACTTTTGAGAAAAGGTAGAATGTAAAGTTTTCGGACAGACGGACGGATGGACAGACAGAAGACGGACGAATGGACAGAGACCGATATGAGTAAAACAATATGCCCCTGATCTTTTGATACGGGGGCATAAAAATAACTTTTTTTTTCTCTCAATGTTTTTGAATAATTTACTCACCTAATCACTCTGTTATCCATAACACTGGGTAGCTGTGGAATTGGAGTAGGGAACGTTCTGTAATAGAAATGTGTGTAAAATAGAGATAAAACATTTAGTAGTACGAAAATGGTTTATTAATGATTGAAAGCAAATTCTCAATTCAAACTCTCTCAAATTCAGAGGATTGGTAGCCTTAAAGTACAAGATATCGGTTTGCACTTCTTGTAAAGACGAATTAAATGGGAGTTCCAGGCTTTCCATAAACATGAAAGGTATGCAAGGTTCAGAATGCATGCATAATTATGCAAGCTGATCTTTGTTTATCTTGCTAGAAAAACCTAAAATTCTGGATTAATTCAGGATTAGTGTAATGAGGGTAAGCGCATTCCAATATTACTTACTCTCCGGTCAGTACCACAAATTCATCACAGAACACTTGACCTGCCATACCATGTGTCATCTCTGGATTTACTTCTATCCTCTTTAAAGAATGGAATAATACAAATTTATTCTATACAAGTCATGTTCTCAATTCATTTACCAAAAACATTTTAATCCATTCTAAAGTAAACATCAGAGAAAGGCTCAAAATTCATACTAGACTAGTGCCTCCATTTTTTTTTTGTTGAAAAACATACATGATACAAGTAATAGTTTTCTTGTAATTATCATTAGGCCCGTGGGAATTTTTTAAGACTAAATTATAATTTAATTTCTTTCTTTGTCTTAATTGCTTTTAGGAGGAGGGAGTATTAACAGAATCTTTACACAGGTTTTACAATTGTGCACATCCTATATGTTGTCTGAAGTCACTTTCAGCTCAAAACTTTCACAAAGATCAAGAATTTAGACTGTTACAATTTGAGAGCTGCTGCAGACTACACAATGGATGATGATAAATATAGGATTTAAGCACAGTATGGCACAGACAATATATTGTTTATAAGCATTTTGTTTTTTGTCCCTTTGTTTTCCAAGGCCTTTTCTAATAGGGTCGGCCCAATCAGGTCTTAGTTTTTGAAATAGTTAATAAATTCTACTCTGTTTTTACACACTCCGGTGCTACTGTGTATTAATAATGATCTATTTATTTACCTCCACTTCCCCGGACTTGATCTGTTTTTTTGACACCCCCTCATACAACGCCTCTAACATAGCATGTACAGGGTGACTACTGTGGACAAACAGCCGGTCATTACCTCGACCATTTCTGTGTCCTAGAGAAGCAAAACAAATATCATTTATGTAGAATCTAACTAGAACTGTCGCAGAGCAGACTAATACCCTCCACAGCGCCTTATTTGAGAAAATAAATCCACAGTAGAACTATCTCCCTTGGATTACAAAGGGCCTTAGTTGACATCGCAGAGCTAAGAAATTGCTTCATTCACATCTCCATGTCATGAAGGTCGTCCATGTGAATTTTCATAAAAATCCGTCGAGCGGTTTGGGAGGAGTTGTGCTAACGAGATATGCGGACGAAAAAAACAACAAAGTCAACTTTCTCCCTAAGTTGACATCACAGAGCTAAGAAATTGCTTCATACACATTTTCATGCCATGTAGATCGCCCGTGTGAATTTTCATGAAAATCCGTCTAGCGGTTTGGGAATAGTTGCACTCACGAGATATGCAGATGAAAAAAGACCAAAGTCAATATCTCCCTTAGCTGACATCGCAGAGCTAAGAAATTGCTTCATACACATCTTCATGTCATGTAGATCGTCCATGTGAATTTTCATGAAAATCCGTAAAGCGGTTTGGGAGGAGTTGCGCTCACAAGAAAATGTGGACAGACAGACGGACAGGGTGATTCCCATATACCCCCGGGGGGGGTATAATTAAGAACCCTAACAAGATAAGTTTTATATTTGTTTCTGCTATAACTTGCACAATTGTAAACTCATTGTTTCATTACAAAATGACATGTTTTATTCAATTACACATAATATATGCCTTACAATGTCAAAGCAAATATATATTTATCCCTGGACCATAACATTTTGGCATGGTATAAAAACTCCCTATTATTCCTGTACTTTCTAAATGTATAACACTGACATTGGTTACACGGATACTGTATATAAATACCTACTTTCTTCTGGTGTGAGATCAGGATATACAGTGTCTAGAGCCTTCCAGAGTCTCTTCTCATCTACAAACGGCAGCAACGCAACACCTACCAACAGATTACAAAGGGTAGTTGAAAAGGGAAGTTTGAAATCTGAATCGGTCTATGACCAACCATCCACAACCCCCACCCGCCCAGTAGGAACATCAACAGCATTGGAACATAAACAGTATTGGAAGAAGAACCTTAATCTGAATTTCCTTCTCTTGAAGCTTTTTGATAATGGACATATAAACAAAGGTTTGTGTGGGAAAGACAGTAAATGTAAAATGGATTGCTTGCAGACGATAGAGCAGCAAAAACATTCTACAGTATCAAATAGCTATTTGAATCAAAGGTGGAAAAACATTGAGACCTTTTAATGATTCGAAGACTAAATAGATGGCTTGTAACAATGCACTAACTCACTAATGGATGACAGAATAGCAATGAATTTTGTGCTAAAAATAGACTAGGTTCGCCGTTTAGTTTTGATAACAGACTTGGCGAATGGGTCATGAATATTGCAGGACATTCGGTCTGACAGCCTTAATAAAACTGTCAGACCAAATGGAAATCTGTCAGACTGAAAAGAAACATTCTTTTTTTATATTTATTGATAAACAGTTTGAGTGCCCCCTACACTAATAAGACTGCTCTTGTATGAGGTACCATAACAAGAGGACCATGATGGTCCTATATCGCTCACCTGAACCAAAATGATATGAGCAACACTTATGTTCAATTCAATTGATATTTATGACTAAGGTTTACGAACTGAGGATGAAATGCATAGCCAGAGGCGAAATTTGAAAAGTGCCTGTAATTCCTAAACTGTGTTACATTTCCATTCCAAATACAAACATAAGCATTTTGTATGGTTTAGAATTTTGAATTAAGGCATACTTATGGAAATATTTGACAAAAATGTTCAAAATTACCTCCCTTGCATATGAATATAGAGTAAAATAATATTTGTAAATTATTTTCTTCTTGGAGCATAATCTTGAAATCCGGCATGGTGAATAAACTTATATGAAGTGTATTTACAAGTGTGTGTAATTTGATGCATTTCGTATGGCTAGAAAGTAGTGTTTTCATTCTCAGTTCGTAAACATTAAGACAGAATATGAACTTATGGTCAATAACGTTGTGAAAATCAAACTCATCCGAGCTCTTATGGTGCCCAACATTTTTTTTTTTTTTTTTAAATAATTGTAGATTCTAGAGTTTAAACAAGGTTAAAAACAGCCAAAAATAGTAATTTTATCAAATTCAAGGGCATATAACACTCGTCTTTCTGGTCAGATCAGACTGAAAATCAACCTCATCTGAGATCTTATGTTCTCCAACATTGTGTCCAAGATTTGTCTTCATTGAGTACTAATTGTAGATTCTAGAGTGTAAACAAGGTCGACAACAGCCCAAAATGGCAATTTTATCGAATTCAAGGGCACATAACTCTCGTCTTTCTGATCACATCAGACTGACCAGAGTGTAAACAAGGTCGAAAACAGCCGAAAACAGCAATTTTGTCAAATTCAAGGGCACATAACTCTCGACATTCTCATCAGATCAGACTGAAAATCAAACTCATCCAAGATCTTATGGTCCCAAACATTGTGTTCAAGTTTTGTCTTGATTGATAAATAATTGTAGATTCTAGAGTATAAACAAGGTCAAAAACAGCCAAAAACAGCAATTTTATCAAATTCAAGGGCACATAACTCTTGACTTTCTAATCAGATCAAACTGAAAATAGAACTTATTCGCAATCTTATAGTCTCCAACATTGTGTCCAAGATTTGTTTTGATTGGTCAATAATTGTAGATTCTAGTGTGTAAACGAAGTCGAAAACAGTAAAAGACGGCAATTTTGCCAAATTCAAGGGCACAAAACTCTTGACTTTCTGATCAGATCAGACTGAAAATCAAAGTAATCCCAGATCTTATGGTCCCAAACATTGTGTCCAAGTTTTGTCTTGATTGATTAATAATTGTAAATTCAAGAGTGTAAACAAGGTTGAAAACAGCCGAAAATGGCAATTTTGTCAAATTCAAGGGCAAGTAACTATTGACTTTCTGGTCAGATCAGACTGAAAATCTAACTCATCCGAGATCTTATGATCCAAAAAACATTGTGTCCAAGTTTTGTCTTGATTAATTAATAATTGTAGATTCTAGAGTGTAAACAAGGTTGAAAACAGCCGAAAATGGCAATTCAGTCCAATTCAAGGGCACGTAACTCTTGACTTTCTGATCAGATCAGACTGAAAATCAAACTCATCTGAGATCTTATAGTCCCCAACATTGTGTCCAAGTTTTGTCTTGATTAATTACCCCTTTCCCAAACAACAAAAGTTAAAGGTGATCCACTTTAAAAACTGCCACAAATGACAGAATGGATGTTTATAAAGATATGATTTTTGTATAATATGGCACAGAAAACATTGAGACAAAATGAGAAACAGCTGGTTATCAGCAGTTTCTTCTTTTATTTCAATGATTTCCCATGCCTATTCTATTAGGGACGTCAAAACCAGGTCTTGTTTGGGAAAGGATTAATAATTGTAGATTCTAGAGTGTAAATCTATTTACCGTATCACACTTTATTTCTGCAGGGACTTTATTTCTGCAGGGACTTTATTTCTGCTATTTCTGTGGTCCTGGACGGCACCGCAGAAATAAAATCCGCAGAAAATTAACCCTGGATGTAAGGTTGATATTTTTCTACAATTTTAGTCAGACTAATTAAACACTTATCCCCTGATGCAAAGCACAATGTCATAACAATGGAGTTCTTTCCCATTCAATAATAGTGTAACTACAGCTTTAATTTAGGTGCAGATAGGAAATTTTTGTTCATTCATAAACAATGATTCAACAAGTTTGACGGATTGGTAACAGTTTGACACTTCTTAACTTTCACACCTATATCTATAGTACGGCATTGTTTCCCATAGAGACTTTATAGATAAATGAATGGGATTATAATCCCTTTACCATCACAGAGTAATTCTAATGTTTTGTAAGCATCATCTTTTAACCCATTACCACACAGTGACACCTTTTGACGCCCAACAAATTAAAAGCTTAGGAAAACATCGTGGAAAATGAAGAAATTGCTTGTGACAAGCAATTTCTTCATTTCCCACAATGTTTTCTACCCCAAAAGTTGTAAAATATTGAAATTTCAACACATTGAAATTGTTGTCTGCAACATCTTTGAATTTGGACTAAAATTTGCCGTTTGGTAAAGGGTTAAAATATGTTTGATACAGACTAAAACTGATTTCATAGCACAGAAATAAAATTTTGAATTTGGCAAAGTGAGAGACCGCAGAAATATGTTCCGCAGAAATTTAACCCGGCCGATTTCAGGAGAAACCGCAGAATTTGGACCCGGCAGAAATAAAGTGCTATACAGTATATCCTCTACCAAACAAGATAACTCTACTTATACTAAAGGAAAGTTGTGTCAAGATTTACTTCCCTTAGATTAACACAAGGTTGAAATCAGCCAAAAGTAACAATTTTGCCCAATTCAAGGGCACATAACTCTCATCTTTCAGGTCAGATCAGACTGAAAATTGCACTCATCCAAGATCTTATGGTCTCCAACATTATGTCCAAGTTTTGTCTTGATTGATCTATTATTGTAGATGCCAGAGTGTAAACAAACTTAAAAACAGCATTTTTTGACATTCAAGGGCAGATAACTCCGCACTTTCTGGTCCGATCAGGCCCATAATCAAACTTGTCCGAGAACTTATAATCATACTTGTTTTGGCCAAGTTTGATCAAGATTGCCTAATTTTTGTGGATGCTAGAGAGTAAACACCCCAAATGTTGACGGACGGACTGACGCCGGACAAAAAGTGACCACAATAACTCACCTCGAGCACTTCGTGCTCAGGTGAGCTAAAATCCCAGGGTTTTTCTTAGAAAATTTGGGAAGAGGCCTTGGCCTGTTCTTTATGGGAAATTTTTGCGTGTTCTTCTGGTCAATTAGGGAAAAAACATTTTCTTTAACAGAATAAGAATTAAGTACAATTCATGCATAAATAATGATCATGTTTTTTTTTAAAAAAATTAACTATTTGAAGGTAATATTAGTTAGAAAACTAGCTGGGAATTATGCAAAATGAATTTTATAGAAGAACTTGTTGACAAAATGCAAATGTAAGCCATTGTTTTGGTACTGCCACCATTGGGAAAAAGGAGCCCTTTTTCAATTGGGAAGACATCCTTTACAGGCCTCTGTTTAAGAAGTTAGAAAAGCTCTAAAATCAATACATATTTTGCATGCCATCACTTTCTTCGTTTCATTAAACAATATCTATGGCTGATTTTTTTGCCAAGAAGGTTGAAATTTTTTCTCTGGTCTGTAACTTTCATATCTTTTTTATCTTGCTTTTCACCTGAAAAATCATCATGTTTTTTTTTCTTTTCTGACTGGACTTACAACTGCTAGAATACTGTAATTTATCAAAAAAAAACTCATTTAAACTGTTTACAAAGAAATATACAAACTGATAGTTTGTCCGTGAAACAATGTTATTCTCTATACCTTCACTGTGAGACTATGACGGAGAAAGGGATGAATGAACCAGTGTAATAAAGCAAGCATCATGAGAAACACAATGCCGTAAAATCTTGATTAAATTTGTTCGAATAATATATATTCTCGGGTGTAAAGATCCCTACAAACAAGTACGCATAAACAATTAGGAATAAATTTTCGGATTTTCGACCTCTCGCCGGTTACTTTTTTAGATTAAATCAACAGGGCTTTTCTTGTTTTAATTCAAACTACAAGCTGAAACTATGAAGAGCAGCGTGCAAGATATCGGACATTTGGTCCGACAAGAGTGAAATTATCGTCAGACAAAATGAAAAAATGTCGGCAATGTCCAATTGTCCGATGTATTTCGCCAAGTCTGTGATAAACCATCGGTGTTGTTAAAAAATCTTGTAAATACGGCTTGAATCAAGTCGTGGTAACGAGATTTTGTAACAACACCTACGATATACTTTTTGTTTAACCAAAATTATGTCACTGTTTACTTTATAAAATTGATCCCTATTCATTAAGTAAAATATCTTACCCTGCCAGTCATATTTCTTTCCATTTTTATCAATTTTGAAGTTTGACGGGTAGAAGTCGATGATAGGAGAGTCCGGATTGGTCATGAGGTCTTGCCATGTGAGGGGAACATGTTGTTTACTGCCAGCAGGAAATACACCCATCAGCTGTTCTAGTGGCTTAAACTGTAAACATAGAGTAAATGAGATCTTGCCATGTGAGTGGCACATGTTGTTTACTGCCAGCAGGAAATACACCCATCAGCTGTTCTAGTGGCTTAAACTGTAAACATAGAGTAAATGAGATCTTGCCATGTGAGAGGAACATGTTGTTTACTGCCAGCAGGAAATACACCCATCAACTGTTCTAGTGGCTTAAACTGTAAACATAGAGTAAATGAGATCTTGCCATGTGTTAGGCACATGTTGTTTACTGCCTGCAGGAAATACACCCATCAGCTGTTCTAGTGGCTTAAACTGTAAACATAGAGTAAATGAGATCTTGCCATGTGAGAGGAACATGTTGTTTACTGCCAGCAGGAAATACACCCATCAGCTGTTCTAGTGGCTTAAACTGTAAACATAGAGTAAATGAGATCTTGCCATGTGAGAGGAACATGTTGTTTACTGCCAGCAGGAAATACACTCATCAACTGTTCCAGTGGCTTAAACTGTAAACATAGAGTAAATGAGATCTTGCCATGTGAGCGGGACGTGTTGTTTACTGCCAGCAGGAAATACACTCATCAACTGTTCCAGTGGCTTAAACTGTAAACATAGAGTAAATGAGATCTTGCCATGTGAGCGGAACATGTTGTTTACTGCCAGCAGGAAATACACCCATCAACTGTTCCAGTGGCTTAAACTGTAAACATAGAGTACATGAGATCTTGCCATGTGAGAGGAACATGTTGTTTACTGCCAGCAGGAAATACACCCATCAACTGTTCTAGTGGCTTAAACTGTAAACATAGAGTAAATGAGATCTTGCCATGTGAGAGGCACATGTTGTTTACTGCCAGCAGGAAATACACCCATCAACTGTTCCAGTGGCTTAAACTGTAAACATAGAGTAAATGAGATCTTGCCATGTGAGAGGAACATGTTGTTTACTGCCAGCAGGAAATACACCCATCAATTGTTCTAGTGGCTTAAACTGTAAACATAGAGTAAATGAGATCTTGCCATGTGAGAGGAACATGTTGTTTACTGCCAGCAGGAAATACACCCATCAACTGTTCCAGTGGCTTAAACTGTAAACATAGAGTAAATGAGATCTTGCCATGTGAGAGGAACATGTTGTTTACTGCCAGCAGGAAATACACCCATCAATTGTTCTAGTGGCTTAAACTGTAAACATAGAGTAAATGAGATCTTGCCATGTGAGAGGAACATGTTGTTTACTGCCAGCAGGAAATACACCCATCAACTGTTCCAGTGGCTTAAACTGTAAACATAGAGTAAATGAGATCTTGCCATGTGTTAGGCACATGTTGTTTACTGCCTGCAGGAAATACTCCCATCAGCTGTTCTAGTGGCTTAAACTGTAAACATAGAGTAAATGAGATCTTGCCATGTGAGAGGAACATGTTGTTTACTGCCAGCAGGAAATACACCCATCAACTGTTCTAGTGGCTTAAACTGTAAACATAGAGTAAATGAGATCTTGCCATGTGAGAGGAACATGTTGTTTACTGCCAGCAGGAAATACACCCATCAACTGTTCCAGTGGCTTAAACTGTAAACATAGAGTACATGAGATCTTGCCATGTGAGCGGAACATGTTGTTTACTGCCAGCAGGAAATACACTCATCAGCTGTTCTAGTGGCTTAAACTGTAAACATAGAGTAAATGAGATCTTGCCATGTGAGAGGAACATGTTGTTTACTGCCAGCAGGAAATACACCCATCAACTGTTCCAGTGGCTTAAACTGTAAACATAGAGTACATGAGATCTTGCCATGTGAGAGGAACATGTTGTTTACTGCCAGCAGGAAATACACCCATCAGCTGTTCTAGTGGCTGTAAACATAGAGTAAATGAGATCTTGCCATGTGAGAGGAACATGTTGTTTACTGCCAGCAGGAAATACTCCCATCAACTGTTCTAGGGGCTTAAACTGTAAACATAGAGTAAATGAGATCTTGCCATGTGAGAGGAACATGTTGTTTACTGCCAGCAGGAAATACTCCCATCAGCTGTTCTAGTGGCTTAAACTGTAAACATAGAGTAAATGAGATCTTGCCATGTGAGAGGAACATGTTGTTTACTGCCAGCAGGAAATACACCCATCAACTGTTCTAGTGGCTGTAAACATAGAGTAAATGAGATCTTGCCATGTGAGAGGAACATGTTGTTTACTACCAGCAGGAAATACACCCATCAGCTGTTCTAGTGGCTTAAACTGTAAACATAGAGTAAATGAGATCTTGCCATGTGAGAAGAACATGTTGTTTACTGCCAGCAGGAAATACACCCATCAGCTGTTCTAGTGGCTTAAACTGTAAACATAGAGTAAATGAGATCTTGCCATGTGAGAGGAACATGTTGTTTACTGCCAGCAGGAAATACTCCCATCAACTGTTCTAGTGGCTTAAACTGTAAACATAGAGTAAATGAGATCTTGCCATGTGAGAGGAACATGTTGTTTACTGCCAGCAGGAAATACACCCATCAGCTGTTCTAGTGGCTTAAACTGTAAACATAGAGTAAATGAGATCTTGCCATGTGAGAGGAACATGTTGTTTACTGCCAGCAGGAAATACTCCCATCAGCTGTTCTAGTGGCTTAAACTGTAAACATAGAGTAAATGAGATCTTGCCATGTGAGAGGAACATGTTGTTTACTGCCAGCAGGAAATACTCCCATCAGCTGTTCTAGTGGCTTAAACTGTAAACATAGAGTAAATGAGATCTTGCCATGTGAGAGGAACATGTTGTTTACTGCCAGCAGGAAATACTCCCATCAGCTGTTCTAGTGGCTTAAACTGTAAACATAGAGTAAATGAGATCTTGCCATGTGAGAGGAACATGTTGTTTACTGCCAGCAGGAAATACACCCATCAGCTGTTCTAGTGGCTTAAACTGTAAACATAGAGTAAATGAGATCTTGCCATGTGAGAGGAACATGTTGTTTACTGCCAGCAGGAAATACACCCATCAACTGTTCTAGTGGCTTAAACTGTAAACATAGAGTAAATGAGATCTTGCCATGTGAGAAGAACATGTTGTTTACTGCCAGCAGGAAATACTCCCATCAACTGTTCTAGTGGCTTAAACTGTAAACATAGAGTAAATGAGATCTTGCCATGTGAGAGGAACATGTTGTTTACTGCCAGCAGGAAATACACCCATCAACTGTTCTAGGGGCTTAAACTGTAAACATAGAGTAAATGAGATCTTGCCATGTGAGAGGAACATGTTGTTTACTGCCTGCAGGAAATACACCCATCAACAGTTCCAGTGGCTTAAACTGTTAACATAGAGTAAAATCAATATTTTCTAAGTTACAGCTGTAGCTGTATTAACCAAAATTTCTAAATAGATATGTCTAAATCTAAATTACATCACAGTTCATCTGATCAGTCAATCAAATGGATTGTTCTGCAATGTTAGCGGTTGGGAATTACACTGTTTAGTGAATACAAGCCGTGCACACAAAGAATTAGCTTCAACAAAAAAGATTCTAGCGAGTACAATATGGTTGTGAAATAGCTGATAGTCACAAGTTTTGAATACTTAGCACTATCTATTTACTTTTAAAAAATTTATTTTGATATTCAATAATGGTAATGTTATATAACTGGTTGACATAGGTTATTAGATGTTACAAACCATTCCTTACAAATGCATGTAACATTTGCAAGATAGCAAATCCAATATATCAAAGAAAACCAAACATAACCAATTGTCAAAGAAAGTAATGTACTTTATTATGAAATCCAATTTGAATAATAGTATCAAATCTTACTGGTTGTGTGTTTCTTTCAAAGTCATTTGACAATCTAGCAATGTTGACAAAGTCGGAGGCAAATGGTGCATAATGGTAGGGAAAGTACCATTTCCATGAAGCGCATCCCTGATAGTAATACCTCAACACCCAGCATAAACCTCGTACATAATGATCAGCCTGTAAAGAAAAAGACAAAATTAACACTTATCATAGCAAAATAATCAATAATTTTCTCCTACACATTTTCTACTCCTGGCATTGCTATTAAATAATTTCAAATATTTTTTTGCATTTGTTTTGTCATGCGCCATTTTCAGACGGCAAAATTTCAGACTGGTTCAAATTAACAAATGTTGCAGTTTCTTCTGAATGAAGTATAACAATTTTTTGGTACTTATTCAATTGCCAAATTATTTTCAAAGCATTTATCTTGTGGTTCTTGAAACAAGAGGACCATGATGGTCCTATATCGCTCACCTGAACCAAAATGATATGAGCAACATTTTTGTTCAATTCAATAAATATTTATGACTTTAAGACTGAAAACGAACTTATGGTCAATAACGTTATGAAAATCGAGCTCATCCAAGATCTTATGGTGCTCAACATTGTGTCCAAGATTTGTCTTGTTTGATAAATAATTGTAGATTCTGGAGTATAAACAAGATCGAAAACAGCCGAAAACAGCAATTTTGTTAAATTCAAGGGCACATAACTCTCAACTTTTTTTATCAGATCAGACTGAAAACCAAACTCATCCCAAAACTTATGATCCCCAACATTGTGTCCAAGTTTTGTCTTGTTTGATCAATAATTGTAGATTCTAGAGTATAAACAAGGTCGAAAACAGTCGAAAACGGCAATTTTATCAAATTCAAGGGCACATAACTCTCGACTTTGTGGTAAGATCAGGCTGAAATTCAAACTCACCCGAGATCTTATGATACCCAACATTGTGTCCAATATTTGTCTTGATTGGTCAATAATTGTAGATTCTAGAGTGTAAACAAGTTCAAAAACAGCCGAAAACAGCAATTTTGTCTAATTCAAGGGCACATAACTCTCGACTTTTTAATCAGATGGGACTGAAAATCAAACTCATCCAAGATCTTATGGTCTCAAACATTGTGTCCAAGTTTTGTCTTAATTGATAAATAATTGTAGATTCTATAGTGTAAACTATGTCAAAAACAGCCGAAAATGGCAATTTTATCAAATTAAAGGGCACATAACTCTCATTTTTCTGGTCAGATCCGACTGAAAATCAAACTCATTTGAGATCTTATGGTCTCCAATATTGTGTCCAAAATTTGTCTTGATTGGGAAAAAATTGTAGATTCTAGAGTGTAAATAAGGTCGAAAACAGTCAAAATCAGCAATTTTATCAAATTCAAGGGCACATAACTCTCGACTTTGTGGTAAGATCAGGCTGAAATTCAAAGTCATCCGAGATCTCATGGTCCCAAACATTGTGTCCAAGTTTTGTCTTGATTGATGAATAATTGTAGATTCTAGAGAGTAAACAAGGTCAAAAACAGCCGAAAATGGCAATTTTGTCAAATTCAAGGGCACATAACTCTCGTCTTTCTGGTCAGATCAGACTGAAAATCAAACTCATCTGAGATCTTATAGTCTGCAACATTATGTCCAAGATTTGTCTTGATTGATCAATAATTGTAGATGCTAGAGTGTAAACAATGTCAATACTAGGTATTTTTGGCATTCAAGGGCAGATAACTCCTGACTTTCTGGTTCGATCTGACCCATAATCGAACTCATCCGAGATCTTATGGCCATACATGTTTTGACCAAGTTTGGTCAAGATTGGCTTGTATTTGTAGATGCTAGAGTGTAAACACGAAATTGTGGACGGACGGACAGACAGACGGACAGACAGACGGACGACGGACAAAAAGTGATCACAATAGCTCACCTTGAGCACTTTGTGCTCAGGTGAGCTAAAAAGTCAATGTAGGAATGTGTTACGAAGCAGATTACATAAGTAGGTACGCACAACACTTACGACTTGATGTCTGAATGCTATATTATCTTCATCAAACTTTTTCTTGTATTATCTGTCTTTAACCCATTACCAGACGGCAAAATCTTGGATTGTTCCAAATTCAAAGATGTTGCAGACAAGATTTTTAAATCAAAGAAATCTAAAATATATTGGTCTTTTAGGGTAGAAAATATTGTGGGAACTGAAGAAATTGCTTGTGACAAGCAATTTCTTCATTTTGCACAATGTTTTCAAAAACCGTTTAGTTAAAGAGCGTCAATAGGCGTCACTGTGTTGTTATGGGTTAAACTCATCCTCCCATAATAGGTTACATAAGTAGGTATATACAACACTTACAACTTGATGTCTGAATGCTACATCATCTTCATCAACATCAAA
This sequence comes from Fragum sueziense, assembly GCA_963680895.1. Taxonomy (NCBI): domain Eukaryota; kingdom Metazoa; phylum Mollusca; class Bivalvia; order Cardiida; family Cardiidae; genus Fragum; species Fragum sueziense. The sequence continues at coordinate 82,576,822 of OY804593.1, read as the reverse complement.
CTTTTTCTTGTAATATCTGTCCTTAAACCCATCCTCCCATAACCTGAAACATGCCAAATATTCATAAATTTTAATGCTTTATCACATCTGTAATTACCATTCTTTTCTTTTATCTTATAGCTATCCAAAGCTATCTTTTAGAGGTATATTCAATGGGACCTTGTTTGGGAAAGATTTTGTTGTATGCATCTGCTTTGAAAGGAACTAATGTAAAATTCAAGCCATTACTACAGGGTGACACCTTTTGACTCCCTCATAAGAAAAGGCTTATAAAATATTGTGGAAAACAAGAGCTGTCACTGTAAGATGACAATGCCCCCGACACCGCTTTGATTTTAAATTATGGCCAATCTATGTTCAAGGTCAAGGTCATCCAGGGCTCAAGGTCACCAAAGTATGTGCCTACAGAAAGGTAATGTACCAAGGAATGTTGTGGTAAAGTATGAAGCGAATATGTTAAGTAATAAGGAAGTAATGGCCAATGTTAAAGTTTTTGGACGGAATGACGGATGGACAGACAGACAGACGGACAGACGGACAAGTCAAATTTATGATGCCTCCCTATCGGGGGCATAATAAGAAAATTGCTTGTGACAAGAATTTTTTTCATTTTCCGCAATGATTTCTACTAAGAAATACCAAAAGGTGTAGCATTAATTCACTTGAAATTGTCGTCTGAAACATCCTTGAATTTGGATAAGTCTAAATTTTGTTGTCTGGTAAATTGGTAATGGGTTAACCCTTTCCCAGACAAGACCTGGTTTTGATGTCCTTAATAGAATTGGCTTGGGAAAACATTGAAAAAAAAGAAGAAACTGCTGATAATCAGCAGTTTCTCCTTTTGTTTCAATATTTTCTGTACCATATTTTACACAAATCCTATCTTTACTAACATCTACTTTGTCATTTGAGGCAGTTTTTGAAGTGGATCACCCTGAAATTTTGTCGTTTGGGAAAGGGTTAATAGAGAGAACAGTGTAATCACAAACACATTTCTTACTTAACATTATCCTCCGGTTCATCGTCATCATCATCATGTTTTCTCTTCTCTCCTCTCTGATCCTGCGGATTCTGAAACAAACAGATTGTTGAATTTTTAACAAGTATCAAAATACCCAACAAAACAATGTTACATCATAATCTAGTGCACAAGTTAATTTATTTGGCTATACAATGTGGCACTTTGTTTACTTTGACAGCCCATAATAAGGATATTTGAGTGCAAAGCCAAGCATTAACAGTTCAGGTACGATACCCTTTTTCTTCCATTAAAGCCCAATTTCTCCCTACTAATACTTGTGTATAACAAAGGTCATTTTTTACGACAATTTTTCAACAGCAGCAATAGCGCAGTTAAATAGATAATGAAGACAACTCACCCCTCCAGAAATCATAGCCTTCAGTGCTTTAGCTGCGTTTACATTATCCTGGGCTTTATCTCCTGTGCTGGCCATACTCTCAACTCTCCCTTTATACGCCTCCTGTCTGGGGTTCTGTACGGCCCCTATACCAGGCCTGCCCCGACCCAGGGGCTGTGGGGAATACATCCCTCCTGGTATATACCGGGGCTTGTCATGATTCTGTAATGTACAACATGTGTGAATTAGATGTGTAGATAGTTTCATTACAGAATCTTATACACCCATGCATTCGTGATATCCCTTGAAAAATTTAAGAATGTTATACAAACAAGATGTGTTTCTGAAAAAACAAATGCCCCCGAAAAGGCCATTTTTCTAAAATGTTTAGTTTTCTTGCAAAGAGTTGATAAAGGTTAACGAATGATCTTGAGGATGGTCCGAATACATTGGGAGAAAATGCCAATGTTAGGTTTTCGGACAGACAGACGGACAAACAGAAACAAGTAAAACAAATTTTCCCACAATCTTACAATACAGGGGCATAAAAACACAATAATATTTTCTCTATTTACCTCAATATTTTCTATGCTATATTGCTCATAAATCCTATCTCTAGCAATATTCATTTTCTAGTCTGAATGTTAGAATGAAAACTGTGATTGGGCGATAAATATCAAGGAAAAGGGACAAAATGCAGGTTACCAGCTTTTCATCCTTTCCTTCAATATTTTGTAAAGCTTCAATTCATAGGAGCATCAAACAGTGTCACTATTTGTGAAACAATTCAGCATGACAAGAGAAATCCTATCGCTACATATGTATTCTATAGGATAACTCAGCATGAAACAAGATGTGTTTGTGAAACACAAATGCCCCGAAATGATTTTTTTTTCTAAAATCTTACGTTTCCGTGTACAGGATTGATAAGGGTTAACAGATGACCGTGAGGAAGGTGATATCGCATGGAAACAGATAGATATCATTGAGAGAAAGTTTCATTCCAAATTTGAGCTTTGTATGTCATATACCTCTGGAGAAACTGCAAATGTTAACTTTTTGGACAGACAGACGGACAGAGAGACATGTGTAAAACAATATGCCCCCAATTTCTGGATACAGGGAAATAACAATATTATTACCGATCTCTGTTTCTTTTCCTTCATTCTTCGTCTAAAGTTGACATCATCTTCTCGTCTCTTCTTAAATATCTCATCTTCCACTTCTCCCAATTCTGAAATAATAGAATGGATATAAAAAGTTTATCGGATATTGTAGTTATATTAAATTCCTATCTTTTCATTAATAATTTTGGTCATGCCAGTAAAAAAGTTAACAGGTTTAAATTACACAAATGAAATAAGGTATGAACTGGTAAATCAGTAATGGTAGATCGTTTGTGCACACCAAAACTTGAAATCAGGTTGATTTTGGCCTATTTCAAGTCAGTATCTTCTTTGCCTGTTTTTAAATTTCTGTAACAGATAATCTGAAGCTGGTTCTAAATAGAAAGTTAAAGGGCCCACACTATGATTACCTTCTTCCTGACCCTATGACACAACTGCAAATGTACAGACAGGCCCAACATTGCTCTAAATTCTAAATTATCTACCATGACTTCCCATCAACTATATTACTTTCAACTTATGAAATATTCCATTCACATAGGCATCAGTGTAATGTTTTAATTAAAGTCAGACATAAAACTTGACTTCATGACTCTCTCTTACCAGACTATCCCACTATCTGTTCAGTGTAATGATTCAGTAAAGCTCAAAGTAAAAATTCAACTTCCAAAGGTTACCTTGTAATATGAGTTGTACTCTCTCTAATGACACCACCCCGCTATCTGTTAAATACCCCTGTAAATTAAACAAACAATTTCATCATTTTAAACAGTGTTTTATAAGGCCTTTATCTTGTAGGGGCATCGAAAAGAATCACTTTGGGAATGGCTTAACTCATTACCGCACAATGACTCTTTTTGACTCCCTATAAGATAATGGCTTTGGAAACACTGTGGAAAATGGAGAAATTGCTAAAAGCAATTTCTTCATTTCCCACAATGTTTTCTACACAAAATGACCAAAAAATTAAAAATTCATTGACTTGGAATTGCCATCTGCAACATTTTTGAATTTGAACCAGTCTAAAATTTCATTGTTTAGAAATGAGTTAACACTTTCCCGAACATCCCTGATGATGCTCTAGTTACAGAAAGCTTTGCAAATCAAGACAATAGAAGAACTTGCTTGTAACCAGCATTCTTTCTAAATATTTTGATGGTCACTACATACTAGTCTTCCATTTCAATAAACAATACTTTTGTTGTCTACAGCTTCTTTAAATTTCATTCAGTAAATCTTTTTATTTGATTTATATTATTGTTTTATATATTGTTCTTGTTTCCTTTCGTTGGATGAAAATGGTCTACAAATCCAATATTGATTCCGTCAAAATAATGCCCTCTGTTTACAATAGTTAAATCTATAAACATTTCAAGACAACAAGGGTAAAAGAAGACAAGAGGACCATGATGGTCCTTAATCGCTCACCTGAACTGAGATTCACAAGGTGAGAAATGATAGCATCCTGTCCCATGATATCCAAAAGAGCATTATATTTTTCAATAGTCTTCATCCTTGTGACTAGACAAACATTCTGAACATGTTTCATGAAGATAGGACAAAAATTGTTGCATCTACATTACCAACAAGGATTTTGTCTTTAAGGCCCCTTTTCCATGACATCCAACAGAACATTCCCACTGTCAATAGGCTTAATCCTTGTGACTAGAGAAATAATCTGACTAAATTTTATGAATATTGAGCCAAAATTATTGTCTCTATAGCGCTAACAAGGATTTTGTCATTAAGGCCCCTTTTCCCATGCTATCCCATAGAACATTCCTATTTTCCTCAGAGTTCATCGGTGTGACTAGACAAACACAAGTTTCATGAAGATTGGACCAAAATTTTTGCCTCTAGAGCGTTAACAAGATTTTGTCATAAAGGCCCCTTTTCCCATGATATCAAAATGGAACATTCAGATTGTTGATAAGCTTTATCCTTGTGATTAGACAAATATTTTGATCAATTTTAACAAAGATTAGGCCAAAATTATGGCCTCTAAAGTGCCAACACAGATTTTGTCATTATGGCACCTTTTCCTTTTTTTTATGAACATTGGGCCAAAATTGTAGCCTGTACAATGCTAACAAGAATTTTGTCTTTCAGGCCCCTTTTCCCATGATATCAATGAGAAGGTTCCAATTATCAACAGAGTTCACCCTATATAAACCCAAAGAATCAACAACATAGGGCCCTATGAAAAAATACAGTTTTGAGATGAAAAGGTTTTCCAAGTCAAAGATCAAAATGTTAGAGATCTAACTCTTAACCCCTATATAAACCCCAAGAATCAACAACACAGGGCCCTTTTTTCATTGCAAAATAATTAATTCTATAATGATTTGGTAAAGAGTTAAAGAGAATATATTAGTTGCAAAATAGAAGCAAGTCTGATTATAAATCCAAAGACTAGAGATTCAAATAGGAGAGGTTAAGGGATTTCTAAATTGCAAAATATCTTTCAATGTTTATCAAACCCTGTGATGTGGGTATTCATATGAATGATCTAATCAAAACTATCTAAATGAGTACCAACAACAAAGGATAGCTTAAATAACAAATAGAATGTATTTTCCCCTTTTACATGTAGCTCCCCATTCTGGCGGAGTTTGTGTAAACAATTCCGGTCTTTTGTTTATTTAATAGGATTAGACATTTCCCCAGTGGGGGATCAAAACCTCATAACTCCAGCTTTGTCAAGCTGTAGTTACCAGGTTTTGACTCCCACTAACCATATGTTACCTGTTTGATTTTTTAAAGAATTTTCTTAGGATTTCTAAAGTCTGACACTGCCACACCCACATTTTTTGACAAATCTTAAAATTTGTGGACAAATTACCAAAAGAGTCACTAAAAGAACATTCCTGCCAAGTTTGGTTCATTTTGGCCCAATGGTTGATTTTTAAAGAATTTTCTTACAATTTATAAGCCCCGCCCTGCCACGCCCACATTTTTTGACGAATCAAAAATTCACGAACAAGTTTTGGAAAGTGTCACACAAGGAACATTCCTGCCAAGTTTAGTCAAAATTGGTCCAATGGTTTAGGAGGAGAAGATGTTGAAAGAAATTGTGAACGGACGGACGGACGGACGGACGGACGGACAGATGGACGGACGGACGACGGACAAAAAGCGACCACAATAGCTCACCTTGAGCACTTCGTGCTCAGGTGAGCTAAAAACACAAGTGATTTGTGCAAAATCTACATGTCAAATAACCTTACCCCTGTTTTATACACAGCATTTTTGTACAACTTTGTCAATCTGTCAATTGCACCTTCCCTGAAACATACCACAGACAAATATTAATCAAGATAAAAAATATTGGTATTGTGTACATACTTTCTCAGCTTTTGAGAATTTTATGAATATTAAACAACAGAAACTGCAATTTCTAAGGATAAAAGTCGACATTATAATTTTCCTTAAAATATTTTTATCAGTTGGAAATGTTAAAAAAAATGCATATTGGTAAAGGATAACACAAGCTATGTTTCTATAACTTAAACTCACCTGATTTCTAAAGATGGTAAATGTGGCAAGAAGTCATTACCCACAAAGAAACACATAAACACCCAGTCATCTAGTGCTCTCTGTAATAAAAGAATTGATCAATCACTACCAACATCAATATAAAGTGGAGATCACTAAGTAGGCAACACTATATCATTAACAATCAACAAAGTAAATTAAAGGGACATTTCATTCCAATTTCAATTTTTTAAAAGTATGTCTTGATGCCAAGATTGGTTATTCTAATGAATATAAATACTATTAGTTTTTTGAAGTTGTTGCCAATAAGCGAGAAACATGCATTTAAAGTTGAGACATAATCGATAAATTCCATATAAATCCGAACTGTTGTCCACAACAATTTGTTCAATTTTAACACAAAAATATAAATTTCTCGTAAACGGCGCAATATTTTGGCTTAAAATGTTCAGAATTTTCATAAGGAAATATGCTCTTTCAGATAAAAATAAAAGTAAAATTTATGACAAAAAATTCTGAAATGTCACTTTAACTATTTTTTATACCTGAATCAATCTACCATTCAGCTGTTTCAATGGTCATGACTTCTAGAAAAATTAAGATTTTTGTGTATGGAAATATGTGAACAAGTAATTTTTTTTGAATAGACAAGCACAATAGGGATGATTAACCAAATATTGAATTGATTTGTACAACAAATATTACTGTATGGTACATTAATTGTTTCCTTGCCATGAACTTTTTCCTTCATTATTAAGAATTGAAATGTAAATGATTGACAAGAAATCATTTTTGATCTACCAATGTTATATTTCTTTTAGAAAAGTCAGATGTCAGATGCATGAAAAATTCCTGATGATTGAAGACTTACTTCAAAATCATATTCAAATGGTAACCCATCCATGCGTAACTCTCTCTCCAGATACTCTTTTAACACATTTAACCGTAGAAATATGAATGGTGTGTCCTCAGCTACCATGGGTTTGAGTTGATCAAACTCCCCTGCCTTCTGTTTGGGTAAACCTTGACATTCTTCTAGTGCATGGCCTTGAAATATATACAAGATAGGTAGAGCTATAGAGAAGAGGGTAATGAGTTTTCAAAGTGCAATATCATTTACAATTCATCAAACCCTATGTTATGGGTACTCATTGGAATTGTCTCATCAAGACAATTCCAATGAGAACCCAAAACATAGGGTTTGGAGTAGAAATAACAAATTCGGAATGTTTTGAACCTCTCTTGGCTTTAGCTCTGATAATGAAGCTGCAACATTTTACTATGACCATGTTATGTGAACTTTAGGTCAACCACTGGAATCATTTGTATTGCTGGTTATCAGCATTTTCTTCTTTTGCCTTGGTTGTTGACAGGCCTTAAAGCACTATTCATTCATTCTTCTTTTGCCGCAATGTTTTCCAAAGATTGAGTGCATTTTGAACAAATCAAAATGGGTCAATGTTTGTTAAAGATTTAATGCAAGACTGTATTATAACAGGTACCTACCAACTTGTCCACAGAGTACACAAGGTCTGTCTTGATTGGGTTTAAACTCTTCTCTGATGATAGTGAAATTAGGCTCATGTGTCGCTAGTCCTGTAAACAGTCAAATATAACAGAAATAAGCCAGTATTTCAAGAGAAAAATACAAAGTAAAATGGAAGTTACAAAATTGTAAAAGAAAATTTGATTATTAGTATAGCCTATTTCAACTGTACAAACAATTCCCGTTTCCCAAACAAATCAAACATTCCAAGAAACAATCAACTAATGATACATCCTGTTTCAAGAAAGTTGAGAGTGAATTGAGAACTCATGATAATGTTGGTTGATGGGAGCATCATCTGTAACTTTAAACTCAAGAGCCATAAAAAATTTTATGAACTAAATGGAAATGGCAAGTAAAATACTACTGGTGGCGAACTCGGCCAAAGCAAGAGATGGTTTTTCGCAAACAATGTATTCCTTCGGTGTTGTTATAATATCTCGTAACTACGGCTTTATCTAAGCCGTAGTTACGAGATTTTATAACAACACCGACGGTTTGTCAATACATAATGGTGAACCTGGTATATTTTTAGACCTAATTCATTGCAAATAGAGTTAAAAATCTTTAAACTCACATTCAAATGCAAAATATCTATACCTTGTTGTAGCAAAAAACGTCCCTCCCCTTGGCCGAGTTCACCACCAGTGAATACTGCTGTATGATATTAATATATACAAGAACAAAACTTACCCAGCATAATCAAATCAGCTGAAAATACAAATACATGTATGTTTGTTTTATACTCATGATGACAAAAGTGAAGTTGAAGATCCTTTCCTATTCACCATAATTGCAATTACCTTACATATAAAATCAAATTTACTCTAGGTGGGCAAACTGTCTAAAATTATCACCAAATGTATTGCACTTGTCTTCTTTGGATATTTCATCTTACATTTTTTTCCTTTCCATTAAAGATTCCGTAACTACTACTCAATATGATACAAATTTTAATTCTAGACCCCCTCCCCCTGCTTTTTTCAAAATCTGCATTTACAAATCTTGTTTCAATTTTTTTAAGCAATTACCCATTATTTTTAGCTAAATACAAGGCCTTCTAAATTCAATGGAAAAGAAGATCAGTCACAATATACGAGGGTTGTTCGGGAAGTTCGTAGAATTTTGCTCTAAAATTCCCGTTATTTGTTAATTATAGGTAAATATCAAGGTACAAATACTTAAACATATCTTGAGTTTATTTCCAAAAGATTATTTGAAAATGTCGATAATAACCGAAAATATCGGTAACCGTAGCAACGCAATATCGGGATACCGGAGCAGTACATTTCTTGACAATGTAAAACATAGTATAACAGATTTTACATTGTCTCTTTTCTACTTTCGGTTTGCATGAAAATTGCGCGAAAATGTCGATCGTTTACACAATGTCAGGGGGTCGTTTCATGTAAATTTCATAACGTTATCGGTTCTTTCAAAGTAGTTACACGGTTTTAGAGGAGATGTCAAAAAGTTGCTGACCGGAAGAGGTGACGTCAACTGGCGACGTCAAATTGACAAGTGTTGTGATTGTTTGTGTCGCGCAGCACAAATCACCAACGGAGACGCTGAACATGACCAATTCTTCAGGAAAGAATAAAAATTGCAGCACAGATAATGTGTATAAGTGGCACAAGCGTTTAAGAAGCTGGTGTTTTTATATTGAGGACGATCGTAGATTTGGTGGGCCGGTCGTCGTAGTGTGTTTAGTTAGGGATCGGGTAAAAGACACGGTAAATTGTGATAGGAGAATTACTGTCAGGACGATTGCAGATATACTCGATATTTCGGTATCCAAGGTACATGGGACATTAACATATGAACTGGGCATGTTTAAAGTTAGTGCACGTTGGGTACCACGATTGTTAAAGAAAAGCGAAAAAGAATCCCGGGTGCGATGGTCACATGTGTTTCGTACCCGCTATGAAACAAAGGAAGACGTGTTTTTCAGTATTATCACCACGGATAAGACCTGGGTGCATCACTTTGACATGGAAACGTCATCGGTGTGGAAAACCCCGCATACCCCATCGCCAAAAGAGGCTCGGATCCAAAAAAAAAAGTGCACGAAAACAGCTCAGGGCTGGAGAATAAGGGGATATACGGTTTAATTCGGCTGACGACCTCACTAAAAAGCCCAAGCAGTATTGTCGTCATTTTCGGAAGAATTGTATAAAGAAAGTTAAAAAACGGTCACTAAGTGGATAAGCAGGCATCGATAATGCGTCGATCTTGCTGGTGGGAAAAGTGTGACGTTCGTCGATCTTAAATGACGCTTGACGTTACTAATGACGTCGGCGTGCTCCGGGTATGACTTACATACTGTTTTATTTCTGTTAGTAAAATTTTGATTTGTAAGATACGGGTAAAATACTCAGGGGATTGATAGAACAAAAGTTGAAATTTGTGCACGTATATTTTATTTGACTAAATTGCGATTAAAACTTGTCATATGAACAAATTCTACGAACTTTCCGAACAACCCTCGTACAACATTTTTTTTGCATACAGTCCTCTATTTCTTTCATACAGCATAACATGACAAAAATCAAACAGCAGGGTTCTCCCCAGGATTTTTTTAAGCTGTAGTGCTAACAAGTCGCCAAACTTTGACGCTTTTCGCGTTCCAAGAATACTTCCGCTGTTGCTACACAATGCCCTTAGGCATTGTCCCTTCAAATTCAGGTACATAGTTAGAAAAGATCTAAAGAATCAATCTGAAATCCTTTTCCTTAACATTTACTTAACTGTCATGATTTATCTAGATTGATTATTGTCATCTGAAAAGCAGTAAACTGTTGTTGTACAATTTAAGATTAATCAGGTAATGCAGCACAATACCTGTTAGACTTCATTAATTCAATCATTCAATTCAACAATAACAATGGCAACACATGCACACTGATATGCATGTCTCTTCAGTTAAGTTTATCTTAAAGTTAAAAAAAAAAATAGTCTGAAGACTCAACAGCAATCTGACTCAATAGAATTTTGAAATTGATAAACACATGAATATGATAATCAAACAAAAGAATAGTTCAGCCAAAGAACAAAGTTTTTAAAAGACAGGTCCAAATCTTAAGGAGTTGCATACAATTAACATGACTTAATAAGGTTGCAGTCAACAAACATCAGTCTTACCAAACACTTAGAATTTAATACAAATTTCAATGAAATGAGAATGTAGTAAACAAGGGATGAGAAAACCTTGGTCATCAGCAATGCAGTTTCTGATTGGTTTTTAAAGTATTATAATGTTAAGAAGATCTAGGTATAAGGCTATGATTTGTGTTTAGAAAGGTTTAATTATTAGCAAATCTTTCCTTCATTTTCTCAAACAGTCAAACAGATCTATGAAAAAAAGTTGAAGTCAACCAAATTAGATCTAGTGTTACAAAATTCAAAGTACAGTACTAAAATGTCATAAGATGGGAAGCAGGGAGGGAAAAGGAGAAAAAACGGATCTTATCAAAATTTTCATATTTTCCTTTATTTTTTCAAAGTAATTTCTAATACAGAACTCAAACTGGAGCTTGAGCAGCCCAAAATGATGGAAATGTGCAGTGGCAAACCCCCTCTGTAGCCTGATTATTTCATTTTCATGGAGAAATTTAGTGAAAATTGTCAGGACCTCAAATTGTATAATACTCACTAGTACTACGAAGAAACCCCCAATTGTATTTTGACCCCCCTTCACAGAAATTTCGGATCCGCCACAGACGTGCATTGAATTAAGTCAATAACAAAGCATGGATTTTAGATGACCAAATTATCATTCTATCAATCATCGCTGTAGAAAAAACACATGTCAGGCTTCGTCAATCAGGCAAAGAAACAGTCGATTAGGCCTACCAGAAATTTCTCCCCTTGAGGTTTCTGTTTGTTTTCTTTACAATGGGCTGCATATGTTCTGATCTTAAAATTCGTCTTTGGGAAATGGTTAAAAATCTGTGTACGCTAGTGACTACCAGGCTCGTAGGAAGCAATTTAATACAAGCCCCAGTGTCTTCATCTGCTGAATATTAGGGGGGCTAAATAAGATTTTCCCTAAATTTCAAGAGTAAAATAAGGAAAAATCGGCATTTTTGGCCAACTGTTAGGGACAGCCAACCTAGCCACCATGATCATACGGGCCTGACTGATAGAGGATGAAAATTATCCATAAGCCCTGACAAAGATTTTAGAGAGAAGGGTTTCATCTCTCTGATTGGACCAGTCCAATATTTAGTAGTCTAATAAAGTTTTTAAAAATGCCATCATAATGCAAGGGTAAAATCTGATGTATTTACCTTGTCAGTATATTTTCCTTTTATTCATTTCAATGATAAACGGAGATTTGTGCATGTTCACTGAAGTTCATTCAGGAAAGAGTTTTCTTTGTTTAATCAAGGAGAAAATCTGACCCACAACAAATGTGTGACGTGGAGTGACGTGGAGTGACGTCACTCTGTCTGTCTGGAATGTAGGACAACATCCCCTTTGTTTCAATCACTAAAATTTGGGTTGCAAAATGTCTTATCAACGGGGGATTAACTATAAAGTTACATATTTTTTTTAAATCTAGAGAATTGTTAATGATAAGGAGACTTCACCAGTTTGGTTAGAAGTTTGTGTTTATTTTCGAAGATGAAGGCAAAAGTAAAAGTGTGAATTTCTTAGTCAATGGATAAAAGCACTGTGAGGTAAACAATGCACATTTCTTTGTTTGATTTACGATTTAAACCTTTGACATAGATTCTTCTGACAAAGGCAGTAAATTGGGACTTGTGAATAAATTAACATAATGAAGGAGAATTTGTATGTAGACTAGAACCGTAGAAGGGATAATTCCCATGGCTGCATTTTTGTGTTGGTTTCGTCTAGAGTCAAGACTAGGATCTTAATTATCTTTGAGGCTTTGAAATTACCGGATACCCGACTGGTATTTTGTTCTAACCAATGTTGATCTAGATTCTAATTATTAATCAGAATTTAGATCTAGATCTACATCTATCCATTCTAGACTTGCCATTTTCGATTTATGCATGTTTTTTTTCGCCAAACCCAAATTTGTCAATCTGCACATATAAATATTGTGTAGTCATGAAATATTTAGGTCTGCCGACCCGATCACGTGTGCAATATGACTCTTCTAGGAAACCCCTTATTAGGAGAATGGTTTGATCCAACTTGATAGACGAAACTAAAAAATGTCCAAAATTATGTCAGAAGTAGATCTAGATCTAGAAAAGTTACTGAAAAAAACGAATTTTCTCAGTTTTACGTTCCAGCGATCGCAGAGATTTAAATTTGACCACATTAAAAAGCATATCTGTTGAATAAACAGTCGAAGCTTTCAACTCGGCAGGGATAGGTACAGGTGTTAAAACTCGTATCTGTGGAGTAAGGGTTAGCACTACACCCGGGAACCAATATTGCCACTTATACATTGGCTCCCTGCACCACCTGGTTAACGCATGACTGCTTTCAGTGATAAACCTTATCAGTAAGTGGCACAAGTTACTGCAATTAACGAGTAGCCCTAGATAAGAAGATTATGACCACTTTTCTAAAGGGTAAAATTAAGGTGTATCGGGATTACAATTAAGCTGTATCGGCAGTTCAAAGCTGTATCGGCAGAACAGCAAAATTTGTGAAGCCGTATCGGTCCCGATACGGCTTATGGCTCTGGGGAGAACGCTGAACAGTACTAATGTTCTTGCAACATTCTTCAAATTTTTCATCCAAAAAAAGTGGAAGTAGTTGTGTAAACAAGATGTGAACATGATATGCACAGATCATGAGATGGACTGACTGATATACGACTATCTTCAGTGACATAAGTGACATAAAACTACATACCATCTGCTCCACAAAGACAGTGAGCTGTGTTTGGATCATGGTCGGGTTGAGCTGAAATAAGAACAGATGGATTAATTCGGGTCTTAACACCACATTCAACATTTCATCACTTACATTGAGGCATTTCCGTAATTTCTCAACACATCACAACATTCAATCAAAGCCACCAACTCATACCACATGATTTCCTTGCTTGTCACAAACAATTTCTTCATTTTCCACATTTTTCCACTGTGTTTTCTGCAGCCTTTATCTTGAAGGGACACCAAAAAACTTCATTATGTGAAAATGTGTTAATTAACACTTACAATGGCTTTATACAAATCTTTGAACTACTCTTAATTCAACTAGAAAGACCTGAAGGTCTTGAGTCGCTCCACAGTCCTGAATTTCTTTTAATATCAAATCCAAGTTTTGACTACATTTTTGAATACTTATGGTTCTTACAGCAAAAACAAAGTCAAAAGCAGCAATCATGTGGTCAATGCAAAAAGAAAGTAAATGATTGACTAATATTTTAGGGATGTCAGAGCGATAATAAAATTGAAAACTGTGATTTTGCCAAATTCAAAGACAAATAATTCAGTATGTATATTTAAAATCAAATCGGAAAATTAAACACATGCAAGATGTTATGGTCACTATCATTCTATTCAAATTTTGTCTATATTAGTCAATATTTGTGGCTTCAAGAATGGAAAAAGTGTCGAAAAACTGAAATTTTGTCAATTTCAAGGGCACATAACTCAAATTGTAACAGTGTGATTATGTTGAAAAATTACACATAAGCAAGACCTTGTTGTCAACAAGATTCTTTCCAAGTTTCATCTTGATTGGTTAACATTTGTGGTTGTTAGAGTGAAAACAAAGTCGAAAATAGCAATTTTGTCAAATTCAAGGGCACATAACTCATGATGTAATATTCCGATCAAGCTGAAAATTACAACCAGGCAGCATATAATGCTTATATATATTCTGTCCAAGTTTTGTCTTGATTGGTTAATATTTATAGATTTTATAGTAAAAATAAAGTCAAAACCAGCAAAATAGAGCCGAAAATGGCATTTTTTTGCAATTTCAAGGGCACATAACTCACGATGTAAAATTCAGATCAAGCTGAAAATTTTACCAAGGCAAGATAGATCTTATAGTCAGTATTATTCTGTCAAAGTTTTGTCTTGTTTAGTCAATATTTGTAGTTGCTAGAGTGAAAACAAAGTCAAAATACAGCTGAAAATGGCAATTTTGTCAATTTCAAGGGCAAGGCAAGATCTTGTAGTCAGCATGATTCTGTCAAAGTTTTGTCTTGATTGTTCAATATTTGTAGATTTTAGAAGAAAACTAGTCAAAACCTGCTATATTTGACATTCAAGGGCAGATAACTCAAGTTATACTGATTCAATCCATATTCTTTGAAGGAATCTGAGAGATGGTCACCCAAGGATCATTCCTGTGAAGTTTGGTTGAAATCCATCCAGTAGTTTTTGAGAAGAAGATTTTTAAAGAAAAAGTTTACGGACGCACGCACGGATGGATGGACGGACGCACGCAAGCACGACGGACACACCGCCATGACAATAGCCCGCTGGCCTGAAAGGCCAGTGGAGCTAAAAACTAGAAATCTATCACTGAAGGTGATAAAAATAACCCCGCCACCACTTTTGTTCGGACAAGCATTTTTGTTGAATCAAGAGCCATAGGTCAGATATTGTCAATCCGATTTTCTTGAAATTTGGTCAAATCAGGGGCCATAATTCAGAAAGTAATGGTCAGATTTTCGTGAAATTTACGTCTTGCCCATTTACAGGTCCTAATGCACACTTGTGCCAAGTATGAAGCAAATCAGACAGTAACTGTAGGAGGAGTTATCCGGACAAGCATTTTTTGGTGAAATCAGGGGCCATAACTCAGAAAGTAATGGCCAGATTTTCGTGAAATCTGCGTCTTGCACATCTACAGGTCCTAATGCACACCTGTGCCAAGTATGAAGCAAATCGGACAGTAGCTGTAGGAGGAGTTGTATGGACAAGCATTTTTGGGTCAAATCAGGGGCCATAACTCAAAAAGTAATGGTCGGATTTTCGTGAAATTTGCGTCTTGCACATATACAGATCCTAATGCACACCTGTGCCAAGTATGAAGCAAATCGGACAGTAACTGTAGGAGGAGTTGTCCGGACAAGCATTTTTGGGTCAAATCAGGGGCCATAATTCAAAAAGTAATGGTCGGATTTTTCGTGAAATTTGCGCCTTGCACATCTACAGGTCCTAATGCACACCTGTGCCAAGTATGAAGCAAATCAGGCAGTAACTGTAGGAGGAGTTATCCGGACAAGCATTTTTTGTGAAATCAGGGGCCATAACTCAGAAAGTAATGGTCGGATTTTCGTGAAATTTGCGTCTTGCACATCTACAGGTCCTAATGCACACCTGTGCCAAGTATGAAGCAAATCAGACAGTAACTGTAGGAGGAGTTATCCGGACAAGCATTTTTGGGTCAAATTAGGGGCCATAACTCAGAAAGTAATGGTCGGATTTTCGTGAAATTTGCGTCTTGCACATCTACAGGTCCTAATGCACACCTGTGTCAAGTATGAAGCAAATAGGACAGTCACTGTAGGAGGAGTTGTCCGGACAAGCATTTTTGGGTCAAATCAGGGGCCATAACTCAAAAAGTATGGGTCGGATTTTCGTGAAATCTGCGTCTTGCACATGTACAGGTCCTAATGCACACCTGTGCCAAGTATGAAGCAAATCAGACAGTAACTGTAGGAGGAGTTATCCGGACAAACATTTTTGGGTCAAATTAGGGGCCATAACTCAGAAAGTAATGGTCGGATTTTCGTGAAATTTGCGTCTTGCACATCTACAGGTCCTAATGCACACCTGTGTCAAGTATGAAGCAAATAGGACAGTCACTGTAGGAGGAGTTGTCCGGACAAGCATTTTTGGGTCAAATCAGGGGCCATAACTCAAAAAGTATCGGTCGGATTTTCGTGAAATCTGCGTCTTGCACATGTACAGGTCCTAATGCACACCTGTGCCAAGTATGAAGCAAATCGGACAGTAACTGTAGGAGATGTTGTCCGGACAAGCATTTTTGGGTCAAATCAGGGGTAATAACTCAAAAAGTATCGGTCCGATTTCCTTGAAATTTGCATCTTGCACATCTACAGGTCACAATGAACACTTGTGCCAAGTATGAACTTAATCGGTCCACAAGTGTAGGAGGAGTTGTCCGGACAAAGTTTTGGAGACAGACCAACCATCCAACCAACCAACCAACCATCCAACCAACCGACCAATCACTGGACCGACAGGCTGATTCCAGTATACCCCCTCCAAACTTCGTTTGCGGGGGTATAATTATCTGAATTGCCATCTTGGAGAAAGTAATTTATGTGACCCCTCACGCTAACAGGGACCTTCTCCGAACTCTAAAAATCCAAATTCGTACAAACTTGTCAGACCCAGCACAGGTCAATCAGATCCCGCATGCAAACAAGAGCTGTCCGAAGACAACGCGCTCGACTTTCTAAGTTGCTTAGTATAAAGGGGGCATTACTCCAAATATAGTGGAGCCAGGGTCATGGGCCCTAATAGTAAGGTAGATGGGTTGAATCCCTTTGATAGTATGGAAGTTATTGATGTTTGAAAAAACTTTAACCTTTGTTGCAACGCTGACACCAACGCCGATGCATGGGACACAGTAAAAGCTCTTATTTTCTTCGAAAAGTCGAGCTAAAAATGAACATACAGTAAAATAGGGAAAACATTCTGGATTTAAACAAGAGCCGTCAGAGACGGACAATGCTCCCCGAATAAGGCATTGTCACAATAAATGTATGCCATGCAGAGCTAACATAAAGCTAACAAATGTTAAGCCCCCTTTTTGCATGACATAATTTTTATACCCAAATTTCACGTAGTTTATTGTCAAGGGCATTTGATTTACTACTCAAATATGAAATTTCATCAAATTCTGACCATTAGACTAGGAGAAATTAGAGAACAAGAGGGCCATTGGCCCTGAAGCGCTCACCTGATATAATAACTTTTTTTTGTAAACCAATTTTCAGGTTGATTGGACAAAGAATGTGACCTCTAGGGTGCACACAAGGTTTATCTAAGATTTGACCTCGTGACCTAGAATTGATCAAGACAATCATTCTGATCAATTTTCAGGTTGATTGGGCAAAAAATGTGGCCTCTAGAGTGCACACAAGGTTTTTCTAAGATTTGACCCCGTGACCTAGTTTTTGACTCCAGATGACCCAATTTCAATCTTGTCTGAAAATTGATCAAGGCAATCATTCTGATCAATTTTCAGGGTGATTGGGTAAATAATGTGGCCTCTAGAGTGCACACAAGGTTTTTCTAAGATTTGACCCCGTGACCTAGTTTTTGAATCCAGATGACCCAATTTCAAACTTGTCCGAGTATTCACCAAGACAATCATTCTGATCAATTTTCAGGTTGATTGGGCAACAAATGTGGCCTCTAGAGTGCACACAAGGTTTTTCTAAGATTTGACCCCATGACCTAGTTTTTGACCCCGTATGACCCAATTTCAAAATTGTGCCAGATTTTATCAAGCCAATCATTCTGAGCAATTTTCAGGTTGATTGGGCAAAAAATGTGGCCTCTAGAGTGCACACAAGGTTTTTCTAAGATTTGACCCTGTGACCTAGTTTTAGACCCCAGATGACCCTATATCAAACTTGTGCGAGATTTTATCAAGTCAATCATTCTGAGCAATTTTCAGGTTGATTGGGCAAAAAATGTGGCCTCTAGAGTGCACACAAGGTTTTTCTAAGATTTGACCCCGTGACCTAGTTTTTGACCCCAGATGACCCAATTTCAAACTTGTCCGAGCTTTCATCAAGACAATCATTCTGAGCAAATTTCAGGTTGATTGGGCAAAAGATGGGGCCTCTAGAGTGCACACAAGGTTTTTCTAAGATTTGACCCCGTGACCTAGTTTTTGACCCCAGATGACCCAATTTCGAACTTGTCCGAGATTTTATCCAGACAATAATTCTGGTCAATTTTCAGGTTGATTGGGCAAAAAATGTGGCCTCTAGAGTGCACACAAGGTTTTTCTAAGATTTGACCCCGTGACCTAGTTTTTGACCCCAGATGACCCAATTTCAAACTTGTACAAGATTTCACCATAACAATCATTCTGAGCAAATTTCAGGTTGATTGGGCAAAAAATGTGACCTCTATAGTGCACACAAGGTTTTTCTAAGATTTGACCCAGTGACCTAGTTTTTGACCCCAGATGACCCAATTTCAAACTTGTCCGAGATTTTATCAAGACAATTATTCTGAGCAATTTTTAAGTTGATTGGGCAAAAAATGTGGCCTGTAGAGTGCACACAAGGTTTTTCTAAGATTTGACCCCATGACCTAGTTTTTGACCCCAGATGACCCAATTTCGAACTTGTCCGATATTTCATCAAGACAATCATTCTGAGCAAATTTCAGGTTGATTGGGCAAAAAATGTGACCTCTATAGTGCACACAAGGTTTTTCTAAGATTTGACCCCGTGACCTAGTTTTTGACCCCAGATGACCCAATTTCAAACTTGTCCGAGATTTTATCAAGACAATCATTCTGAGCAAATTTCAGGTTGATTGGGCAAAAAATGTGGCCTCTAGAGTGCACACAAGGTTTTTCTAAGATTTGACCCCGTGACCTAGTTTTTGACCCCAGATGACCCAATTTCGAACTTGTCCGAGATTTCATCAAGACAATCATTCTGAGCAAATTTCAGGTTGATTGGGCAAAAAATGTGGCCTCTAGAGTGCACACAAGGCAAAGTTTGACGGACGACGGACGACGGACGACGGACGACGGACGACGGACACCGGACGCCGGACGACGGACGCCGGACACAGCGGTATAACAATAGCTCACCATGAGCACATTCGTGCTCAGGTGAGCTAAAAACTGTACTTTACCTTAAGTCCCCTTTTCCCATGACGAGGCCTCAATTCCAAAAACCGGGAAAAGCACATCGGCATTATGTCATAGGGAGTTCTCATGGTAAGTTTCATTTGATTTGGCCCAAGGGTTATGGAGAAATCACTTCGGACGGACGGACGGACGGACGGACGGAATGACGGACGGACAGACAAAGCGGCGACTATATGCTCTCCCTTCGGGGAGCATAAAAATTACATGAAAGTGAAAAGTGTCGGCCCTAGTCTGGCTTCGCGGACTGCGCAGACTGACTAGGGTCGATATTTTTCGCACTTCCTTTAAGGTCCCTTTTAGAGTGACAGGTCACATATATTTACCTCTCTGTCTTCTGATATAATCCATGATTTTATGTTCTCCTTCTCCCGGAACGTTTGCATCAGACAGGATAACCTTGATGTTCTTCCAGCCAGGATCATTGTTCAGTCTGTCGTGAATGTAGAAACGTAGGTTGTTGGCCAACCTAAACATAAACGGGGTACCCTGTAAGGAGAACATAAAATGGGAATTGATGCCATTTTCAGCGGCAAAGATTTTATCTGAAGATAATCATAACTCCTAGCTATGGTCCCTCTCCTTGTTTCACTTGTAGAAATGCAATTGTTCATTTGTAATGCTGACTTAAAATATCTATGATGGTATGACCACAGCATGGAGTCTTCCAAATATGCCTTCCTTTTCATGAGTAAGTCCAAAACTATCTTTATTATCAATTTCCTATTCAACTTATTGGAGTAAATACATATACTATCAAACTTTGCAAATACTGGTTTATCTGGGGGTAATTCAACAGACTACAAATTGCATGCAGATAATCACAAAATTTTGTACAATATAGCGCAGAAAAATATTTGAGACAAAGGGATAAAATACTGATTATCCCAAATTGGTTTTCCCAAATATTCTCTATTAGGAACATAAAAACCATGTTTTGTTTTGGAAAGGGTAAACAAATTCTACTCACTGGAGTAATACAGTTACTATCAAACTTCTCTGAAGCAGGTTTTTCTGGGGGTAACTCACAACCTTTCTGCCCCAAAGTTATTCTGATTGCCTAAATCATCCAGCATAGGTCCATCCATGAATGGCAATATTTGGACTGTTCCAATTGGAAAAGTGCTGCAGACAACGAATAGCAAGTTGAAACCAACAGAACTTGTGTATAACAATTGCACAGAAAATATTGAGACAAAAGGAGACAAGAGGACCATGATGGTCCTATATCGCTCACCTGAACCAAGATGATATGAGCCACAGATTTGTTCAAATCAATTACTTGTGACTTTAAGACTGAAAACAAACTTATGGTCAACAACACGCTATTTGTAGTTGTTAGAGTAAAAACAGTCGAAAAAGGCAAATTTGTCAATTTGAAGGGCTCAGCAAACTCAGCAAATTCTACTCTAATTAAGCTAATTCAAACTGGTGCAAGATCTTATGTTCAGCAAAATTGTGTCCAAATTTCATCTTGATTGGTCAATAATTGTAGATGCTAAAGTGTAAACGAAGTCCAAAACAATCGAAAACATCAATTTTGTCAAATTCAAGGGCATATAACTCATGACTTTCTAGTCTGACGAGACTGAAATTCAAGCTCATCCAAGAAATTATGGTCACCAATATTGTGTCAAAGTTTTGTCTAAATAGGTCAATAATTGTAGATTCTAGAGTGTAAACAAAGTCGTAAACATTCAAAAATGGGAATTTTGTCAAATTCAAGGGCGTATAACTCATGACCTTTTGATCTGATCAATCTGATAATCAAACTCATACATGATCTTATAGTCCCTAACATTGTGACCAAGTTTTGTCTTGATTGGTCAATAATTGTAGATGCTAGAGTGTAAACAAAGTCGAAGACAGTAGAAAACGTCAATTTTGTCGAATTCAATGGCATATAACTCAGGAATTTTTTATCCAATCAATCTGAAAGTCGGACTCATTTGAGATTGTATAGGCCTTAACATTGTGTCAAAGTTTTGTCTAGATTGGTCAATAATTGTAAATGCTAGAGTGTAAATAAAGTCAAAAACAGTCGAAAACAGCAATTTTGTTAAATTCAAGGGCGTATAACTCATGACTTATTGATCCGATCAATCTGAAAATCAAACTCATACAAGATCTTATGATCCCTAACATTGTCTCAAAGTTTTGTTTTGATTGGTCAATATTTGTAGATGTTAGAGTGTAAACAAAGTCGAAAACAGTCGAAAATGGCAATTTTGTCAATTTCAAGGGCACATAACTCAAGACCTTCTAGTACGATCAAACTGAAAATCGAATTCATCTGAGATCTTATGGTCACCAACATTGTGTCAAAGTTTTGTCTTGATTGATCAATAATTGTAGATACTAGAGTGTAAACAATGTCAAAACTAGCTATTTTTCGCATTCAAGGGCAGATAACTCCGGACTTTCTGGTTAGATCTGACCCATAATCGAACTCATCCGAGATCTTATGGTCATACATGTTTTGACCAGGTTTGGTCAAGATTGGCTTATATTTGTAGATGCTAGAGTGTTAACACGAAATTGTGGACGGACGGACGGACAGACGGACAGACGGACAGACGGACAGACGGACGACGGACAAAAAGTGACCACAATAGCTCACCTTGAGCACTTCGTGCTCAGGTGAGCTAAAAATGCTGATTATCAGCATTTTCTTCTTTTGTCTCAATTTTTTCCTAAGCATTTTCTATTAGGAACATCAAAACCATGTTTTGTTTGGGAAAGGGTAAACAAATACCACTTACTGGAGTAATACAGTTACTATCAAACTTCTCAGAAGCAGGTTTTTCTGGGGGTAACTCACAACCTTTCTGGAACAACTCTTCTCGGATTTCCTTAATCTTCTGGGCTGTTTCACTGCAAGGAAGGCAAAATAAGCTCTCTGATAGCATGCTTCATATGACTTAGTTTCTTAATTAATGTCAACAAACATATTATGTAAGGATCATTTCATTTTCTAAAATTTCTATTTACATGTAAATACTTTATTACCCATCAAGGTCTTTTACTAAGAAATTTACTCCTTTCCCAAACCAGTAAATTTTAGGTTGGTCCATTTCGAAAGCTGCAGGATGGATTTTTTATGAAGATACGATTTTCTTTACAATACAGCACAGAAATGTTGAGGCAAAATTATCAGCATTTTCCTCTTTTGCCTCAATGTTTTCCCAAGCCTTTTCAGTTACGGATATCAAAACCACATCTTGTTTGGGAAATGTTTTACTGTGATGACTTACGCCGATTCCTTTGAAGCTCTAAATCTTCTAGACCTCTGTTGATTCATCTTAGCTCTGGGAGCCTGAAACAGTAACTTCATCCAGTTAATATCTTAACCCATTACCAGATGGCAAAAATTTGCACTGTTTCAAATTCAAAGATGATGCAGATGACAATTTCGAGTGAATAAAATCTGATATTTTTTTGGTCTTTTTGTTTAGAAAATGTTGTGGGAAATGAAGAAATTGCTTGTAACAAGCAATTTCTTCATTTTCCACAATGTTTTCCAAAGCCTTTATTTTGTGCAGCGTCCAAAAGCGTCAATGTATGGGAAAGGGTTAATGACTTTCACAGCTACAGATTAGATTGTTTTATTTCTTTTCAAAGTGCAAAATAATATCTAATTATGAAATAATAACAGGTTTAGAGGTCTTTATTTGCCAAATAAAACCTGATGTGCTACGGACTACATGTGTAGGTAAAAACCGAGGCGCTCCGTGCCGAGGTATTTACCTTAACATGTAGTTCAGAGCACAGAGGTTTTTATTTGGCAAATAAAGACCTCTAAACCTTTTATTATCTCCATTATAACACTCTAAATAACAAAACACACATTTTAAATGTGTTATTTTGTGGAAATTATGTCATGAACTAGTTTTTGGCGTAGGAAACGCATTGCTGGTTAAGTGACGTCATTGATGACGTCATTTGACGTTACCTTGACGCTTCGTGACGTTTTGGCACATACACAAAGCATAATTACATAGAGTCTTTATTGGTCAAATATAACCCGCTGCAGTTCTTCTTTCGCTTTATATGGATTTTACGGTGGAGTGTTATAATTTTTAATCAAACCCTATATCGTGGGTAATCATTAGAATAGTCTCATCGAGATGAATAATACAATTCAAATGAGTACCCACAATATAGGGTTTGGAATTGACATTAAAAATTCAGAATGCCTTTACGCTGTCTCAACTGTTGCTCTTTGACATGATTTAATCAGCGTTTGGAAAAGAATGAAGACCCACTTTGATTCTTTTACTCACACATGTACAGGTAAAAATATTGTCACACAATGTGACATTTTACTCCTTAACATATCAAGTCCAAGCTTGCTTAAAAGTAACTTATTATATTTTTCATCAGATGATTTCAATGAACATCCAGATAAATGATTGGGTGGACAATAATTACACCCATTACCAAACACAAAATTTTAGACTGGTCCAAATTCAAAGATGTTACAGATGAGTATTTCATGTGAATGAATTTTTTGCATTTTTGGTCTTTGTTAGAAGAAAACATTGTGGTAAATGAAGAAATTGCTTGTCACAAGCATTTTTTTCATTTTCAACCATGAATTCCACACCCTTTCTCTTGTGAGGCTTCAAATGGCATCATTATCATGTAGGAATGGGATAATTCAACCATGTCTACTAAATTCATGCTTAATACCACTCCATCAATGGCCATGTACAAAACTTTCCTTGGTCGTACAACAGAGAAGATTCTGTCAATATACTCAAAGATCAACACCCTTTGAAAAGCCTTACAGAATATGGGGGGAGTTAAGGGTATAAAATATTAGCTTACCACTCCATCAATGGCCATGTACAAAACTTTCCTTGGCCGTACAACAGAGAAGATTCTGTCAATGTACTCAAAGATCAAAACCATCATTTCTTCCTCATTCTTCGGAGCTGGCCTGCAAATAAAATATCCAGAGTTGATCCTTTCTTAGTTTCCTAAACAGTAAACACTGGCACCTTTTGATGCATCTAAGTGTTTCAGTACACAGCTCGCATATTTTTGCCTTAAACACTCGCCCAACGCCGACAAAAAATTTCAGTGGAAAATCGCGAAGATTTTCTATAGCAGCCACCGTGTTTTCCCACTCTCAATTTCAGCACATGAAGAAACTAGATAATCAGACAGACAACGTAATTATAAGAATCAGGCTACAAATAAGCGCGGGTAATGGCTTTTAAGAATAAAGATGCAATATTATATTTCAGAATTGGTTATAAATCCATATGGTGTGGGTGTTCATTGGAATCGTCTCATTGAGACGATTCAAATAGTACCCACAACATAAAGTTTGGATTTGAAATAACAAATTCAGAATGACTCTACCCCTTTTATCTGTTGTTGTGTCTAGAACTAACTTTGACTCACTTATTTTCTGGATGTGTACATGGATGAATGATTCCGTTCATGTCCAGATACAGGTTGTCAAACTCCACATCATTTGGATTGGTCAGGCTTGTGTTTACGGGTATTGTCATACCATCCACTTCTTTGGGCTGCAAATACAAGTATTTAACCCATTAGCAAACAGCAAATTTTTAGGGTGATCCCTTTTAAAAATGCCACAAATGACAAAATGGGTGTTATTAAAGATAGAATTTGTGTAAAATATGGCACAGAAAATATTGAAAGGAAAGGAGAAACTGCAATTTATCTGCAGTTTCTTCTTTTGTTTCAATGTTTTCCCAAGCCTATTCTACCAGGGACCAGGTTTTGTTTGGGAAAGGGTTAACCCATTAGCACACTGACAGTGATGCTTTTGGAAGCCTCTCAATAAAATGTTATGAAAAACATTCTGGAAAATGAAGAAATTGCTTGTGACAATTCCCACAATATTTTCTACAAAATATTTTTGTCAATTTGACCCACAAAATTGGAGAAATGACCCCAACTCTGAAGGCATGGGGGCCACAACAACCCCAAAATTCTTATGCCCAGTGAAAACCCTCGTCCTCGGATATCCTCAGGCCTGAGCTACGCTGCATGACCCCTGGGTAAATTGGCCACTAAAACTTGGAATTACCATTCCCCAAATGCTGATGTTTCATTGGTTCCATCATTATTCTATGATGGGCGAGTAGACCAACAAGAGGACCATGATGGTCCTAAATCGCTCACCTGAACCAAAATGATATGAGCAACACTTTTGTTGAATTCAATAAATATTTATGACTTTAAGACTGAAAACGAAGTTATGGTCAATAATGTTGTGAAAATAGAACTCATCCAAGATCTTATGGTGCCCAACATTGTGTCCAAGATTTGTCTTGTTTGATAAATAATTGTAGATTCTGTAGATTGTAGAGAATTGTAGATTGTAGACAATTTTGTCAAATTCAAGGGCAAGTAACTCAACTTTCTGATCACAGATCTTATGATCCCCAACATTGTGTCAAAGTTTTGTCTTGATTGATCAATAATTGTAGATTCTAGAGTATAAACAAGGTCAAAAACACCCAAAAAAGGCAATTTTATCAAATTCAAGGGCACAAAACTCTCGATTTTCAAGTCAAATCAGGCTGAAAATCAAATTCATCCGAGATCTTATGATACCCAAGATTGTGTCCAAGATTTGTCTTAATTGGTCAATAATTGTAGATTCTAGAGTGTAAACAAGGTCGAAAACAGCTGAAAACAGCAATTTTATCAAATTCAAGGGCACATAACTATCGACTTTTTGATCAGATCAGACTGAAAATCAATCACATCCAAGATCTTATGGTCTCAAACATTGTGTTCAAGTTTTGTCTTAATTGATAAATAATTGTTGATTCTAGAGTGTAAACAAAGTCAAAAACAGCCGAAAACGGCAATTTTATTAAGTTCAAGGGCATATAACTCTCATCTTTCTGGTCAGATCAGACTGAAAATCAAACTCATTTGAGATCTTATGGTCTCCAACCTTGTGTCCAAGATTTGTCTTGATTGGTCAAAAAATGTAGATTCTAGAGTGTTAATAGTCAAAAACAGCAATTGTGTCAAATTCAAGGGCTCATTACTCTAGACTTTCTGATCAGATAAGACTGAAAATCAAACTCATCCAAGATCTTATGTTCCACAATATTGTGTCCAAGTTTTGACTTGATTGATCAATAATTGTAGATTCTAGAGTGTAAACAAGGTCGAAAACAGCCGAAAATGACAATTTTGTCAAATTCAAGGGCAAGTAACTCTCAACTTTCTGATCAGATCAGACTGAAAATCGAACTCATCCCAGATCTTATGGTCCCCAACATTGTGTTTCAGTTTAGTCTTGATTGATTCAAAATTGTAGATTCTAGAGTGGTAACAAGGTCGAAAACAGCCGAAAATGGCAATTTTGTCAAATTCAAGGGCACATAACTCTCGTCTTTCTGGTCAGATCAGACTGAAAATCAAACTCATCCGAGATCTTGTGGTCTGCAACGTTACGTCCAAGATTTGTCTTGATTGGTCAATAATATTGTAGATGCTAGAGTGTAAACAATGTCAAAACTAGGTATTTTTCACATTCAAGGGCAGGTAACTCCTGACTGTCTAGTTCGATCTGACCCATAATCGAACTCATCCGAGATCTTATGGCCATACACGTTTTGACCAAGTTTGGTCAAGATTGGCTTATATTTGTAGATGCTAGAGTGTAAACACGAATTTGTGGACGGACGGACGGACAGACAGACGGACGACGGACAAAAAGTGACCACAATAGCTCACCTTGAGCACTTTGTGCTCAGGTGAGCTAATAAAACTGGCCGATACAAATCACCAACCTACAAACAGTAATTAAGTCAGAGGCATGTAATTTGATACTGATTCAGGGTAGATAACTGTGTAGCAGATTGACAAATCGTTTCGGGTAAGTTGTCAATATGGAGGATTACAGTTGTTAAACGAGTGAAAAATTTGGTGTTTCGAGATTTGAAGACTTCTGAAAAAGCTCTCCCTAATTTTCTATTTCAAGGCTGTATAAGATGTCGGCAATCTTGTTATTTTTATTTCGGTGTCGCACAAATTACAACTTCTCATGAGCTTATCTATCTTGGTTGTTATAGACAATGCATTAACTTTTGAGAGCCATTATTTGATTGGGCCATGAGCTCACGCGTTTCTTATCGATTACCGGCAGCAAATTCAAAGTTTTACCGGCCAATTAACCCTTTCCCAAACATGACCGGGTTTTGACGTCCCTAATAGAAAATGCTTTGGAAAATATTGAGGCAAAAGAAGAAACTGCTGATAACCAGCAGTTTCTCCTTTTGCCTCAATATTTTCTATGCAATATTTAACACAAATCCAATGGATTTCAATCTTAGTTTTGTCGTCTATAGCATCTTTCAAATTTCAGCATCCGGAAATTTTGATGTTAGGGAAAGGGTTAACCCAGGGGTCATATAGCGTAGCTCTGACTGCTGGGTATCCGAGGATGGAAAACCCCAGGAGCATATCAAATCTAGCAACAACAGTGGAAACACACTACTTCTCTCCAAGTCTCCAAGCAGAAATTTACAATCTAACAGACAATGCCTGTAAGCACAAATTACAGTCTCTAAATAATACTAAACAAATTGAAGATTAGCTTCACAGGGTCCTTATAACGGATTTTTGATCATTTTTTGAATTGATTACCATGAACATGAATTTAATTAGACCACAGAAGACAAAAATGTATCTTTGAAGATCATAATAAAGATTCTGTGTATGCGAAATTTTGTTGTTGTTGGCCTTATATTTTCGAAATGCAGGGGTCTTGCTACCAATTTTTGTTTGGGGCCAGGGGCCAGTGAAATTGGGAAAAATAGCAACGTTTATACCTAAATTGGGAAAAACTAAAACAAGTTTGTATTCATACTGTCCCTCAGTTTCAGCTGCAAAAATAGACTGTAGTGATGTAAAATGCAGTTGCACATACTCTTGTTTAAGAATCTGCTCTAAAATGGTCTTCAGAATGGGGCATTCTGGGTCCTCATTGGGAATTTTCACCAGAGAATTGGGAAAAAAAGATACTTTTTGCCATTGGGAATGGGGCCCAATAACGGCCCCAAATTTTGTTAAAAGAGACCCCTGAAATTAATCCGAGTCTTCTCTGATGTAAATACGCTCTTTGATATTTTGATTTTTCGCTATTTACATCAGAGAGCGTTGCTCTTTGAAAAAATCAAGAAGTTCGCAACAAATTGTTGCGCATCGTTCACCGTCCGATCTTAAACGCTATCGTTAAAACCCCTGATGATATCGATAAATGAACCATTTATTGTTATGGCTGCTGCAAAAATTACTACCAAAAAGTATTTCTAAAAGGTTAATAGGCAATGTTTTGCAACAACCCTCACCTGAGCAGCCTTTGTTTACCTTGACCTTCCATTCAAAACAAAAGGTTATACTCATCCAGCAGGCCGATTTGAAATGAAATTTTTGGTCAGGTATGGCAAAAAATGATTTATTGATCTATACCCTACAGTGTTTTACCGAATGATTCGATATGATACACAAAAACAAAGCTTCAAGTTACTTGTAACGTTACCGAACTTTCCGCTGTTTTCAAAGAGCAACGCTCTCTGATGTACAGTCAAGGGACATAATTATTCGCCACCCTGCTGATTTTTGAATAAATTTTACGCATAATTTTAGAATAAAACTGAAGCTGAATCATTATTGTCTTACACACCACACAATATTTGATATCATTTGAAAGTATAACCAATTGCGGACAAAATCTGCATAAAATCTTTTTTCAA
Source organism: Fragum sueziense (assembly GCA_963680895.1). Classification (NCBI taxonomy): domain Eukaryota; kingdom Metazoa; phylum Mollusca; class Bivalvia; order Cardiida; family Cardiidae; genus Fragum; species Fragum sueziense. The sequence goes on along the minus strand of OY804593.1, from coordinate 82,547,718 downwards.
ATGGTTCAGAGACATGGTTGCTAGGCAACCTAAGAAAATCGGTGAAAATTTCTGACTAGCCTCCATAACATCGTTGCCATGGTAACATAAATTTCACTAAAGATATGATTTAATAATAAATTGATCTACAATAGATATATTGATTAACTATTATGTTTACTGCAATATCCATAAAGTTTCCTTTGAGAAACAAATGTTTGAAATTTTATTTTCGTCGCAAAAATACCAAAAATGCAAAATTAACATAGGAGTGAATGGAGCATTGCATTTTTCTGTGGTAACTTGGTGAAATAAAATTGTAGTACTTTGTAAGTAGCCATCCAATTTCATGAACAATTTGTCACTTATATATCTAGTATGTTGTGCATATTTTCATCTGCTCAGTTATCAAAACAAGAGGACCATGATGGTCCTATATCGCTCACCTGAACCAAAATGATATAAGCAACACTTTTCTTCATTTCAAAAAATATTTATGACTTTAAGACTGAAAACGAACTTATGGTCAATAACATTGTGAAAATCGAACTCATCCAAGATTTCATCGTGCCCAACATTGTGTCCAAGATTTGTCTTGTTTGATAAATAATTGTAGATTCTGGTGTATAAACAAGGTCGAAAACAGCCGAAAACAGCAATTTTGTCAAATTCAAGGGCACATAACTCTCGACTTTCTAGTCAGATCAGGCTGAAAATCAAACTCATCCGAGATCTTATGATATCCAACATTGTGTCCAAGATTTGTCTTAATTGATAAATAATAGTAGATTATAGAGTGTAAACAATGTCAAAAACAGCCGAAATCGGCAATTTTATCAAATTCAAGGGCACATAACTCTCCATTTTTTTATCAGATTGGACTGAAAATCAAACTTATCCAAGATCTTATGGTCTCAAACATTGTGTTCAAGTTTTGTCTTAATTGATAAATAATAGTAGATTATAGAGTGTAAACAATGTCAAAAACAGCCGAAATCGGCAATTTTATCAAATTCAAGGGCACATAACTCTCACCTTTCTGGTCAGATCAGACTGAAAATCTAACTCATATGAGATCTTATGGTCTCCAACCTTGTGTCCAAAATTTGTCTTGATTGGTCAAAAATTGTAGATTCTAGAGTGTAAATAAGGTCAAAAACAGTCAAAAATGGCAATTTTGTCAAATTCAAGGGCTCATAACTCTCATCTTTCTGATCAGACAAGACTGAAAATCAACCTCATCCCAGATCTTATGATCCCCAATATTGTGTCCAAGTTTTGGATTGATTGATCAATAATTGTAGATTCTAGAGTGTAAACATCGTCGAAAACAGCCAAAAATGACAATTTTGTCAAATTCAAGGGCAAGTAACTCTCGGCTTTCTGATCAGATCAGACTGAAAATCATACTCATCCGAGATCTCATGGTCCCAAACATAGTGTCAAAGTTTTGTCTTGATTGATGAATAATTGTAGATTCTAGAGTGTAAACAAGGTCAAAAACAGCCGAAAATGGCAATTTTGTCAAATTCAAGGGCACATAACTCTTGACTTTCTGGTCAGATCAGACTGAAAATCGAACTCATCCGAGATCTTATAGTCTGCAATGTTATGTCCAAGATTTGTCTTGATTGATCAATAATTGTAGATGCTAGAGTGTAAACAATGTCAAAACTAAGTATTTTTCGCATTCAAGGGCAGATAACTCCTGACTTTCTGGTTCGATCTGACCCATAATCGAACTCATCCGAGATCTTATGGCCATACATGTTTTGACCAAGTTTGGTCAAGATTGGCTTATATTTGTAGATGCTAGAGTGTAAACACGAAATTGTGGACGGACGGACGGACGGACAGACAGACAGACAGACAGACGGACGACGGACAAAAAGTGACCACAATAGCTCACCTTGAGCACTTCGTGCTCAGGTGAGCTAAAAAGACACTATCTGTTGCCATAGCAACGGTTTTACGGATGATTGCCAGAAATTTTCACTGATTTTCTTATGTTGCCTAGCAACCGTTTCTTTGAGACATTCCAAAAGAAATTTCATGCAGATTTTATCCGGTAATGTTTATACTTTTGTGTCATATCTATGTTTTTCTTCTAAGTGAAAGAATAAAGGTTCTGTGACAAGTCTAGTCCAGAAAATCACTCAATTTTTCAAAGAAAAATAGGTGGGTGGCGAATAATTATGTCCCTTGAGTGTAAATAGCGAAAAATCAAAATATCAAATAGTCCGTCTGATGAAATCAAATAAGGGGGCTATTTAAGGAGTTCGCTGCACCCCCCTAGGTACCAAGGTTGTTATATACCATTTTAAAGCTTGAAATATGCTGGATACGATGCACGATGTTGTCAAGTTGTAAACCTGTGCAGCTCCCGTGTAAACTCACAAATGTGTGGGTGGGGTAAGACAACACATAAATTATTTGAAATGCATTTGTCAAATAGAAATCGTCTTTAACCCAATAACTTAGGAATGTACTCTTTCCAATTCATAAAACCACAATCAAATAAACCAGAAGCAATATACAAAAGACATTTCAATCAATTTTACGCAGAAATAATGCTCGTATATCTCGTCAATTTGCATATGGTGGGTGGGGTAATTTATGCACCGTAAAATACTTAGCAACACAAACAAATATTCACATTATTGTTCCATGAAACGTTTGCACAACCGTTTTTAGATTGAATACAACTTATTCCGGTCTTGGTAAAACATCTCTACCAAATATTTTAACAGATTTAAACAAGACACAGTTCTAGGCTTCTCTTGAAAATGACCCCTCTTTCCCTGTTTCTTACAACATAGTCCGTCTAATTCTTTGAAATAATAGGGCTTTTTAAGGACATCGTTTCACCCCTAAGCATCGATGTACCAATGTTTTTATATACCATTTTAAAGCTTGAAATGTGTTGGATACGATGCACGATGTAGTCAAGTTGTAAACCCACGAGGGTCCTGTGTAAACACACAAATATGTGGGTGGGGTAAGATAACATATAAATTACTTGAAATACAATTTTCAAATAGAAATCGTCTTAAACCCAATCACGTAGTAATGTACTCATTCGAATTCATCAAATTACTCTGGAGTAAACCAGAAGAGATACACAAAACACATTTCAATCAATTATACGCAGAAATAATGCTCAGATATCTCGTCAATTTGTATGTGGTGGATGAGGTGTTTTATTAACAGTAATATACTTAGCCACACAAACAAACATTCGCATTCATGTTCTTTGAAACGTCCGTATAACCGTTTACAGATGAAATACAACTTATTTGGAATTTAGTAAAACACCTTCATTCTATATATTTACACATACATTCAAGATACAGTTCTAGACTACACTTGAAAATGCCCCCCCCCCCCCACCCCATATGTCCTACAACATAGTCCATTAGATGAAATAACACAATGGGTTATTGAAGGAGTTGCTGCATCCGACCCCGTACCAATGCTGTAATATATCATTTTAAAGCTTGTAATGTGCTGGATACGATGCACGATGTTGTCATGTTGTAAACCTGCGCAGGTCCCGTGTAAACACACAAATATGTGGGTGGGGTAAGAAATGAATTTGTCAAATATAAATCGTCTTAGACCCACACTTTTTTAAAGTTCTTAATCGAATGCATGCTGTTACGATTAAAATAACCAGAAGTGACATAGAAAATACATTTAAATTGATTATACGCAGTTTATACGCAGAAATAATTCCAGGTAGTTAGTCAATTTGCATATTGTTGCTTGATTATTGTTACACACAGTAGAAAACGTACTAGCCACACGTTTGTACAGCCGTTTAGATTAAATAAATAAATAAATATTAAATAGATTAAATACAACTTATTTGGACATTGTTACAGGTGCAACATCTTTACCCAATTTAATAGATATAAACAAAACATAGTTCTAGGCTGCTCTCAAATGTCCCTTCTTTCCCTGTAGCTTACAATAATCTCTGCTTTAACCATTCATAGTCAGATAGTAAAACTTAATTTCTATGGATCACAATCCTTTCAAGAGCATCCACTGAAATATTTTAGCATTCTTTGATATAATAGATATATTGATTGGTGAATCCAAAAGATTTCACTGTGAAATCACTGGACAACACGCTAATAATATGATAGCCTTCAAGATGGCGGCCAACAGTAGATATACACATGGAATAGATACATAGAATATTCATTTTGATTCTGACTTGATCTGGAAAATGAATACAAATAATTTTGAGGACAGTAAAGATTCACACAAAGATGATTATTTAAACTTTAAATAATGGTTGATAAGAGGGACGTAATTAATTTCTGAATGGCCTCTTGGGATTAAAATACCTTCATGGGCAAAAAATCTCTTTTGGAGAATCGTTTTGTTAAGTTCATGTCTCCACTGTCTCAAATTATTCTGTAAATTTCTTGATCTTTATCTATCTTTTATAAATTTACTAAAAAGGGGGCACAATTCAGCTATTGTGATCAAATGGGTCTTCTATGCCCTTATCGAAGATGTTGCAATTTAACTCTTTTAAGTTTTGCACTTTCAAATAAATCAGACCATTATATCAAGGGTTTACTGTCCTCGAAAAAATTCTAAGATGCTTTTTTTACCAAATCTCGGATACCTACACATGCCACAATGTGTTTAACTTCTATTACAAAATCTTAAAATTCAATTGGTGATACCGCTGACCGAATGCAGTCATTTCATTGATTCTCTCGTCACTTATTTAGGGAAGATTAAACCAAAACGGTCCTTAAGGGGGAATGCTCCAGTTTTTCGGAACACTCGGTCATTACTGTAGTAAATTAAATGTTTCGTACCAATATGTTTCGCTACCACAATTTCAATAATATAACACATCATTACAATTTACCATTTTCGACGATAAAAGTGTATTTATTATGCGAAACTGATTTCCTTAAGATGGAAATCGATTATTTAGAGCAAGACAGTCGTAAGTGTGTATGCAGTTACCACTGTTTTGCGTCATTTTATCCATGTGTAGCTGATAAAAATTGCTGTAATTCTCTAATAAGTACGCTGACCTATACATTTTATTTTTGAAATATTACCAGGATATGTTGCTTAATACAATGAGGGAGTTTTATCAAATTCTATTATGTAGAACTTGAAATATTTCCCAAAATGTGCAGATTTTGACATAAAACACTCCAGCTTCGTTGATCAGACCGAACACGTGAGCATGCCGTTTTATACATTTACGCGTTTATAATAGCACATATTTTGGATTTTCTGTTCTTATTAGATGTAAGACGTTACTTTAAATCCGTTTTTGAGACTAAACGATGAATATACGGCATTTTTTTAGCATTTTAGTGACCTTGGACAGGTGCAAGAAATTGGGCATTTTTTCGATGTAGGGGTATGTGATACGAATGCATATAAAATTTAAACAAGATCGCTGACCCTCCATTTTTATTCTATTTTTCAATTGGTAATAACATGTTATTTCAACATACAAAGTATAAATAAATTCTATTATTGGGAAAAAAATAAGGAAACTGGAGCATTCCCCCTTAAAAGAGAGCTCTTATCTGATTGTACGGATCGATGTAAAGTTTCGGATGCTGTTTTCGTCTGTTAATACAAAAGATTAGTAGCTATTTTCTATAGGGGACAAAATGGTGTGGGTTAGCTGGGTCTTCGATGATGGTTTTGACCAATCTTTAACAAAGTTGGCTAGACGGTGTTGATCATACGACCTAGGGCATACGAGTAAGGGACGTTTTGTTATATAGTAACTCCATGTAAGCATACACCGCCATTGTTGTCTCTCGTCATTAATTTGTATGATATAATGTGTGATGTATATCAAAACTCATTTGATTTGGAATTCTGAAGGACGGGAATTCAACACTATAAAAATGCAAAACTTGATAACACTAGGTTACTGTTTTGTCACAAAATTGAGGATGATTAGGGCATTGCTCATAGATTTTAATTCCATTGGGTTTTTTAATATATGTATAGTTTGTCTTTATTTTTCTTCATTTCTAAACTTATATATGGTATTCTATGTCTATTGCAATTATATATCTTAAGTTGTTTTCTCCATTTATCCATCTGAAACAATTACATTATACTTTTGACTCCTCTTTTTAATTTGGTCATTAACATTTTGCTACATCAATCTTGTGTACCACAACTAGTTTGACCTATTTTTAACGACATAATTGTTACAAACCTTTATTATTTGATGCAAGATCTTTATAATAAAAGTCTTCTTTTTAAGCTTTCCATGGACATTCACACTGAATTCCAGTGATGCTTATAATTATGTCTCGTCGAAATTAGGATTCACAATTTTAGAAAAAAAACTGGCTTTAACAAGTATCATAGTGACAGCAGTAGTTTTAGTTGAAAAGTTTTTAAGGCTAATTGATCAGATTATATAGAATAATATACTTTTATAATTCCCCATCTTATGGTGAAAAGTGTACCTATCATAGAAATATTATAATGATTATATTGTAACGGTTATTTTATAACGCAATGGCTTTCGTAATAATTTCGTTAAGCCATGCGTTCAAAATATAGTTTTGTACACTAATAACCATCACATTTTATCTGTTCCATCGAATTTGGATTACTACTTTGGATATATTTTGTTCTGGAAGTTTAGGTCCAAATCGGATAAATAAATCCCAATACATCTCCCACTCAATTAATGAATATATCGTTTTCTCATTAACGACAATGTATAAATTCTTATGATATATACAACCATGATAAGCATTGTAATATCCATATTATCTAAGACGTATTCTCATTTTGTGCCATTAGGTACCAGTCTCGAATTGACTTCGTTTGAATTAGCAAAACTGACGTTTCATTTTACCACACAATTTACAAATATAAACAAATTCTAAAAACATGTTACAATTAGTTAAATAGCTATAAAGTGACTGAGGCCTATGGTTACCATAAGCACTACAGCCATCACGATTATAAGCTATCATTGTGCGATTATGTGCACCGATAGCACATCTTTGGTGTGATCACCACAAAAAGAATATCTGTAATATTTTTTTCTGATCACAATGTAATCGTTATTAGATTGAGACTGATTACTCCAATTCTTGAGTGAACAGTCCCAATAAGCACCCATACTTCCCACAGTTTTGATGAATTTTCTTAAACAAAAAGTATTTACAAGTGCATCTTACATACCTACAGTCTAATTTGAAGCTTTAAAACATGTTTTAGTTCCCCCAATCTAGGATAAAACGTCGCTATTTTTTTCCAATTCCACTGGCCCAGAGCCCAAACACAAAATGTAGCAAGACTCTGGGTCCTGACATCACTTTCTGTTTCATAATGATTTAGTTTAGTTATTTTTTAAATTCTTAAGGTAGAATCCTGAAGAAAGTTGAGTCCACTTTCAAAAAATTATGGATCCGTCATTGCCATTTTCTTGGTGAAATCGATTGGAATGTGTTTTGTATATCACTTCTGGTTATTTCAATCACAATGCCATACATTTGAGTGAGAAAATTTCTAAAAGGTTGGGTTTAAGACAATTTATATTTGACAAATGCCTTTCATTTTTGTCTTACCACACCCACATATTTGTGTGTTTACACGGAACCTGCATAGGTTTAAAACTTGACAACATCGTACATTGTATCCAGCATATTTCAAACTTTAAAAAGGTATATTACAGCATACATCGGGTTGGGATGCAGTAACTCCTTCAATAGCCCCTCGTGTGACATCATCTAACGGACTATGTTGTAAGTTAAAGGGGGGGGGGTCAAGTGCAGTCTTAGAATGTGTTTTGTATATATCTGTTAGGATATAGGGTGACAGTATTTAACTAAGATCCAAATAAGTTGTATTTAATCTGTAAACGGTTGTACAAAGTTTTCACAGACAAATAATGCGATAATTTGTTTGTGTGGCTAATTATATTATTGTTTATAAAACAGCCCATCCACCATAAGCAAATTGACTCGGCTTATAAACAATTGAAACGTATTCTGTATATCCAATCTGGTTTATTTGATGATAATTTTATGAATTTGAATGAGCACAATCCTAAGGTTTGGTTTAAGAAAATTATCATTTGGCAAATGTATTTCAAGTAATGTATTACCCCACCCACATATGTGTTTATTTACACGGTACCTGCACAGGTTTACAACTTGACAACATCGTGCATCGTATTTGGCATATATCAAGTTTTAAAATGGTATATAACAACCTTGGTACATCATGGGTAAGGGGTGCAGATAATGCCTTAAATAATGCCCTTATTTAATATCATCTGACGGACTATATTGCAAGATACAGGAAAAGAGGAGGCATTTTAAAGATCGGCATAGATCTGTGTCTTGTTTATATCTGTTAAGATATTGGTTGAAGATGTTTTACTAAGATCCAAATTAGTTCTATTTAATCTATAAATGGTTGTACAAACATTTCACAGAACACTAATGCGATTATTTGTTTGTGTGGCTAAGTATTTTACTGTGCTTAAATTACCACTCCCACCATATGCAAATTGACGAGATATATGAGCATTATTTCTGCGTATGATTGATTAAAATGTGTTTTGTATATCTCTTCTGGTTCATTAGATAGAAATTTGATGAATTCGAATGAGTACATTACTACGAGATTGGGTTTAAGACGATTTCTATTTGAGAATTGTATTTCAAATAATTTATATGTTATCTTACCCCACCCACATATTTGTGTGTTTACACAGGACCCTCGTGGGTTTACAACTTGACTACATCGTGCATCGTATCCAACACATTTCAAGCTTTAAAATGGTATATAACAACATTGGTACATCGATGCTTAGGGGTGATACGATGTCCTTAAAAAGCCCACTCATTTCAAAGAATTAGACGGACTATGTTGTAAGAAACAGGGAAAGAGGGGTCATTTTCAAGAGAAGCCTAGAACTGTGTCTTGTTTAAATCTGTTAAAATTTTGGGTAGAGATGTTTTACCAAGACCTGAATAAATTGTTTTCAATCTGAAAACGGTTGTGCAAACGTTTCATGGAACAATAATGTGAATATTTGTTTGTGTGGCTAAGTTTTTTTACTGTGCATAAATTACTCCACCCACCATATGCAAATTGACGAGATATATGAGCATTATTTCTGCGTAAAATTGATTGAAATGTCTTTTGTATATCGCTTAAGGTTTATTTAATTGTGGTTTTATGAATTGGAAAGAGTACATTCCTAAGTTATTGGGTTAAAGACGATTTCTATTTGACAAATGCATTTCAAATAATTTATGTGTTGTCTTACCCCACCCACATATTTGTGTGTTTACACGGGAGCTGCACAGGTTTACAACTTGACAACATCGTGCATCGTATCCAGCATATTTCAAGCATTAAAATGGTATATAACAACCTTGGTACCTAGGGGGGTGCAGCGAAATTATTTTTTACCTGGGTCATCAGACGGACTAAAAGAGCGTATTTACATGAGAGAAGACTCGGATTACCCTGAAATGAATTGGAAAAATCCATCAAGCAGTTACTAGGATAACTAAGAGGTGAGCCGCTAACAGTTCATACAGTTCATACAGTCGTAGAGGCCGGATGTGATCCACTAGAGTGGATCCCATAAGCATCATATGCATCTTAGGCCCATTATCAGTGTTTTCCCAGTTTAATAGTTGGTAGTCCATTTGTGTTTTTGGACTTCCGGTTTTCACAAAATATTTACACAATCTCACTATCTCAGGGATTATTCTGGCTGAAAAAATGTATGAGAGAAAATGTTCCAATTGCTGAAAAACTATGAGAGATTTTAAATTTCTATGAGATTTTTTTCTTACGTTATTTTCAGGAATCTAATTTTATAAAAATATATCCTATATCACACAAGAGTATTATTATCAAAAATCAAGCTTTTTAAACAATTGAATAGAGAGCTCTCTAAAATCAGTTACCACAATAAATGGTCACTGTGATTGAAATGTTTTTCTGTGTAGCAAATTTCCTCTGTCATAGTGAAAATATAAAGATTAGGTGACAAATGGAGCAAAAGTAATTTCTCCTCTCCAAAAACGATTTCTTTCAGAAAAATAATCATAATAGAAGGGTCAGGTTTCAATGTCGGGACTGGTTTTCAACTGGGAAAAGATGATGCAATATTATGGTATAGATTATAGAAAAATCTTTGGTTAATTCCAAATACTTTTATCGTAATTCTCGAAAGAAATGTAAAACATTTCATTTTTGCGTACTGTATTGTCCCTCTGAAAAGCGCTGCCATCGTTGACGGACATTATATTAGGCCCTGAACGCTATTGACATGCCGGTGTGCATCGTCTTTTAATTGAAAATTGGTGATTACTACCTAAATAAATGATTTGTTCATCTAATTTTCATTCCGTTGGCTGCATTTTCCTTAAAGAAACTAAAAGCAGACGCCAGTTCTTTCTATTACTTTTTTGTTCATCTACGCAACTTCTCGGCTCAGAAATGATTCAAGTCAAGTCAAGTCAACATTTTATTCAAGACCCCCTAACCGAGGGTATGTGAATTTAACATACATGTAACAAATACAAACAAATATGAACAGTTGATGGACATGAAAAACATAAATTTTGGACATTTCACAGATTTTTTCAGCTATGGATCAAAATATTTAATGAAAATGTTCATTTAATCAGCACTTTAACCCATTAACACATACATTGACTCTTTTTGACTCCCCACAAGAAACGGCTGTGGAAAACATTGTTGAAAATGAAGAAATTACTTGTAACAAGGAAAAATACCAAGTAGACCAATTGTTACGAATATCCGGTACCCTGCATTCAATTTTGGAGCTTGTTTTACTTTAAAGAATGCTGAGAACCAATCGAGTTTACTTTTCTGATTTCCGCTTTTTTGACAACTGAGTTTTCGTCCGTTTCTTCGGTGCTCATCGATTTCAAATTGGTATGCGAGATATTGTTCCAATTGAGAAAGATCTATGCGATATAAGGCATTTATATGCGAGAATCTCGCGATTTCGCGGCCCAAAATGATCCCTGCTATCTTCATAGTTCACACATATCTATACACTTTAATTCACTTCACGAGTGTTATTTTTTTACTTTGTGTAAACTTTTTACATTTACATTTATTTAATTTTTTTTCTTAATACAATATTGATATTGCAAACACACTTGCTAATCGCATCATCAATCGCAACACATTTCATTGCAATTAAGTTACAAACATTTTATTTGCATGATTTACATAACAATTATTTTCTTAAAGTGACATTTCACAATAATTTGTACATAAATTTTACGTTTATTTTATCTGAAAGAGCATATATTTTTCTAATGAAAATTCTGAAAATTTCAAGCCAAAATATTGAACCGTTTACGAGAAATATATAATTTTGTGCTAAAATTAAACAAATTGTTGTGGACAACAGTTCAGATTTATATAGAAATTGTCATGTCTGTCTCAACTTGAAGGCGTATTTCTCGCTTATTAATAACAACTTCAAAAAAACTGATAACATTTCTACGCATTAGAATAAACAATCTTTGCATCAAGACATACTTTTAAAAACTGAAATAAATGTGAAATGTCTCTTTAAGTTCAATCTGTGGTACACATTGAATGATTAAAAAAATTTATTATGATATTTACAATAAAAATATATCTATAGTTAAAAGATCCCTATTTTACCCTATTTTTACCTATTTTTATTGTTAAGTTATATGCCCTGTAGCCTACTTATTTATTCATGGACAACTATTAGAACAAGATTCTATTTCCTTATTTAACCAAAAAAAAAAAAAAAACATTTTTCTTTTTTTTTTCTCTCTCTCTCTCTTCCCTTCTCCTTCATTCTTTCACATTTCTGGTTAGGATAAGACATATGGCAGTCCATCGCTTTCTATCTATCTATCTATTTCTGTAAATTCCTCCGATGACTTTGCGGAGAACCACCTAACGGCGTTACTAATCAAACCCTACACCAGTTCTTGTAAATGCACCATCTCACCACCATATTTACAGATGCAATTACAACAACTCCTATGAGAGGCTGTGACAAACTCGAAATTACATCACAGCCACCCATTAACTTCCATACTATCAAAGGGATTCAACCCAAACTTGGAATTGTATCGACTGGGAAAATTCGTTAAATGACCTTGATGTTGAAGGAACTTGGAGCTTTATTCACTCGCATATAAATACGTGTATTGAAAGACTCGTCCCCATTAAACATAGTAAAAAGAAACAAACTGTTACTAAACCGAAGTGGATGGACTATTATTGTTTACGTCAAGTAAAAAAAAAGTACCATGCGTGGAAACGTTTTACATTCAGCCACAGTTACAAAGACTATGCAGATTACTGCAAAATACGGAATAGTACAAACAAAGCCATAAAATTTGCGAAGAAAAAATACCAGAGAGGAGTTGCAGAGAGTGCGAGAAAGAGTGTGAAATCTTTCTGGAGTTATGTGAAGGATGAGACTAAAAGTAAATGTGGAGTAGCTGATCTGATAGATCAAGATGGGAATGTTATCACGGAAAACAATGAGAAAGCAGGACTTTTGAATAACTATTTTAGTTCGGTGTTTACGAAAGAGGGAAATTCTGAGATGCCGCATTTTGAAAATAAAGTACCCGACGAGAACTCTATTGACTCGTGTTATGTTGATCGCGAAAAGGTGCTCAAGCTGTTAATGTCTTTAAACACGTCTAAAGCATGTGGACCGGATAACTGCCACCCTTTGTTTTTGAAGGAATGTGCGACACAGCTTTATATTCCCCTCAGTATTTTATTTAGTAAATCGCTTGAATCTGGCATCGTCCCAAGTGACTGGAAGAAAGCAAATATTTCATGCATCTTTAAAAAGGGCCAGAAATCGGATCCTGGAAATTACCGTCCAGTTTCTTTGACGTCAGTAATCTGCAAAATGCTAGAGAAAATAGTTCGTGAACGTGTTATGGAACATTTAACTATCAACAACCTTCTATCGGATTGCCAGTTTGGATTTAGACAGCATCGTAGCACTATTCTGCAACTTTTGTGTGTATTAGAGGATTGGACCAACGCCATTGACAATGACACCCAAGTTGATACAATATACCTAGATTTTAGCAAAGCATTTGACAGTGTCCCGCATAAAAGACTTCTTCATAAATCAAAATCTTTCGGTATTGTGGGTAATCTTCATAAGTGGTTTACCAGCTTTTTGAGTGACAAAAAACAGTGCGTTGTAATTAATGGTAGTCCTTCTGGATGGAACGATGTTATTTCTGGCATTCCTCAGGGATCTATCCTGGGACCTATACTTTTTATTCTATATGTAAATGACTTGCCCGAAGAAGTTGGAAGTGTTTGCCGTCTTTTTGCGGACGATTGTAAAGTTTACAAAGAAATCTATTCAACAAGCGACCAGAATGACTTACAAAACGACTTACTGAAATTGTGTAAATGGAGCGAAGATTGGCTTCTTAAATTCAATGTGAAAAAATGTAAAATAGTCACTTTTGGTAAAAAGAAATTTGAACCAAGTTACGTTGTAAAAGACAGTAATGGACACAATCATAATCTGCAGATTGACACTTCTGAAAAGGATCTCGGAGTAACATTTAGCGAGAACTTATTGTTTGAGCAGCACATTAGTGACGTCGCCAACAAAGCTAACCGTCTTATCGGCCTTATAAGAAGGAAATTCACATACATGGATAATCAACTATTTTTGACATTATACAAATCACTGGTCCGTTCCCATCTCGATTATGGTAATTTGGCTGCATACCCAATTACGAAAAAGAGTAAACAAATTATTGAAAACGTTCAACGCAGAGCCACTAGTATTGTCCCAGCACTGAAAAGCTTATCATATGAAGAACGTCTTCGGGAACTTAACCTACCGTCCATGGACTATCGCAGACAAAATTTTGATCAGATCCAAGTTTTCAAAATAATTCACCATATCGACGACATTGACTCTTCAACGTTTTTTACCTTTGCGGAATCGGATCACCTCCGAGGACACTGTTTAAAACTAAATAAGCCGAGAGCGAAGAAATCCCTACGTTTAAATTCTTTTTCACTTCGTACTGTGAATGTATGGAACAACCTCCCGGAAGATATTGTTACATCCAAAAAAGTGGACGTCTTCAAGAACAAACTGTGGGTACATAAGCGTTTTGACGTCTCCAATGTGTATTGATAATAGTAAAAATTAGCTCAACCGGACTGGAGATAGGAGAAACCAAATTAGAAGGGGATGACAACCCATATAGGGGTTACTAAGTTCCCCAGAAGACAAAAGGTAGACAAAAGGTAGGTATTAAACCATTACGAGAAGAGAGGCAGTGAGAAACTCGAAATTACCTCACTGCTACCCATTCACAGCTGGGTAGACTGAGGCGGTGACAATTAAGTGTCTTGCCCAAAGACACACCTCACCCCGGTGGGATTTGAACCTGGAACCTCCGGGCTTCAAGTCCAGTGCTATCGAGGCTGTCCTTTTCCAGCGTCCTTAATAACGAAATATTTCTTTGGTTAATATTTTTCTTCGTCTTTTATAAATTTTCTTTACATTTATATTTGTTTTGTTATTGTACTTAATTGTTATTTTGTTGTTTTATTTTATTTGACATTGTTTACCATTATTATTCTCGTTTTCTTTCCTGCCTTTAACACTCGCGAGAGGGGTTGGCAGTAAACAGAGATAGATAGATAGAGTATTGAAAAAGCCTCTATTTGTCTCATTATCACTGCATCTAGTTTGGTAGATTAATTAGCTTATTGATTTGTTGTTTTGTTGTATTCTGCACCATTGTGCGTACAGGTTCTTTACGTAACAGTCCAACTGAACGGTCTGCAAGTTTGCAGTTCGTTATTCACCATTCAACTTGGGTGGCCTACAAGAGGTAAGTGTAAGTTGGGCCGTTTTGACCAAGGGGTTAGTTTCGGTCTTTAAGCGAGATACGCACAGAAATGAGGATTGGTTTTACAGCCGTATCATGTAAAATTGGGGGAAAAAACCTTTTTGTTTAGAAAAAGTCGGCAATCTCCTGGAATAGCCCCCGGGAGGACTAATCTTTTTGGGGTCTAGGAAGTACTGAAAAAAGCCCCGAATTTTTTCAGGTGTTCGTGGAACATCCTATTCAAATCCATAAAAGCACAATAATCGAACGAGTCACGAAAAAGGCATGTTTGTTTATCAAAATTTGTCATTGTTCGATTAATATCAAAATTTGTTATGATTCCATTCATTCCGTGAAGTCTTGTTTATCCTTGTTAAGTAAATCGTCAATTTCTTATATGGTGCGGTTGGTGCCACCCTAAACAGTTCGGGCGCCACAGTTTGTGGTTTGGAAAATGGTTTAAACGACATCATTTCACAATTATAACCAGTCGCCAAAAAATGAAATCAAATAAGCCTTGAAACAATGGTTTGGATATGATGAAGTCACAGCCACGGCTAACTAAAATGCTTCTTTAAGCCTTACCCGAAAAGCCTTACCCGAACAAGACATTGTTTTGCTGTTCATGATAAGGAGTCATTTCTATTCATTCCGTAAATTTTCACAGTGGACACTTGGATTAGGCCTACACCAATGAAATCATACATTGGCGGTTAAAGTGACGAATAATTGTTTGGAAATGGGCAAACCGTTTTAGAAGCTTTCTTGATATTCTAATGCCAACATGCTCCCGAATCACCGTAACTGCATTTTGTTGTTGTTGTTGTTTTTTAAGTCAAATCCATACAGATTGTACCCTTTCCTCCTCCCTGGTTTTGACGTCGCTAAGAGAAAGGACGTAAGAAAACTTTCAGGCAAATGCAGAAAGTACCAACGTACATGTATTCTCCCTTTTTCCATCATTTTATGGACAATGATACACACAACTTCCATATTGATTTCCACCAATTTTGTCGTCTGTAACATTTCTGAAATGGGAAAGCCTGACATTTTGTCGTTTGAGAAAGGTTTTATCCTATATATGTTTGGAATAATGATCTGATAATGCGTGTCAAGCGATGTATTTCATTTCCTTTTGTGGAAAATTTGTCAGAAACTGCCAGGAAATGTTAATTTCACTGGCAGGAATTGTTAATTTCACTGTCATTGACACCGGAAAGAAATTGCATCACCTCTTAATTATGTTTATCAATTTAGTGGCTTATCTCTACTTAAAAGTCTATATCAAGTCATTTCTTACCATGTCGAGAAAAAAATAAGAAAAGGAGATAGACTTCCTGTATGTGCTGTTTGTTACGTGAATAATCAGGGAATATTTACTGATGGGATATTACCGATCGACGTTACGAATATCTTGACGGATCTATAATACAATCAGGTAAATTCCATTCATGTTGCATGTATCTTTCTTGAACTCTTTAGTGCATAGTTAACGTTGTCCCGAGGCTCAAAGCATCTCCAAACAAACAAGCATCAAACTCGCTATTTCGTGGCTCCTCTCGCCTATATTATACTCCTGGTTTAGCCCCCGGGGTCTAAAACTTTAGGCCCCGGTCAAAATAAATAGCATCATTTTCACACAACGAAACCTTATAAGATTGTCCCCCCCAAAATACTCCAAGCCCCATTTTTTAAATAGTTCAGTCCCCCAAAGAAAACCCTTTTCCCGGGGATACCTTCCCCTGACAAAGTTATCGATAATCACAGAACTTAAAAGAAACACTATTCCGCGGCTCCTCTCGCCTATATTATACTCCTGGTTTAGCCCCCGGGGTCTAAAACTTTAGACCCCGGTCTTTTAAGTACCTTTTCAATCAACAAAACTTTTCAAGATCGTTCCCCCAAAATATTCCAAGCCCCATTTTATTATATATTTAGTCCCCCAAAAGAAACCCTTTTCCAGGGGATACCGTCCCCTAACAGAGTTGCCAATATCTACAGAACTTAAAAATCGCTATTTCTTAGTTTCGCTCGCCTATATTATACTCCTGGTTTAGCCCCCGGGGTCTAAAACTTCAGACCCCGGTATTTAATAAATAGCATCTTTTTCCCACAACGAAACCTTTTAATATCGTTCCCCCAAAATACTCCAAGCCCCATTTTTAATATATTTAGTCCCCCAAAGAAAACCCTTTTCCAGGGGATACCCTCCCCTGGCAGAGTTATCAATAATCATAGAAATAACAAACTCTCTATTTTGTTGCTCGCCTATATTATATATACTCCTGGTTTAGCCCCCGGGGTCTAAAGTAGGAGTATATTATAGGTTAGCGAAGAGCAAATTATGCAGGCTAGTTCCATATCTTTTGGCGAGATTAAACACGTGTTTAAAAAAAGACAATCAGAATATTTCCGAGGAATAAGATGTTGATCTGAATTATTACCTTTTTTTCTTTACAAAATATCTCTTCGGAATAGAAATATAAATTTACGAAACACCCATTGCTGAAATAGAAAATTGTTTTCTCTGTCTCGTCGCTCTTATATATACTCCTGGATTAGCCCCCGGGGGCTAAAACAGGAGTATAATATATAGACATGACAGATCGACGATTAACTTAACAAGTTTTAACAAGACTTCACGGAATGAATGGAATAATAACAAATTTAAAAGTGATAGTTTAGTGAATTATTGAACTTAACTTGTTTTCACGGAATGAATGTAATCATGGCAATTTTTGATATTAATCGAACAAGGACAAATTTTGAAAAACCAACGTGCCTTTTACTTGACTCGCTCGATATTCAGATTTTTTTTTGATGGGGTTGGATTTCTCGATTTTTAAGCAGTCAAATTCCCATTCCCCCCGGGGTCCAAACCAGGAGATTGCCAAAAAGTCAACCTGAAAGTGGTGAAAACTGATGTTTTTACCTTCTCCTCTACGCAGTGTACTAGAATCGATGGATATTTTCGACTCAACCAACGGAAGAATGCTGGAACTCCCATGTTTTTTGTTGTGAAAATTTAAAGTAGAGTAGATAAATGGGAATTGTCTAATATTTTTTCTATTCGCTTTTCTGCAATGTTTTTAAGACATGCAAAACCGATATTCCTTTTTGTCCTAGACCTCGATCACGCATTTTTCAACGGATTCGTTCACGGGTTTTTGACAGTCTATGCAATGGAGTGTTGATGGAGAAATGTACAAAATTGAACGAAACGGAGATGAATTGACAAAGAGTGGACTTCATAATAATATTATGTACTCCCTGGAATATTTTCAAGAGACAATTCCCACAGTTTCTCAATTTGAGGCTGTGTCACGGAAAAAGGGGCATTAATGTAGAAATTATTTTTCCTCTATTTTCTTTTCATTTAATGATGAGAATTTATTGACATTTTGAACTCAATTCATTTAGATGTTCTGAACCATACACTATTAATAATTCATGAACAATAAACATTTCATGGGAAAACTATGATAGCTTTTGCGTCTATTTCTGTAAGTCTGTCCTAAGCAAATTCTCCGCAACCCTTTGACCAAATAGGATGGAACTGCACATGAAAATCCCCGAATAATTATTTAAGATGAAATTGTGTGTACTAAAGTATTTACATCAGATGCCCATAGACAGACTGTACATAACTTATAATCTATGTACAAAAAGGTATCGTGGGAAAATGGGGCTCAATGTATGCACTTTTAATAATCTTTGTACGTTTACGAAAAACGTGTCATAGGAAAAAGGGGGTTTATATAGCTTTTCGTCTATTTCTCTCAGTAAGTCTCCGAAGACAATCCCCGCTGCGGCGGACCCTTATATATTTTCATATCTTTATACTGGACGTTCACGAGAACGTTGGCTCTTTTCTTTGCTGGTGATGTATACATTAGGAAGTGTCTGTTTATGTGATTATACCTTTGTTTTGGACGTGCACGAGAACGTTGACGTATTTGTTGCTGGTGATGTATGTTAGATGTGTCTGGTTATTGGTATACATGTATTTCTTATTCATGACTTGCACGAGAACGTTGACAAGTTTGTTACTGGTGCGTGATTTAGGAAGTGTATGGTAATTGGTATATCACTTTATTCTTGACGTACACGAGAACGTTGACAAGTTTGTTACTGGTTCATGATGTAGGATGTGTCTGGTTATTGGCATGTACCTTTATTCTTGACATGCACGAGAACGTTGATAAGTTTGTTAAGTACTGGTGCATGATGTAGGAAGTGGCTGGTTATTGGTATGTACCTTTATTCTTGACATGCACGAGAACGTTGACGAGTTTGTTACTGGTGCATGATGTAGGAAGTGTCTTGTTATTGGTACGTACCTTTATTCTTGACGTGCACGAGAACGTTGACGTGTTTGTTACTGCTGTATGATGTAGAAAGTGTCTGGTTATAGGTCTGTACCTTTATTCTTGACGTGCTCGAGATCGTTGACAAAGTTGTTACTGGTACATGATGTAGGAAGTGTCTGATTATTGGTATTTACCGTTATTCTTAACATGCACGAGAACGTTGACGTGTTTGTTACTGGTACATGATGTAGGATGTGTCTGGTTATTGGTGTGTACCTTTATTCTTGATGTGCACGAGAACGTTGACGCGTTTGTTACTGCTGCATAATATAGGAAGTGTCTGGTTATTGGTATGTACCTTTATACTTGACGTGCACGAGAACGTTGACACGTTGTTGCTGGTGCATGATGTAGGAAGTGTCTGGTTATTGAAGTGTACCTTTATTCTTGACGCGCACGAGAACGTTGACCTTTTTGTTACCGATGATGTACGAGGGTTGTTCGGAAATTATTGAGACAATGCTTATACGCGTATGTGGGAAGTGTCTGGTTATTGCTATATATCTTATTCTTGACGTGCACGAGAACGTGAACTAGTTTGTATTTAGGAAATGTCTGGTTATTGGTAGATACGTTTATTCTTGACGTGTACGAGAACGCTGGCATGCTTGTTACTGGTGCAAGGTGTAGATGTGTCTGGCTATTGGTAATGTAAACATGTATTCTTGACGTGCACGAGAACGTTGACGTTTTATACTTGTGATGTATGAAAGATGTGTCTTGTTATGCTTCTATGCCTTTATTAGGAATGTGCACGAGGACGTTGGCACGGTTTATCAATTGGAAATGCATGTAAGATGTGTCTGGTTATGTTGCTTGACCTTTATTAAGGATTTGCACGAGAACGCTGACACTTATATACTGGTAATATATGTAAGACAAGTCTGGTTGTGTTGCTGGACCTTTGTTAGGGATGTGCACGAGAACGTTGACACGTTTTATATTGGTACTGTTTGTAAGATATGTCTGGCAATGTCTCTAAACCTTTATTAGGAATGTGCACGAGAACGTTGACACGTTTCATATTGGTAACTTATGTAAGATCTGTCTGGTTGTGTTGCTGGACCTTTATGAGGTATGTGCAGGAGAACGTTGACACGTTTTATATTGGTAACTTATGTAAGATGTGTCTGGTTGTGTTGCTTGATATTTATTAACTATGTGCATGAGAACGTTGACACGATTTATATTGGTAACTTATGTCAGGTGTGTCTGGTTGTGTTGCTAAACCTTTATAAGCCGTGTGCACAAGAAGGTTGACACGTTTTATACTGGTGATGTATGTAAGAGGTGACTGGTTATGTTCTTTAACCTTTATTAGGTGTGTATACGAGAACGTTGACACGTTTTATACTGGTAATGCATGTAAGATGTGTCTGGTTGTGTTACTGGACCTCTATTAGGGATATGCATGAGTGCGTTGACACGATTTATATTGGTGATGTATGTAAGAGGTATCTGGTTATAATGCTGAACCTTTATTATGGAAGTGCACGAGAACGTTGATACGTTTTATATTGGTTTTGTATGTAAGATGTGTCTGGTTATATTGCTAAACCTTTATTATGGATGTGCACGAGAACGTTGACACGATTTATACTGGTGATGTATGTAAGATGTGTGTGGTTGTGGTGCTGATGTTTATAAGTTGTGTGCAAGAAAACGTTGACATGTTTTATACTGGTTATGTATGTGAGCTGTGTGTAATTGTGTTGCTGAACCTTTATAAGGGGTGTGCAGGAGAACGTTGACACGATTTATATTGGTTATTTATGTAAGATGTGTCTGGTTGTGTTGATGGACCTTTATTAGAGGTGTGCACGAGAACGTTGACACGTTTTATACTGGTGATGTATGTAAGATATGTCTGGTTGTGTTGCTGGACCTTTATTATGGGGTGTGCACGGGAACGCTGACACGATTCATACTGGTAATGTATGTAAGAAAATGTCTGGTTATGTTGCTGGGCCTTTACTAAGGATGTGCACGAAAACGTTTACACGTTTCATATTGGTTATTCATAACAGAGATGTCTGATTGTGTTGCTGGACCTTGTAATGGGTGTGCACGAGATTGTTGACACGATTTATACTGATGATGTATGTAAGATATGTCTGGTTGTGTTGCTGGACCTTTATTAGGTATGTGCACGAGAACGTTAACACGTTTTATACTGGTAATGTATGTATGAGGTGTGTGATTGTGTTGCTGGACCTTTATAACAGGGTGTGCACGAGAACGTTGACACGTTTTATACTGGTGATGTATGTAAGATATGTCTGGTTGTGTTGCTGGACCTTTATTAGGTATGTGCACGAGAACGTTGACACGATTTATGTTGGTTATTTATGTAAGATATGCCTGGTTGTGTTGCTGGACCTTTATAATGGGTGTGCACGAGAACGTTGACACGATTTATATTGGTTATTTATGTAACATATGTCTGGTTGTGTTGATGGACCTTTATTAGGTATGTGCACGAGAACGTTGACACGTTTTATACTGGTGATGTATGTAAGATGTATGTAATTATGTTGCTGAACCTTTGATAGGGGTGTGCCCGAGAACGTTGATGACACGTTTCATATTGGTTATTTATGTAAGACATGTCTGGTTGTGTTGCTGGACCTTTGTAATGGGTGTGCACGAGAACGTTGACACGATTTATACTGGTGATGTATGTAAGATATGTCTGGTTGTGTTGATGGACCTTTATTAGGTATGTGCATGAGAACGTTGACATGTTTTATACTGGTGAAGTATGTAAGATGTGTGTGATTGTGTCGCTGGACCTTTATTATGGGGTGTGCTAGAGAACGTTGACACGATTTATATTGGTTATTTATGTAAGATATATCTGGTTGTGTTGCTGGACATTTATTAGGTATGTGCACGAGAACGTTAACGCGTTTTATACTGGTGATGTATGTATGATGTGTGTGATCGTGTTGCTGGATCTTTATTATGGGGTGTGCACGAGAACGTTGACACGATTTATATTGGTTATTTATGTAATATATGTGTGATTGTGTTGCTGGACCTTAATTTTGGGGTTGTGCACGAGAACGTTGACACGATTTATACTGGTAATGTATATAAGATGTATGTAATTGTGTTGCTGAACCTTAAATAGGGGTGTGCACGAGAACGTTGACACGTTTTATACTGGTAATGTATGTATGAGGTGTGTGATTGTGTTGCTAGACCTTTATAATGGGGTGCACGAGAACGTTGACACGTTTTATACTGGTGATGTATGTAAGATATGCCTGGTTGTGTTGCTGGACGTTTATTGGGGATATGAACGAGAACGTTTACACGTTTCATAATGGTTATTTATGTAAGATATGTCTGGTTGTGTTGCTGGACCTTTATTAGGTATGTGCACGAGAACGTTGACACGATTTATGTTGGTTATTTATGTAAGATATGCCTGGTTGTGTTACTGGACCTTTATAGTGGGTGTGCACGAGAACGTTGACACGATTTATATTGGTTATTTATGTAACATATGTCTGGTTGTGTTGATGGACCTTTATTAGGTATGTGCACGAGAACGTTGACACGTTTTATACTGGTGATGTATGTAAGATGTATGTAATTATGTTGCTGAACCTTTAATAGGGTTGTGCACGAGAACATTGATGACACGTTTCATATTGGTTATTTATGTAAGACGTGTCTGGTTGTGTTGCTGGACCTTTATAATGGGTGTGCACGAGAACGTTGACACGATTTATACTGGTGATGTATGTAAGATATGTCTGGTTGTGTTGATGGACCTTATTAGGTATGTGCATGAGAACGTTGACACGTTTTATACTGGTGAAGTATGTAAGATGTGTGTGATTGTGTCGCTGGACCTTTATTATGGGGTGTGCTAGAGAACGTTGACACGATTTATATTGGTTATTTATGTAAGATATATCTGGTTGTGTTGCTGGACCGTTATTAGGTATGTACACGAGAACGTTAACGCGTTTTATACTGGTGATGTATGTATGATGTGTGTGATCGTGTTGCTGGATCTTTATTATGGGGTGTGCACGAGAACGTTGACACGATTTATACTGGTAATGTATGTAAGATATGTGTGATTGTGTTGCTGGACCTTAATTTTGGGGTTGTACACGAGAACGTTGACACGATTTATACTGGTAATGTATATAAGATGTATGTAATTGTGTTGCTGAACCTTTAATATGGGTGTGCACGAGAACGTTGACACGTTTCTTGATTATTTATGTAAGACATGTCTAGTTGTGTTGCTGGACCTTTATAATGGGTGTGCACGAGAACGTTGACACGATTTATATTGGTTATTTATGTTACATATGTCTGGTTGTGTTGCTGGACCTTTATTAGGTATGTGCGAGAGAACGTTGACACGTTTTATACTGGTAATGTATGTAAGATGTGTGTGATTGTGTTGCTGGACGTTTATTATGGGGTTGTGCTCGAGAACGTTGACACGATTTATACTGGTAATGTATGTAAGATATGTCTGGTTGTGTTGCTGGACCTTTATTATGTATGTGCACGAGAACGTTGACACGATTTATATTGGTTATTTATGTAAGGTATGTCTTGTTGTGTTGCTGGACCTTTAATAGGTATAGGCACGAGTACGTTGACACGATTTATATTGGTCATTTATATAAGATATGTCTGGTTGTGTTGCTGGACCTTTATTAGGTATGTGCCCGAGGATGTTGACACGTTTTATACTGTTGATGTATGTAAAATGTGTTTGATTGTGTTGCTGGACCTTTATTATGGGGTTGTGCACGAGAACGTTGACACGATTTGTACTGGTAATGTATGTAAGATACGTCTGGTTGTGTTGCTGGACCTTTATTAAGGATGTGCACGAGACCGTTGACACGTTTTATACTGGTATTGTATGTAAGATGTGTGTGATTGTGTTGCTGGACCTTTATTATGGGGTTGTGCATGAGAACGTTGACACGATTTATACTGGTATTGTATGTAAGATATGTCTGATGTCTGGTTGTGTTGCTGGACCTTTATTATGGGGTGTGCACGAGAACGTTGACACGTTTCATATTGGTTATTTATGTAAGACATGTCTGGCTGCGTTGCTGGACCTTTGTAATAGGCTGTGCACGAGAACGTTGACACGATTTATATATTGGTTATTTATGTAAGATATGTCTGGTTGTGTTGCTGGACCTTTATTAGGTATGTGCTAGAGATCGTTGACACGTTTTATACTGCTGATGTATGTAAGATGTGTCTGGTTGTGTTTCTAGGCCTTTATTAGGTATGTGCACGAGAACGTTGACACGTTTTATATTGGTTATTTATGTTACATATGTCTGGTTGTGTTGCTAAACCTTTATTAGGTGTGTGCACGAGAACATTGACACGTTTTATACTGGTGATGTATGTAAGATATGTCTGGTTGTGTTGCTGGACCTTTATTAGGTATGTGCCCGAGAAAGTTGACACGTTTTCTACTGGTGATGTATGTAAAATGTGTGTGATTGTTTTGCTGGGCCTTTATTATGGGGTTGTGCAAGAAAACGTTGACACGATTTATACTGGTAATGTATGTAACATACGTCTGGTTGTGTTGCTGGACCTTTATTAAGGATGTGCATGAGAACGTTTACACGTTTTAATTGGTTATTTATGTAAGACATGTCTGGCTGTGTTGCTGGACCTTTTTAATAGGGTGTGCACGAGAACGTTGACACGATTTATGTATTGGTTATTTATGTAAGATATGTCTGGTTGTGTTGCTGGACCTTTATTAGGTATGTGCACGAGAACGTTGACACGATTTATATATTGGTTATTTATGTAAGATATGTCTGGTTGTGTTGCTGGACCTTTATTAGGTATGTGCTAGAGAACGTTGACACGTTTTATACTGCTGATGTATGTAAGATGTGTCTGGTTGTGTTTCTAGACCTTTATTAGGTATGTGCTAGAGAACGTTGACACGTTTTATACTGCTGATGTATGTAAGATGTGTCTGGTTGTGTTTCTAGACCTTTTATTAGGTATGTGCACGAGAACGTTGACACGTTTTATACTGATGATATATGTAAGATATGTCTGGTTGTGTACCTTAACCACTATTAGGTGTGTGTACGAAAACGTTGACACGTTGTATACTGGTAATGTATGTAAGATGTGACTGGTTGTGTTACTGGACCTTTATTAGGGATATGCAGGAGTGCGTTGACACGATTTATACTGATGATGTATGTAAGAGGTGACTGGTTATGTTGCTGAACCTTTATTAACTGTGTTCACGAGAACGTTGACACGTTTTATATTGGTAATGCATGTAAGATGTGTTTGGTTGTGTTGCTGGACTTTAATAAGGATATGCACGGGACCGTTGGCACGTTTTATATTGGTGATGTATGTAAGATGACTCTCGTTATGTTGCTGGATCTTTATTTAGGCTTTGCTCGAGAACGTTGACTTGTTTTACATGTGATGTATGAAGGACGTTTCTGGGTATATATTAATGAGCCAGGATCTGGAAAAACGTCCTTTAAGGCTTTTGAACCCAACATAGATCCAGATCAGCCTGTGCATACGCACAGTCTGATCAGGATCCACGTTGTTCTCGAATAGCTTCTTCGTGACCTGTAGTAACTGAAAGAGAGCAGCATAGATGCATATTCGACTAAATTTGACAACAGGCTGATCTTGAAACTCAATTTTTAAAAATGCTATAATTGACGTTTTCCAGATTCCGGCTCATTTATATCTTTATTCTTGATGTGCAGGAGAACGTTGACGTGTTTTTTACAGGTGATGTATTAAGGACGTGTCTGGTTATATATTCATATCTTTATTCTTGATGTGCACGAGAACGTTGACGTGTTTAATACATGTAATATATGAAGGGCGTGTCTTGTTATATATTTATATATTTATTCTGGATGTGCGAAAGAACGTTGACGTATTTATTACAGGTTATGTATGAAGGACATATCTGGTTATGAATTTATATCTTTATTCCGGATGTGCATGAGAACGTTCACGTATTCATTACAGGTGATGTAAGAAGGACGTATCTGATTATGTATTTATATCTTTATTCTTGATTTGCACGAGAACGTTGTCGTGTTAATTACAGGCGACGTAAAAATGACGTGTCTGGTTATATAGTTATATCTTTATTCTTGATGTGCACGAGAACGTTGACGTGTGTATTATAGGTGATGTATGAAGGACGTATCTGGTTATGTATTTATATCTTTATTCTGAATATGCACAACAGAACGTTGACGTGTTCCTTACAGATGATGTAAGAAGGACGTGTTATGTATTTATATCTTTATCATTGATGTGCACGAGAACGTCGACGTGTTTTTTCCAGATGATGTATGAAGGACGTGTTTCGTTATGTGCTCATCAAGATTTTATACAGCGTTTATAAAATAAGCAACATAACCAGACACATCTTACATATATCATCAGAAAAAAAATCGTGTCACCATTCTCGTACGCAACCTTTATAAAGGTACTATAGCAACATAGACAGACACATCTTACGTACAATACCAGTATAAAGCATGTTAATTTTATCGTACACGTCTCTAATAAAGATATAACAACATAAGCAGATATAGCTTACATTCCCGTAAAAAATCTAGTGCAAACCTTAAAATGAATATATAAATCTTGTACAAATCTTTCAAAAAAGTATATAAACAAAACCAGACATTTCTTACATACATCACCAGAATTAAACGAGTCAACGTTCTCGTGCACATCAAGAAAAAAGGTAAAGCAACATAACCAACCGCATCTTACCAACATCACCAATATAAATCGTGTCAACGGTCTCGTGCATATCCTTATTAAAGTCCACAACCAGACAAATCGTACATGCATTACCAATATAAAACGTGTCAACGTTCTCGTGCACACCCCTAGTAAAGGTGTAGTAACACAATCACATACATATCTTACATACATCACCAGTATAAAACATGCCAACGTTCTGGTGTACATAGTTAATAAAGGTCCAGCAATACAACCAGTTATATCATACATAGATAATCAATATAAATCGTGTCGACGTTCTCATGCACATCCCTAATAAAGGTCCAGCAACACAATCACACACATCTTACATGCGTTACCAATATAAGACGTGTCAACGTTCTCGTTCACATACCTAATAAAGCCCTAGCAACACAACCCGACATATCTTACATAAATAACCAATTTAAATCGTGTCAACGTTCTCGTGCACATACCTAATAAAGGTCCAACAAAACAACCAGACATAACTTACATACATTTACAGTATAAATCGTGTCAACGTTATCGTGCACGCCCCATAATAAAGGTCCAGCAACACAATCACACACATCTTACATATAACACCAGTATAAAACGTGTCAACGTTCTCGTGCACATCCTTAATAATAGCCCAGCAACATAACCAGACATATCTTCCATACATTAACAGTATAAATCGTGTCAACGTTATCGTGCACGCCCCATGATAAAGGTCCAGCAACACAATCACACACATTTTACATATAACACAAATATAAAACGTGTCAACGTTCTCGTGCACATCCTTAATAATTGCCCAGCAACATAACCAGACATATCTTCCATACATTAACAGTATAAATCGTGTCAACGTTATCGTGCACGCCCCATAATAAAGGTCCAGCAACACAATCACACACATTTTACATATAACGCCAGTATAAAACGTGTCAACGGTCTCGTGCACATCCTTAATTATAGCCCAGCAACATAACCAGACATATCTTCCATACATTAACAGTATAAATCGTGTCAACGTTATCGTGCACATAGTAAATAAAGGTCCAGCAACACAATCAGACACATCTTACATAAGTTTCCAATATAAAACGTGTCAACGTTCTCGTGCAAAAACCTAATAAAGGTATAGAAACACAACCAGACACATCTTACATAAGTTACAAATATAAAACGTGTCAACGTTCTCGTGAACATAGTTAATAAAGGTCCAGCAACACAACCAGACACATCTTACTTACAATACCAGTATAAAACGTGTCAACGTACTCGAACACACACCTAATAAAGGGTAAGCAACACAACCAGACACATCTTAAATACATTACCAATATAAATCGTGTCAACGTTCTCGTGCACATACCTAATAAAGGTCCAGTAACACAACCAGACACAGCTTACATAAGTTACCAATATAAAACGTGTCAACGCTCTCGTGCACATACCTAATAAAGGTCCAGCAACATAACCAGACATATCTTACATAAGTTACCATTTTGAAACGTGTTAACGTTCTCGTGCACATAGTTAATAAAGGTCCAGCAACACAACCAGACACATCTTACATACATCACAAGTATAAAACGTGTCAACGTTCTCGTACACATCCCTAATTAAAGGCCCAGCAACACAACCAGACACATCTTACATAAGATACCAACATAAAACGTGTCAACGTTCTCGTGCACATACCTAATAAAGGTCCAGCAACACAACCAGACACATCTTACATAAGATACCAATATAAAACGTGTTGACCAGGGTGATTCTACAGAAAAAGTGAATTTTCACACATAGTACTTGGAAAAAAATATGTATGCTTTCTTGATTGAAATTTGCCTTAATCAGGAAGATAAAACATTTTTCTGTGAAATTATACAGATCGGCACGATCTTTTCCTTACATATCTTGTATTTTTCAGTAATTTAATACAACTAGGGGTATAAGATTTGTCCCCTCCGCGACATAACTATTTGCTAAAATATCTTAAGCAAAAAAGACCATAGTTCCGTTTTATCTGTCCGTATTATCGTAACATAATGTAGTAAGTATAGCTGAACAATTTTTAGATTATGAGTGTACATATTATTTAAATGTTATAGAATTGACACGCAGACATGCAGGACAATCTGAAAAACACAATTTTGTAAATGGTGAAAAACTCATACATGAACATCATGCTTTCACCATTTTCATACAGCTGGAGCAGTAAACTTTAAAAGCCAATTTCATTTATTATGAAATTATGTCATTTGTAGAATTAGATAACAAAAAACATAATGTTTTTGTTTCGGAGGTGACAAGTCGTCTCGGTAGTGACTGGGCGTCACGGAGGTGACAATATTTTAAAAATATGTTCCTAAATTTATTTCAAGCCCCCGGTCCTACCCCTATTAACATCTGCGCATAAGATAATAGTAGGTTCTTGATAATATTTTGAATTCCGTGGGTTTTACAGAGTCTAGAACGAAATATTTCTGTAATTTTCCTATAAATGTCCACTCCGTGACAACCTCGTACTCAATGGGACATTACAATATTCGTGTTGGTAGTGACTCGTCGCGGAAGCGACATTTCAACTTTAAAACGCTCGGTACATGGCGTGGTCCCTTCATTCGATCACACTGCTTTAGAATTTAGATAATGTACCCCATTGCACATAGTATAGTGAAGACGTATTAATCATAACTGAACAACAAAGGAACATTTTATTATGCTCGGTAGTGACATAGAAAAAACATACGTAAAATAAAATTTGCCTTTTGTTTCGCATGTAGTCTGTTGTGATGTCATCTAGATGCTGGAATAAACAGATTTGGGTCACAGAGGATGTGACGTATTTCATGATTCAAAGTGTTTTCCAAAATACCGCGAAATGAAAGTTTTCAAACAAATTTCCTTTGATAGCTTTGAAAATTTCATGACTAGATTCGTCCAAAGCATTCTCTATATAAACAAACAAGACGAGAAGCTGAAAAATTGTAATTATAAAGGACAAGGAAGTCAATGAAAACTGAGATTTTATCGCTTTCTATGTTTGGGACAGGGCATTCTTAAATGACGACCATTATTTGACAGAGTTGAAATAAAAATGTACTGCAATTATTTACCTATTCCATACTTAAAAATTAAGGATATATCATTATTATTAGAAATCGAGTGATTTTATCTTCATAAGTTATGATTAATCTTAATGAAATTGAATTAAAGTTCTGGGACACGAAATTCACGTTTCTCGTAGAATCACCCGTCAACGTTCTCGTGCACGTCCCTAACAAACGTCCAGCAACACAACCAGGCTTGTCTTACATATATTACCAGTATATAAGCGTCAACGTTTTCGTGCACATCCTTAATAAAGGTCCAGCAACACAACCAAACACATCTTACATAAGTTACCAACATAAAAAGTGTCAACGTTCTCGTGCACATACCTAGTAAAGGTCCAGCAACA
Source organism: Fragum sueziense (assembly GCA_963680895.1). Taxonomy (NCBI): domain Eukaryota; kingdom Metazoa; phylum Mollusca; class Bivalvia; order Cardiida; family Cardiidae; genus Fragum; species Fragum sueziense. The sequence continues at coordinate 82,517,203 of OY804593.1, read as the reverse complement.
CAACCAGGCTTGTCTTACATATATTACCAGTATATAAGTGTCAACGTTTTCGTACACATCCTTAATTAATGGTCCAGCAACATTACCAAACACATCTTACATGCATTTCCAATTTATAAAACGTGTCAACGTCCTCGTTAACATTCTTAATAAAGGCATAGAAGCATGAACAAGACACATCTTACATACATCACCAGTAAAAAACGTGTCAATGTTCTCATGCACATCCTTCATAAAGGTATGCATACATGATCAGACACATTTTCATACAACACAAGTAAAACAGTGTGTCAACGTCCTCATGCACAAAGTTATATTCACAAAACCAGACACATTCTACGTACATCGTCATCCCCAGCAAAAATCGTGTCAATGGTCTCGTGTATCATCATGTCCATTTAACATGTACTATTTTGAAGGAAAAACACGCACAAACAAGAGCCGTCATAGACGGATCAGGCCTATACTCCCCAATAAGTGTTTGTCATAAAAATACTATATTCATTTAACCCCTTTTTCCCATGACAGGTTTTTAGTACACACATTATTTATAGAATATAGGATAGAATATCTCATATATCCATTAACTACAAAATTTCATTAAATTCTGCCCATTAGATGAAGAGAAATGAAAGAAAAATAATTCTATACTAAGGCCCCTTATTCCGTGACAAAGCCTCAAATTAATAAACGGAGAGCAGGGTCTACATGAATTATCCACGGGGGTTCACAAGTGAAGTTTTATCGAATTTGGTCCTAGGGTTGCTGAGATTTGGTTGTGTACGGACGGACGGACGAGCGAACGGAGGGACAGTGTGGCTATTTATGCTCCATAGAAAAAATATTCAAGGAGCATAGAAAACGGCAGAGATGTATCATCTTTTTGCCGTATCGTTTCGAATCGTTTTCATTTCGTTTCTATGGTGTGTGCACGAGAACGTTGAAATTGAGAGTTTGTGCACGAATCCACTGACACAAAGGCACATTTTGAAGCTTTCATTTTCACGCACTACTTCCGGTCAGGAGTTTTGTGACCGCAGTCACGATTGGCTTGGACGCTTTCACTAAGACGATAACACCCAATGAAAACTCGTGTAACAAATACCGTCCGTGGTATTCGGATTGTTCAGTCATCATCCTTCAAAATCAAACATGGAAGAAAATATTCTGAAAAATCTGTGTAGTTCTGCCAAATTAGAGAGAGATAAAGGCTTTCAGTTAATCAAAGCTTATCTCAATGATGCCAAGAATGAAGCTGTTATTTCCATAGAAAGGAAGTTGATGAGTCATCTTGCTGACAGTACCTGTGAATGGGAAACAAAACATGGGTCTCTGATGGGATTGAAAGCAATCTGTCAATCTGATGCTTGTCTTGAAGAGTTTAGCTATGAGTGGTTGGCTAAAGCTTTGGTTATGGCTGATGACAATGAATTTCGAGTTAGAATTGCTGCTGGTTTGTATTTTTATCGTAAGATGGATGTCATAATCTTTAGACAATATTTTACATTGATCATTGGGACAACAACTTTAAGATAATGGGGAATAATCGATTAATTGTTGTTTAATCCCAAAAACGTTTACAATTGATTATCACTTTCAGAAATGCATGTCATTACTTTCTTCGGTTTTTACAAAACATACTGGCAGTATTACCAATGTTTGCAAATCTATGTTTGGGAAAGGGTTAAGTGTTAAATTGAATTGTGTGTTTCAGGTGAGCTGATTGGTGCGATGTGTAGGAAGTATGGTTCCCATCTGTACAGGTCATGCAGGGCCACAGTGCTGGAGGGCATATCTGCCAATCTAGAACGGGAACCAATAGAGGGCGGAATGTCAGAACAGGAGGTAGGCCATGGGCCGAACCCAAAAAAGGGCTTCTAAAAAAAAGTTTGCTTCAGGCTAAAGGGTGAATACATAAACTATATATCAAAATAATCCCCATCATATCCTGATTACAAAACAACATTGTTTACCCTAAAGTATGTGGTCACTATAAAGTAATTTGACTTTGAAATACTAGGTAAAGTGTACCTATATCCGGATACAACATAAATTCGGATAAATGGCTTTATGTGTCAAACTGCTGATATTTTTCACGAATTTGTTAGTCCAAAAGGTGTTCCAGCTACTGTTTGACTGTAATGCCAGGTTTTGACATCCCAGTATCGTTAGTAAAACGTGATAACGAAACTATTTTCTGTAATATGCATTTTCTCCTTTGCCAAGAAGGTTTTACACATTATAGCACACAAATCTTCTGCTCTGTGGTGCACTTATTTTGTTACTTTGTAACATTTATATTTTGGACCAGTCTGATATTCATGAATGTCAATCAAAGTGGCAACAAAAGATGGGTTGTGGTGAAATATAGGCCCTATCTGTTATCAACAGGTCTTAGGTTGAGACCCATACAACCTAAGTTTCTAGTTGTAACACATTCCTTTAACCTTTTCCCAGACAAGACCGGGTTTTAACGACCTTATAAGAAAAGGCTTGGGAAAACATTGAGGCAAAAGAAGAAAATGCTGATCATCAGCATTTTCTCCTTTTGCCTCAAAATTTTCTAGGTTTTATATAAATTTCACAAACCAACTCTTTATCAACCCATATTTTTCACTGCAGCAGCTTTTGAATCATAGCAACGAGACTGGCTACCGTCCCACTAACTTGTTGTTTGGGAAGGGGTAAAAGCAGTTTAACCCATTTCCAAAAGGCATGCATTTGACACTTTTCATTAAAAAGCCTTTGGAAAACATTGAGACATAAGAAAAAAATGCTGATGATCGGCATTTTCTCCTCAATTTTTTCTGTGCTTTAACACAACAAAGTGCCATCTTTATCAAAATCCATTTTGTCGTTTGATGCATCTTTCAGATTGTGCAACCCTACATTTTTTTTATTTTGGAAAGGATTAAGCATCTCTTGCAGGAGTGCGAACGCAAACATGAAATCCAAGCCAACAGCTGTTCATCCAACATAGGTGGAGAAAATGATAAGGCAAAAAAGAAGATGCTCGTTAGCTTAGATCTACTTATAATCTTATAAGATAACAAAAGTAGGCCTATTTTAGATCCTCAAAATTAAGAAAAATAAAATATATAGTTGTTAATTATATTTCAACACACCAGAAAGACAGGAAAATGATGGTGACTGGGACATAATTGTCTCGTCCATGTATAACCACGGTGTATAATCACGTGATGTAATAATTACTGAATATCTCCAATAACTTTGTTAATATGGGACCGATTTGAATTCGGTTTAAAGCAGAGAATGTGGACAGATCTCACGCATACAATGGACATGGTTGATTTTTGAAAAATCAAATGATAAAAAAGTTATTGAAGATAAACCAAAATTTGGTTTATTTTCAATAACTTTTTGTCAGTTGATTTTTAAAAAATCTACGACATCCATGTTATTCCTGACATTTTTCCACCTTCTCTGCTTCAAACCGAATTCAAATTGGTCAAGTATTGACAAAGTTATTGAAGATTATCGGAAATTCTAAATCATGTGATAATACACCGTGATAACTGCAGTTCACATTATTTTAGTGAAACATTAAATCATCAAATACTTGTTTTTAACCCTTTCCCAAACAGCAAAATTAAGGGTTGTCCAATTTGAAAGCTGCTGCAGACGACAAAACAAATTATATCAAAGGTAAAAAATGTGTATTGTACAGCATGAAAAATATTGAGACAAAAGGAGAAAATGCTGATTACCAGTGTTTTCTTCTTTTGTCTTAATGCTTTTCCTAGTGTTACCTAATAAAAACATCATATACCGTTCTTTTTTGGGAAATGGTTAAATTGGTCTAAGGTTCAGAAACTTTGATGGTAATTAACAGTCATAAACTATAATGTTACAGTTGTTTTAACATTTAACCCATTACCAAACGACAGAATTTTAGACTTGCCCAAATTCAAAAATGTTGCAGACGACAATTTGAAGTGAATGAAATTGAATACATTTTGGTGTTTCTGTGTAAAAAAACACTGTGAGAAATGAAGAAATTGCCTTTTAATAAGCAAGTTCTTTATTTTCCACAATATTTTCCAAAGCCTTTATCTTGAGGGGTGTCAAAAAGCGTCATCGTGTGGGAATGCAGGCCCGTAGGAAGAAATTTCATATTGGGGGACTAAAGCCCTTGTCCTGAATATTGAGGGGGCTAATTTGGATTTTCCCAAAATTTTCAGTGTAAAATTAAGAAAATACGACATTTTTGCCAACATCCAAGTAATATTCATGGTCAACATTTGAGCAGTTTTCACAACGACACATTGTTGTGCACGGTAGTCCAGCTTTTTTGCACAAACACTTGCTTGATTCGCAGGTCATTTTGATGCACCCACATTGAATGCTGTGAAGAACTGACTTAGGAGCTACAGCTATACTTGACCATTTGATAGAGAGCTGTGATTCTAACATTGTCCACCCATGTCCATCCGGAGAGGGCTGCGCCGTTTGGATGTTCTGTATATATGGGCCTGAAAGTTTGCTCTTTGCATATGTAAAGCAAGGGCATCACAGTTTGGAGGCATGCTTGAATCACCAGTACACCCGAACCTGAAGCAATTGTACCGGACATCATTGACCCTGACACATCCTGGCCATCCATACAGTTCACAGACAAACTTCTTCAGTTCTTCCGTCAGGTCTTGAGATAATAACAGATGTTTTTTTTCCAATTTGGAGAAGGCATGCTGATATGACACATCTTTCTTCAGCAACTTGAGAGATTTTACTTTCCCTTTCCCTTTGAATCAGAAGCCTGAAAGACATTAAAATATTTATGATTCAATGTTTTATTTATTTATTAAACCAATTCCCAAGAAAGACCTGGTTTTGATGTCCCAAATACGGAAGGCTTGGGAAAACATTGAGACAAAGAAGAAAATGCTCATTATTAGCATTTTCTCCTTTTGCTTCAATATATTCTATGCTATATTACTCATAAAAACTATCTTTATAAGCATTCATTTTGTCATCTGTAGCATATTTTGAAAATGTGATCAGTCCAAATTTTTGCTGTCTGGGAAAGGGTTAATTTACCAAATTTATTCAACTTGAAAAATTTAAGAAAAAAAATTGGGCATAGCTCCTGCATGCCCGGCTACCTGCCAGGTCTAGGGGCTTCAAACTGCCAGAAAATAGTAGGATATAGGCCTTATAATTGGAAAGAAAATGAAAGAAGAATTGTTTACATTTATGTATATTTTGTAGTTATGTCCTACTGATTGAAAACTGGAAATCACTGTACACTGCTGTATATTTGCACATTCAGACACTGCAAACGCTCCATAGAAATACCGAAACGCACAGTGATTACCAGAATGCACAGGATTGGCATACACATTTAACCCAGTAGACTAGCAGACAGCAAAATTTTACTTATCCAAATACAAAGACGATGTAGACGACAATTTCAAGTGAATGAAAAGTTATATTTTTTTTGTCTGTGTAGTAATAGTAATAAATACCAGTGTGGGCAATGAAAAATTGCTTATCACAATTTCTTCATTTCCATAATGTTTTCTTAATCTGTTATCTTGTAGGGCGTCAAAAGGAGTCATTATGTGGGAATGGATTAAAATTGATCTTCATCATCCATTGGTATAAACTGAAAAGCATAGAACCCTTCCCCAAATAGATCTACTACATTAGTAATGTTTCGGTAATTACTGTGCGTTCTGGTATTTCTATGGACCCCTGCTAAACACAATTCTTTAAAAACAAAACTCACCTGACATTCACCTTGTTGGTCCTCAGATTATCTTAGACGTCCAGCGTCCCTCCGCTTCGCCCCACATTCAATTCGCTTACTGTTTGTGTACTTCTGGCAGAACTGACGATTGAACCCAATGTCATGTAAAACGTCGTTACTATAAGTCAAAATACTCAGGGCAATTTCTTTTTCTTTACCATTCACAGTTGCCCAAACATTTTAGCTACTGTACAGCTTCGTCCATGTAACGTCTGTCACTGTGCATGAAATAAGTGCACATACATCAAAATTTGAGGTTTGACAGATGCATTCCTATATGGGGGCGGCCATTTTTTCAGGACCGGGCTGAAGCCTTTTAGGCTAAATACTCTCATCTGATTGGTCAATTATGGGCATCTTCAAAGACACTAAAATCGCGTTTTTCTAATTAGTGACCACATAATTTAAGGTAAACAATCCTGATTATGACTTTATACATTAATATCTTAATTACTAAATCAAGTTTTCCCCTTCACCCTCCAGCCTGAAGCACTTTGTCACAATTTGCCGGCTCGGCCCATGGCCTAAGGAAACTGAAAATCTGATAGAAAAACTGTCAAGCTCTCCAAGAGGAGAAAAGGTACTGGCACAATAATTAACCTTTTGAGATTTCCCATATTGTGAAAATCTAGACTTCTGTATTTTTAAAGGGTTTGCAGACAACAAAATGGAGGATAGAGATAAGTGATGAATATATTGAGGCAAAAGGAGAGATTACTGATTTTCGGCATTTTCTTCTTTTGCCTCAATATTCCAAGCTTTTTCTATTATAAAGGCGCATCAAAATGTGTCATTGCTTTCAAATGGAAGAATAATAAAACAATAATCTAATTCTATGAATGTAAGTAAAATGTCAGATTTGTACTTACCACATCAAAAAAAGAATGCCTCTCTTCACAGGGTCACTTTGATTTTTCAAACCTTTCTCAAACAGCAAATTATTAGATCATTGCAATTTTCAAAGGGTTGCTAACAACACAATAATTGATATTAATTGTAGAAAATGAGCATATTACAGCACAGAAAATATTGAGGCAGAGCTCCAGATAAGGTCGCGTTATTACACATTCAAATCTGTGAAAAACGCATTTCAAAGTCAGATGTGTGCGTCGCCAGACGCACTGGATTTTCAAGTAACACATTTCTAACAATCAAGGGCGAGCGGAAATTACCAATTTCGTCTTCATGATTTCAAATTGTTTCTTATTGTCAAAGGGATATTCAGATTTTCTGTCAACGGATGTTTACACTGTCGTTTTGGAACGCTTCATCTCCTTCGCCAATCTGTACTTGTGGCCTACAGAATAGAATGGAATTTAGCAAATCTTACGAAGTGTTTATTAAACAACACCTATTTGATAAATTGGTTTGCTTTGGGTATTTTCCTTCATGATAAAGTAAATTCGTTTTGTTTACGCTTTCAAGGTCTGTTGCATAGCAAAATTATTAACCATGTCAGGAAGAAAATGTATGATCATGTAGGGTTGTTGTATTCAGTCATTAATTCGGCCAGGCAAAACATACAAAAACATCACATCAGCTTATTGTTGGTTTTCTCCAAAAAGGGATGAGACCTTCTTGGCTGAGAGTGAATCACTCTTTTGCTGCCAAAAGTAGGGAGTTACCACTCTTTTACCCAGGGATTTTGTTACCTGCGAGTCCCGAGTCCCTGACTCATATTTTTTTCTCAGGACTCATTGATAAATATTTAGTGAGACCCAGAATGCTAACATTTCCAATGTGTAATCGATGTTGTCTTACAAAGACTCAGATGTTTCAATATTGGACTCATTATTTTGGGAACCAGTGAGTCCCAGGACTCTTCCACATAAATTTGTAACAAAATCACTGTTTACCCTAAAAATTATCTGGAGCTCTGTTGAGGCAAAAGGAGAAACTGCGGGTTATCAGCAGTTTCTTCTTTTGTCTCAATGTTTTCCCCAAACCTTTACTATATACATGTAATAGGGATGTCAAAACCAGGTCTTGTTTGGGAAAGGGTTAACAGAAAGGTATACAGATTCATTCAGCGTGGTTAGGCCTAACCCTTTCCCAAAGAACAGAGTTTGAGCGTAGTCCAATTTGAAAGCTGTTGCAAATGACACAATGGATTTTGATAAAATTTGACATAGAAATCATGAAAAATTTAGCATGGAAATATTGAGGCAAAAGGAGAAAATGCAGATTATCAACATTTTCTCCTTTTGCCTCAATTTTCCCCCAGCCCTTGTAATTAGAGAAGTCAAACCCAGGTTCTGTTTGGGAAAGAGTTAAAGAGCAGTGATGTCAGATAACTGATTACCTTTATTTTATTTGTCACTCTTTTATTGCAGAGACAAAGTACTGAAGCTGCGAAAATATTTCACGATACTGCTGGATGGAAGTCATTAGAAACGTGGATGAAGTATGTACCTATTTTTATGATTGCTTTTCAGGGGTTGAAAAATTTCTTCAAACCTACTAGTCCTGTAGGACTAGTAGCTCTGAATTTCTACTCGCCCTTAAGATTTACGAACTGAGAATGAAAACACCACTTTCTAGCCATACGAAATGCACCAAATTACACACACTTGTAAATACACTTCACATAAGTTGATTCACCAGGCCGGATTTCAAGATTATGCTTCAAGAAGAAAATAATTTACAAATATCATTTTACTCTTTGTTCATATGCAAGGGAGGTAATTTTGAACATTTTTGTCAAGTATTTCCATAAGTATGCATTAAATCAAAATTCTAAACCATACAAAATGCTTATGTTTGTATTTGGAATGGAAATTTAACACAGTTTAGGAATTACGGGCACTTTTCAAATTTCGCCTTTGGCTCTGCATTTCATTCTCAGTTCGTAAACCTTAAGGCAACTTAACTCGCCCTTTAAGATGAAGAAAATTTTAGACTGTTGGCTCTTACGGAATTCTTCCAGCCACGAATCCTGCACTGTTTGCTTTCTTTTTTCACAATCATATTTACTTTGCTGCGCTCTTCTTTTAACTTGTTTATTGGGGCTGAGAGCTTCTCATTCAATTAGCATGGGCTGCTCTGCCAGATCATTTATCATGAGATATACCTCTGTTATCTGTTGCTCTGTTTTGAAAATGAAATTTTTTATTGTGAAAATTTTGAAAATGATCAGGGGAAAAGGAGATAGAACAATGTTAATTAGCACCAATGCTCATGAGTTACAATGTTTTATTCACCCACTGGGTGTTTCACAAACACATCTTGTTTATTCATTATTTACTTCTCCATGAGTTAGAGCCTATATTTCTCAAAAAGTTTTTGAAACTTTGCAATTTTAGATGCCTACAGAGTATTATAGAAGGCTGTGCTCATGAGTTCAATGACTATGTTGATCAGGAGCTGTTGGATCTGATCTTCCGGTGTCTGACACATACCAACAGATTTGTAAGAGAGACTGGGTACTATGTATGTTCTAGTCTGGTGGCTTGTGGTGCAGTGCAAGAAGGTATGTGTAAACCCTAGGTCTTATTACATAGCAATCAATCTGATTGGCCAAGACTGTTGTCTTGTCCAATCAGATTTTTTGCTATGTAATTATCAGAAAATAAACTGATTTTATAATTTCTCGATGTCTATAGCACATACCAACAGATTTGTAAGAGAGACAGGGTATTATGTTTGTTCCAGTGTAGTAGCTTGTGGGGCAGTACAAAGGTCTGTATAAACCCTAGGTCTTATTACATAACAATCAATCTGATTGGCCAGGACTGTTGTCTTGTCCAATCAGATTGTTTGCTATGTAATTATCATAAAATGATGTTAATTGTTTGGTATCGATTTTTAATTCATCTTTATATGTCTGACCCACACTAACAGATTTGTGAGAGAGACCGGATACTATGTGTGTTCTAGTCTGGTGGCTTGTGGGGCTGTACAGGAAGGTGTTTATCAAGTATTTTGAAATTTTAACCCTTTCACAATCAGCAAAATAATATATCAGTCTAATTTTAAGTTTACCTATTTATCAGCCAATTCCAATCAAGACAAGGCCAACATTTAACATGGCAAATGAACATTTTCTTCTAGAAGGCTATCACCCATAATATTTCTGATATGATTTAGTGACAGTGATTGTGTAATCTGAAGCCTTTTTTGGCAAGTTTGAAATCATCACTTCAACTCAAGCATCATCACTTTTGTAGGATCTCAGGGCATGTTGTTGGACGAGGATAACGCCATATTGAGATATGGACAACAGTTCTGTGACTATCTCGCCAAGGGACTCTCAGATAATTGGAGTCAGGTAGGTAACAAGATATGCTTGACATTCATCTGTATATCTTGGGGTATTTACATATCAAACAGAAATGACACTTTTTCAAGCCCACTAGATAAAGGCATAGTGGAAAATGAAGAAATTGCTTGTGACAAGGATATTTTTCATTTCCCAAACTGTTTTCTACCCAGAAAGACCAAAAAAGTAAACTTTTATTCACTTAAAACTATCATCTTCAACATCTTCGAATGCGCACAAGGCTAAATTTTTCCAAAGACTTGCGGGGCGTCAAAAAGTGTCATGTATGGGAATGAGTTAACTAATGTGAAGTTTAAGAGATGAACCTGACAACAGATTTGTTATTTATTGGCGAATTTCAAGATAATGATTTCTGTGAAACAAACAATCATGCTCAAAGTGAGTTTTCTCATTTGTGACCCGTCACGCTAAAAGGGACCTTATCAGATGTGTGAAAAATATCAACCCTAGTCTGTCTGCGCAGTCCGCGCAGCCAGACTAGGGCCGACACTTTTCACTTGTATGTAATTTTCTAAATCCGGAATGTTTTCCCTATCTTACTATATGCTCATTTTTTTTGCATACGGGATCTGGTTGACCAGCCCTGAGTCTGACAACTTTGTCAAAATTTGGATTTTTGGAGTTCGGATAAGGTCCCTTTTAGCGTGACGGGTCACGTTTGTATATATTCAGGTGAGACTGGCCTCCTCTGTAGCGACCAGAAGATTCCTACAAAGTTTACCATCAGATGATGCCAGACTGCAGTTTTATCCCACACTTCTTCCCAGAATGTGCCTAAATAGGTAACATATTAAGACAGGACTCATTAATGTTTCCACCAATAAAGCATCTTGACTAGCCAAGTATAAACTCCACTACATGTTTACATTTGCTTTTGATTTGAAAACCTTCATATTATATAATACAGTTCAGATTTGTTGGTCAAGCTGTCATTATGTTAGCAATCTGTCAAATGAAAAAAAAAAAAAAACGAAAAAAAAAAAAAAAAGATCTTTTGTCCTTAGTACTAAATGGTTTGATTTTCATTAGTTGATAAAGTTTGTCTTGAAATAGTGTCATCATATTTATATCTAAAGCACTCATTTAACAAAATTCACCTCAAATTATCAATTTTAGGTACTATGTAGCTGAAGGTGTAAAGATCTACTCTCAGGAAACCTGGAAACAAGTGACAGGTTCTAATGGTAAACAGCTGGTCCAAACATACATGCAAAATGTGGTAGGTAGCATAACTGATAGTCATTTTTAGCTCGACTTTTCGAAGAAAATGAGAGCTTATACTGTCACCCGGGCGTTGGCGTCGGCGTTGCAACAAAGGTTAAAGTTTTTTCAAACATCAATAACTTCCATACTATTAAAGGGATTCAACCCAAACTTGGAATACTTATTCACCACCACATCCTCTACCTTACTACCAGGGCCCATGACCCTGGCTCCACTATATTTGGAGTTATGCCCCCTTTATACTAAGCAATTTAGAAAAGTCGAGCGCGCTGTCTTCGGACAGCTCTTGTTATACAGCGTTCTATTAAGAAATCGATTATACAAAAATTCAGCAAATTCAGTTGTAGATGACAAACCGCGAATAGTGTTCAATCTTTCATTAAAGTTGAGAGGGGTAAATGGGTTGAATGGGTTCTTTATGAAGAAAATGTGAAACTTCCAATTTCGTTGATTTCAATTACACACAGAAAATTATTGGTTGGCTCATTTCAAATAGAAACATGGCCAATATTTTTGTTGTGTATATTTTAAAATATACTGTAATTTGAATTCATAAATTTCTTTTAAGGGTTTTAAACCACAAGTTTAATTTCTTCTGTTTTGATACAGGTTGATTACTATATAGAAGCTACAGAAGCAGATAACCATGCTGTTAGGGAGGCTGCCTGTGCCTGTATTGCTGAACTCGGGGCAAAGGTAATCTTGAATTGGTGTGTAGACACACTGTGGTATAATGTGTGAATAACTTGCGTTGTACATATTCATGCTTTAATACATACGAGCTAAGATCTAGAAAATAGATTTTATATGGCATTTTAGACCACTATGGATCTTGAGCAGCCTGTGCATACACATTCTGTTGTTCTTGAATAGGCTTGTCTTTGGCTTTAACAATTCTAAGGTAGCAGCAGATATTCTCATCAAAATGCATTTAGGCACAGGTTCATTTTGATCTATGGTAGTCTCAAATGTTAGTTAAAGTTGCATTTGAGTCAAACAATACGAAAATTGGTACACAGAAGGAAATTTATTAATATTCAGAAGTTCAGACCTTGTTTTCAAAATCGTCAAATTCTTGACAAATGAAGGTATTGGTGTAGGAAAGTATCCAAGATAAATACTACTGATGGTTAACTTTATTGGTCTGATTTTGTCATTAGATTTGTGATTCATCAATTGTATCATGTTCCAAACTAAAATGTAAACAATACAACAGTACTAACTCGTCACTGCCTGTCACTGGTTCATTACAGGTGACCAAAGAAGTGATGACTACACATATCCCTAAGTTACTAGAGGCCCTGTTGGTGTGTTTTAGTGATGATAGCTGGCCTGTTAGGGACGGTAAGTTATTAAAGTAAAGGTTCAGAAAAATGGCATAACATAGAATTATATATGCTTCTCATAAGTAAATCTAATCATTTCTATGATGTACTCAGATTTTTCTATCTGGCAATATCTAGAATAAACTTTGTGACGATTTAATTTTCACTTTCTTCCATATTTCAGCTGCTAGTGTCACTTGTGGAAAATAAACTTTGTGATTACTTAAAGGTCAAATACGACCTATTTTTTAATTTTTATAGCGTGAAAAGTAGTTAAAAACAACATTTTTCATGATTCCTGTTTAAAAGTTACCCCTCTGCTTAATTAGAAAGAACATGTAGACAACTGACCTATTTAAAAAAACGACTAGAGTGATTGTTCTTGATAGATTATTCCTCTTTGACAACATGAGACATCATTGGAGTCCGAAAACAATAACAGCATTTATGCCAGTTGCTCATATATTACCCATTAAAACTCGAAAAATATTGAATATGCTGATCAAGATCTGTGCAAAATGATAGAATTCAATACAGAAATTATTCAGAAAGGAAGAAAGGGAATTTCATTTGAATGCAGGCAATAATAAAAGGGTAAACAAAGACCGCATGGAAAGTACACATGCTGGACCTATGTTGATATACAAATTTGGTCATATGCAACGGTATACTGCACAGCGAGGCATGTGACGCTCAGCACCCGCCACTAAAACATATATCTCGTGGGGAATTAGGCATCCACGAGGATTGATGAAAACATATTACCTTATCAGGAAAACCCGTAATACGATTTATGAGAAAACCAGAAAACCCTTTCATTTGCTTGTAATTGACCTTTAATTTCAAGTTCTATATTTCAGCTGCTTGTGTCGCTTGTGGAAACTTTGTTTTGTGCTTTCCTGATGAGTCAAGGTATGGCATTCTATTTTCCTATCTAATGTAAGATATCTTAGCCCTTTCCAAATGACAAAATGTCAGGATGATCCAACTTGAAAGCTGCTATAGACAACAACATTGAAGTTAACTGTTCATAAAAATGGCATTTTTGTACATTATTGCACGAAAGTAATGAGTCGAAAGGAGAAAATCCTAGTTATTAGCATATTTGTGTAAATTAAAGATCCAAATATATGACCTTTGATATCTTTGATGGAATCTTACAATTCTGTAAATTCATCTGATAAGAGATAGAAGTAAGTGTTGGTTTCTCCAGATTGATGTTTTCATTTAAGCCCCTATAAAGAAAGAGCTATCTATTTAAGCCATTCCCACACAAGGACACCTTTTGACACCCAACAAATTAAAGCCCTTTGAAAACATTGTGGAAAATGAAGAAATTGCTCGTGACAAGCAATTTCTTCATTTCCCACAATATTCTCTACCCCAAAAGACCAAAATTTGTTATATTTCATTTGCCTTAAATTGTCGTCTGCAACATCTTTTAATTTGGACCAGTGTAAAATTTTGTCCTTTGCTAAAGGGTTAACCTATATATTTAATTTACAAAACACATTACATAGGGGTACATAGGAATTGGTGCTTGTCTGCCTGCACATTTAATGCAGCCTGGCTATCATCAATGGTCAATACTGTCTGTACTTCTGTATGATAGGACAAGCCAAAAAACTAACAAGGGCAAAAATAGATTATACCATGTTTGTATTCCATTTACAGATCATCATTACCCTCACTGTATCCTCTATTCTTCAACAACCTACAAGACAACATACCCTCAGTTAGACAAGGTGCAGCACTAGCATTGTCTAATGTTGTTAAGGCTTATGGTAAGTTAATTTTTAACCCAATGCCAGACGACATAATTTTAGGGTAGTCCAATTTGAAAGAAGTTGCAGACGACCTTTCAATGTGATGAAATTTCGATTTCTTTTTTTAGCTTTTTGGGTAGAAAACATTGTGGGAAATGAAGAAATTGCTTGTCACAAGCAATTTCTTCATTTTCCATGATGTTTTCCAAAGCCCTTTCCTGTATGGTGTCAAAAAGCGTCTATGTGTGCAGACATGGCGAAGAACAACAAATCTTTGTCAGACATTCGGTCTGACAGTAATGAGTTACCTGTCAGACCCAATAAAATTTTGTCAGTCCAAACTATCATTGTCTAGCTTACAGGTCGAAAACAAGGTCAGACAGTGGGACTGACATTAGCAAAAAAATTATCAGACCAAGGGAAATTTCATCGGACATGTCTGCCGGTCCGACGGTCTTCGCCATGACTGATGTGTGGTTTTGATTTAAGGAGCCTAGACATTGTATATGACTGAGCATAATAGCCCTAGTGTCATCCGCATCAGTGGCAATGGTTGCATAGTCAAAAACTTTAATCTGGTTTTTAGCTCCATTGGCCTGCAGGCTAGAGGGCTATTGTTATTTCATGCACTTTAATAGATGATACCCTGATATTTCACACATGATGCCAACACCTTTCTTTTGGGACCACAACTTTGACCTTGTGTCCTTTATCTTGGATATTAAGGTATCTGACCCCTCAAAAGCAACAAAGACCCAGATGCAAAATTTGAAAAGTGCCAATAATTACTAAATTGTGTTACATTTCCATTCTACATACAAACACAAGGATTTTGAACGGTTTAGATTTTTGGATTAATGCATACTTGTTGAAATATTTAACAAAAATATTCCAAATTACCTCCCTTGCATATGAATAAAGAGTAAAATAATGTTTGTTAGTTATTTTCTTCTTGAAGCATAATCTTGAAATCTGGCGCGGTGAATCAACTTATTTGAAGTGTATTTACAAGTGTGTGTAATTTGATGCATTTCATATGGCTAGAAAGTTGTGATTTTTAGCGAGCCGGGACTTTATGTCTGGGGAGCTAATGTCACAGCCCTAGTGTCGGCGTCAGCGTTGGCGTCAGCATCGGCGTCGCGCCTTTAAAAACTTTAACCTGGTTTATATCTCAGGCATTATTTGAAATACAGCCTTGATACTTTACACATGGATACCTCCTGCCAAGACCTTTCATTTGGGACCATGACCTTTGACCTAGTGCAAGGGTAAAAGTTTTCAGGTATATGCCTGAAATTCAGGTTTTTGAGTATTCCAAAATGCCCCATTTTCTCGATTTTTACTATATAAATACAGACTTTTCCAGGTTTTCAGGTTTTTCAAAATTTTTAACTTTTACCCCTGCTAGTGACCTTGACCTTGGAGTTTGACCTACTTTTAAAAAACTTAAACCTGGCCTATATCTCTGCCATTTTTACAGATACAGCCTTGATACTTCACACATGGATACTTCTCAGCAAGGCCTTTCATTTTGGACCATGACCTTTGACCTAGTGACCTTGACCTTGGAGTTTGACCTACTTTTCAAAAACTTTAACCTGGCCTATATCTCATGCACTATTATAGATAGAGCCTTGATATTTCACATATGGATACTACATACCATGACCTTGACCCTGAGACCATGACCTTTGACCCAATGACCTTGACCTTTGACCCTGGACTCTTTTTTTGTGACAAGCTCTCGTATAGGCGAGTTACGTTGTCAGCGGACAACTCTTGTTTTAAGGGTCTGTAAACCTTAAGCTGTTTTTGTAAAGCTTTAACCTGGGTTATATCTTTTGCATTATTAGAGATGCATTATAGGAAGTGCCTCCTGATAAGACCAGGCATAGGGAGCATGACCTCATGACCTTGACTTTGGAGATTGATCTAATTTTTTTTTTAACAAACTTCTGTATGGGTTAGCTATTTTGTCTGTAGACAACTCTTGTTTATTCATAAATTTATCTATTTGTACATATGTATGTCTGATACACTCTCTTTATCATGTTGCTTTTCTTCAACAGTTTATAGTAGATATATGTACTGAGATAAACAGGGTTCTATTTTGTTGCATTTTTAAATAACATCTCTTTTATTCACCCATTACCAGACGACATTTTGGGTTGGTTCAAATTCAAAGATGTTGCAGACCAAATTTCAAGGATGTCAATTTCAATATATTTTGGTATTTTATGATAGAAAGCATTGTGGGGAAATAAGAAATTGCTTATCACTTTTTCATTTTTGGAGTCAAAAGGGTTCAATGTGTGGTAATGCGTTTTAACTTAATTAGAGTAATGGAATGATCTTCACTGTCATGATACCACCAACTGTATTGTTGCTCTAATGACATTCGCAAATTCCACTTTAATTTTTTATAGGTGAAGAATGCTTTGAAGAAATACTTGTCAAAGTGAAGGAAGGATTAAATGGAGTAGAACAGCAACCCAAAAATACAGAAAAATACAGCGCTATGGAAAAAGGTTGGTAGAGAAATCAAACATATGTTTTACATTTTCCAAGATGCGTTAAATTGGAAGCTGTTTTACACAGAGAACCAAATGTAACTTAACATAAGACCTGGGTAATGCGCTTCCGGTATAATTGTTATATTTCCACTTATTCCGTGAGGTTGGTAAGTCCGAGCATTTTTAAAATACCGTTAGATGCATTATCGCCTGTTTTTGTAACAATGGAAATAATTAAGCCTGCTCAGATATCCGGAGAATATTCTAAACATCTTTTGTGAAAATGTTTCTAAAATATATAAAGAGTAGGCAAAAAACCAACAAAAAAAAAAAATTCAAAATTTGAGAGAAATGAAAATTACTTCTCTTGAAATTGTCTATTGGCACCATACAGATTTCTTCCATAACTGGTCACATAGCACATTACCCAGGTCTTATCTTAATACAAAACACTTACATTTCATGGCATACATGTAGAAATCGTTGAAGGAAAGGAAGAAATTGTTGAAAAGAAGATAGCTTTGTACTTATAGATTGTGTAGTTCCAAGAGGTTTCTACTTTATTTCATTTGAAATTGTTAAATGATTATCTCATTGAAAGATCAAGTGCATCTAGTTTAAATCAACATCCATCTTCATATGTGTTTTGTAAAAACGTTAACCTAAATTCCTTTCCCTATAATTTAAGGAATAGAGGCTTGTAAGGCTTCAAGTCAAAGTACATGTACTTGGTATAGAGGTATATTCTATCAATAAAGATCATACCAGGGACCAAGTCTAGGTGAAATATTTAATTTATGACTTTAAAAAGTAGCTATTGAGCGGGCATAAAAGCTTCATTCACAAATCTTTTTTATTGGTATACAGGTCCAGCAACCTATGGAGTGGTTAAGAAGTTACGAGACAATGATATGGAACTTCACACGGACAAACAGATGTACTCCTGCGGGTCACTGGCCCCTAAAATGGGGAAGGGGACACGATCAGGGGGATGTATGGATCACCAGTTTAGGAAAGATCCTGAACCATGGGAGTTTGGAGATGGGTATGTATAAAACAAGTTCTCTTTATTTTACAAGGCCAAGTAGGAAGTATTGACAAAGATCAGACAGCACATACAGATCGTAGTACATATGCCCAGTCTAATCTTTGTCTATACATGTACTATTTTGTGAAAGTTTGAAATATTTGGATCATCTGTGGGTTGGCATTCAACACTTACACTCTTCTCTAACCTCAAATTGTATTATGTTGTAGTTCTTTTCTCATACTAGTAATCCAAATTTAATAACAACAACAGCTAAGATTTACAGTACAATGATTTTCCCAATATTCTATAATATCATATAGAAATATCTTAAAATGTGATTTATATCATTGTATCATTTTCAGGTGTGTACATATTGTTGCTGAGTTGTCCAGTTTACAAAAGTTTGCAGCGAAGGTGTCAGAGTTACTGCCCCTTGTTTCTAAAGCTGCTTCCTTTGATCATTATACTCACCATATTAACTTGAAGGAAACAGTTTGTCAGAGGGTAGGTATATTGTTCCCAAACAGTGACACATTTTGAAGACTCTAAAAGAAAAGGCATGCAAAACCCATTAGGCAAAAAAGAAAATGCTCTTTTTGTCGTAACCCTTTCCCAAACCAGACCTGGTTTTGATGTCTCTATTAGAGAAGGCATGGGAAAACATTAAGATATTTTCTGTGCTATTTTGTACAAAAATCTCTTCCTTTGTAACATTAATTTTGTTGTCTACGGCAAGTTTTAAATAAGACTGCCTAAAATGTTGTTGCTTGGGAAAGGGTTAATGTATTCTTCATGCTATATGATTATCAACATTGATGTTGTGTTCTGTAGTAGATTTCAAATTGGATCAGTGTTAGGTTTTTCAGTCAAGGTCAATAATGATCTCCAATAGCTGCTTCATGACCTGTGGGTTAGCAGCATGGATACTGATAAAACTGCAAAGAGGAGCAGGCTGATCTGAATATATTGTAATCTTTATTGCATGTTCATCTTTTTTAATGAGTAAGATATATGCTTGAAATGAAAATTAACACAGTGTATCAGCAGTATTGTCTTTCCTTATCATGGTCTCAGTCAATACCATCATCCAAAGTAGAAAAGAATCTTTGATCACTACATAGGAGGGGATGATGACTTTTCAAAATGAAATATTTCACTAAAATTTTTATCAAACCATATGTTATGGGTACTCATTAGAATCGACTCGTTGAGACGATTCAAATGAGTACCCACAACATAGGGTTTGGATTTGAAATAAAAAAGTTAAACAATCTTCACCCCCTCTTATCTGGAGCTCTAGATCAGTAGCGCAATTGTAAAACTTTCTCTTTCAGTTACCACACATGGCTAATGGTTTGGGTAAACGATACTTCAAAATGCATTTGGATTTGTTCTTTGACATCATATTCCTTTGTTTGGTATGTATAAAGTCTTAATTGTCCTTTGTATATTTGCTGTACGAAACAGCATGCATGCTTCAAAAGAGAAATAAAAAAACCTTGAATGTCATTAAATAGAACCTCATTCTCTCACCCTTCCATTTTTATATGCCGTCGGAGGAGGACGTATATTGGCATCATCTTCTCCGTCTGTTCATTGGTCTGTCCATACGTACATCCACTTTTGTTGTCAACGCAACTCCTCCTAAGTTTCTGGCTGGATCTTGAAACTTGGTCAATGTTATCACCTCAATGGGTAGATGTGCATGAAGGAAGGATTTTATGGTTCATTGATTTTTGCCCGAGTTATGCTCCCTTAAAACTTAGTCTCTCGGAGTGGTGGCGTATATTGTGACCATGGCACTCTTGTTAGTTCATATTTCAAGAAGATAAAATCTTAGATCATGACAGTTTCAATCTTACAAAGTTCACTGGAAAGGAAAAACATCCAATTAGGTCATTTGTGCATTTTAGATATTTTGTCAGTTGAGAAAATGCTGTGAAAATAACTTGTTAATCCAAATCAATAAAAATACTGCAGTAGTCCAAAATTTGTTGAATTGTATCCATCATAACTTGTAAAAGCAAGCAAAAGTGACATAAATAAATGTTATTGAAAACATATATTAGTAAGCAGAAAGTTTGGAGGGAAATGATAATGTGTCAGCAACTCTTCTTTTCCTTCAATGCTTCCAAAGCCTTTTCAGCTGCAACATGAAAACCAAGTGTTGTTTTGGGAAAGGATGAAATGAAATCAGAAAGAATAAAAAGATACCTTCACACTATTTGTTCTCCTTTACAGACAGATGACAATGCTCTAGCCTCCGCTGCTGCCAGTAACTGTCTAGCTGAACTCTCAAAGTATCTCGGTCCTTCTATCTTGAAGGGTAGAGTCGAGATGTATAATCCAAGGTGAGTCACACTGCCAGTAACTGTCTAGCTGAACTCTCAAAGTATCTCGGTCCTTCTATCTTGAAGGGTAGAGTCGAGATGTATAATCCAAGGTGAGTCACAGTGCCAGTAACTGTCTAGCTGAACTGTCAAAGTTTCTTGGTCCTTCAATATTGAAGGGTAGAGTTGAGATATATAATCCAAGGTGAGTCACTCTGCTAGTAACTGTCTAGCTGAACTCTCAAAGTATCTCGGTCCTTCTATCTTGAAGGGTAGAGTCGAGATATATAATCCAAGGTGAGTCACTCTGCCAGTAATTGTCTAGCTGAACTCTCAAAGTATCTCGGTCCTTCTATCTTGAAGGGTAGAGTCGAGATGTATAATCCAAGGTGAGTCACACTGCCAGTAACTGTCTAGCTGAACTGTCAAAGTTTCTTGGTCCTTCTATCTTGAAGGGTAGAGTCGAGATGTATAATCCAAGGTGAGTCACACTGCCAGTAACTGTCTAGCTGAACTGTCAAAGTATCTCGGTCCTTCTATCTTGAAGGGTAGAGTCAAGATGTATAATCCAAGGTGAGTCACACTGCCAGTAACTGTCTAGCTGAACTCTCAAAGTATCTTGGTCCTTCTATCTTGAAGGGTAGAGTCGAGATGTATAATCCAAGGTGAGTCACACTGCCAGTAACTGTCTAGCTGAACTCTCAAAGTATCTCGGTCCTTCTATCTTGAAGGGTAGAGTCGAGATGTATAATCCAAGGTGAGTCACACTGCCAGTAACTGTCTAGCTGAACTCTCAAAGTATCTCGGTCCTTCTATCTTGAAGGGTAGAGTCGAGATGTATAATCCAAGGTGAGTCACACTGCCAGTAACTGTCTAGCTGAACTGTCAAAGTAGGGTGGTCACACTTTTTTCCAAAAGTATTCCAGTCCTTACAAAATATTTACCAGCTTACAGAGAATATTGAGAGAAACATAAAACTGGTTGAATTGTGAAAATCGGACATTGCGTCATGGAATAATGCTTATTCAGATTTTTACAAAGGGGAGATAATTCTGCCGAATTACGTTATTGTTTATTTTTCAAAGAACTTCAACAAATTATATATCATTTTCAAGGTCTGAATGAGAGGAACTCAAAACTGCTTACGTTTTTAAAATCGGACATTTAATAAAATAGTTACACCCCTTTGAAGTTTTACAAAGGATGAAATTATTCTACCAAACATTCTAGTTCTTCAATTTCTACCCAACAACAGTTATATAAATATTTGTTACATTATTTCAACCCTTCCTCGAACAAGACATGAATTTCAAGATCATATATGAAAAGGTTTTGGAAAACATTGAGACAAAAGAAGAACATCCCGATAACCAACATTTTCTCCCTTTGTGTAAATATTTTCTGCACTTCGTTGTTCCGTGTCATTGCTTCCGATAAAAACAATATTTTACGACATATCAAATTGGAATTCAAAACAAAAAGAAATGATTCAAACTTTCAAGTGAGCGATTATTAACATTATATCTCTGGTTCGTGAAGAAATAGGCTTTCAAAACATTGACCCAAAAGAGCACCATACATTTGAACATGTCCATTTTACAACCTTTAAATTCAATCTAATTTTTGGCTGCCTCACCCTTTTCCGAACAAGACCTGGTTAGGCCTGGTTTTGACGTCCTGAATGGATTTTATTGAAGGTGAAAAGATTTAGGCGAAAGAATCTTATTTTCTTTTACACTCATTCTGTCGCCTGCCACAGCTTTCGAGTTGGATGACCATAAAGTTTTACTGTTTGGGAAAGGGTTAAATGGATGTTTAGGAAGCCCATGAGAAACGCCGATTTTGTAAATCCCTTTGGACTGAGCACTAAGTGCTCAAGATGAGCTATTGTGGTCACTCACCGTCCGTCCGTCCGTCCGTCTGTTCGCCCATTATTCCTTGAAACACCTCCTTCTCCTTAACCATTGGGCCGATTTTGACAAAACTTTACAGGAATCTTCCTTGGATGACCATATTCAAAGAATGTTCGTGATTTTTTGATTCGTCAAAAAATATGGGCGTGGCAGGGCAAGGCTTATCGAACTTTTAGAAATCATGATTTCATTCTTAACAAATGAACCATTCGGCCAATTTCAACCAAACTTTGCAAGAATATTCTTTGAGTCACTGTCGTCAACATTTATGAATAAATTTAGGATGAATGGAGTTTAGACAGAAATTATCGATCAATCACGGGGAATTGAAAAACACTTCCCATTGTTAAAGCCTTTGCGCTTGAATGCGCTAAGCTAAAAGCACAAGATGTTTTATTATTTGAATAGATAGGATGTTGAAGAACATATATAGGCTTTTCTAGGCTTTTCTGCCGCCTAGTTCTTGCCATTTGAAGCCGAGTAAAATGACCTATTTTGAATACCTATTGATCGACTCATAATTCATCGGTTCATCTTATTAACATACACGGATGAATAGATCTATTTTCCCTCTTTAATTTGATATAAGATTTATAAAAATCCGTTAAGAAATGGCAGTGCCAAAGCAATTTTATCACACATACCCACGCGTCCTTCTAATGTAACAACCGAGTTCAAACAAAGAAACGCAGAGTTGACCCACTTTTTCAAATAGAGTTTAAACACGAAAAGAACGTGTATAAGGTAAAAGTATTTTATCATGATAAAATATAACTATTTAGCTTTAAGTTTTTACACACTTTTTGGCAATTTAATGTGTTATTTAGGTTGAAAATGCCGTTTGTAAATTACTCGTTTTTACATAGAATCAGATAGAGGCAGTATTTTTAACACGAGACTGTGACCAAACTAGTCAAAGTATCTCGGTCCTTCTATCTTGAAGGTAAGAGTCGAGATATATAATCCAAGGTGAGTCACACTGCCAGTAACTGTCTAGCTGAACTGTCAAAGTATCTCGGTCCTTCTATCTTGAAGGGTAGAGTCGAGATGTATAATCCAAGGTGAGTCACACTGCCAGTAACTGTCTAGCTGAACTGTCAAAGTTTCTTGGTCCTTCAATATTGAAGGGTAGAGTTGAGATATATAATCCAAGGTGAGTCACTCTGCTAGTAACTGTCTAGCTGAACTGTCAAAGTATCTCGGTCCTTCTATCTTGAAGGGTAGAGTCGAGATGTATAATCCAAGGTGAGTCACTCTGCCAGTAACTGTCTAGCTGAACTATCAAAGTTTCTTGGTCCTTCAATATTGAAGGGTAGAGTTGAGATGTATAATCCAAGGTGAGTCACTTTAATGATTAAACATTTCCGAAAACATTGTAGAAAAACAAAGAAAGACTTGATGACCAGATTTTCTTCCTTAACCCTTATCCTGCTGTCTGGAAAAATTGTTCAAGTCAAATGGCTTGTCAAAAAGACATTTCTATTAGTTTGCCACAATAACTGAGTAGAAAGCAGGCAGTGTAGGTTGAGATCAGACTTTTTATCTGTGCAGGCTGATCTTAGTCTATACTCCATGCCAAATCTTTGTTCACATTAGGAATTTTACATGAACAGCATGAGAATGGTTTACATTTACTGTCTTTCTAGTCGCAGTTGCATTTTGATCATGATACAGTCAACACTATAGTATAAAATCTTGAAAAAATAGGGTTTTTCTAGCCTTTATATGCTAAGATATAAATATATTTATATCAAATACTCAAGATCATTTCCAAATACATATGGTTAACAGAACATTAAAAGTGTGTTTTCTCAATTTTCAGATACCTAGAGTTACTCCCCCATGATTTAGGGGCCCCCTCCTCTAACTACCCTAGTCATCACAACATGGCCCCTATGGGTCCCGGATACGGTGGATCAAGGTCAATCCCGGGTCATGAGTTTGATATGCTGCCTCGACAAGGGTCACCATGGCCTAAACGACTGCCATAGATCAAGATTAGCCAGTCTGGATATACAGATCAGATGCCATAGATTAACCCATTACAAGACGGCAAAGTTTTGGAATAGATCTATTCCAATTTGAAAGCTGTTGCAGACGACAATATCAAGCTGATGAAATTTTAAAAATATTCCCATTTTGGGGTAGAAAATATTGTGGAAAATGAAGAAATTGCTTGTTACAAGCAATTTCTTTATTTTCAACAATGTTTTCCCAAGCCTTTTCTTGTGAGGGAGTGAAAGGCGTCACTTTGCAGTAATGGGTTAAATCTTTGACAGACAACAATGTACACTGTTCCATTTGAAAGGTGCTGGAGTTTACAAAATGTTTGTTGATAAAGAATGGAATCTGAACAATAAAGCTATGAAAATATTGAGGCAAAAGG
The DNA here is from genome assembly GCA_963680895.1 of Fragum sueziense. NCBI lineage: Eukaryota > Metazoa > Mollusca > Bivalvia > Cardiida > Cardiidae > Fragum > Fragum sueziense. Next base: position 82,492,667 of record OY804593.1, on the reverse strand, counting down.
AGAAAATGCTGGTTACCATAAGCTGTTTCTTTAAGGGATGTCAAACCCAGGTCTTGTTTGGGAAATGTTTGATAGATGTGTGTTAAAAGTGCTTTGTTGTCAAAGTGGCATGTGCTAAATTAGTGGCATGTGCTAAATTAGTGATCAAGCTCAAGTTTTTATCTATCGTTAAATGTAAACAAAAATTAGATCGGTCAAATTTCAAAACTGCCAATATGACAAATGAGATGGAGTGTGATGCAAAAAATCTGGAATACACTGTATACATATCAAGGAAAATTGTGGAAAAAGAAAAAAACGCTGGTGACTACAGCAAATTACAAGCTTCTCTTCTGATGGACATAAAATTCTGATACATTTTGAAAAAGCATATTTTATGAAAGCAGATAACATAATGAAAAAAAAATAATAACATGTTCTTCCTGTATCAAATGTATTTAAAAAAGTAGGCATGTTTTGTGGTGGCAGCGATTGATTCAGTGATGTGTGAAGCATGCACTTTTACTTCTGACCAATCAAATAAGCTTTCAAAATTCTGAAAGTGATTGAAATCGTAAACCAGGCTACCAGGACATCACATTTCAGTGCAGAACCATGGTGTGTTTGCGCATACTTATCATGGAAAATTATAATGAAATAGTCATTAACCCATTACCAGATGATAAAATTTTGGATTGTTCCAAATTGAAACATGTCGCAAATGACAATGAAAAGTGAATGAAATTTAATTTTTTTTTGATTGAAAACATTGTGGGAAATGAAGAAATTGCTTGTCACAAGCAATTTCTTTATTTTCCACAATGTTTTCCAATGCCTTTATCTTGTAGGGTGTCAAAAAGCGTCAATGTGGGGGAATGGGTTAAGTTATGTTAGAATGCAGATACATGTAATTACAGAAATCCTTGTTGGTGCATTAGAAAACCAGTATTTGTACTTAATTTTGTATATTGGTTATTAAAGATAAAAGTATATCTCTCTTCTTACAAGCATAATCTCTGAATGCCACTGCCTTTTCCAAAAAAAGCAAAATTTTATTCTGTTCCAATTTCAAAGTTGGTGCAAGTGACAAAATGGATGTTGATGAAGATATTATTTGTGTATAATATAGCATAGAAATATTGAGACAAACGGAGAAAATGCTGCTTATCAGCATATTCTTCTTTTTCGTCGATGGTTTCCCAAGCATTTTCTAACAGTAATCCCAGTCTTCGCTGATGAAAATTCGCTCTTTGATATTTGGGTGTGACATAAACTCGGATTAATTCTAACAGATAATTTATGTCAATACCTAAAAAATGAAGCAACATGTTTCAGTGCAAATGCACTATATAGTTCGAAGATGTGGTGGACAAAGAAACCCATTGCACTGAAAACGGGTATTTGAATATTATGGTAAAGAAGTATTTGAGGAAAAGAAGAAAATGCTGGTCGTCTTCTTCCCCAATCATTTTTGTAAGGATTCTGTATTTGATGTGTCAACCGCAGGGAATATTTTGGGAAATGTAGACTTGCATTGTTGGGTAGAGTTGGATTGGATATAAGTTCTGAAGCCCCGATACAAACCAACAACTAGGCTAATGAGGCATTTCTCTTTCACAGAGGCTCGTTCATATGATATGTGAAGAGCAACGAACGATCACTCTGCGGGGAGAATGCAATGAGGTCCGTGTCAAATGAATAAAGGGGAATAATACCAATTTACTGAAATTTTATTAACATCGATTATTTCCCTTGTATTAAGAGATCATAAAGTCACCAAGACGACTTGATGACGATTCTCACTGATAGAATTTAGCCAAATAGCGCATAAATTTTTATTTAACCCTTTCCCAAAACAACAATTTTTGGTTTATCCAATTGAAAGCTGCTACAGTTAAACAAAATTATATCACAAAAGGTAAAATTTGTGAAAAAATATAACACAGAAAATATTGAGACGTAAGGAAAAATTGCTGATTATCAGCATTTTCTTCTTTTGTCTCAATGTTTTTCAAAGCCATTTTTATTTGAGACGTCAAAACCAGGTCTTGTTTTGGGAAAGGGATAAAAGAAAGAGTCGTGACGTTTCTTCCTTTAGTTCAATATTTCCTTAGATCTAGTCGTCAAAACCAGCACTAGAAAATGTTATCCCATTCTCACATAATAACGCCTTTTGACACGCATACGATAAATGTTTATGGCAACATTGTGAAAATCAAAGTGCTGAGAGCACTGTAATTGGACGTCTCTGATTGATTGGGCGGGATTGTACATGAACGAAAGATATTTCAAGATTTACAAGAAAACCCTTCTCAGGCTTCAAATTGATTTGATTGCCGTTTCAAGACAACTGATTTGTCTCTATGAATAATCACTATTAATTTGATTACCAAAATCAATTAAGGCCATGCGATTAGCACTTTTGTCTTCTTGTTTCGGTTTACTATGAGTATTGTCGTCAGTTATACTTTTCATTGATTTTATAAAGTACGCTACAAAGCAATTTATTCAAAATGTAAGCCAACGCGCTACATAAATGAAAGCCACGATAGCTCTCTTAGCAGAGCACTCACCTTGTACCCTTTACACATGTTATATCCGGAAGGCCCTGGGTTCGAATTCTACTCAGACATTGTTCTTTTTAATCATCTTTTTTTATACGCCGCCGGAGGCGGACGTATATTGTCGTCATCTTCTCCGTCTGTCCGTCCGTCCATCCGTCCGTACATCCGTCCGTACATCCGTCCACTTTTCTTGTCAACGCAAAACTCCTCCTAAGTTTCTGGCTGGATCTTCTTGAAACTTGGTCAATGTTATCACCTCAATTGGTAGATGTGCATGAAGGAAGGATTTTATGGTTCGTTGATTTTTGCCTGAGTTATGCCCCTTAAAAACTTAGTCTCTGTGGCTTATTGAAATTGCAGCCTTGTCAACGCAACTCCTCCTAAGTTTCTAGCTGGATCTTAATGAAACTATGTCAATGTTATCACCTTAATTGGTAGATGTGCATGAAGGAAGGATTTTATGGTTCGTTGAATTTTGCCTGAGTTATGCCCCTTAAAAACTTAGTCTCTGGGGCTTATTGCAATTGCAGCCTTGTCAACACAACTCCTCCTAAGTTTCTGGCTAGATCTTAATGAAACTTGGTCAATGTTATCACCTCAATTGGTAAATGTGCATGAAGGAAGGATTTTATGGTTCATTGATTTTTGCCAGAGTTATGCCCCCTTAAAACTTAGTCTCTGGGGCTTATTGAAATTGCAGCCTTGTCAACGCAAGTCCTCCTACGTTTATGGCTGGATATTAATGACACTTGGTCAATTACCTCAATTGGTAGATGTGCATGAAGGAAGGATTTTATGGTTCATTGATTTTTTCCTGAGTTATGCCCCCTTCAATCTTAGTCTCTAGGGCTTAATGATATTTCAGTCTCGTGAACGCAATTCCTTCCAGGTTTTTGACTGGATATTTATAAAAACCTTTTTGTGAACACAACTTTTTACAGGTTTTTGTGTGAATATTTATAAATCCTTGTCAATGTCATTTTTTGTCTCAAGTTTTATAAGTGGCGGCGTATATTGTGACCATGGCACTCTTGTTCGACTTCTATCTCCACTATCGTTGGCGAAAAAACGACCGCAGTGATTTAGAATCGATCTTAACACAAATTCAACGAAATAAAATAATGAAACGCCGATCATTTACATACAATTCCGCTCAATCAATGAGAGGCGTCTAAATATAGTGCTCCAAGCACTTTGATTTTTATCCCTGTTTAGAGTAAAAAAAAGAAAAAAAAACACGGTAGCAGTTTTCCCTGGTTGTGGTTACAAAACAAATTCAATACATACTTTTCCTGAAACAAAATACCAGATGAATTGGAGCACCTAACCATGGATTCCTCATACAAGTACTACCACAGCATCCTTACATCTACAGATGTGCATAAAAAGAAGAAATTGAGAACGTGCCGTCGGGAAAATGGCAGTGGAGTACAATAAGCAATTTAAATCTTCATATCATTATCAACGAAAATTTGAGAATAGCAATGTCCCTATCTGTACACATATTCATACGATCATCCAGGCACCATCTGTTGCAGACCCATTGCTTCATCTTCTTATCTCAATACACGTAAACGGGTCACTTAAACGAAATAAATACAGATCGCTGTCACTTAGTCTTATACTAGTAATAATCATTGTTGTCATGATCATCGATCAGTATGTAAACAGGTCATGATACTGTCGAATATCAGTGATACAGATGCTGGAGAAAGAAAAACTCGTAAGAGCAACTATTTTTCTGAATAGGTGGATTTCACTAGTGTCTCATCTGAGGCTGTTCAGATGGAACCCCGATTTGTCATCGAGTCGAACCCGAGTTGCGAAATGAACTCACACCCCGATAATCAATATCAAAACCCTGGTTCCAAAGTACGTCTCGTGGAAACCCCGTTCCTTTAAATATGTCAAAGACTTAAACAACAATGATCAAAGAAAAGGAACCTATCATACACAATACGTGCATTAAATTGGGTAATCATTCTAAAATATGTGTTTTCAGTGAACACATCAAGAAAAACAAACGTTTTACAGAAGAAATAATCCGAACTGGTTTTGAACCAACGGCGTTCCAAATTTCAAACTGAAAAAAGGTTGCGAGGTTAATCCTTTCCCGTTTGAGCTATCGCTGCTGATGATGATATAGGATGTCTGTTTACATTATAACCATAGTGTATGCATGTATCGCTTTCTAAAGATCTTACCCTTTACACAATAAATATTACGAAAGTCAAAAAACTACAAGAAAATGATTAAATCGAAAAAAGATCGTAAAGTTGGTTAAGACGTGGCATGAATTGAATCGGCCAATGAATCTTATAGTATTTGTTAGAGAACACATAGAAAGTAGGAAAAGATACGACAGTTTTCCTGTATGGTCGCAAAATCTATTTTGAATTTTGGTCAACTGGCAATTGAGTCTGAGAAAGGGTTTTTTGGTAATGAAAACCCATTTCGCCTGTCGAGAAGTGGTTATAAGAATTGTACGTCCTTTCGGACGTCCAATTAAAAACTAAGAAATTGCTCGCGGCAAGAAATGTATTCATTTCCCACAATGTTTTCTATCCGAAAGACCAAAAATATAGAACTTCGTCTTCAACATCTTTCAAGTAAAAATGTTTTGTTTGGGAAAGGGTTTTAAATTGTTATTTTCAATTTCTAAGGAGTTATGATATATATGTAATAGTTACTTGACCATTCACTACATATCTTATGCCGCGTTCCCATTGCCGACCAAATCAACTCGATCGCCTGAATTCCCCGGTCAAATCCGATTAAACTCGATCAAATGTATTTACAAGACTTCTTCTTTATTTCTTGTCGATATATTCCCGATCATTTCTACCGACCACGCTCGATCTTCCCGATCTCTCCTGCCGACCAAGCTCAATCGGTACTCGATCGCTTGATCGAGCTTGATCGAGTTCATTTGGTCGGCAATTGTAACGCGCCCTTATTGATCTAAAATGTAAGAATCAATGGGAAACACTGCATGTGTATCACGGCGGGGAGTCACGTCGCACATTTTCGATATTTTTCAATAATTCTGCTAATACCTGGCCGATTAGATTAAAAAAAGTAGAGTCCGAGAAAGACTCAAAGTGGAAAAACGTCAGTGAATTTCTGGATGTTATGGATCTATTGACCAACACCTGATGAAAAAGTTATTGGCGAGCAAACAAATTTTGTTTGCTCGCCAATAACTTTTTTCATCAGGTGTTGATTAAGATAAGAATACTGTGTTGTCGAGAAGTAGAGCATAGAACTTCCTATCAAGATGTTCTGGTGCAGGTAGCTAAGGCTTATTTCGAACGGTTAATTCGACATCAGTATTTTCGTAATTTCCAGTAAACAGAATACAGAGGGGTTAACCCTTTCCCAAACAAGACCGGTTTTGACATCCTTATCAGAAAAGTCTTGGGAAAACATAGAGAGAAAAGAAGAAACTGCAGATAACCAGCAGTTTCTCCTTTTGTCACAATATTTTCTATGTCATATTTTACACAAAACCTGTCTTTAATAAGATCCATTTTGTCATTTGCAGCAATTTTTGAAGTGGATGAACCTAAAATTTTGCCGTTTGGGAAAGGGTTAATATGGGCTGTTGGACTTGCTTCCAACTGACAAAAATAAAGTATGAAAGGATTGGAATCGTGAATATTGTACACGTAAAAAAACTGTTCGTAACTGCAAATACAGCGTGGATCCTTGAACAAATATGGACATTATGCTTTTGATTGTAGAACAAAATTTGTTAAATCAGACATTTACTCGTTTTGTCACGTTTTATGAAGACAGCATTAAATTTATGTCACCAAAATATTAGAACACACACGAGCTGCCATTAACCCGTTCCCAAACGGGAAACATTTGGAATGTTCCATTTTGAGAGCCATTTCTAAAGTTCGATGACCAAATGGATGTATTGATGATAAATGAATTTGTGAAAGATAAAGCATAGATAATAATACGGTAAACGTATAAAGTGCTGGTAATCAGCATTTTCTTCTTTTACATTAATGTTTCCCCAAACCTTTCTTATTATCAAACCTTGTTTGGGAAAGGTTCAACTTCATTTTCATAACAAAAAGTAAAGCCGTTTTACAAATAAAATCTGAAAGTGAAAATTTAATTTCTGATATATAGGGCTAGGTTTGGCATGTAATGATTCGTACTGCAACATTGGCGGTTTCTTATAATTTGAGCCGATTTTTGTTTTTGGAAAAGTTTGGAGTATAACATATTTTCTTCTCTCTAAACTTTGGTGGGCAATTGCAAGAATAGAATGAATCACAGCTCTCTGACGTTTTCTCTTTTATTTTCTTTTTTATTTTATCATTTTCAGATATGCCTTAAGGCAGTCCACCCCTAAGACGATTCGCGCGACGTCGGAATTATTCAGTGCAATGTCATTAACATTCGTTACGTATCCGAACATATTCGGGCGACGTCGTAAACATTCGTTGGTGGAACGTTTACGACGTCGCCTGAATAGTTCCGATGTCGAATGAATCTCATTAGGGGTGGACTACCTTATCCATGTATGTGTTCCTGATCACCACAGATATAAGTGCTCAACCCGTATGTGTGCTTTTAAATTTTCGCAACAGAACAAATTTGTTTAGATCAAATCATAGAAGCGAATGAAAAACCAAAGAATTCCGTTTCTCAATACAAACCGAAATATTAAAAAGCTGTCAAATGATACTTTTCGACCTTTATTTTAAAAAAGAAGACGAAAAAAACTGATAAAACAAAAACAATTTTATTTCAGAATAAAAAGAAAGAGATGGCACTGCCAACAACAACAGAACAAAGCAACAATTCTTTTTTCTGTGTTGGACTTTCGATGCTAGCATGATCAAAGAAAAGCGAAAATCGCTCTGCTTAACGACAACAAAAACAGAGAGACAGTGATATTTAATAAATTAATTCGATGCTATTCAACGAAAACCTCGTATCTGCAGCTTGTTATAAGCTGCAGATACGAGGTTTTCGAAGAAAAGCGGCGTTATATTACAAGAAATGGATGCACACAAAGGCATGACAAATATGCCATCCTTTACACATAAGTTGAATTATAAACTCATTCTACGTTAGCATATTCATGCACAAGGAAATAAAGTTCAAGGCAATGTTCTTCTTGTACAAGGGTAGATAACTGTTGCTATAACTTTCTTTGGTAAGAAAATTGACATTTTAGATGTTAGAAAACATTTAAAATTATCTAACAAATATCCAATGGAAAAACTGAGAATTTTGAAACTCTTACAGACGACAAGATGCTGGCCTTCTGAAGTTGGAAAAACGCAACTGACAAAATAAATGATATTGAATTTGAAAATGCAGATAGTGTCGTTAATTGTTGAATATCTAGTAAAAAGAACTTGAAATGTTAGCTGTAAACGTATTCTTGCAATTGTCAAATATTGTCATTTATCGTAGTAGGTATGCAAGAAACATATCGTCGCTTTTCAACAAGAAACATCGTAACTGCAGCTTGTTTGAAGCTGCAGTTACGATGTTTTTGTTGAAAAAGCAACTAAATTTTGATAATAAAGGTAAGGGTTAATTAGCTGATCTCTAAACAAGGTGCTCGAAATGTACCCAGCAACGCACGTCTTACTGTAATAAAGTTACATTAGTTCTTGATTAATCTAACAGACGTACCAAGGATAAGCCCGTATGTAATAGATAGTACGGAACATCTTTAAATATCACAATGAAATTCGAATGAAAAATGGATCAAACACCCTTTAGTCGGATAAAACTTTTAAAACTAGAATGGATATCATAACTCTAAATTGCACCGCAATAAATACAATTGCTTGCGAGGACAATGAAGATTAGATAATTATAGAAAAGTTATTGTCGCTTTATTTTAAGGATAGTAACCCATCTTTAGCTACCAAACACTTCATACGTCTTCGGGTGTGGCAACTTCTTGGCGTCATCCGTGACAACCCTCGTTAATTATCGCTATCACGGATGATTCCCGAAGTTGACGAAATGTTTGGTATCTTTTGATGGATGGAATACCTCAAGATACTATGAAATTAGTCCATTGGCGTGAACAATTCTAATCATATAATTCTTGTTTATGAATAATTAGACTTGCATTTGTTTATGAATAATTAGACTTGCATTTGCTTAAAAAGACAAGTTTCTAGCGTAATTATGGAATATAACTATGTGACTTATTACTTATGTATGCTTCTAAAGGTGTAATTAGAACTGTTAATGATTCGAGTCCAGTTAGACTCAAATACGGGACCTGAAATCCGAGTTTGTGAACAAAATGTAGCCTATTTCGTCGCTTTTCAACAAACATCTTAACTGCAGCTTGTTTTAAGCAACAGTTACGAGGTTTTTGTTGAAAAGCAATTAATTTGAGCTTTCTCAAAAACACATGCTTTGGTAATTTATTTACGACAATATCAATAAACAATGAGTACTGTAGAATACATTGTATATACAGGGAATCGCTTACTGGAGTAGCCTTTAACATTCTTCGAAATGTGGATCTAGTAAATTCTTACTGACCATCTTTCATTGTCAACGCTTATTTTATTCAATACACTACAATAAACGGATGGGACATGGGTGGATTAGACTCTCGCTCGTAAATCTTGGCGGATTAAGCCAATCTAAAGTTCAAATTAAGTCTACGGATTTAAGGTATACCCATTAAAATATTTGCCACATGTCTGTGAGAGGAAGATTAATTCCTGCTATCTTTAGTAAATGTCGGATCTTATCTGACTCACATAGACAATCATGTAGTATGTTCCTCTTTGTTGGCCTTTCAGGTACTCTTGCTGTAGAAATATGCTCATTGAAAGGCAAAAAGTTTCGTTCCTGGTCAGACTGCCCATTCCGCAGTCTGACCAGGAACGAAACTCTGACCAGGAACGAAACTGTACCTTTCCAACAGATATGTATCATTTTTATATTGAATATTAATCCGAGATTTCTCTGATGAAATACACTCTTTGATATGTTGGTGTCGCTCATTTCTGTAAATGAGCGACATCAACATATCAAAAAGCGAATTTCATCAGAGAAAACTCGAATCAATTGTATATAATATGCATTTTACCTTGTCTTTGAATGGGAGATTAATTCTTGCTATCTATAGTAAATGTCGGATCTTATCTGACTCGCATAGACTTAGTATGTTTTTTGTAGATACAAAATTTGCTGGGATCTGGAAAGAGGACAAATTGAACCCAGGATTCATACTGCACTCTGAGTGGCTATAGCTAATGAAGAAGTTTACAAAATGAGCAATTATCTGGAAAAAGGCCCCCAAAGGTGTAAGGTTTTCAGATCCACTTGTTGGAAAATGCAGTCAAATAATGATCCACGCTAAGTACTGTCTTTAAGTTACTACTGGTAACGAAGAAGCTATAAGAGGACAACGTGGGTCCTGGCCAGTATGTGTCTATGTTTTCTTGACTTTACTTAATACCGGCATATCTTTGGAACTTTCCTTTGTCGTCAACACAAATAGTAGATTCCGTGTGGCTCGTGTTTTCTTGTAGGCAAAACGTAACTCTAAACTCTATTTATTTGGTAGAGTGGTATACTGAAATTAATTTGTTTAGCACTATAGGCAGTAAGTCCTTCCACTCACCGGCAAGTACCTGCTGTTTGTTTTTCTGCCTATTAGGCATTGAGAGTACTTGAATATTATAGAGTTGTGATTAAGCTAGAGAGCATGCTTTGTATGATGCAATGGTATAGGTATTAGATAGAGTCTGTATAGTAGATTCTACGCGAAATAAACATTCAAATGCGCGCAGCGCATTGAATGTTTTACTCTCTTAAAACAGAGCACATTATCTCTTCATTCTATTACGATAAAATGATACTCTGTTCCCACTGGGTCATTTCGCGTATAATCTCGGGGCCCTGCGGGATTTCGATATCCAATCGTTGGATGTGAAAAGCAAAACATTTGAAAAATCTGATACAAGTTTTCATTGGCTGACGCTTCAAATTACCGGTTTCTGCTTAAAATAGAAGCAACGTAATGTATACGTAATCATACAAGATAAAACTGAATGATTTTTATTCGATAATTCAAATATTACCAGCTTCAGCCAAAAATAGAAGCGACGTAATGTACACGTAATGATCATGCAAGAAAAAACTAAATGATTTTGATTCGATAATTCAAATGATGTACTATAATTAGATTATGACGACCAAATAGGCTGTTGGTGTATCAAAAACGACAGAGGTCATATTTGATGGTTTAATCAATACACCCTGATACAGTTCCAATTTTTTAACCGTGACCTGCGCATGAAGAGAGCAAACAAAAGGCCACGTGGTCTTTTTACTATATAATTCATTGTGCGAGTCGTTATTTTCGCGCGAGCATTTTTCATTTATTCTGCCTAAGTATTAAGAATATTTTATACAGTCATTTGCGTTAATTATTAGAGTTTTCAGTTACAGGAATATTTTTGCAACTTTGATTGAAAAAAAGAGATTTTTTGGCTTGTAATCATTCGTACCCTGTCTCCATCGCCGATTACCACTATGCAAGTTCAGGATGAGCTACTGCTTTTGAAAACCATATAAAAAGAATTTTGCAGGAGCAAGTGAGCTCCTTAATACTGTCCAAGTGTGAGCGGTAATATTTTGCATGTGTTTGTGCTCTAGATTAGAGCCAATAATGGACAGGTCACAGGATGGATTCCCAGCCGCGGAGCGTGGACAATTATAAATTAACGTATTGCTGAAATATTGTTGAGAGGCGTTAAATTAAAAAAAGAAATGAAAAGAAAAATGTTTTAAACTTTTACCAAACAAGAAATGTTAATGTTTTGACTGTCAAGGGCGGATCCAGGATTTTTTTCAAGGGGTGGGGGGGGGGTGAGGTCTAGCCCAAAAGATGGCTTTAAATTTGTGAATTTTGTAATGTTAGATACCACACTAACGCTGTGTAGTCAAAATTCGATTTTCGACCTATTCAAGGCGGGGTCCGGACCCCCGACCCCCTTTTAGATCCGTCTTTGACTGTCTTACAGAGATTGTTTCAAAGATCATTTCAAGGGGCAAAATAATGAAATACTTTTTTCGTTACTATATTACTATATTTGTCATGGGGGTCCAAGCCCAATTGCCAGGGGGGGGGGGGTCCACGCCCAAATGATGACTGAAATGTGTTAAATTATATATAACGTTTGGCCTATATTGACGCTTTAATTAATTATAGTCAACATTCAATTTATGGCTGATTCCAGGGGGGGGGGGGGGAGTGCGGACATACCGACCCCCCCACTCTAGATCCGCCCTTGCACTTAAAAAAACCTACTTTCATGATACCCGTTCTGTTATCTGCAAGAGCTTCCAAATTGAATCAGGTGCCGTTTAGGAAAGGGTTAAGCCGCTGTCAAACTTGAAAAGTCTAAATAATTTGTCGTTTGGGAAATGGGCTTTAACAGCTATGTTTTTATTATCAAATTGATCTACCATAATGAATTATCTTTCTTCATAAACCTTTCGGTACTGACATAATCATCTTCACACTGAAAATGGCATGTTTCGTACTTTTTTTTGGGGGGGGGGGGGAAGGGGGTTTACGTGAATATGACAGTTTAACCTTGCGGCTAGGTCATCAAAATATCCGAGGATACTACTTTTTCGGAGGGTCAAAAATGACTTAAAAGCCGATAAAAGCCATAAATGGAAGTCAGTCAATGATATCCCGTCGAGATTCACAGAGGAATCATCACTGAACGGTGTGTGATTCCTCTTAAACTTCTTCTTTCCTCCGTTCATTTCCATTGCACGTTGGGTGCTTTACTCTCATTTGGGTCAGAGCCTCGATCTGGCATCAAAAAGTGTTACTATCTTTAGTAACAAATTGGAAGTGTATTTGGGTGTATAGACCTCGGCTTGGGAGAGTATGAATGTTTATATCGCGTAGAATATACTATACAGACTCTATCTGACTAAGTGTTCGCTAGCGGTTCATTGGAGACTGGGCGTGGCTATGTATAGACGTCACATAAACTAGTAGCCTACAGCAAAATATCGTGGCGAAATTTTGAAATATACTGCAATTCCAAAAAGTAGATCGAACTCTAAATGTAGTTGGCTGTTTATCCCTGGAAAAAGGCAAGTACGTGCAAATGAAATCGCTTGACCTTTTAGAGGAGAATACACTGTATTTCTTATAGTTCAAATATAACTGTCGATATGTACCTGTGTTGTATTTGAAGTTCAACAACAACCACGAATTTTCGTGTAATCAGATCATTTCGAGGTACGAATATTTAAACGCCACTCTGTGTAGCATTGCTGTCATATCGTGACTTATTCTGCGCCTAATCCAGGATTCGTGGCATTTCTGTGAACATATTTTAATAAAAGGTGGCGAATGATCAATTGATGACATAATGCATGACATTACTATTTTCATAATTAGTCTAAAACTAAGTAGTAAGACGTCATCGTATATGACATAGAAAAATATCCACTTGTTCTCAAAATAGAGTGAAAACATCCTCATAAGTGGGATATTTTTCAAAACTCCTCGAGATAAGAGTAATTCCACCTACTTCAAATACACAAACTACAAAGCTATGAGGTATTTCTCGAAAGTGGCAAGAAATCTAAATGGATTTGACGTAAAATCCTCTTCAAACAATATTAAAACGAACTTTTTGTAGGGTTTATAGTTGAGACATTAATTCTGATCGTAAAGATTACTTTAAGATCACCAGGGTAAGCACATGTCTGAATTTGGCGTTGGAAAGTTCGCTATTTAGTCCCTTGTTTACGAAATTTCAATTTCTGATCGCGAATAGACTTTTGTAGTCTCTGAAAACAAGTTCATATTCCATTTTACGCATATAACAGGCCCTACATGAATATCACCCAATTTTCTTTTTAAACATAGTTTATAGGTGTTATGTTCATATAAGCCGAAACCAGAATAAAGTTCCCTAATGGCATTTGAGACCAACATGGATTCGGATCTGCCTTTGCATATCCACAGCCCGATCAGGATCTTTGTCGTTTTCTAATAGCTTTCCATTTCCCATGGGAACTCAGCAAATTTGCCATTTTAAGGCGAATTTCCTGAATAGGACTACCAAATTCCAACAAATATCTTAACTATTTGTACATGTGGTTTTGCCATTATGTTTTGGATGTCCATGTTGCATTGGTGACCTAAGAAATTGTTTTCTGTGCCTTATCAACATTTAAAGAAAGGACATTTAAGAAAAAAACCCAGATTTCAAAAAGAAAACTTTGTTAAAAAAATGAAAATTAATATTTGAACTAGGGTATCATTGTTCATACATATATAACTAATATGACTTGCACGCGAGGCTTGACATTTGCATACTGTATCACGGTGAAGGTTGTGTACCACGTGATAACAACTACGGCCAAATTATCCCAGCATCAGGTAAGAAATTGTGCAATAAATCTATAATTGCTGCTTCAATTTTCAGGGAGGGGGGTACATAAAACAAACTGTTTGAAAATTCATACAGAAGTAAGAAAGTTATTGCACACATTTCTTACCTGAAACGGGGCTTATTTTGCCGTATCTGTTATCCATCCCATGACGCACAATCTCCAGCGTGTATATGCAAGCCATAGTATTCTCAACTCGGAGACTACGTTTGCAATTTAAGCACTCAATCAATGCTTACGATGTATGGCTTTTCTAATCCATATTTTCAATTATGAAGCACGTTCCCAAGTTTGTCTTTAAATATGATTAAATATCTTATTTATACAGAAAGTGAAAGTTTATCTCTGTCCAAACATTAACATGAAAAACACTGCATCATACAACATACTCCAAGTGCATTAAGTAAATAACAATCAAAGGAATGGATATGTATTTTAAGCTTTTTCCCCGGCTGTTAAGTACCAACAAGGATTCTATGTTTGTCATTTATTAATTTCCATCTTTCTCATTCATAAATCGGTACACTTTAGTTTGATGTTTGATTGGGATTTAACGTCGTTTTCAACTACTATGGCCATATTGTGGCGACTGGAGCACCTAGCGATGACTTCTTGTAGTTTCTCATAGCCTACCAGTACTACCACAACATCCTAACCAAGTCTCTAACTGCCCGTCCACATAGGTTTTCGATAGCAAACCATTGGTGGGAGACAAACACCTTAGTTTGAATACGGTTTAACGACACCTTTAATAGTATTTCTGTCGTGTCTTTGCGACAGTAACACCTTATCGTGGAATCCTAGTATTACCACCAATAGGCCTACCAGAATAAAGTCCTTTCAGAGTTCAAGCTGGTCATCTCACAGAAATTATCGATATCTGCCAAATTTGCGGGGTATTTTTTCCTTATTTAGAAGACCCGGTGGCCCAATTCATTTTCTGAACAAATTGAGGACAAGAGTCATTTTCTGGACAAGGAAGTTTCAAGGGGTTAAATGATCCAATCACAAGAATCCTAGTAGATCTAAATCAACACTTTATTTGGTGTGAAATAAAAGTTCTCGACAACGCCATTGAATACAAATCTGTTATTTTCTCTCATATTTCCTCGAACTCAGTGTGTCGGGATCTACATAATTGAGGACACTTAATTGTTATTTTATGAGTTGTTCTCAGCCGTTAATACTCTCAATCTCTCGATCACTTTAATATCCGCAGTTACCAATAGTTTTCTATCAGGGCTAATTAGACTGAACGTTCTATAGTCATGGAAACCGATTGAGCGTTATCGAGACTAAATAGACACGGAATTTATCTGAATAGCTGGTGTTTCCAGGAAAATAGAAAATCTAACTTGACGTGTGTGGCGTACGCTAACTGGCTTGTAAGGCAGTGTTGCAGGATCTGAAACCAACCTCATAATGTAAATCTTATTTTTCGAAAGGAAAGACGGACATGGTACGAGGGTAGTCATACTACACCCGATATACATTCATAGGTTGCATCGACAATGCTGGCCATGAATTGTTAAAACCATACATGTTTACAAGTATAGACCACGATATAATTTATTGAATTTACATATTGTCGGTGTTATTCAATCTGGAATTACAATGTTTTGCAATAACACCAACGATATACAGCCTTTTTAAGTAGAATAATGTCATGTGTTAAAAAGCCGTAAATGCGTCTAAAACAAAGTTCAATATGTTTTATTTCAAACAAAGCTAATTGATAAATGATAAAAATAAACATATGAATAGCTAATATATCTATTTTATGTTCCATAAGTCTATAGTGACGGATCGGTTCCAAAGAGGTGTTACCATTGTTCTCGCACTACAATTACGTACCGATCTGCCATTTTGACCATGTTGTTCCGACTATTAACTAGATGGAATCGCGTGACCAAAAAGCTTTTTATTTTCGCTCGTTTTTTTCAGGTTTGTAACGTTAGATGGTTTATTTATTTTTTATTTTTATTGACCATAGTATTCTTATAATTCAAACTAAATGCAATTCCAACTAAATATATTTTCATATAAATTTTGTGAACTCTCGGAAATGGTGTTATGAGAGTCTTTATTCAAACTCCAAACATCTAAATGAGCCATGACCAGGAAAACGTTCCTTATAGCATTTGAGACAGTCGTGTTTCACGATCAGACTGTGCCTAAAAGCAGTCTGACTGGGATCCATGATGGTGTCTTACAGATGCTACAAGTCACGTATAGGCTTTTGGAGAACAACATGGTTCTTTATCAAACTGTGTGTAGCCTATAAACAGGCTGATCTGGAACCATGTTGAGCTCAAAAGCCTTAAGTGACCTTTTTCAAGATCCTGGCTCAAATCCATTAAGTCAAAGAGGCTTGAATTTTGGATAAGGGGAAACAGGTTTGACATACGGTAGTTCTAAATCGGAGCCCCTAAATTAACATGTCGCCTTTTGTCTGATCTGCATGGCGAAACTTCCATTGAATTTCTTGAGAAATGTTCAAGTACCTCCAAACGACGGATTTCGCCCGATGTGTTTTTCCGTAATCCCTGAACCCTTTACCAGCCGACAGAATTTTGTAAATATCCAAATTGGAAAATGTTCAAACGGAAGTAATTATGTATAAATTCAAATGTTTTTTTTTTTTTTTTTTTTTTTTTTTTTTTTTTTTTAAGTGAAAGAAAACATTGGGGTGAAGTAGAAAAATGCTGATCATCAGCATTTTTCTACGTCTCCTCATTGTTTTTGCTCCCTTTAAAGGTTTAAACATTATGCTTTTCTGGGTTTTTTCTGTTGATATTACCAAAAAATTACGATCCTTTGGTAAAGGTTTAATCGTCAACAATTACAAAAATTCATTTTTATCTAAAAGACTAGTCCCGCGGTAAATGTCACTTCTCTGACAATAAATTCAACAATATGCAAATTTGTTTAAGTAACATTAGCATAATAAACCAATATTGTACGGAATTGTTACCAAAGAAATAATTCGTGTGACAACAGAAAGAATTGTCGGTTGACAAATGGCTAATATTGTCGTCTGCTCGATCTTTGGTTCGCTGAAAATGTTCCCAGGTTCCACTTTAGCCACAGGTACATGGTCATGTTAGAAACTGTCTTCGTGAGCGGAGCGGTACTATACTACATCACACTGAAAAGAAAAAAAGTCAAAATAAAGTCATACCAACAAAAAGCACAATGCTACAACAAAAGCAGCAGCAATAGCCGGAAAAGCAAAATCATTAACAAATGCAGCAATGCGAGCGAAAGTAGATAAATATTAATCAATAATGAAAAGTAAGATTCGGAGAAGTGGAAATCTTTTTTTCTTGTCCGGACTTCATATTTAAACATTCTTTTTACTATCGTTCACTTTTGTGTACACTATGTGTACATTTATTACATGCTAATTCCATCTCTGGAATTTTGCAATTTAACTCAATTCTTTGTACATGTATGTATCGGAAACGCTTGAAAATTTCCCCTGGAAATCAGTTCTATTCTACATGCATGCTTAACTTACTTATTTTTCTTGATTCATCATTAATATGTATATTTACTTTTTTAAAGCTGGAAGGTAACAGATGGTCTAATTGCAAAAAATGAAATTTTTTGAAAAAATATGCAAAACTTTTGTGTTGGGCACCTCAGAATGGTTAATAATTTGCGATTCAGACAGAGATTGAGCCGAAACTATAAGAGAGATAGCCGAATTTAGGGAGAATCCAAACCCAAATTCAACTCCGTTACAGACGCGGTTGAATTTATTTTTTTAACTGTCACGCATGCGCATACAGCGCGGACCAAGATTCAAACGAGATTCATACTTGAATTTCAATATGACGTCATCATGTATGTTGTGACGTCATTTAAGAAAGTCGCATGTCCTACTGTATTTGACCTACTTTCGACATAGCTTCATGAATTTGGTATCAAATTGTGAAAAAAATGAGTCGTTGCTTCAATAGTTTGTCGTAATCATTTAATCAGGCCATGTAAAACTTAAAATGTGTACATTTCGTTTGTTTTTGACAAATTTTAGGTCCAAATCTGGGAAATAGCAGCTTTAAATCGCTCGCTTTTGAAGATAATCAAGCGAATTCATACTAAATCACTTTATCAAAGTCTTACTGTCTGTCAATTTTATCAATCAATTCGATTATTGATCTATTAGATTTCGTCCCAATAATATGAATCAATGTAAATCTGTGGGCGGGGTTGGACCAAAACGCGCGAGTGACAAATTATGGGTACCATGACGATCTGCCCAGCTGGCGGGCTAACTCTTTACCAAATATTATATTGTATGCGTTTGACAAACCTAATAGAGAAGACTCTGGGAAAATGTTCGCAGAAAAGAAGGAAATGCTTATCGCTTACATTTTATGCATTTCGCTCTTCGTATTTTCTTTTCTTTTAAATCAAGTTCTTATTAACAAATTATGTTGTCATGCTTCTCTCTTTGAATTTCGCCCTCCGAAATTTTGTCGTTTGAAGAAAGGGATGATGTCGTCTGCTTTTCAACTGCCTGATTTGGACCACAATGGGGCAGAACGAATCTATGTGACATGTAAAATCATTATTCCATTAATCACAACACTCTGCTCGCTCAGCCGAACATTCAGCTTATAATCCGTTTTCAATTCGGGACGGTGATTTAGCGACCGTATTGGTCGTTTAACCCATATTAACATACGCTGAACAAGAGGTCTGCAATACAGGGGATTACTGCTCGACTGACAAAATTAAGAATGCAAAAAAATGTTAACCACAAAATGGCATAAAAAATCCGTGGAAATCAAACTTACAGACGTTAAAAACTGTATTGCCCATTTCCCCGAAAATCTAATTAGAAAATGTGTATGAATATATTTTAATCAAACAACAGTGCTTCGTGTAAAATAATTCTGCTACTTTATTTTTCTCTCAAGAATTCGCTACAAATATAATGATCCTATCTCATTCTCCGCTTTGTACTTTTTTGCGACAGAGTTCGGAGTTATGCTCATGGCGCAGTAATATTGATCCTTATCTGGATAAGTGATACTGTCCCGAAAACAGGTAAATTTTCTAGACAATATGACAAGCGTAGACAATGTGCCTAGAGCCATTCACATTTTATTCCTAGTTACCGGTATTTGAAGAAGCAACCGTTGATTTTTGTTTCCATACTTTTTTTTAGAAAAAAATCTTACGTAACTAAAACAACATCTAAGTAGCTTACAAGTAGGCCTAAAACCCAAATGAATTTTAGATGCTTCTTTTTATTTCGGGAAATGCATTTTTTAACAAATGATGGTAAAAATTGTATTAATATGTCCAAATCGATGTTTAATAGAATAAACTGAGGAAATTAACAATTTCAAAAATAGTTTCAGGGTCCGTTAGCTTTAAATTGATGGTAAAGAGCGACAGACCCTACGGATAGTAGGCTATAATTCGGTGATTTCGGAATCAATATTAGGAACACGTATTCCTGAATTATAAGAATTGCAACCGCTTACTAAAGTCAACGATACAGTCGACCAAATTTTCTGTCACATAAAGTATAAAATTATCTGAACATGGCCCTCCCGCATTTCTTCCCAAATTTCCACATGGGAAACTACAGCGGGACAACGTTAAAGTTCACTAATTCTCCATGGGGATTGTGTCCATATTTGCTTTACGTTATCAATGGACCGAAAACTGACCAATCAACATGCATTAAACATGTTAAAATGAGGGATACTGCACATTCGCACCAACCCTTTCCCAAACAAGACAAGGGACTTGCGTCCCCATAAGAAAAAAAGCTAGGGAAAAATTGAGACAAAGAAGAAAATGCTGGTGACAAGCAATTTTTTGAGTCAATAGTTTTTTGCAGTATTGTAGACAAAATTTATCTCTATCATCGTCCATTCTGTCGTCTGAAGCATTTTGCAAATTCAACTGGTCTAAAAGTTTCGGAAATGGTTAATTTACCATTCTTTGTATTGTTGATACTTCTAAACAAAATATGCTAAGAACCCTATAGTTTCATTTTCTGATTTTATTACCAAAAATAATTTGGAGACTAATTTAATCATTATAGGATATAAAATCATGAAACGAATTTCGAAACACAAAAAAATGAAACAAACTACTCGTACATTTGCGTATTAAGGGTAAAACGTACCAATTTCATACACGTATTACTACAAAAGGGACTCAGTTAAGCGAATCTAATTCTATCATTGCTGCCTATTTTAAATTTACTTTGCATTCATTTTCTTAACGAACCTTTGACACTTATTTCCATACGACATTAACAACAGAGCTTTCAATGATAACCCTGATTTCCAAACTTTTCACTACCCACCATGACATGTCATTACTGATCACGAAATTATCGTCGCTTTTCAGCGAAAACATTGTAACTGCAGCTTGTTTGAAGCTGCAGTTACGAGGTTTTCGTTGAAAAGCAGTTTTATATACATGGATAATTGAGCCGGAATCTGGAAAATGTCCCTTATAGCATGTAAGAATGACGTGTTTCCAGATTAGCTTGTGTCTTAATGCAGTATGACTGGTATCCATGCTGCTCTCTTACAGACTATATATCATATGGCATTATTAGAGAACAACATGGTACCTCATGAGACTGCGTGTATACGCAGGCTGATATGGAACTATTTTGGGCTCAAAAGCCTTAAAGAGACATTTTACATTTATTTCATTTTTTAAAAGTATGTCCTGATGCAAAGATTATAACGTCACGCACGCTATTGGGGAACTTTTCAAAAAACGCTACCCTCTGCGGTTCATAACTGAATTTTGCAAGAACCGTTTTCCTTCCTAAGACTTTGTTATATGTCAAAATAACCGTAAAACCATGATCTTTTTCAATGACATACTCTTTCAGGTTGTTAGTTTGTATAAATTTGCTAGAAAGACTTTTTGTTCGTAAATTCGGCGAAAAAACGCGTGTAACATGTAACATAAATTTTCAACGGCGACGGATATTTATAAACAACTTTGCGGTTAAGTAACGTCAAAAACATTGAAAAGTATATTATATGACAGTGGAAATGCTGTAGAATGTTTTGCCGAACGGAAATCAAATTTCGATGTCGATTACGCAAATAAGCCCAGTTTGTTCACCAAAAATCGCAGTGTAACAATTAGAATAACGTCGCAGAAAAAATGAAAATTTCGTTTGATATTTTGTGAATTAATGGCTGAAATGCAACAAAACTTGATACAAGAAATATTATTTTTCTCTATTTCTATAATATATACAAGAAAATTAGTTAGCATAATAAACGAAGCATTAATGATATAAAATGCGTGTGGACAGAAATTGTTTCAGGTCGTTGAAAACTCTACTTTTTTACTCTTTAGAGTTTAAAAATATCGGTTCCCTTATTCATACAACAATTTAATTTCAATATGGAAATATTATTTTTTTCTTGTTAGTCATATCAAAATTTCAACGCAAAATGATAAAACGTAAAAAAGATGTTCAAATTTGTTCGTGTGGACAGAAATTTTATAAACGTAAACTTTTTTTATTAAGCGTAGCCTTAAAAGTATCTATTTGGCGCATTTTAAGACGGAAATAACACGAATCAAAGTGGCGTTAAAGCTTAAGAAGTGCAAAAGACAGAAATAGTGGAGATTTTCTTAAAACATTGTATTGTCTTTTTAAATCACATTAGTTTGTAAAGAGACTAAGCATTAAAAGCACAACACACCCGTCTACGTAAAAACTTCAACGTTCCGCAATTATTAGAATAATGACGTTCGTTAGTTTGACGTTACATTTACGAGGTACAGTCAGAAAGTTCCCGGACTGCCTTCGTACGTAAATTAAATGCACTCGGATTTTTCTAAAACCTATATACGTAAAAAGATGAAATCATGTCCGATAAGTACATATATAATTTATATTGATACAATACATATAATATAATATTTTACAGTCGCAAAAACATACATGAACAATGTACGGATCACTTTGACGTCGCACAGCGACGTCTACATAACGTCGTATTTTACAGAGCCAAAATCAATGATTTCGGGTTAGTTTACAACTTTTCAAATTATTTATCAAATTGATCTACATACTCCCCATCGCGATACACATATGGAGCAAACGAATTAATTCGGTGTCATAATATTTCACAGCTGACCTGGTCGCAGGTCAAAGCTCTTCGTTTGACTCAAACCCGCAACATCGGGGAAATTTCAATAAACGAGGGAAATGCTGAAATGACATTTTACTGAGTCCGGGCTGTATTGCGTGTTATGTGGGACAATCTTTGATAGCTTAGAACATATGTGGTTCCTATTTTCATAACGGTATGATGGATGCATTAGGTTGGTAAGACCTACATTATCATGGAAAAATCAGCGTTCACACGCTTCTTAGGAAACGTTCAAAGAAAAGGCATTGTGTACACGATGCGGGTCATTTGCTCATCATCCGTCTAAAGCCGCGCCTCCCGCCCTGCGTACAATTCAGACGTTTTCTATTTTATTGAAATTATTTTATGAATTGAACCACGACAAATATTCCAACAATATTAGCCACATCGTCGAATGATTACCACAGGTCCGTGAGAATGTCGGTCTTCATGTCTAAATGAGCACGTTTTTAGACCACTCATTGCTAAGATCATCGCTTATTTTCGCCCGGTATATCCTAAATTTCTATGTCAATTAAACAAAGTTGTGACCTAGAATATACACTGAAGCCGTTGCTTGGATTAAAGAACTTCTAAATTTCCATAGGCGTCGTTCCGGCCTTCACATAGACGTTAATAGCGGAGATTTGTTCCGTATGCTGTGGTGACGTCACCTTGATTTCAGTTGACTTTCATCCATTGCTAGAAGAAATATGTATGGAACGCATAATTTTTATTCCAAGGCGTTAAAATATTGAAATTGTTCAGAAAATATGTTGATGTGATGCCATATCGAGGCTGCATGTAAAAGTGCCTGTAATTTTTAAGATATGGTCCTTTGAATAATAGTAAGAATTTTGGGAGCAAGCGTTATTTCAAAGTGATCCGTATTCTTGAACACCATGCTCTAGCGTCTTTGAAAATTTTGATTTTTAACAATTTAAAACCACAAAAACATATCAAAGTGGTAGTTTGCATTTCAAAATTACTTATTGAATAAAGACTTGAATCAAATACGTCGGAAAAAATACAAGTCAAAGGCAGTCCGGGAACTTTTTGACTATACCTCGTAGTTCCCCAATACCATGCGCGACGTCTTATGTATTCTAATGCGTAGAAATGCTATCAGTTTTTTGAAGTTGTTATTTATAAGCAAAAAATACGCCTTTAAAGTTGAGACAAAAATTACAAATTCTATATAAATCTGAACTGTTGTCCACAACAATTTATTTAATTTTAGCACAAAAATATATATTTCTCGTAAACGGTTCAATATTTTGTCTTGAAATTTTCAGAATTTTCATAAGAAAACATGCTCTTTCAGATAGAATAAAAATAAAATTTATGTACAAATAATTGTGAAATGTCACTTTAAGGGACATTCCTCCAGATTCCGGCTCATATATGAGTTTCATGCCATACGCTACAAATGAATTTATGTACATGTAATTGGTGCAATGCATTTAGAATGTAAACTGAAATCATTTGTATGTAACATAATCTAGATAGTGAAACTCGACACTGGTCAGCCTGTAGATAGGGCAATTATCAAAGCTCCTAACCTTAAAGTGACATTTCACATTTATTTCATTTTTTTAAAGTATGTCTTGATGCACAGATTGTTTGTTCTAATGCGTAGAAATGCTATCAGTTTTTTTTTTAAGTTGTTATTTATAAGCAAAAAAATACGCCTTAAAAGTTGAGACAAAAATGACAAATTGTATATAAATCTGATCTGTTGTCCACAACAATTTGTTTGATTTTAGCACAAACATATATATTTCTCGTAAACGGTTCAATGTTTTGGCTCAAAATTTTCAGAATTTTCATAAGAAAATATGCATTTTCAGATAGAATAAAAGTAAAATTTATACAAAAATAATCGTTAAATGTCACTTTAAATTTAAGCAAATTGACAATTATTATTTAGCTCCACAACATAAAAAATATTGTACATTTGCCGTCAACATTCAGTGAAAAATGATTTTAGCAATTCAAGGGCAGATAATCCGCTAAAATTTATATAAGAAGGGGAAATAATATATTTTTTCAAGCAAGAAACATTTACTGATTATTTACTATACCTATCATAAAATATCAATTTTAGTTTTGCTATACATATGAAATGCAATTTGATATTAAACACCACCAGGCATATTTGCATTGTAGCTAGTTTATTATTTACCTTCAGGGATTACGGATCTTACGCTTTAACTCATTACCAAACAACAAAATTTTAGACTGGTCCAAATTCAAAGATGTTGCAGACGACAATTTCAAGTTGATGAAATTTTAAAAATCTTTCCATTTTGGATTAGAAAACATTGTGGTAAATGAAGAAATTGCTTGTCACAAGCAATTTCCTCATTTTCCACGATGTTTTCCAAAGCCATTTTCATTTTGGGAGTCAAAAGGCGTCAATGTGTGGTTAAACAGCATCTTGAAATAAAGGTTTGGATATATTATGTAACAGAATCTAAAATAGCTCATTTTCATGAAAAAAGTTTGCTGCGTGTTAGAAGTGGATTTAAGGTAGTCTATCCCTAATGAGATTAGCTCTACGTCGGAATTATTCGGGTGTGGTCGAAAGCATTCGGCGGTGGAACTTTCCACCGCCTGAATGTTTACAACCGCGCCCGAATATGTTCGGATACGTAACGTTCGAAAAACGCTCGAAAAAATCCGGTGTTTTGTAAATCTCAAAATGGCCACATTACATGTATTCTACCTTAAAAAGATGTGCGAAGCATTCTCAACAGTCTCAATATTCGACCGTTTCATCTTTAATGCAGCTATTCTTCCATTATCTGAGAAAGTGTCAATTGTAGCACTACAAAATTCAAGACGACATAAAATTCAAATCATTTGCATTGCAAGACATTTGTCACATTTTGTCACTAGCAATGTTTTAGAAGCTGCATTCATTGCTCAAACCATTAAAATACGTGATGATATCACTGCGTGGTCATTGACAATTCCTCGACATTTTAACAACCAACTCATTTTTCTTCTTCTTTGATCTTGATTAACCAAAACTCAACACATACGTTCCATTGGACATCTTTCATTCAGAATTTTAATCGAATCAACACGGTATCCCGGGTTCCGTTTAGTTTTACGCCTGGTCGTAGTAGCGCAACAATACCAAACGGGTACACCTGTGTCGGCACACACGATTGTGACAGTGGGCTACCGAAATATCGTAACTAAAGCTTTTTTCAATCTGCACATGGGACGTTTTGTCAACCACTGGAGAACTGTAATTAACTTTGTCATAATCGTGCTGGCCATTGCCTCTGATCTATTTATTTTTCCACCATGGAGGTGTGATTTTCATTACCGTACCTGATCCCCGGTTCACTGTTACCCCACCACCTTTCTATCCATTACATAACGTCCAGTAATCGATTTACACCCACCCCGGGTGACAATCATCAAAATTTCGATTGAAATCTGAAAAAAAAATATTTTGAATCTCTCTCTTATTACAAAGAAGTTGTCTTACTTGCCTTATTTTTTAGTTGTCCTGTAGGCCCATATGCACAACGAAGGTAGGCCTATGTGCATTATGCGCACGGTAAACAATAGTCAGCAGTTTGCCTAACGTCAAAATAAGTTACAGAATTGTGTCGCATGTCAAGGCCGAATCCAGGATCTTTTCCTGGGGTGGGGGCGGGGGGGGGGGGTGAAAGCCCAATAAATGGCTTAAAATGTGTTATATATGTAGTTATATAGTCAAAATTCATTTTTCTGCCAATTCCACCCCTAGATCCGCCCTTGTATGTTGTAACATTTCTCAATATATTTGAGCCGTGACCTTGGCTTTCATTTATTACGTTCCTTATATCGTTCATTCTTGCATTTCTACCGACACGCGAAATGCAGAAAAAACGGATTGAAACTTCGGAACCATGTGTCTGCCACAGGTTCTTGAATAGAAAAGTGTGTTATTTCTTTAAATAAAACTAGCTTCGTGTCTCTTCTTTGCTTTGACATTAAGACTTTCACCAAATTATTAATCATCTAAGTCACTCAAGTTTTTCTTATTCTTAAATTTAAATCTAGTTTCAATCTCAGAATGATAAAAAGATTTATGCGAGAAGGAACCCCCAAATAAAAGTTTACAGCTAATGCTGAAATATTGTTAGTTATTCATAGTATCAAGATAGGAATCGTGGAAGAAGAAAAACATGTAAATTAAAATTAAGATGGAACAGTGTTTTGGCTTATTTAATTTCTAATAAACTATATATATCTACAATGTTTAGAAATAAAGTTAAATCTACATGACCGGAGAAGGGTCAGTTAATTTTGATGGCCGGTGATAATTGTATAATAAACCAACAATAGCGATCCAATCTCCTATAACACCTGTGTTGAATAGACGAGCAACTTTTATGTGGTCACTGATACCCAACCTGATTATTTACTGTGTAAATACTGACCAATCATACAATAAGATGCAATGTTTTCATTTTAAACAAATAAGTAATTTTCAATTTGAATCACGTTAAATGAAGTCAAGCGGATATATTAGTTAACTCGATCTTAATTCATTTGGGCTGGGATCTGGGAAAAGAACCCTTTTAACATATATCTTAATCCATTACCAAACGATAAAAATTTGGGTTGGTCCAATTCAAAAACAGCTGCAGACGACAAAAAGGATGTAAATAAAGATTGGAATTCTGTGTGATGTACCCAAGAAAATATTGAGGCTAAAGGAGAAACTGCTGGTTATCAGCAGTTTCTTCTTTTGTCTAAATGTTTTCACAAGCCATATCTATTAGGGAACGTCAAAACCAAGTATTGTTTGGGAAAGGGTTAAGATATATATGTTACAGTAAGATTGTGAAACCAGGGATTTCGTGAAATCACTAAAACTTTTAGGGAATTCGTGAAATCCCCATTTCACTTAGTAATTTCACGAAATCACTAAAATCTTTAGGAATTTCCTGAAATTACTGAACAATGAGGTGTTGAATTACACAAATTTACTGGGCCCTTTTTAGGAATATTGTGAAATAGAATTTCACTAAAGCTTTTATTAAACAGTTAACTACTTTGTTTTTTCCCAAATTCACTGGTTAGTTTTTAGAAATATTGTGAAATAGAATTTCTCTAAAACTTTTATTCAACTTCTTTAATCTTTACACAAATTTACTGGTTTGTTTTTAGGAATATTGTGAAATAGAAGATCACCAAAACTTTCATTAAATTGCTTTGATTTTTTCACAAATTTACTTTAACAGTTTTAGGAATATTGTAAAATACAATAAAACTTTTATTAAACTGATTTGATTTTTACACAAATACTGGTTAGTTTTTAGGAATATTGTGAAATAGAGGTTCACTAAAACTTTTATGAAACTGTTTTAATTTTTACACAAATTTACTTGTTCGTTTTTAGGAATTTTGTGAAATAGAATTTCACTAAAACTTTTATTTAACTACTTTGATTTTTACAAAAAATTACTGGTTCGTTTTAGGAATATTGTGAAAAAAAGTTCACTTAAACTTTTATTAACTGGTTCGTTTTCAGGAATATTGTCAAATAGAAGTTCACTTAAACTTTTTTTTCAAACTACTTCGACTTTTACGCAAATTTACTGGATCGTTTTAAGGAATATTGTGAAATAGAAGTTCTGAAACTTCTTTGATTTTTACACGAATTTACTGGTTCGTTTTTAGGAATTTCGTGAAATTGAAGTTCACTAAAACTTTTGTTATTATTAAACTGCTTTGACTTTTACACATAGGGATGGGGAGGGTGTTCCATAAGGCCGTTTTCCTGGGACCTAAATTTTCCAATGATATTTTTTGTACAAATATATACATAAAGGGCTTGGTGTATGTTGTATATTGAAAGTGGATGGGGTAATTCTATTTCGGCGCTACCCAAGGTTCTTATTCATCAATTTTCTATCTAAATGTAAATAATTAGCGATTTTTTTTAAACGTTATGCTTTGTATATGAGCCTATGTTAACATGTTATGAGTTCCATTCGCTTGCTTTTGATAAATATTGAAATATTAGGCATTTTATGTTTTTTTTTTTCTCTCTTTTTTTATTTCACAACTCTTGAGGAAAAGTAGATGTCACAATAGTCTCAATTGTCCAAATGAAAATGCGTTACAGACATTGTAAGGAAGACATGATCTGCCTGTTTAATTTGTCTATCTTTAAATCGGGCTGGGAACCAGCATGATTTATTTATTATCATGACAAGTTGTCTACATTAATTTAACTAGAAAGCCCTGAAGGGCTCGAGTCCAATTTTCATCTTAATTGGTCAATATGTGTTACTGATAGAGTGGAAAACAATAAAAAAAACGGCATTTTTTTTATTCAAGGGCAGATAACTCCAGATTTACTGGTTCAATCCAAATTAACTGAAGGAATCTAATAGAGGGCCACCGAAGGCTCATTCCTGTGAAGATTGATTGAAATCCATATAGTAGTTTCTGACAAGACAAGAAAAAGTTGACAACCAGACGGAAGGACACACATATGCATGACGGACACAACGCCATGACAACAGCCCGCTGTCCTGACGGCCAGTGGAGCTAAAAATACATAAATGCCTGTGATAACTTGCCCATCATTATTTCATCATGATGATTATCTGTGTTGTACATTACTACATTACTAGTATGTATGACCAATGGTCAAAGTCCATAAACCATTTTGGAAACAATGTGTTTTATCTTTAATAATAAAGCAAGGACATCTAGGGATTTCATGAAATAACTGAGGCATTTTTCCAGTAATTTCAGGAAATCCCTGAAGATTTTAGTGATTTCATGAAATTACTAAGTGAAACGGGGATTTCACGAATTCCCTGGAAGTTGTAGTGATTTCATGAAATCCCTGATTTCACAATCTTACTGTAACATATACATACATGTAGATATCGACTGGGTTGTATCATATGGCAGTCTATTCAAGATCTTTGTTGCCGTCTAACAGTTCCTTCTGGTTATAAAGAAGGTACTTGATAGCAGCAGGTGTCTTGATCAGACTTTGCGTAGACGCATGTTGAAGATCTGGATCGATTCTGGTCTCAAATACCATGTCACGAGGGGTCAGTGCAACACTATTGTAAGTGCCTATTTTTATATAGGCACTTACAATAGTGTTGCACTGACCCCTCTATGAGGAGTCATTGTCTAAAAACAAATCTTGATTCAAAACTGGAAATTTCCGCTATGACATAAGAAGCCATATTTGCTCATTTCACGGCGGGGAATCATGTGACACAACAATAATATCAATGGTTGCGGAAAATCTTATTACGACATCGATTTGAATTTTGTTTGAACCCTTTCCCAAACAAGACCTGGTTTTGACGTCCCTAGAAGGAAAGACTTGGGAAAATATTGAAACAAAAGAAGAAACTGCTGATAACCAGCAGTTTCTCCTTTTGTTTCAATATGTTCTATGCCATATTGTACACAAATTCTGTCTTTAATAGCTTCCATTTTGTCATTTTTTGTTGCAGTTTTTGAAGTGGATCACCCAAAAATTTTGCCATTTTGGAAAGGGTTAAGGTGTTGAAGGTGGCAAAACGCAATAGATCGGTTGTATGTCACGGGTGGTAAACAGAGAAACTAGCTCCAAAAAGAGGTAGTTGCATAGAGCGAAAATTTGTAGGTCACGAACACATTTTCTAAAGTTATTTCCTTTAAAGCGAGTTTTTGAGAAATCTGGCGATGCTGTAATATGAAGAAATGGTCGAAGTTTGATGTGCACGAGAGTATACGGTATTAGTAGCAGGGTTTTAATACAATCGTTGAAAAACATTTCAAAATCGAAAGTAAAGAAGTTTTTACTTTCGATCTTGAAATGTTTTTCAACGATTGTATTCAAACTCTGCTCACTAACACCGTATATTCTCGTGCACAACAAACTTCGACCATTTCTTCATATTACAGCATCGCCGGATTTTTCAAAAACTCGTTGTAAAAGAAATAATTGTAGAAAAAATATGTTCGTGACCTACCTTTGTTTACAGATTTTCGCTCTATGCAACTGCCTCGGTAGAGGCCGGATGTCACGAGGAAACGAAATACCGTTGACTCTTTTTGGAGCTAGTTTCTCTGTTTACCACCCGTGTATGTGCTGGATCCTAGAAATAGCATCTGATAAAAAAGTTGATGAGCATGTAAAAGTTTACCAGCTCGTCAAAGACTTTTTTTATCAGATGTTGTTTAACCCTTTCCCAAACGTCAATATTTCAGGGTGGCCCAATTTGAAAGCTGCTGCAGATGGCAAAATATGTGTTCCTAGAGATCAAATGTATGTATAATATAGCACAGAAAATATTTAGGCAAAAGGAGAAAATGCTGATTATCAGCATTTTCTTCTTTTGTCTTAATGTTTTTCGAAGCTTTTTCTACTTAGAACGTCAAAAGCAGGTCTTGTTTGGGAAAGGGTTGAAAGATCTATCACACATACCAAATCTCTGGCATTTTGTCACATTCTCTGTCTCAAACCATTTTGATCGGTCATGTTTACAGTTTAGACAGAATTAGAGACTATTTTCACCAATATTGGTGTTGCTGCTGTGTCACGAGATTCCCTGCCGTGTTATTTATTCTTTTCACAAATACGACGGGCTACAAAGAGAGCAAAAACATGGGGACAGAGGACCACGTGCCTTTTTTTCTTTCCAATGTTTGAAGCAAATACGGTTCATCTTACTATCTGTATATATTTTTGTTGTATAAAATTGCAATAATTTTGTTTTGATTTATAAAATAAGAATTCAGTATCAATAATTTATATCTCACTTACTTTTACTGTATCAAAAAGCTCTGAATGGTCTTTGAAGTAAATTGCATCGTTCTTGAAACGATGTTGCCAGGAGGGTCTTGCAATACAATGTCGTCCTTAAACCGACAATTAAATCGAGTACATGATCTGAACAGTAATAAATGCTGTTTGATCTTATGTTACTATGGAATCGAACAATAAGAGTCCATCACTGACAGCAACATTTCGTCGCTTTTCAACTAAAACCACGTAACTGCAGCTTGTTCTAAGCTGCAGTTACGAGATTTTCGTTGAATAGCGATGATTTGCTTAGTAATAGAAAATGAAAGTGGATAAATACAAGAAATGTGTTTGAAAAGTTCAAAGCGACAAAGACCATTTGCACTATTCTGCGTTATAAGTCATAAATGGCCTGTATCATTTGATATTAAACACGGCTATCAGCCACAAAGTGATAATCTCTTTAATTGGTCGAATCAACCACTTGAAGGAATTGTAATAATTTTTGTTTGAAGTATTTTTCGGAATATTTGTGATCTGTCACACAAAAGAGTACCTTTTTATGATGACGAAAAGCACGAGAAAAAAAAAATAAATAGATAAATTACCACAGCCTTACGGTACCACGACCGAAACATATTCATCATTGATTAAGCAGCCAGTCTACAATATTTCCAGTCTATTTTTTTTTATTTTTGGACTGACTCATTTGACGCATCACTTTATCCATTTTTGGATAAAAATCACTACGCGGTGCGCATAACTCCAAAATCCTGTCGCCAAAAAGTAGCAAGCAGAAAATTGCAACTACAAATACATTTGCAACAAAATAAAGTTTGATTTTCGTCTCAATTTCACCTTATAAAATAATCAATTCAAATTAGATTATTCATTTTACTCTATGCAAGCATATGAAGCAAATATGCCGCGTGACAGGAAGTCATTAGGAAGTACCACGTGCATGCATTTTATGGGCGCTGACATCTTGAAAGTAGTTTACCCAGAATGCCCACCAGAGATAGATGGTAATCGACAGGTGGCGACATCTATTGGTAGATATTGCATATTCATATCTCGCATTACTAAGAATCGACTTAAAGTTTCCTTTAATAGTTTTACGTTATTAGAAAATAGACCTGAAAGTATATGCTAGATAACTTCGTTTTCATTTACGAATGTTTATATTTCACAAAGTTCCCTTTTGTGTGACAGTTCTTATTTCTGAAAGTGGGGCTGCAAGTGAACTCCTTTGATATTCAAATTGTAAATAAACGGCATCAGGCATATATTTACTACAAAGAGTGGCCATAAAATTCATCTTTATTCTATTCGTTGGGGGCATACTTTTATACCAACAAAGTACCACTCGAGAGTCTGTAAAGTGAAAAAGTGCAGTATTCATACACAGGGATAACTAAAATACAAAAATGTCATAACGACACATTTTAAGTTCTTTACACAAAATGAGGTATACTCCATTTTGATTCATCTAATCATAACTCGTCGTCCTAAATCTTTGTCTGATTTACAGGCAAATTTCTAAAAATAGAATAAAAAGAATGAACCACGCACATCAAAACAATTTGATGGACAAGATGGACAAGACTAAATATTTTAAAGACCGAGCATCACTAGGTATCTCCGATTGTCACTTCCGGTATGTTGCGCGGACAGATGGCGGACCGGAAATAGGACATCAATTAGCTTTCAGAGGATGCAGATAGATCGGTAAAACCGCCGATAACGTCCGATAATACCCGAATTAAGGCGTGAAACGCTTGATAAGCTTTCAAATGATGTTGACTCAACCTGATTCTTCTTAACTCTTTCCCAAACGACGCAATTTTAGACTGGTCCGATATAAAATCTGATACAGGCGACAATAGTATTCATTATAATAATAGGAATTCTGTCCGAGAATAGATGAAACAATCTGAGACAAAAGGAGAAGATGCTGTAATCATAATGTCCTCCTTTTTGTCTTTAACGTTTTTGCAGGCTGTTTCTATTAGGGATGTCAAAACCATGTCTTATTTGCGACAGGGTTTAATCATAACAAATTGGGATCATTTTCAAGAACAATTAGAAAAGAAAAGCGAACACAATAGCAGAACTGCCATAGCATTTTTTATTTGAATGATTGAATATTTCATTGATATATCTATTGATAGATTTAGATAAAACATACGTGAAATATTTGATAGTATCATTCAGTATTACAAAATAAAAAAGTGCCATCCGAAGAATGGTAAAGGTAGATAAATGCCTATTTAGTGATATTGCATCCCGGTTAGCGAACTTTTGATGATTCAAGTGAACGATAGTGGTATTGTGGAATTTAAATGGCATTATGTCAATTAACACAATCCTCCATTCCGCCAGATTTTTACCGAGTCATGTGAACGCGTTCATACAAGATTGAGCCTGGATTTGGAAAGGGGTCCTTTAGGGCTTTTGGGCTAACATTCTGATCAAGAACCACACTGTTCTCCAATAACTTCATCATGACATAAAGCTACTGTAAAACAGCGGAATGTACCTGGACAGACTGCACTTATACATAAGCTGGTCTTGAAACATGTCTGTTTCAGATGCTTTACCGTTTCCAGATCTCGGATCAAATACAGTTTTTAGTGCCAGAGGTTGTCAGTTTGCAATATATGTGGCTGAACGAATCATTTGAATGAACGGTTTATACATACTAATTTGATTAAAGTTGTACATCATTTGCCATTTTCAGCTAATATAGCTAATTTCAGCTAAAATAATTGAGAATAACATTACACACAGAACAGGAAAAAACACGAAGGAAAACGTGTGTAAAATTCGAATTCGTCGTCTTCTTTTTTTCATTTCGCTTTCATTGTCGAACAATTTTGTAATATGATCTATGAAGAGTAGACTACATAATGAAGATCCGTTAATGCCATCAATATCCCGCGTTAATCCACTTATTTACTTCGTTTTGTGACACCTTATTGACCCTTTACAGCAGACGACAAATCCACAGCCAATACAGACGACATAGTATTTAAAGTGATGCATACAACTCCGAAATAAGCTACATCAACAAATGGTTCATTTTGCGCAATTTGTCTACTTTTGTCGCAAATGCCATCACATGTCCTGATATATATTAGAATTAACAAGATATATGACTTTCTTTTGCAAGTCTTTTCCATCGATTGTTGGCTGATATAGTTTTGTAGTCTGTTTCTGTGGTCTGAGTATCTTTTGAAAATCAGCGTGACTTGAAGCACTCAAATACCAGAATATTCGTAGAATATAGATCTATATCTTAGATTAACGTTCATTTCTCGATATCATCTGGATTTTTTCTTGTACTTTGCCCTCTGAAAATTCAGCATATAGCCGCTTTTAGAAACAAAAACATAGTACATGTAACTTTAAGGTTTTTGTTAAATAGCAGCGATATTCAAACTTCAAATTTTGTTTCTAAAATGAGAGTGAGAAGAGTGACTAGCGGTCCATCAAATATTTGTAGATTGTTGTGTCGTTATAATGATGTCGTTGTGTAAATAATCATTAAGATTTTGTCAGTGTACATATCACGCAATTCTAAACAGTATTATCACATTTCTACAAATGAAATATGGGGATGGACTTTCTCACAATATATTATTTCAGCCCACGATCTCTTAAAATAATGTCTTTGACGTTGTACGTACATAGCGTTTGGGTAAAAAAAGATTCAGAGATGAATTGTCATAAAGAGCGGCATTGGTAATCATTATCATTAGTTCATTTGCAACATGATTTCCCTTGGAAAATATCTCGAGATAACACGGCTTTCTATTCGACTTTGGCACAACGAATTTCCACTACTTTTTATTTATGCACACATTTTGAACATTGTCCAAGTAAAAAAACGAGACAAAATTCGCCAGACTGCACTTGCACTTAAAGGGGCTCGTTCTATGTTTTTATGCTTCCGAACTGTTCGGGAACTCATATTTGTGCATGGAAAAACAATTAGCAATGGATAAAAACCTCAATCTCGGCGAAAAAACATTTTTCCTTTGCTATAGAGCAATCCCTTACAAGCGTGTTTACACATTCTATTTTTACTTCAAAACAAGACAAGGTCAAGGTCAACGAGACACACCTCCGCGATATCAACACACCGTACAACCGGCTGTGTGGATGACTGTGACCTTCTTTGCGAGGAATACGTGAAAAGGTTTATTTTGTACAAGCACTGAACATTTATACGCGTATTTATCAACTATAGAATACCAAAGATCCTTTCGTTTATTTATAAAAGTAAATTCATTTGACCTACCATGCACATGACATCAGATGCCGAATCTGTCTTCGCTGACTTTCTACGCAGCCGGTTGTACGATGTGTGAAATCTCGCTGAGCACATATGACGTATCTCTGACGTAATTGATTTTTGAAGGTTGGGCATATGTAGCCGTTACAAAACAAAAACAAGGACGACCAGCATGTTATTAATTGACTTGGATTTTAATACTTAATAAAGCTCGACGAGTGGTTACAATGGACATAAATGATCTACCCCTTCAGGTTAGTAATTTCATACGTTATTTCTGGTTTGTAATTATTGTGCCATTTGCATTTTCGACAGCCTAGCTCGTCGCCCTTTAATCCATTACCACACAAGGACTCTTTATGACTCCCAACAAAATAATAACCATGGAAAACATCGTGGAAAATGAAGAAATTGCTTGGGACAAGCAATTTCTTCATTTCCCACAATGTTTTCCATAAAAATACCTAAAAATTAAAGATTCCATCCACTTCAAATTGTAGTCTGCAGGATCTTTCAATTTCGACCACCCTAAAATTTTGTTGTTTGGTAATGCACTTGGAGATACAGCACGGATCGCCCAGGTGCATTTTCGAGTCACCTTTGACCTCATGGAATGTTTTAAATTGCTACTTCTTCTTTGGTCTGAAGTTAATGATGTTTACTTACAACCCAAAACAAGATCTTTTATATTAACCTCGAAATGGAAACCCACAAAACTTAAAACAGTTTTAAACTCTTTTCAAAACAAGGTCTTATTTGTGCAACTCTGTGGCAGTTGAGTTTATAAAACCATGTGGAGAAAAGACAGATTCGTCCCCTTTTCTGTAGGGAAAGACAGAATGGCATTATTTTTCTTCAATGATTTGTATTCTGAGACTTACAGATTTAAAAAATAGATATAGGCCCTGTGTTAGCCTACTATTTGTTTGTTACTTCTGCAGCTATAATTTGTACAGTAAAAGACGAAATTGAAAAAAAGAAAATAATAATTTGCGAAAAAAAAAGAAACAAAAAGAAAAACAGAAAAGGTTGGAATGGTATGGAAGCATATTTGTGCCACAACTTAATCACTTAATATAACGTGAAAATAATGGAGGATTTCGCAAAAAAAAAAACTTTTTCGCGAAAACAGATAAATTTTCATGAAAAAAAATTTTTTTTATCTTAACACGAATTTATTCCTGTTAGTGCTCTAAACTGCCAAAACTTAAAGATAAAATAATATTCTTTTCAGATAACTTTTCAAGAAAACTTAAAATTTCGCGAAAGATGCCAGTTATCTAAAAATAGATCCCTGCTTCCATCTGCTTTGATTATTTAAACAGCTAAAATCTAATTGTGAATTTGAAATGTTGCTTCAGCATTGAATTTTATGGTCTTTCTGGTCAGGAAACATTGGGAAATGAAGAAATTGTCACAATGTTTTCCAAAGCCTTAATCTTGTGCGTCAATATGTGGGAATCAAAACATCAAGAGAAAAGGAGAAAACAATGGTCTCTGGAATTCCTCTTAACCCATTACCACACAGAGACTCTTTTTGACTCCCAATAAGATACTGTCTTTGAAAAACATCATGGAAAATGGAGAAATTGCTTGTGAGTAGCAATTTCTTCATTTCCTACAATGTTTTCTACCACAAAAGACCAAAAAAATGCAAAACTTCATTCACTTGAAATTGTCGTCTGCAACATCTCTGAATTTGGACCACCCTAAAATTTTGCCGTTTGGTAATGGGTTAACCCTTTCCCAAACAGCCCAAATAGACCGACCAGTCCAATTTGAAAGCTGCTGGAGATGACAAAATTGGTATTAATAAAGGTTGAACTTGTGTACAATATACCATGGAAAATATTGAGGCAAAAGGAGAAAATGCTGATTATCAGCATTTTCTTCTCATGCCTCAATGTTTTCCGAAGCCCTTTCTGTTAGGGACGTCAAAACCCGGTCTTGTTATACCCCCACCTACGAAGTAGAGGGGGGTATACTGGTTTCACCATGTCTGTCTGTCTGTCCATCCGTCCGTCCGTCCGTCCATCCGTCCGTAGACTTTTTCGTTTCCGTGCTCTAACTCAAGAACTGGTTGACCTAGGATCATCAAACTTCACACAGTTGTTGCCCTTGACCCAAGGAGGTGCCCTATTGTTTTTGGGTCAAAAAGGTCAAAGGTCAAGGTCACAATCGGACTTTGTTAAAAATCCGAAAAATCCGTTTCCGTGCTCTAACTCGAGAACCGCGGTTGACTTAGGATCATCATACTTCACACAGTTGTTGCCCTTGACCCAAGGAGGTGCCCTATTGTTTTTGAAATCCTCTAATATTTTCATGAAAAAGTTATCTGTTTTCGAGAAAAGAAATCTGTTTTCGTGAAATCCCCCATTATTTTCATGAAAACTTTATCTTTATGTTGTGGCAGTTTAGAGCATTAACAGGAATGAATTCGTGTTAAGATAAAAAAAAATCGTGAAAATTTATCTGTTTTCGCGAAAAAAATTTTTTTTTTGAGAAATCCTACATTATTTTCACGTTATATTGAGTGGTTAAGTTGTGGCATAAATATGCTTCCATAGAATGGTGGTCCTCACAGACCAGTTTCCCTATCATTCAAATAGCTGTGCGATTCTATTTACAATCCGAACGTGAACACAACTACCCGACAGATGGCGCTGACTCTTATCTGCATCACGTGGTTACAATAAAACGGAAAGCCGAGGAATTTGACGTCATCGATTTATATTTCTACGATATTGAGCAACAGAATTAACGTTTTTATTTACATTTGCCCAGAACGTGACAGAATAAATACGATGTTCCATGTAAAAATCATCGTAGTTATAGTTTTAACTAAAATTCCATCATATGCACAACGGGGAATCGCGTGACACAACAAGAAGAAGAACATTTGCAGAAAATTGACAATAATTGTGCTAATTATACGTGACCGATTTGAAAATGGTTTGAAGCAGAAGGAACTGAAAAGTAGGCTACTAGAGATGTCATCATCATCATCATCATCATCATCATCATCATCATCATCATCATCATCATCATCATCATCATCATCATCATCATCATCATCATCATCATCATCATCATCATCATCATCGTCATCGTCGTCGTAGTCGTCGTCGTCGTCGTCGTCGTCGTCGTCATCATCATCATCATCATCATCATCAGCAGCAGCAGCAGCAGCAGCAGCAGCAGCAGCAGCAGCAGCAGCAGCAATAACAACAATTTAAACAAAACTCGGATGTGACCGACATGACTAAATGAACCAATTGTAATTCGCCAATTGTAAAGTTGTTAGGCGAACCAAGATCTCACAACGATGATATCATGACGAAACCATTCGAAGTATTGAACGGCATATCTATATTATATAAGATGAGAAAGGAAAAGATCTAGATCAAAGATTTTACACCATATTATAAATCATTGATAACGTCCGAACGGTGTCTTTGAAGCAGACGAATTACACCTTTGAGAAACAAATTACAAAACCGTTCTGATATTTGTCTATGATGTAGGCCCATAATTCTTAAACCGCAATGGATAACCCTGAGGAAGCCGTCCGAAAAAGAATATTTTTGTATCCGTTATCAAACAACTTGAATGAATACGGCTCATTTTCTATTGTCATCCTGATTATAAAAAGGAATAACAGAATGCGGAAATCATACACCCTGTCTGCCACCCTAAGAATCAGCATTTTATTCACGTTCCTCAATGATATCATTACTACAAATCTTGTTCTAAAATGATGAGTGAATTCAGCATAGGTCTTTTTTGTGCTAACAGTGAAAAGAAGGCAAAACGTGATTAGATGGTTGAAAACCTGTAGCATTAGTTGACGTCAATTTATCACAAAATTTTGACTGGGAGACTTATAATGTTCTTATACTTCATACCAGTAGGCCTATGTAATTTTCATATCGCATTTGCATCACTGACATGTTTTATATATAATTAATATTGTTCCCAAAATTAAACAGGCTACAATGGCTGCACATTTAAAACTGTCTTCAATCGTTTACTCCAATATCAAGCATAACTATCGTTCTCTTGAAAACAAATATCCTTTTGAATAAATGCTTTTTTATAATGCATGTCGAATTTCTGCAAGGCCATGTAATGTTAAGTACATTCTGTGGTGTAAAAATAAAGTATAAAGTCAAGTCAAGATAACTTTTTGAAGTAGAAAGGTTATCTTCGAACTTGAATTTAATTAACAATACGTAATTATTTACAACCGTTCTCGAAAAATGTGAAATATCCCATGCCTTTTGAAGCTAGCTTTAATTTATCCTGGTTTATTGGTTATGTGGAGCTCCCCCATATATCACCATAACGCTAGTCATTTTCGTGATTAACCTTTTCCCAAACAAGATTCTGGTCCCGGTTTCTCGAAAAAACTTAAGTACGTTCTCAGACTCAAATCTGAGCATCATGCTCAAATTACACGAAATCCACATTAACTTCAATCGAATACCCTTCAATATTGGAGAGTATTCCATTGGAGTTGAGCATGTGCTCATGAGTCTGTACTTATTTTGTTTCCGAGAAACCGGGGCCTGGTTTTGATGCCCCTTATACGATTAAAAATTTCGACACAAATAAGAAAATTTACAGTTCTTTTGCGTTAATATTTATCCAACGTTTCGCCCTTATTGGCTTCTTAAGGGATAAAGATTATAAACAGCTATCGTTTTGACGCCCCTGGTAGAAATTGCTTGGAAAAATATTGAGGCAAAAGAAGAAAATGCTGATGATCAGCATTTTCCTCTTTTGCCTCAATATGTTTTGTGCTATAATGTATGCAAATCCCATCTTTATCGACACCTTTTTTGTCATTCGCGGAAGTTTTAACAGGGGAACAGTCCCAATTTTTGTCGTTTAGGAAAGGGTTAACCCCAGTCACGTCCAAACTTATTTTGATTTCAGGTACACACAGGTACGAGAGAATATCAAAATGTTTTGAGCATAGGATATTTTACCATTTAGATATTATAATACTCTTCATTTTTATGTGCATCGTATTTTAAATGCAGATAAATTGCAGGTTCATAATGCTAGCTGTTATGATAAAGCCTCTAGAAGTTGTTAGAAAGACATACCCTACCCCAAAATTATCGGCAAAATGAACAACACTGAGAACAGGGTTGTGATAAGGTTTCTAGTTCTGGAGGCTAAATCTGACGAATAAGTCGAAGAGCAATTGTCCGCAGTATACTGAGAGTTCTCTCATTCTTTTGCAAAGATCAAACCTTGGTTGATGGATTTCCAAAGAATGTTGAGGAAATTAAGAACACAGAAATGACTTCATTGGTTTCAATAGATGGAGAATCAACGATTGGTAAATTAGATAGAACAGCTATATATGGAGAAGGTAGAATTCCATGATGAAAAACAAAGCAGTTCAAATCGAGATATCTGGTTCTTTCTATGCGAGGATAAAAACTTTAACATACCCCCTCGTTTTATATATTTACAAAATCGAAACTTCTGTAAATTAATATTTCCTTCGTTCGCCCATTGTTTTGGTAAGCCTTTTCACCATAAGAGACGTCAAAACCTTGCTTGGGAAATGATTAATTCATTTGGAGACGGCTCTCTAGCAAACTTCTGAAAAGATTAAAAAAAAAAAAAAAAAAAAAAAAAAAAAAAAAAAAAGATATCTCAAAGCTATCGCATGTATTCGTTGGAATGCGACGACTGTTCTAATAATTATGCATGTAGATTCAAATTTAATATTTATTTGACTTATACAGTGGTTCACTTTAACCGCGACACAAACATGCCTGTCAAATATATTTAAATGAATATAAATGTTGAAATAGTGAGTAATGTTTAGGTCAGTAATATCCATACTTAAGATAAGGCATTTTTCTCAAATAAATATCGTTGCTTTTCAACGACAACCTCGTAACTGCAGCTTGATTCAAGCTGCAGTTACGAGGTTTTCGTTGAAAAGCAGCGATATGTTCTCAATATACAACATACAGTTTTGCGAATCCAGATTACGCGTATCATGCTTGAACTCAGCTGGCACTGTAATAATCTAGAAACACATATACCATTTCCAGCAACCTTTTTTTCATTATCTATCTTCTAAACAATAAATGTTTTTGACCTTCGTAAAGTAAAAGGGTTAAGAAACCATAGTATGAGTAGTAGGAAATACCTACAATATTCCAGAATCTCATGATGTCCCAAGAAAATGTGCACATAAATAGCAAATACAAATACAGAAGCTAGTGTCTTTTGATGGTAAGATACATGTATGACTATTGTTCCAGAAAAAAGAGTAATAGATCTAGTAATCTGAATTTTAAATGTGACATGCACAACTGTACACTATTCGAGATTCATCCTGGCAAGTGCGATTTCTTCCCTTTGAAACTAGCACAGTGGTGATTTGTACCACGTGATGGAAAAAAGGCCAATTTAGGCCCGCTCAAGTAAGATATTGTGCAATTATTTCTTATTGCAGAGCCAATTTTTAAGCGGTTTGTTGCATGTATCCAACCTTACTGAGTTCCTTCCTGGATAAACTTTTGCAAAAAGTGCAAAAAAGTTTTCAAGTGAGTCATACATCTGAGGGAAAGCTTAGAAAGGCGGGGTACATGCAACAAACCGCTTGAAAATCGATGCAGAGTTCAGAAAGTTATTTCATAAATTCTTGCCTGAAATGGGGTAATTTGGCAATTTGGTAACAAAAGTTATCCAACATTTGATGCACACTCCCCAGCATGTATAGGGTGAGTTGCGCCCTCATGAAATGGATGGACAGACAGACGGACGGCAGATCGAGACAGTATACGACACTTCCTGCGAAAAAAGGAACATGGGAACTACTTAGGATTGAGATACTACTAGACTAGTAATGAGCAAATATATAAGTAGGTGACCCGTTTCAAAATTCTCAAATTTACTTTTAGATTATGTACTTAAAATAGGTAAAGTAGATACTTCAAATTATTACACGAGAGTCTATGTACTTGTTATTGTTTACAAACTGTATCTATTGAAAACACAAACTTCAGATTACCACTAGACGTGTTACAGTCCACCAGGCTGGGTTATGTACAGCGATCTACACGATGTGATAACTAGGCACTGTCATGGCTCAAAACTTGTGCTAATAAGTTTCGAGGAAAATAAGCTAAAATTTCTGTAACCAGTACACAAAAGAAATGTTTATGTAAAACAAGCTAACGTCTTCGAAAGCAAAGGAACCCCTCCGTTTTTTCCACGCGTAATCGATAAATGGAATTGTCGTATCTAAGTTGCACGAACATTATGGAAAGACCTTTTGTCACTATGTTATTGTGATAAACATATAAATGAGCTTGCATTTAAGATAGAAAACAATAAAATAAAAATAGAGATAGATTCCTTGGCTTGCGAAGGTGACATGTGACCTGGGTACTAGTAAACGGTTTTACATTAAACAACACAATCGGTGCCCGAATTGTTTGATTCCGTTCTACGATTGCATAGCAATGGTTGAGGTTAGCCTATATCATATGTGTTGCTTTTTATCCAGTGAAACGTACGGAATCCAACAATTCGATAATTTAAAGCTGAACATTATGATTTTTTTAAATTGTGCTATAGTGGAACTTTAATCTTGCATAAGCCATATGAGGGTGTATTACACGAATACTTACGACATTGTACATAGCGTCTCCATTGTAAATTATGCCATCACATGCATTATGAACGAACACAAGATTTAACCATTCGTGGTGACCATAGCGTGATGAGTGCAAATTTTAATATAATGACTTTCTGAGAATGATGAACCGATTGTTTCGTACATACATGTATCCGGCGCTATATTCTTATTGGCATATATATATATAGCATTATTGGTCTAAATATACTGGTCCCACAAACCTACTCGTACCGGATGTACCCACAAATAGTTATCCCCCAGTGAATGTTGTGGATTCAAGTCCCTCTAGATCTCTGTCAACATTATGGAGGGCCCGTTCTTCACACATACTTAAACCTCGAGAACCCATCTACATTGCAGCTTGGCGCTCTAGTGGTTAGAATCAAGTACGCCCTCATAGTGATTGGATTCCTTGTTGAAATCGAGTACTTCCTTTTCTTGGTTACTAAATAGTTTAGGACAATGTTTTTAATTCGCTATGTCGCACTTAAAAAGAAAAATATTGACAAATTGACAAATACACATTTTTGATAAAAGTATAAATATCATTTATAGACAACGCAACAAACCAAGCGACATTTCAATTCCGTGTCATGGCATCACTAGTGCTCGGATCCATTGTATGTACTGATAAAAGATAGGGATTTAGAATGGCATTTGCTGCCAATTGTTAGCAATTTTCTCTTTCCCACTTTATGTAATGGCCCTAAAAGATATGTTCAAAATCATTTGAAAAACAAAATATGATAAAGTGTGTTATTAACACAGGGTTAATGTTTTATCAAGTGTAACTGTTGGCGTTCAGGGTGGTCCGTTGATCCATTCATATTAAAGCATATTTCCCATTGTTTAGCTGTTCAAAATGAAGTGTACTTAGCTCACTTATTACATCCGCAAATAAAGCCCACTATTTACCCAATCTATCGACCACCCTTGACTGTGGGCTCTCCAGTTTCAAGTGTGAAACCCGTCTTTTGACATGGATTCTTAAAATACAAAAAAGTATGGAGTGCAGAACCTCTTCAGTGAATGAAACGACGAGGCAATCGAGATATTTGTATCAGATAAGATCTTTTGTCTTGTCATACAAATTATTTTTTTTTAAATGGAATCTACCAACAAAATTCTTGTTTCCATGTTTTCCATTTTTGTAATCACTTTTTGAAAATCAATATAAAGGTATAATCTAGCTTACCTGTTCCTTATGATATGATATAATAATACAGTATTTGAAAATTCGAATTACACAGTGCTTGTAACATTTAAAAGCTGGAAAGCTGGTTTGAAGTATCTATAAGTGTATTGGAAGTAGTATCGATACGATAAAGTACAATGTAAAACACAAACATTTCATTAACTACTCGAGTTCGAGTACGTACTATCGAACCAGATGGGTTAGATACAATCATAGCTTTACAGTGGACGAAAGGCACAGCATTAACATAACCACGTAACCCTTTCCCAAACAACACTTTTTAATGGTAGTCCACTTTGAAAGGTGATGCAGATGACAAGAAGGATGTTGTAAAAGACAGAATTTGTGTAAAATACACCACTGAAAATATTGAGACAAGTGGAGAAACTGCTGGTTATCAGCAGTTTCTTCTTTTGTTTCAATGTTTTCCCAAGC
Source organism: Fragum sueziense (assembly GCA_963680895.1). Lineage (NCBI taxonomy): Eukaryota > Metazoa > Mollusca > Bivalvia > Cardiida > Cardiidae > Fragum > Fragum sueziense. Next base: position 82,448,157 of record OY804593.1, on the reverse strand, counting down.
CTATTTTCACAGGGACGTCAAAATCAGGTCTTGCTTGGGAAAGGGTTAAATTATTCACCCTCTCCCTTAAAATAGTCCAGATTTTGACTGCCCATCTCTACTAAGTTTTTGTTCTCTCTCATGCAATAACGATCACGGGCGTCTTTGCGGGTACTAGTTAGGTATATCAGCCAGGATCTGGAAAGGGTGGTCCTTTGGTACATGGACCGAGATCTGTCATATCAAGACCATTCGAGTTTTCTGATAGCTTCTTCTTGACCTCGTGGGTCCTAATAAGCTTACGGCCGCGGCCTTAGCGCAGTTGGTAGCGCATCTGACCCTCATACGAGAGGTCCCGGGTTCGATACCCGGCCGCGGCTAATACCCTTTCTGACAAAATTGTCACCCACCAATGGGTTTGAAATCGTTAACCTAAGTGGGCGAGCAGCTGGAGGCTCGGTAAGGGTGTTGTGGTAGTACTGGTTTGAGAAACAACAGGAATCCATGGGTAGGTGCTCCAGCCGCCGCGATATGACCCTGGTAGTTGAAAACGGCGTAAAACCCCAATAAACTCAAACCCTAATAAGCTTACACGTATGTACAATCTGATCTTGAAACATTATATATACATGGATTCTCAAATGCTATGTACAGTGCCTTTTACCCAAATTCCAGCTCATATATTTTCAATCAGATTTACCACATTGCATGCTTATTTAATTAATATAAATGATCAGGGGAAGATACAAATATGTATTCATTATTCCGGCCATCGTCCTGTATACTATTAAGTTATAAATCAAATGGGCTCGTATCAATTGGTCCAGTTCGAGGTCCGGTGAATTCTGCATGGATCCGTGGACAAAGACAGAGGGTCCTTAAGCTTGCAAAGGACCTGTAATTGGGTCAATGGGAATCCATTTGATTAATGAGCCTTTTATCTAATATCTTCTTTTCGCAGCAAAAACCAAATAGTAGACCTTCAAAATAGGTGACATCAGACCTATACGAGTAAACCCCAGTCCAATACAGGTTAAAGTGACATTTCACAAATAATTTTACATAAATTTTACTTTTATACTATCTGAAAGAGCATCTTTTCTTATGAAAATTCTGAAAATTGCAAGTCAAAATATTGAACCGTTTACGAAAAATATATATTTTTATTCTGAAATTAAAGGGACATTTCATTCCAATTTCAATTTTTTAAAGTATGTCTTGATGCCAAGATTGGTTATTCTAATGACTATAAATACTATTGGTTTTTTGAAGTTGTTGCCAATAAGCGAGAAACACGAATTTAAAGTTGAGACATAATCGATAAATTGCATATAAATCCGAACTGTTGTCCACAACAAATCGTTCAATTTTAACACAAAAATATAAATTTCTCGTAAACGGCGCAATATTTTGGCTCGAAATTTTCAGAATTTTCATAATGAAATATACTCTTTCAGATAAAAATAAAAGTAAAATTTATGACAAAAAATTCTGAAATGTCACTTTAAACAAATTGTTGTGGACAACAGTTCAGATTTATATAGAATTTGTCATTTCTTTCTCAACTTTAAAGGCATATTTTTCACGTATAAATAACAACTTAAAAAACTGATAGCATTTCTATACATTAGAATAAACAATCTTTGCATCAAGACATACTTTTGAAAAATTAAATAAATGTGAAATGTCACTTTAACCTTGGATCAATATCTAATTGGTTAATTTGGAAAGATTTATATTAAAATCATGTTCACAAATCATACTGTCACGAGGTTACACAACTAGCATAAGACATGGCTAAATTCTTTTTGCATGTCCGCTGGACCGCCGTGTTATAAAAGTTGACACTAAGGGTTACGTCGTTATCATTTTATCCAGCGATTCAACTTAATGGACTTTGACCGTACCATTAAGGAAACAAATAAACATTTATCATTTCTGTCCAATACTGTCATAATGTTTTGTCGGCTTCTGATAATTTTCATCACAATCACCGATTGCTCTTTATCTACGAAACTGCGGCTTCGCTATGTTATCACGTCATAGCTCTGTCTAATCCGACTTCCGGTCATAAACCCCCTTCTGTTTGCAAAATAAGTTATCAAGGGCGAATTTTTCGTAATTTATGAAAAAAATTGTTTTATTACTTAAGTCATTATTTCATTGCATACTTCGTACTTCGATAAGAATTGGAAAAGGCATCAAAGGCACCGACATTACACACTTTGCAAAATATTTAAAATTGAAGGTCACGCGGTCGTCTCAATCGGGATCCATCCTAATCAGAGGTACTCGTATCAAATTGGTAGTGTTAGTACTATCCTCATTTTTGGATAAATTCATTGGAATTGTAAAAGTATGTTTCAAAATTTTAATGTCACTTCTGACGTCGCTTTCGATAGTTTTTAATCACATCATCAGGAATTCCAATGGTCAATACACATTCCTTAGTAACTTAAGAAAAAGGTTAAATCACATCGACAGTGGGAACCCAATCATGGCCCTGGGAAACCAAAACCTGGACAAAATTGGTTGAAAATGTAACAAAAAGAAAATAATATGATCTATTGGAGCGTCGCAGTCACAATATGTGCCGATTTTATTTTTTTCAAATAAGTCCCTTTTCTTTGTAGCAGCATAATATTTCAAAATCCCGACAAATTGCGCATGGTAAAGTGACTAGGAACTTAAGTGCTACTTTCATCCAAACCCGTCTATAAAATTCGGGAGTTGCGTCCAAAGGGTGCGGATAGACGTATGTACGGACGGACATTTGTACAGACGGAGAAAATGATACGAATAAAAGATCATTTCGACGGCGTATAAAATTCAACAAGAAACTATTACATCAGCCTTAGATATATGTAATCTGCCCGTTACCTGATTATTTTGCTGCTTTTCAACAAAAACCTCGTAACTGTAGATTGAAAGAAGCTGCAGTTACCAGGTTTTTGTTGAAAAGCGACGATCTTTCCTACTAGAAAGAACAAGTTTGACTGACAGACAGAAGTACAGATATAGACGCAGATAAACCATTGTTTGTATCACTGACAACCATTTTATCAAAACACAAGTAGTAGCGTCAGTGATGATAATGGTAGAATGATGTCTGGTTTTGTCGTCTTGAGATTACAATTTTCGTGTGAACTGGGGTTAATATTTGTAACTTGTCAGGCGAAAAGGGACGATGAAATAACTCTCTGGACTGCGACATTTCATATTTCTTTTTGAAATCCCTCCTAAACCCTCCCCTGCGGACGCAGCCATTGTTACATGGTACAGATCTTGAGAAAGAATTCATTTACTTCTCGGTACTATAAGGCTGTGAAGCTGTAGTTCGATAAGTATGCTTAGTAATTCCTAGCCCAGAATTCTGGATCAGACCATAATTACTGTCGATTCAAAATCATTTGTTCTTGTATACAAATCATTTTCTTCCGGTTATCGTTTGAGGGATGTTGTGTTCAATCGAAAAAGCTCGAGACAATACTAGCAGCCGCAATATTACAGGAAAATTGTTGAGAACGACGTTATCAAACTGTTTTTCCTCATTATTGCCTAAAATGTGTGTTTTCAGTCTGTTATTGGCATTGTTTAACGAGCAGAAACAGGGCGGATATCCAGAGAAATCGTGCATTAAAGGGCGACGAGCTAGGCTGTCGAAAATGCAAATGGCACAATAATTACAAACCAGAAATAACGTATGAAATTACCAACCTGAAGGGGTAGATCATGTATGTCCATTGTAACCACTCGTCGAGCTTTATTAAATATTAAAATCCAAGTCAATTAATAACATGCTGGTCGTCCTTTTTTTGTTTTGTAACGGCTACATATGCCCAACCTTCAAAAATCAATTACGTCAGAGATACGTCATATGTGCTCAGCGAGATTTCACACATCGTACAACCGGCTGCGTAGAAAGTCAGCGAAGACAGATTCGGCATCTGATGTCATGTGCATGGTAGGTCAAATGAATTTACTTTTATAAATAAACGAAAGGATCTTTGGTATTCTATAGTTGATAAATACGCGTATAAATGTTCAGTGCTTGTACAAAATAAACCTTTTCACGTATTCCTCGCAAAGAAGGGCACAGTCATCCACACAGCCGGTTGTACGGTGTGTTAATATCGCGGAGGTGTGTCTCGTTGACCTTGACCTTGTCTTGTTTTGAAGCAAAAATAGAATGTGTAAACACGCTTGTAAGGGATTGATCTATAGCAAAGGAAAAATGTTTTTTCGCCGAGATTGAGGTTTTTATCCATTGCTAATTGTTTTTCCATGCACAAATATGAGTTCCCAAACAGTTCGGAAGCATAAAAACATAGAACGAGCCCCTTTAATCGGCAGATTCACGTGGGATATCGGACCGGTTTTGCACTCAAATATTCTCGATCGGGGATTTGTTGTGAGTGCTTCAGAAAATTGAAAATAAAGCCGAAATTTTGTCATTTCCCTTTTCCGCGATGTAAATTCTTATAAGACCCCATTTCCAGTTTATACCCCAATAAATACTAGGTCTCCCAGTGTAACCATATCTGATGACGTAATATACAAATGTAGTGACGTAGGTTTAATTCTTGGAATCAAAACGTAAACAAACGGGCAGCTGACAGATTTTGAACTAAAAGTGGATTTCGTGGACACGGAAGAATATAAATTAGAATTGAGTGGTTGTGGTCTAGGTCAAATGTGATGGTAAGCCTATGTGTTTCTTGTTCTTCTTTTAGTTACTGCAATTTTTCCTTTACAACTTTGTTTTTTATCGAAATGAACGAATGTCTGAAACGAACCAGAGATCTACCTCGGAAGTTCCGACCTTTTGTTTTATTACTGTACCCGCACTGAAATGAACGTTAGAATATCCAGAGTATGTTTCCAAAAGAAAACTTAGTCGAATATTGTTACGATTTCGCCAACCCAAATGAAGATTATGTCAGTAAAAATGCGATGAAACTTGACTAGATCTACATAGCTACACGATGAAAATCTAACGGCCCGTCTAGTGGATATCGGACTTACTCGATATATGTCGAGTCGAATGCCGGAAAACTCTGGTGTCTGTCGGTGAAAATGTGGCTAAATTTTCACAAAGTTTTTCAGTTATTCGTCTTATTTTATTACATTTCTTTGCAAATTCTTTATATTTTATGCAATAATAGCGTCAATCCACGTTTTTTCGGTCGTTAACATTCTCAGAGGCCCACAAAATGGGTTATCGCCCTCGACCTTCGGTCTCAGGCGATAACGCATTTTTTGGGCCTCTGAGAATGTTAACGACCTCAAAAACGTGAATTAACCCTATAATATTTTCGTGTGACACGACACTATTGTTTGTTTTGTCAATATTGAGATACAGACGATAAGTAACGGATATACGGGTCATTTACGTAAAACTGCTAAAGTCGCATACACCATTCCGTGTCCACATCACTGCCGGAGTGCGGCTAAAGCAGGGGACCCGTGCAGTATAATGTTGGGCGTGATGTGGACGCAATATGGACGTGAAATAGTTTGTGACATTGCCTAATGATTTCAGATGTATAGTAAGCATAGCATTTCCCCTTTCAATGTCCGTATTAATTTTTTTTTTGAATTAGGCAATATACTTATCACTTACGAGATCTAGAAAAGGGGGCCTTGTTGCATTTGCGAATATCGTGTTTAAAGATCAGACTGTATGGTGTCACTCCTCAATGAAATCGGTATACTAAATAAATAGTAAAAATGGTAAACTTTGGGTGTTCAAAGCTCATATCAAAAGTTTTCCTAAGCCATGTGACTCAAACAACACTGTAGAACGTTTTAAGGCATATCACTCTTTTCCACTTACAGAAATATCGCAAGAAAAGGTTTTTGAACTTTAACCGGAACCCATTTTAGGTATTACGACCCGGAAGCATTTCCGCTGTGGAGTGTTTCGTAATTTGTTGCGGGTTGTTCAGGACCCATACTGCCACCTTATTGTTGCTGTTGGAAATAGAAAACAACATGAGTTTTAATCAGACTGTGTGTATCATTTTATAGAAAGTAAGTTAAACAAACTTCCTACTATGGCATTCAATGTACAAAATCGTTAGAGAGGTTTTGTTACGACCATGCCAACCGAAAACAAAAAACAACAACAAAGTGATTCCAATTTTATGAATGATGCAAATCGGGGGGGGGGGGGGGGGGGGGGGGGGTTGAAATAAAACAGACAATTCATCAGTTCATCATACAATAACATGTATACAGCAGATGATTTTGTTGGACTCAATTAGTCATAATTTCCTTTAGAAACGCATTAAAATGTACGATCAATTCGAATGACAATTTACAATTGAAACAAGGTGAAAACGAATAGAAGAATTCATTATTTGTAATTTGCAATCTGATGACTCTATATAAAACAGATTAATACAGCGTTTCAGGAGTAAATTAACCCTTTCCTAAACGACAAATATTTGAACTGATCCAATCTGAAAATTTCGCCAGACGAAAAGTAATTGTATACTAATAAAGATATGATTTATGTAGTATAGCACAGGAAATACTGAAACCAAAGAATACAATACCTTATGTCATCATTTTCTTCAATTGTCTTAATTTTTTCCCAAGCCATTTCCATTTCAGACGCCAGAACAAGTATTTCTTTGGGGAAGGATTAATCTGGGAATTCAAACCAATTATCGGCGCTCTGGCTTGATTTAATGTCAACAAATGCTGGACAAAGGCTTCCATAATTCGTGTTTTATTGTAGTGATTAGGTTATTAGAGAAGAGAAAGTATGTTATTTTCATTGGCCCACACATTCGGCGCGAGTAGGCATACCCGTGTATTTCCTGGGAAACAGAAACGAGAGGGCCTACTACACGGTGGATAATCACGTGATGCAATATTTTCAGAAAATCTTCAATAATTTTGTAAATACTAGACCGATTTAAATTCGATTTGAAGCAGAGAATACGGGCAGACGTCACGAATTAGATAGACGTAGTTAATTTTTAGAAAATCAACTGATAAAAAAGTTATTGAAGATAAACCAAAATTTTGTTTTATCTTCAATAACTTTTTTATCAGTTGATTTTTCAAAAATCCAACACGTCTGGCTTATTCCTGGCATTTCCCCACATTCTCTGCTTTCAAATTGGTCAAGTATTAAAAAAGATATGGAAGATTATCGGAAATTCTGCGTCACGTGATTATACACCGTTATCAGCCTCTATTTTTAATGAAATATGGTAAAACTTGCATCCAAACCTGTGCTTGGTATCCGTGCTCGAATGTTTTTAGAGCGTCGGTCCGGTGATCAAGATGTGGTCCACTCATTTATTGGTCCCCATACTCGATACGAGAACTGGTGTAGTTTCCAGGAAACATAATTAAAGAAAGTAAAATAATTCTATTGTGAAATGGAAAGACTTGTTTGTCAATCGATGTAAGATATATACTAAATTTTGATATTAAATTCAACTGTATCTTGTTTATGCGATGTGTTTTACAACTTTTTTCTGTTAAAACTGTCGCAGAAAGCGGGCAGAAAGCTATGTTGCCTTTGAAACAAAATTCGGATGCACATGCGATTTCTCTTATAAATTACACGGTTTACCGAATATAAATCGGTATAGATTTCACAATGGGAATATTGCTAAAATCAGCAATATATGTCTTGTTTTCTGTTCATCATTTTCCCATTTGATGAATCAGTCTGAGGTAATCAGTACAAAACTTTAACATCCATTTATCGCTCAAGATCTTTTTTACGATTAAACCATAAGATATCTAGCCCCTTTAAATGAAGAACTGTAACAATACTGAAACATTTCGTTGTTGTTGTTTTATGGACACGATGACTGTATTGTAATTATAATATTTTTTCTCATATCTCCTTCTCGTTGTAACTGTATTCAGAAATCCCGCCATGCACGATATGAATTATGAGGACCAGTAATAATAATTTGTATAACGACATCCTTATCTGTATGGCGGTAATAGTATTTAATCAAGGACAATAATATTTCATGCCCTTAATAAAGATACGAGGCCAACAAACGATTCATTTATTGCCTTGCTTTACCCTGATAATCGAGTAACGTATGTTACGTTAAGACGTAACGACATTTCTTTAAGATACTCACATAGCCTGTCAAGAAGGGAAGAACTGTCGGCGTATGTGTGCGCGGAGACTTAATAAGTTTTGCATTAAAAACAATAGTATATTTGGTGTTTTGTATTGCATTATATTGGTATCATTAAAGTAACCATAAATGTAGCCCATTAGCAACAGCTCCACGTGAAGGATCGCTTCCTATCGATCATTTAAAACATTGTAAACAGACAAAGTCGAGGTTACTAGAGGCGAGATAAAGGCAATTGTTTGTGCAGTACCCCGGCTAGAAACAGAATGATAGATTTGTTTCCAATAAAACTACGATGGGCCACCAGAACTTCGTAACTACAGCTTGAATAAGCTGTAGTTACAAAGTTTTGGTTGTCCATCGTAGAGCAGTCAGCGTACCGATAAAGTGTTGGTCCGGACAAATTAGAATTTATCATTTCTATCTAAAGTGGGTATCATATTAATTTTTGAGTGTAGATCAAGTGTGTCTGTTGTTACCACGAGGGCATGCTTCAAATGAAAGTAGTATGTAAATATAAAAACGACACGACGGTCACTTATTGTTTTAATGTTTATTCCAATCCGAATATTTTTTTTCTGTTACATGTTTTGGTACCTAGTTAAATCTTCATAATTGCCCTTCTTTGTTATTATAAAGATGAATAATAGCACTGGTGATTTCAATCTATTTCAATAGCAGTATGATGCTTTGCCGTTTTCTGTATGTGTATACTTTTTTTAAATTCAAGATTGAGTCAAAATATCTAAAAAGACGTCACAAAGTTGCTTTCTGTCTGTGCACACCTTTTTTAGATTCAAGATGGAGAAAAAATATCTAAAAACACGACACAAAGTGGCTTTCTGTATCGGTATACCTTTTTTAAATTCAAGATGGAGACAAAATATCTAAAAACAAGACACAAAGTTGCTTTCTGTCTGTGTACACCTTTTTAGATTCAAGATGGAGACAAAAAATCTAAAAACACGACACAAGAGGCTTTCTGTATGTGTATACCTTTTTTAAATTCAAGATGGAGACAAAATATCTAAAAACAAGACACAAAGTTGCTTTCTGTCTGTGTACACCTTTTTAGATTCAAGATGGAGACAAAATATCTAAAAACAAGACACAAAGTTGCTTTCTGTTTGTGTATACCTTTTTTTTTAAATTCAAGATACAGACAAACTATCTAAAACAAGACACAAAGTTGCTTTCTGTATGTGTATACCTTTTTTAAATTCAAGATGGAGAAAAAATATCTAAAAACACGACACAAAGTGGCTTTTTGTATGTGTATACCTTTTTTAGATTCAAGATGGAGAAAAAATATCTAAAACACGACACAAAGTTGCTTTCTGTATGTGTATACCCTTTTTAGATTCAAGATGGGGACAAAATATCTAAAACACGACACAAAGTTGCTTTCTGTATGTGCATACCTTTTTTAGATTCAAGGTTTAGACAAAATATTTAAAATACGACACAGAGTGGCTTTCTGTATGTGTATACTTTTTTTAATTCAAGCTGGAGAAAAAATATCTAAAACACGACACAAAGTGGCTTTCTGTATGTGTATACTTTTTTTTTAATTCAAGCTGGAGACAAAATATCTAAAACACGACACAAAGTGGCTTTCTGTATGTGTTTACTTTTTTTTTAAATCCAAGCTGGAGAAAAAAATATCTAAAACACGACACAAAGTGGCTTTCTGTATGTGTATACTTTTTTTTTAAATTCAAGCTGGAGAAAAAATATCTAAAACAAGACACAAAGTGGCTTTCTGTATGTGTATACTTTTTTTTAAATTCAAGCTGGAGAAAAAATATCTAAAACAAGACACAAAGTGGCTTTCTCTATGTGTATACTTTTTTAGATTCAAGATGGAGAAAAAATATCTAAAAACACGACATAAAGTGGCTTTTTGTATGTGTATACCTTTTTTAGATTCAAGATGGAGAAAAAATATCTAAAACACGACACAAAGTTGCTTTCTGTATGTGTATACCCTTTTTAGATTCAAGATGGGGACAAAATATCTAAAACACGACACAAAGTTGCTTTCTGTATGTGCATACCTTTTTTAGATTCAAGGTTGAGACAAAATATTTAAAATACGACACAGAGTGGCTTTCTGTATGTGTATACTTTTTTTAATTCAAGCTGGAGAAAAAATATCTAAAACACGACACAAAGTGGCTTTCTGTATGTGTATACTTTTTTTGAATTCAAGCCGGAGACAAAATATCTAAAACACGACACAAAGTGGCTTTCTGTATGTGTATACTTTTTTTTTTAAATTCAAGCTGGAGAAAAAATATCTAAATCAAGACACAAAGTGGCTTTCTCTATGTGTATACTTTTTTTTAAATTCAAGCTGGAGAAAAAATATCTAAAACAAGACACAAAGTGGCTTTCTCTATGTGTATACTTTTTTAGATTCAAGATGGAGACAAAATATCTAAAACACGACACAAAGTGGCTTTCTGTATGAGTATACTTTTTTTTAAATTCAAGCTGGAGACAAAATATCTAAAACACGACACAAAGTGGCTTTCTGTATGTGTATACTTTTTTTAAATTCAAGGCTTTTTTCAAGCTGGAGAAAAAATATCTAAAACACGACACAAAGTGGCTTTCTGTATGTGTATACCTTTTTTTAAATTCAAGATGGAGACAAAATATCTAAAACAAGACACAAAGTTGCTTTCTGTATGTGCATACCTTTTTTAGATTCAAGATGAAGACAAAATATAATATCTAAAACAAGACACAAAGTTGCTTTCTGTATGTGCATACCTTTTTTAGATTCAAGATGAAGACAAAATATCTAAAAACATGACACAAATTGGCTTTCTGTATGTGTATACCTTTTTTAGATTCAAGATGGAGACAAAATATCTAAAACACGACACAAAGTGGCTTTCTGTATGTGTATACCTTTTTTAGATTCAAGATGGGGACAAAATATCTAAAACACGACACAAAGTTGCTTTCTGTATGTGTATACCTTTTTTAGATTTAAGGTTGAGACAAAATATTTAAAATACGACACAGAGTGGCTTTCTGTATGTGTATACTTTTTTTAAATTCAAGATGGAGAAAAAATATCTAAAACAAGACACAAAGTGGCTTTCTCTATGTGTATACTTTTTTTAAATTCAAGCTTGAGACAAAATATCTAAAACAAGACACAAAGTGGCTTTCTGTATGTGTATACCTTTTTTTAGATTCAAGATGGAGACAAAATATCTAAAACACGACACAAAATGGCTTTCTGTATGTGTATACTTGTTTTAAATTCAAGCTGGAGAAAAAATATCTAAAACACGACACAGAGTGGCTTTCTGTATGTGTATACCTTTTTTAAATTCAAGATGGAGACAAAATATCTAAAACACGACACAAAGTGGCTTTCTGTATGTGTATACTTCTTTAAAATTCAAGCTGGAGAAAAAATATCTAAAACACGACACAAAGTGGCTTTCTGTATGTGTATACTTTTTTTAAAATTCAAGCTGGAGACAAAATATCTAAAACACGACACAGAGTGACTTTCTGTATGTGTATACTTTTTTTAAATTCAAGGCTTTTTTCAAGCTGGAGAAAAAATATCTAAAACACGACACAAAGTGGCTTTCTGTATGTGTATACCTTTTTTTAAATTCAAGATGGAGACAAAATATCTAAAACAAGACACAAAGTTGCTTTCTGTATGTGCATACCTTTTTTAGATTCAAGATGAAGACAAAATATCTAAAAACATGACACAAATTGGCTTTCTGTATGTGTATACCTTTTTTAGATTCAAGATGGAGACAAAATATCTAAAACACGACACAAAGTGGCTTTCTGTATGTGTATACCTTTTTTAGATTCAAGATGGGGACAAAATATCTAAAACACGACACAAAGTTGCTTTCTGTATGTGTATACCTTTTTTAGATTTAAGGTTGAGACAAAATATTTAAAATACGACACAGAGTGGCTTTCTGTATGTGTATACTTTTTTTAAATTCAAGATGGAGAAAAAATATCTAAAACAAGACACAAAGTGGCTTTTTCTATGTGTATACTTTTTTTAAATTCAAGCTTGAGACAAAATATCTAAAACAAGACACAAAGTGGCTTTCTGTATGTGTATACCTTTTTTTAGATTCAAGATGGAGACAAAATATCTAAAACACGACACAAAATGGCTTTCTGTATGTGTTATCTTGTTTTAAATTCAAGCTGGAGAAAAAATATCTAAAACACGACACAGAGTGGCTTTCTGTATGTGTATACCTTTTTTAAATTCAAGATGGAGACAAAATATCTAAAACACGACACAAAGTGGCTTTCTGTATGTGTATACTTCTTTAAAATTCAAGCTGGAGAAAAAATATCTAAAACACGACACAAAGTGGCTTTCTGTATGTGTATACTTTTTTTAAAATTCAAGCTGGAGACAAAATATCTAAAACACGACACAGAGTGACTTTCTGTATGTGTATACCTTTTTTAAATTCAAGATGGAGACAAAATATCTAAAACACGACACAAAGTGGCTTTCTCTATGTGTATACTTTTTTAAAATTCAAGCTGGAGAAAGAATATCTAAAACACGACACAAAGTGGCTTTCTGTATGTGTATACTTTTTTTTAAATTCAAGCTGGAGACAAAATATCTAAAACACGACACAAAGTGGCTTTCTGTATGTGTATACTTTTTTTAAATTCAAGCTGGAGAAAAAATATCTAAAACACGACACAGAGTGGCTTTCTGTATGTGTATACTTTTTTTAAATTCAAGATGGAGACAAAATATCTAAAACACGACACAAAGTGGCTTTTTGTATGTGTATACCTTTTTTAAATTCAAGATGGAGACAAAATATCTAAAACAAGACACAAAGTGGCTTTCTGTATGTGTATACCTTTTTTAGATTCAAGCTGGAGACAAAATATCTAAAACACGACACAGAGTGGCTTTTTGTATGTGTATACTTTTTTCAATTCAAGATGGAGACAAAATATCTAAAACACGACACAAAGTGGCTCTCTGTATGTGTATACCTTTTTTAAATTCAAGATGGAGACAAAATATCTAAAACAAGACACAAAGTGGCTTTCTGTATGTGTATACCCTTTTTAGATGCAAGCTGGAGACAAAATATCTAAAACACGACACAAAGTGGCTTTCTGTATATGTATACCTTTTTTAGATTCAAGATGGAGACAAAATATCTAAAACACGACACAAAGTGGCTTTCTGTGTGTGTGCACCTTTTTTAAATTCAAGACAAAATATGTAAAAACACGATACAAAGTTGCTTTCCGTATGTGTATACCTCTTTTAAAGACCAAGTTGGAGACAAAACAATTTAAAACACGACACAAAGTAGCTCAAATAATTTGATAAAAAAGAAGAGAGAAAAAAAAAGAAGAAAAAAAAAAATAATAATCCTCGATTGACAAATTAGGACTCGTCGTTTCCATATCAACTGTACATCGTATTGACATGGAGTAGAGATCTACTGTAGTGATTGTTAACATCAGGATTTGCTTCGAATAGATTACATTCTGATTTATCAAACAGCAAGCAAGCTGTTTTTCATCTACAATATAAGCATTCCATATTATTTATTCAGTAAGAAGACGTACACTCCGAAACCTAGACAAAGCATACATAGGCAATCATGTTCCTATAAAACTTAAACACCACCGGTTCCGTAACTACATCTTGCACACACGTCTGGTCGTCAATCCAAGAAAAATCAGCACACCGTGTTCGTCCAAGCATATCAGAAATCCTTTCCATTAAAAGTTTGTATCATATTAATGTTTGGATGTATATCAACTATAACTCTTATTATCATAAGGACTTTCTTCAAATAAAATTACTTTTTTATTATGGAGATGGTATCTTTTTTGTTTCTATTTCACGAAATTTGCAATATTTTTCAACAATTACTATATTTACAATCTAGAGCTATAACACCATCTAAATTGTTATAGACATCAACAGCAAAATCAGAATAGTTTCCAAGGATTAAAATACATTGTTTTCTATAAATCGGCCGTCTTTGAAATTTAATATTCTAATCATTTATATAGATAATATTCTGATTTTGCTGTTGATTTCTAGAAAAGTTTAGATTTTTATCAATTCGTATGAAGCACGTGAAGAAACTCAGTTAATCGACGAAAGAAGCGTGTATTAGCAATAAGAAAGGATTAAAACTACGCAATTCAAACTTGGATAATGCTTTATGTAAATAGAAGATAGTTGAATTTGGATGGCTCAATCTCAAGATTCTAAAACCACAATGGATGACAATAAAGGGACAACGTGATGAGTTGGAAGGCGGTGTCCAGGGGACGGGGCACTCAAAAATGGCACCGTTTTAATATTCTCATACTTTGATTCTCTTCTCTGGACACTTGATTAGATGTTTGTACAAAAATTGAACCTTACCCTTTTCTCTCTTGAGGGTGTGAAGGTGTACACTGCCTACACAAAGTGACTTCAGAGGATATTTGTCAGTATTTTTTCATATAATCTGGCAGCCCGTGGTGTGTAATAAATGTATAAAAACTGTTTAGTTTTACTCATAAGTTCGGTAATGTATTAGGCATGTACTCGTAATTCTTAAAATTGATTTAAGTAGAGTTGTCCAAACTAAAACATCTTTTACAGAAAAAAAAACACACACTATTTTTTTTTATTTTTCAAGGTCAGTCAAAGTCACGATCAATGTCAAGGTAATACAATCACATATTTGAAAGCATATTTGATAAGCATAACATATAAACTTTATTTTCTGAAAGTTTCATTACAATCTAACAACAAATAAGTATTTTAGAGTAGTTTCTATATAATACAGTATAATTTTTGGAATTTCCTGGAATTAAATTGGCACTGATGAGTCCGTTTTCTAAAGAAATTTGGCAGCGAATAAGTAAAACATTAAATCAGTACTCAGTGTTTTGGTGATGTTACTCAAGACAATTCCGTACATATATGTATATGCTCACGCATGTGTTCTATGTCAGGGCAAGAAACATTTAGACAATACGACAGGTTGCTTGGAGTGTTGCTTGTCAAATTCTATTTTTATCTACATATGCAAGAGATGAGTTATAGATATTAACTTGCATTGGATTTTTTTTTCTTATCTTAATTATATAATACATGTTTCACTTGCATAAATTGATATCTTTCCACGATATCTTCAGCTCTGAACCTGCTCTTTGGTACATCTAGCTTGACATATTGACCGTCCATGTTCACATTAGCAATACCAGCTTGCTTTGTGGACATGTATAATGGTATTGCTCGTAATGGTATTACGAATCTGAAGTTTTGGTCACGAGTACAGATTAATCACATGTACTATAAAATGGTAACAGATTCGATAAAAATATAATTCAAGTTTATAAATGATACTGCTTTGCCAAATATCACATCCTAACATATACCGGTGACATGGTTGTCTTAAGTACAGATCCTTCAAGTTTATTTCACCACAAATTGTGATTGATCGTTATGTAAATTTCCAAACACTAGTGAACTGAATAGCCCGTCAGTTAAGAAGATGTGTGATTGGAATGACAAGTTGTATAGCCGCCATTATTTCGTCGTAATTCAAGATTTATTTCTATTTCAATCCAAAGTAAATCCCTAAAGTATGTTACAATTCAATGCTAACAACACTTCGTCCAACCATTTTAGCGCATCAGGCATAAGTCTCCAACTCCACTTTACTGTTTACTGACATTGAGCCTGCACTTAAAAAGTCATTCTCGTACCACTAAATACCTTTAGGCGAAAAAATATATTTCATTCTTATAATTTCATATTTCAAGTAAGAAAAATATAAATGTAAATATACTAGAGTAAAAAAGAAACGCAACACCTATTTTTGTCATTTATCTTAATTATTTTTATGTTATTGAGTCAAAGTTGTTAGTGATTATTACAGGGAACTGTATCCTGATAATGATCTTTGTGTTTACGTTAGAACCTTTCTTACGTGTGAGATAACGTCAAAATAGATGTTTACACGTTTCTCACATGCAAACCTAAAAATATCTAAACTTTGCATAAAACTCTTTTGATTTGTGTAGATGCACGTCGACTCGACAAAGGCAAACCTTTTTTTTTATTTAATCCCTCATTATACTAATATTTGTTTTGCTCCTTACTGTTAACCTTTTATCGGACTAATCTAAAGGTGTTGCTTGTCACAAGCAACTTCCACAATGTGTAACAAAGTCTTTACTCATGTTAGGTGCAAAAAGAGCCACTACGTGGTGATGAATTGATTGAATTAAACATACTTTAAAACATCATTATATCAAACAAAACATTGTAAATGTATTTTTGCGTGAATATTCGGTTAATTATTTGGTAAAATATTGATATTTTGATAATTATTCCTCATGGTACAATTAAGTTACATGTATTTCGTTTATTTTCGCTTTGCTTCACATGAAGAATAAAACAGCAATTAAATCTAACTTATAATTAGTGCTTATGGAAACATGACGTTGGATTTTCCCCCAAATTTCAAGGTTGTCAAATAACTTTTTTGTGGAGTTGGCACATACACATGCACTTTATAATGGAAAGTTCAAATCGAACAAATGATATACATGTACAAATGTACAAATCAACCCACGATAGACATTTTCGTATAAGCAGACTCTAATATGGCGTAAACTGTCCCTCAATTTACTGATTTTATTGGCTTAGCATTGAAATCGGAGCGTAATATTTTCAGGCGACCATTTTGTTCAATTCATCCTTCATATCCGTATTGATAGACATACATCCAGGTGTGGGGACAACTAATAAATTCCGAAACTAAAATGAATTATACGGACTGGATATCATGTATCTATTTTGACTGTATTTATCTGTGATAGCATTTTGGTAATAACCTTATGAAAAAATGCCAAAAATATCAAAGTTCCTGCAGAAAATTATCTAAAGCCGCAGCCTATAATCATGCATTGCAGGTTCACATTTTTACTTTTATGTGATTAGTGTTTTTCCCATGGCATCACTATAGAATGAGGACGAGCATTCTGCTTCGTACCACGAGTATGAATATAATGGTCTTACCAACTGATAACTAATTGTGAAGGACTATATCACTATCACTTTGTAAAAAAAGTCATGAAAATATGACAGCAATGCGCTGCTTTTCAACAAAGACCCCATAACTACAGCTTTAAACAAGCTGTAGTTATGAGATTTTTGTTAAAAAGCTATGATTGACTGTTTCAAAAAACTTAATACCGGTGTCCAGCGGCAACAAAAACTATCAAAAGTGTTCTGGAGTCGAATGGAGTGATATTGCGGTAAAACAACTCTCAACTGTAATTACACATCAAGTATATTCTGAAGCCTCCTCATCGGCGTTTAATCCAATTGAAGACCTTCTAGGAATCGAGATAGCTTAACCCTTTCACAAACGACAAACATTGAGACCGTTCCGATTCGAAAGCTGCTGCAGACGACAAAACGGATGTTGAATTAGATAGATTTTTGTAAGATACAGCATAACATTATTGAGGCAAAAGGAGAAAGTGTGGGATAACATCATTTTCTTCTTTTTCTTCAATATTATCTTAAACATGTCTTTTATGTATGTCGAAAGCAGGTCTTTGTTCCTTTCAAATTAATTTCCCGCGTCTTGACAACCCTGGTGCATAAAGCTTCCAGGTCAACAACAAAGAGCCAACCAGTAAGCAAACAGTTAACCTGCAAACAATGTTGCTATTATATGCATAAATCTCCCGTATACTTGCATGTTTTACCTCAGAAAAGGAAACGACTAACTTTGTCGTCTGCAACTTCTTTCAATTTCTTTAAGTCTGTAAAATTGTCGTCTGGAATGGTCTAAATTGCATATGTTTGATGTCAGACTACTTTCACGCCCGTTACCTAATCGCGTTACAAAGCTAGAAAACCATTCCTCAACTCCTAAACGTTTTTTCTCGGTGATGAAACGAACATAAAGCAGTCACCACGTTTAACCCTTTCATTAGTAATCCCTCATTTACATGAAGTTTTGGAAACATTGAGCAAAAAGAAGACAATGCTGTTTACAAGCATTTATTTGTCTTCTTTTTGTTCAATGTTTCAACTTAATGAGCAGAAGTATCAAAATTGCATTTAACAATAACTACTTTGTCGTCCGCAGCAGCTTTTGATTTGGACCAAGTCAATACTTTGTCGTTTGGAAAAGGGTTAAGCAGGTTAGCTTTAAGCCGCGGAAGACGAGCTTTCCCATTTTCAATAAAACGACGACATTGATTATTATTGTTGCCACGGTCCTCGTGCGCTCGTGCTCAAACGTCGCGTGCTTAAATTAGCTGGAATCATTAGCAAACAGTTTTACAGTTCTTTTAGAGGAAACGAGGCCAGCTTGCATGGGGGATATTTGCATAAAGACCTCCGACGAGAAACGAAATGTCAATATAAAGTTTTCAATTACACGGGCTAAGTGTCGTTTAAAGCTCGTCAAGCATCCGAAATGTTGCGGTAAATAAATAGAAATGGGAATTATGTTAAGAGCTGTATTAAAGGGAAAAGATTTTATTTTCTTGGAATTGTTGCCATCGTTTTTCCTCGTTCCTGCGATTTATCATCGATATTTCCGAGACAAAAACAGTGTGCGACGAATAGGTTATAAAACACCCAGAACAAAATACATTTGTCGTTGACGTTAAGGCCGCTTCCTTTTATATTCCTGTATTTGTTATTTTTAGTTTTAAATCCTGCTTACAGTTTTTTTTATGGAAAGAGTCCTTTTTTTATTCCCACTTGTTTTAAATACTTTACTGTTTCAATTTCTCGGCGAAATGAACCCCCGAAATCATATTGTAAAAGAAATCATGGAATTTATTTATCATCATTTTAAAATGATATGGGATATTATTATGAGGTTATTTAACATGTCTTTGTACAATACTGAATTCTATTGGATGAGTACAATGCAGAACGAGGCTATATTTGGACGAGCCGATAGGCGAGTCTAAATATGGACTGGTTCTGCATTGTACGAATCCAATAGAATTCGGTATTGTACAAAGACATGTTAAATGACCTCTTTATTTCACATCATTTTTTTTCACACGAAACATGAAAAAGATTAATTTTGTATAAAAAATAAGATCGAGATCTAAATACTTTTAAATAGAATTCCAACCTGAAATAAAAAAGGAAGAAAAACAACAAAGGCTTATGTCATGAAAAAAATGTAGGCTACATGTACATTTCTAACACTGTGAAAAATACATGGCATCTGACATTAAATCTATATTTATCGATTTATGTTTGTCTCAAAAGATTGAATAGACCGTCATATGACAGTGTGAAATGTACATGAAATTTGTCATATAAACTATCTATCATGCCAAGCGTAAATCAACAATGAAAACATTGACAGAAAAGGAGAAATTGCTGATAAACGGCAAATCTCCTTTTCTCTTAGAACTTTTTTGTCAAGCCTTTTAATGGGTATCAATTCCAGGTCTTGTTTGGGAAAGGGTTAAGTGTGATTTTTATCATTTCTGCAAATTGAATGCGCTACAATTCAGAAATGTTTTGAAATGAAAATAATCTCGTTCGTGATGTTTAAAATCATTTTCTCCTTTTGCCTTAATGTATTCCCAATGTGTTTTTTTTAAATCACAGAATCAAAGCTATGTCTTGTTTAGGACAGTGAATTCAAAATATCATGTTGAAACAAGCATTCAAATCTAATGCATCATTTTGCTTTTTCAAACTAGAACTCTACTGAGGGAGATTACTCTTCGATGCGAATATGGATATTTTGTATCGCAGCCTCGATTTGGGAAAAATCCATATTTGTACGGTTCAATCGATATTTGTAGGGTTCAAATGAGTGCAATGCATATTTGGAGGGTTCAACCGGTGCATCGTACAAATATCGATTTGGCCGCTTTGGAGTATCGAGAATCCCGTGCGTTCACGCAATTATCTCGTGCGTACAATACGGCTCTAGGTATTGTATACTCACGTGGTACAAATGGGACAATTTCATTGGTTTACTAATGTAGGGTGTGAAATAATATGAGGTTATTTAACATGTCTTTGTACAATACTGAATTCTATTGGATGAGTACAATGCAGAACGAGGCTATATTTGGACGAGCCGATAGGCGAGTCTAAATATAGACTGGTTCTGCATTGTACGAATCCAATAGAATTCGGTATTGTACAAAGACATGTTAAATGACCTCTTTATTTTTTTTCACACAAAACATGACAAAGATTAATTTTGTATTAAAAAAAAATAAGATCGAGATCTAAATACTTTTAGATAGAATTCCAACGTGAAATAAAAAAGGAAGAAAAACAACAAAGGCTGATGTCATGAAAAAAATGTAGGCTACATGTACATTTCTAACACTGTGAAATATACATGGCATCTGACATTAAATCTATATTTATCGATTTATGTTTGTCTCAAAAGATTGAATAGACCGTCATATGACAGTGTGAAATGTACATGAAATTTGTCATATAAACTATCTATCATGCCAAGCGTAAATCATCAATGAAGACATTGACAGAAAAGGAGAAATTGCTGATAAACGGCAAATCTCCTTTTCTCTTAGAACTTTTTTGTCAAGCCTTTTATTGGGTATCAAATCCAGGTCTTGTTTGGGAAAGGGTTAAGTGTGATTTTTATCATTGCTGCAAATTAAATGCGCTACAATTCAGAAATGTTTTGAAATGAAAATAATCTCTTTCGTGATGTTTAAAATCATTTTCTCCTTTTGCCTTAATGTATTCCCAATGTGTTTTTTTTAAATCACAGAATCAAAGCTATGTCTTGTTTAGGACAGTGAATTCAAAATATCATGTTGAAACAAACATTCAACTCTAATGCACAATTTTGCTGTTGCAGACTAGAACTCTACTAAGGGAGATTACTCTTCGAGGCGAATATGGATTTTTTGTATCGCAGCCTCGATTTGGGAAAAATCCATATTTGTACGGTTCAATCGATATTTGTAGGGTTCAAATGAGTGCAATGCATATTTGGAGGGTTCAACCGGTGCATCGTACAAATATCGATTTGGCCGCTTTGGAGTATCGAGAATCCCGTGCGTTCACGCAATTATCTCGTGCGTACAATACGGCTCTAGGTATTGTATACTCACGTGGTACGAATGGGACGATTTCATTGGTTTACTAATGTTGGGTGTGAAATAATATGAGGTTATTTAACATGTCTTTGTACAATACTGAATTCTATTGGATGAATACTTTGCAGAACGAGGCTATATTTGGACGAGCCGATAGGCGAGTCTAAATATAGACTCGTTCTGCAAAGTATGAATCCAATAGAATTCGGTATTGTACAAAGACATGTTAAATGACCTCTTTATTTTTTTTCACACAAAACATGACAAAGATTAATTTTGTATTAAAAAAATAAGATCGAGATCTAAATACTTTTAGATAGAATTCCAACGTGAAATAAAAAAGGAAGAAAAACAACAAAGGCTTATGTCATGAAAAAAATGTAGGCTACATGTACATTTCTAACACTGTGAAATATACATGGCATCTGACATTAAATCTATATTTATCGATTTATGTTTGTCTCAAAAGATTGAATAGACCGTCATATGACAGTGTGAAATGTACATGAAATTTGTCATATAAACTATCTATCATGCCAAGCGTAAATCATCAATGAAGACATTGACAGAAAAGGAGAAATTGCTGATAAACGGCAAATCTCCTTTTCTCTTAGAACTTTTTTGTCAAGCCTTTTATTGGGTATCAAATCCAGGTCTTGTTTGGGAAAGGGTTAAGTGTGATTTTTATCATTGCTGCAAATTAAATGCGCTACAATTCAGAAATGTTTTGAAATGAAAATAATCTCTTTCGTGATGTTTAAAATCATTTTCTCCTTTTGCCTTAATGTATTCCCAATGTGTTTTTTTTTAAATCACAGAATCAAAGCTATGTCTTGTTTAGGACAGTGAATTCAAAATATCATGTTGAAACAAACATTCAACTCTAATGCACAATTTTGCTGTTGCAGACTAGAACTCTACTAAGGGAGATTACTCTTCGAGGCGAATATGGATTTTTTGTATCGCAGCCTCGATTTGGGAAAAATCCATATTTGTACGGTTCAATCGATATTTGTAGGGTTCAAATGAGTGCAATGCATATTTGGAGGGTTCAACCGGTGCATCGTACAAATATCGATTTGGCCGCTTTGGAGTATCGAGAATCCCGTGCGTTCACGCAATTATCTCGTGCGTACAATACGGCTCTAGGTATTGTATACTCACGTGGTACGAATGGGACGATTTCATTGGTTTACTAATGTTGGGTGTGAAATAAATGTACTTCTGTACTAATCTCGTGGTACTTCGGAACAAAATCGGGAAAAAATCGTAGTTAATCGTATTGCATCGTAGCATTTCGCTGTCCATCGGGAACTTACCGCTAAAACGATGGGATGAGCGGAGAAAATCGGGTCAAATTCGTAGTAAATCGCAGACAATGTGCCCTCCCGAAGCACTACGACTATTTTGGAAATCGGGCTCAGTGGGACCGGGGGGTAACAGAAAAAGAAATTTCCGTACAATATGTGTATATTCAAACGGTACACATGGTCGAAATTGACCAGAATGCATGGAATAAAATAACTTTGAAAATGTATCCATTTTTGAACGGAGAATAAAAGCAACAGATACAGAATGAATATACGAAACGCAGACAAACAAACAAGAAAAAAAAACTACACACACACACAAATCATTTCAATGCAATCACTCATTACATTATTAATAATCATTATAGATATTCAAATAAACTACACCAGTTTTTTATCTATTGGATCAGAGACATAGATTAACATGTTATTAAATGTCTCTGATTGGATTCATCTTTTCTAAATTGAAATATTTGGGATTCTTGCATCCCCTAAATGGCTGGACAATATTTAGGACTTTGTGTCAAAGATAAAACTGAATTTCGACATAATTAAAGAGACTAAAACTAATAATTAAAACAAGTTCTTGTTGAAAACGTAGCCCGGTTGATATTACGGAAAGAGACCACCTATACAGTTTAAAGTGAATTTGGTGTTAATTTGTTTCGGCAGGTCAGCGAATCGCCCCAAAACCAAGTAGAAAGGCCGAACAAAACGTGAAATCAAGCTTTTGTATACCGAATAAATTGTATTTTCCCTTTCATTTAATTTTTTCAACTGCGATATTCAGCCGTTGTTATAAAAACCGCGATTGAAAGAGAACACCTGGGCACTGCGTAGATTTGATTTTTGTTTTGAAGGCAATCGGCGTTCGGGAGGATAACTAAGTTGTAAATGAAAAAGAAATATGGACCGCACCATTAGGAAATGTCGACACTGTAAAATTATAATTGTATATAGTGATAATTGTATATAGTGTGTTATATGAAGCGCTCAAAGATATCAGGCGCAAAGACGCATTTCAGATATATCAGTAATGCAAAGACGCTTGTGTACTATATTTATGTACTACAGATACTACTATAGACTTAATTTCGTGACTTTAGCATCAAATTGTAAAAAATTGGGCTGGTGATCCAATGTCTGACTCAAAAGTTCATGAATATGAAACAATTTGATGCAAAGTAAAATAAAAGTAAAATCTACTTTTTACTTTACAAACTCTGTGCATTATGGGCTCCAGTGCTTTCAATGCAAACTCTAGTTTTGTTTTGACTTTCGAAAGAGCACATTTTAAACAACAATTTACCAGACATGGCATGGGGGTATTATTTTTTTTTCAATGAATAACGCCATGTTATGTAGAATGTCGGAAGAAATCGAAAAAATCGGTTGGCTGCGAGTTGAGCAAAACTTGAAACCCTCATTATCATAGCATAGGAGGGTGGAGCGGGACTGAAAATGTATGTGAACTTATATGATTCTGTACGTGATGTATTATGTTTTATCATTTCAGATTTGTGTCATTACATAGTCTTTTAGATGTGAATTATATGTTTTAGTCAATTTTGTGATGGCTATGTTCAATTACCGTGGTATTTGGACAGAAAACGTAGGTGAATGGACGAGTAAATTTAAAATGATACTGGGCAAAATTACATAATTATACGATCTACTTGACAACGCTCGGTGTATCGGTTAAGAAATTGGAAGAAACGTGGAAATGGTCTCGTTGACAGGGTCACTTAGGTTTATATTGCGTTGTGTGTTTAGTTTCAGCAAAATGTAATTCGATTCTATATTATAATGTCGCTGATTTCTTATTCAATAATAGTGAATCCTCCAAAACACCAAAACCATGATAAGTCACATAATGGCGAAATAAGTCCCAAACACATCTGAAAATCAATTAAATGTAACGTAGCTGTAATGTACTCGATTAGACCATTAATAACGTCATATCTAAATATGCAAACGGTGAATAAGATAAAAACGTCTTTCCTCACACGACGCCAATGACCTGTAATGATAAGGAAATTTTAATTGAAGATGCATATAATTATGCGGTAGTTTTGAATTCCATGAACTCGCAGTCCTGTTTGATGTCAAACACCTGAACAAAACCAATCAGACAATTTTGACACCTGTACGATATGTTATCACTCTGTGTCGATCTGTCCACGATGGTTAATCACGTGACTTAGAATTTCATAAACTCGTCAATATTTTTGTCAATAGTTGACCAATTTGAATTCGGTATGAAGCAGAGGAGTTGGGAGAATGTCAGAGATAAGCTGTACGAGATAGATTTATGAAAAATCAACTGATGAAAAAGTTATTGAAGATAAACCAAATTTTTGGTTTATCTTCAATAACTTTTTTATCAGTTGAGTTTTCAAAAATCAAACACGTTATCTAATGCGTAACGTCTGTCCACCTTCTCTGCTTCAAACCGAATTCAAATCGGACCAGTATAAATAAAATTATTGAAGATTTTCTGAAATTGTTGCCTCACGTGATTATCCACTGTGCTGTCTATTAGTCACATTATATATTGAGAGTATGAAGTGGATTTGAAAAACATTAGCAGAAATGACGAAGTGATGCTCAACAACATTCATTTCTTTGCGTTTTTTAAATGTAAAAACCCCGAGCGAATTAAGTTAAAAATATGTCATGTTTATCCGTAGAAATTGTTTTTGGAGAACTGTTTTGAATCATGCTCGTGAGCATATAATAAGAACATTATGAATATCGGCAAAATAACCAAGAGAGAGGTTCAAAATAGAACTCTAAGAATCAAAGACAATGACTTGAATCAAAGCCAATCACCGTGGACACCTGTGTGATACGTTATCATTCCCTGTATCGATTTGTCCATCATTGTATAGATTGTCTGTTTTCATTGAACCAGAGGACGTAACTATAAAGTCGGGGCGATAAGCTAGAAATTGTGATTTGAGGCTATTTTTATGATCAGGAGGAAGACTAGATATAGATGCGTCGAGTTCTTCAGGAAAATAGGGCGTTATTCAATACAAGTGCGAAAAGTGTCGATCTTGAACAGCGTGCACAGAGCGCGCATTCAAACCAAGATGGAACTTTTCGACAACGACACGACGATGTAATTTAGACACCAGTGTAATTTGTTATCACTCGCTGTATATCGACTTGTTCATCATTCAATAAATTGTCTGATTTTGTTCTAGCCAAAGCAGACGACATAATTAGAAAGTCAGAGATAAGCTAGAAATTGTGATTGATCATTAAGGGGGAATGCTCCAGTTTTTCGGAACACTCGGTCTTTACTGTAGTAAATTAAATGTTTCGTACCAATATGTTTCGCTACCATATTTTCAATAATATAACGCATTATTCCAATTTACCATTTTCGACGGTAAAAGTGTATTTATTATGCGAAACTGATTTCCCCAAGATGGAAATCGATTATTTAGAGCAAGACAGTCGTAAGTGTGTATGCAGTTACCACTGTTTTGCGTCATTTTATTCATGTGTAGCTGATAAAAATGGCTGTAATTCACTAATAAGTGCGCTGACCTATACATTTTCTTTTTGAATTATTACCAGGACATGTTGCTTAATACAATGAGGGAATTTTATCAAATTCTATTATGTAGAACTTGAAATATTTCCAAAAATATGCAAATTTTGACATAAAAAACTCCAGCTTCGTTGATCTAACCGAACACGTGAACATGCTGTTTTATACATTTACGCGTTTATATTAGCACATATATTGGGTTTTCTGTTCTTATTAAATATAAGACGTTACTTTAAATCCGTTTTCGGGACTAAACAATGAATATACAGCATTTTATTAGCATTTTAGTGACCTTGGACAGGTGCAAGAAATTGTGCATTTTTTCTATGTAGGGGTATGTGATACGAATGCCTATAAAATTCAAACAAGATCGCTGACCATCCATTTTTATTTTATTTTTCAATTGGTAATATTATGTAATTTCAACATACAAAATATAAATAAATTCTATTATTGGGAAAAAAATTAGGAAACTGGAGCATTCCCCCATAAGACAATGCTCTGTCTCGACGCATACAAATACGGAGTTTTTACAAAATATTTGCGAAAACTATCGATGCTCGTCAGCCTACACAGTTCATGCAGTCTAACGGTCGAAATGTTAAACACTGAACATAGCAAGGAAAATATGAATTAAGGTATGCAACCCATCATTTACACTGAAGAGCCAGTTGCTAATTTTGAAAAGTGTCAGTATTTCCTAAACTGTGTTACATTTCCACTCCAAATACAAGCATAAGCATTTTGAACGGTTTAGAATTTTGAATTAATGCATACTTATGGAAATATTTCACAAAAGTGTTCAAAAATACCTCCATAATTTGAATATAGAGTAAAATAATATTTGTAAATTATATTCTTCTTTAAGCATAATCTTCAGTTGCAGATCCAGATGGGGGTTCGTGGGTTTCAAACGAACCCCCCTCTGAAGTCTTATAATTTCACTTTCATGCAGAAAGTCAGTCAGTCAAAATTGTATAATAATAGGAAAACGACCCCCCCCCCCCCCCTGATTGTAAATCCGACCCCCCCCTTCCAGAAATCCTGGATTCGCCACTGAGCTAGAAAGTGGTGTTTTTAATGATGGGCTTTATACCTTAAGATACTTGTGTGGTATGTTATCACTCTGTCTACCATTTTCCCATCATTAGATACGTTTTCTATCGTGTCTATTGAAGCAGACAGCGTAATTGGAAAGCCAGAAAGATAAGCTTGGAAACGTGATCGACTGATTTTATGATCTAGACGAAGACTTTATTTGCAACGTTTTGGTTGTCATTTGATTTTCTTTTGATTGTATCTATGTTAGATCTAGTGGTATATTTACTACGAATGCCTTCTAAGTTGAAACATAAAAAAATTTCGTTATGCACACAGGCCCGTAGGAACAGGGGGAGCTAGGGGGCTTAGCCTCCCCCCGAAAGTTGGCAAAAATGCAGAATTCTCCTTATTTCACACTGATTTTTTTTTTTGTGGAAAATCCCATTCAGTCCCCCCCCCCCTCCATATTCAGACACTGGGGTTTTAGCCCAACCAATATTAAATTGCTTCCTACGGGCCTGGTACAATTTTTTCATACTTGGATGGCGAATACCTGTTTCTTAACAAACCGGGTTGTTTTTCACCTTTTTCTGATGGAATATTGTCTTTAATACTGATACATCATCACTATTTAAGTTTTCTCCGCTATTTACATATTATAGTGTTTGTAAACATACCTATTCCAAAATCGGGTTCAAGAGAAAGCTAGACGGGGTCTGAACTTAGTTGACACATGTAACGTTGCATATTTCTAGTAAGAGCTCTGTGATTGGCTAAAATCGAATAGATAACTAGATAGGAATAGAATCCGGGTCTAGTCAAATTAATATGATTTTCGACCAATCGATAGACTTCACCTTATATAAATATAACAAGCCTTTCTCGAACAATTTCTTGATAAAATGTCTTAAAAAGGGAATGGTTTGTAACACAATGCTAGGTTGTACCCTTTGCCTCTCTACTCCAAATACTTTATAGTCTGTGACATGAATTCGATCTTTAAAAAACATGATTTTGTCGTGTGTATTAGCGTTTAATCCAATCCTATAGTTTGTCAAACGGTAAATATCAAGTCTTGGATGTTGGTACGAGCTGAGAAATCCAAGATGGCGTCCAAGATGGCCGCCAGAATTGAAAACAAGGGGTTGTTGTATATGATTGCCTGTACTGATTTTATGTATATCTATATATCATACAAACTAGGTTTAATATCATATACTAGGTTTGACCTTTTTCATGATACATTTTACAATGGTCACAATGTCAAGGTCAAGGTCAAATTCAAGGTCAAATGTGAAAAATAGCGAAAAAATATGTCCTCTACCAGGTTTCTTTTCTTATTACTCAAAAGTTTGCATAAAAAGCCAGAAATGTTATATACCAAAATAAACTACAATATATAGGCTTTAATAAATTAACATACAGATTAAGATATCTTGTGTTTCCATGGAGATATTCAAGATGGCGTCTATAGACCCCTCCTGAAAAATAATGGAAAACTGTATTTTACCAGTTTCCCCAATTTTGATATACATAATGGTCACTAAAATTAATGTCAAATTGTTATTTTTTAAATTAGTGCAATACTCATATTCTAGATAAAGCTGTCATGTAAGACTAGAAAATAATCTTATCTGTTGTAAAATCCAAGATGGCATCCAATATGGCCGCCACAATGAAAACTAAATGGGCTATCATATATGATTGTTTGTTCTGACTTAATGTATATATCTGTATATCAAATAATCTAGATTTATTTCATGCAGTGTGTTTGGTCTTTATAATGATACATTTTAAAATGAAAAAAAAAAAATAACATTTCAAAATGGTTTCAAGGTCAAGGTCAAATTTAAGGTCAAATGTGAAATAAATCTGTAATTTTACATATTCTTTTGTTTTTACATAAAATCTTGCGCAAAAGATATGAAATGTTATATACCACAATAAACAACAATATACAGGCTTTTATGATTTAATGTTAAAAGGGCCAATGCCAGGGAACAGAACAACATGGGCACAGTCAGAGTATGCATTGTTATGTGGTGCATTGAATTATCTTGGGCTAAAAGAAAGGAATATACCAAATTTTTCACTATCTATCAAGGTCCAGTGTCCCATAAATATCACTATAAATATAAAAGGTGGGTCAGTCAATAATATACAGATTTGATCTATAAGGACTAAATGAACTTCATTTGAAATTTCCTTTGACAGAAATAATCTAGCAACGTATGCATGTTGACCATTCTATATTTTAAAGTTTGGTTTAAAGTCTGTTTTACGAACCGAGAAACGCACTCAACCGACTTTACACTTTAACCCAGGACCTCTGAGTCTCAAGTTGGCCGTTATTAATTGTCGCCTTCGACAGCCACAGCAATTTGGGTTTCAACATTTCCGTGTACCCATTTATATACCTGGGTGAATAGGAGCAACGTGGGGTAATTCTTTTGCTCTTTTGCTGTGGCACCGGCAGAATTTGAACCCAGGACCCTTCAATTCCAAAGCCCGAGTCCTACCTCTAGACCAAGGCGCCCCTGGTAATTTCTTGCATACGTTTTTTACCTCAGACATCCTAACATGGCTACATTTAAGATTTGGATATGTCATGTAGCCATGGATATTTTCATGGTGGTGTCTAATCAGAAACCTTGTGAAAATAATTGAAAATCATATTGATTAAACCATGTTTCATATATGATTTGCGATATAGTCACTACAATGAGTAAGTTAAGTAGGGAAGATACTCGTATTTTAACTATAACAGCTTGAAAAGTAATTACAAAACAACAGTATTCGTGACTTTTATTCACTTTTTTACCATCCGGTTTATGAGTAGTCATAGTTGAACAGTTAACCTGTTTAAAACACATACTTGAATGATCGTTCATGGAAAGACACACGTGACAATACATAGTAGCAAGATTATTTAATCGTCATTTATGTCTGTTGCACACACATTTATAGTACTCCTTTAAAACTCAAAGATAATCAACAAGAGGCACAGAGGGCCTTATGGGTCACCTGAATCAAATGAGCAGAAAGGCACATATTTACAGATAAAGTATACTTATAATATCATTCCCACAAGTATATTGAAAGATATACACAGCATAGCCATTTTTAAACAGATTTTACTTTCTTGTACAAACTTTATAGTCCGAAGACTCTAAAAATCAAATATGAATCCAATCCATCAGCAGGTTCATGAGAAGAAGATTTTTTAAGACGTACCATATTTAGGTTACCCCCTTAGTGGCCCATTATGGGGTCGCAAGGGGAGGTAACTCTGAAGCTACTTCCTATAAGAATGCATCCTACCAAGTTTGGTTGAAATCCATCCAATGGTTCGAAATAAAACTAATACACTAATAACACGCCAGACCTACACCACCTCAGCAGTGCCAATTCTTGACATTTTTTTCTTTTGTACAAACTTTTCAGTCCTTGCCCTAAAGACTCTAAATACCAAATTTGAATCCAATCCAACAGCCGGTTCATGAGAAGAATATTTTAAGATGCACCCATTTTACACACTTTTTGCCCCCGTATGTGGCCCCAAGGTGAGATAACTCCATGATTTGTACAAATCTGAGGCGGCTTTCCATGGGGGGGGGGGGGGGGGGGGGTACTTCCTGTCAAATATGGTTGAAATCCATCCAATGGTTCTCAAGAAGAAGTCGAAAATGTTAAAAGTTAACGCACGACGGATGACGCACAGCGCACGACGACGGACAAAAAATGGTGACAATCGGTCACCATGACTTTCGGTCAGGTGACATAAAATGTTGATCAAAATTGGTTGAAATGAAATAACCCAATTAGTTATACAGGTATTGCACAAAGAATCATAACAACTTTGAGTCAAATTCAAACAATAATAAAAGGGTAAACATGACTGTTTTCATATAAACAGGGTTAAATTAAAAATATGTAAAGTTGTGTAAATCACTAAATTGCCAAAATCTTAAGAAGTCTCCTTTTAAGCTTGGGTTTGGCATTTTAAATAGATGTCTGGTTTTGAAATGAAAGTGCTCAGACTCCTAGTTCACTAAACTGGTGCAAAATGATGTAGCAGGAGTATAAAATATGTCTGTATCTGGACTAAACAAGAGTACTTGGGATAAACATGTATTGTACAAAGTAACAATTGACGTGTACAATATTTTAATCAAATCCACTACTGATGGACATGGATTAATATTCTGTCAGTTAGAACTTACTTACAGTATTATTTTGTTTAAAGCATGTTGAGATGGCCTTAAGGTCTACGTAAAGCTGGTCAAGAACTTTTTTAGGATATATGACTTTCACATTTGTTTGTTTATTTGATACCACCAATGAAAGGTCTCCCAGCTCTTGGCTTGAGTTTTAATTATGTTCTCAAAATGAGATCGAAGATGACATTATCGGCATTTACACCTCCACTATTGCATTTAATGTAAGTCTAGAACATATTGTTAGAATCACAGAATATAGGTTGGAGTGGTGATGCAAGAGACTATAACACATCAGCGACTGCCATCTCACCTAAGATGATAGGTCAACCCACACACAATTTCATCAACATATAATTGGAGTTTATCAAACAAGTCTCACATACTTGTTTGTTATCATTTCGCGAATCTCATCACATAAGCTAAGTGGTACTTGTGCATTTTCAAATGATATAACTCTCCCCTGTTTCCAGTGGTACCTTTTTAAGCTGTTTATCGCTTAAAAACTGATAACAATCTTTTTAATCTTGCATTTCAATTTTGGTTTTATGGATCCTATTGCTGCCACTTTACTTTTAATAAGTAAAGGATCATAGAAGCTTTTCCTTTGTCTATGCATTATTTCACCATCTGAAATCACAATACATTCAAGAAACTTACTCCAATCAAGAAGAAACAGATGCTTGGGACTTGAATGAAACTTCATACTGACTATATTGGTTGTCAGACTGTGGGCAAAGTAGTCTTGGTTAGTCCATATACAGGTCATGTGCTAAAACTCCTGATACACATATTTACTGAATAAGGAGAGAGAGGCCTTGTGGCTATCAAAAACATTACAAAAAATTGGAACTATCAACAACTTACATACAATAGTAAGGGAAGTGTTAATAAAATGTGTTGGTATTTTATATGGTATTAGTATCGGTAGTTCTTTGAACAAACTTTGAACAGAAAAGGTAAAAAATTAAACCCTAAAATTCTGCCAGCAAATGACATTATTTTGCTGTATATGCTACAGTGCGAGTATCACTTGCTGGTCTGGAGAGGATGCCATCCAGCAATGTAGCAGCTGTCTGACCCTCTAAAGTTGGATAAATGATGGATAGTAAGACGGATCAATCAGCTCCATAACTCATGAGTCTACCAGGCAGTTACTCCACCAGAACTTCTCAGTGACTTTGTTTGTGATAGAATAGATATATATGAGCATCAATGTACACAAAACCTAATGGATATAACCATTCCCTAAGATCTTTGATTGCACTAACTGTTCATGTAGCTTCTCTCAAGTAACCAGTGTGTATGTACATGTATATACGAAACTTGATAATTATCGCTGATTCAGATTTTAGTAGGATGTCATGATATATTACAAAAAGAAAAATTACATAATAATTGGTGGTCTCATAAAGTTTTAAATGGGGCATGTGATTTTAGTGAATTTAGAAAACAATTGCCTGAACTGGTTAGGACGGCAAAATTGTTCTATACAGTGTATTGTGTGATATACCCACTGAAGAACTATCGTCATTTTGATTTTTGTTGAAATGAACTGTGTCTCAAAGGGGGGGGGGGGTCTCACCCTATCAGAAATTCCCATGGGGTTGTGCCCACGCTCGGAATTTCATGAAATTTGGTATGAAGTTAGTATTCTTTATTACAGCGTTTTTCCCGAAATATTTTTTAAAAATCTATTCTGGAAATAATTTTCTAAGAATTTTACGATTTTTGCTTAAAAATTGGGGGTATCCTAACTTAAAGAGGCCATATACACCCAGCTTTGTTGTAATCGAGCCAAATTGTCCCCAAAAATAATGTCTAATAATTTCTCATCGTTTATAAACCAGAATAGTATGTATTACTCAACAAAAAACAATTTTCTAAAAGATTTTGTATGACCTCATCGCCATTGTTTTAGTTTTTAAATATTTCGACCAAATTCAGTTCTTAATTTCACCTAGTTCCAGTTTTTGTCAACCTATGAAATTTACATTAAAATTGCCCTTATATATGCCCATGCTTATGGTAAAATATGAAGAAAAAATAAAACCGGTAACAGTGTTGTTTTTTTAATTTAAGTGTAAAGGGTCCAGATTTCCAAGAATGTAAAATCTAAGATTTTACTTAATTATTTTCATATACATTTTTAAATAGCTCATTATGCTTTGTTGTGTCTTTATTTAACATAACCAACTTATACATGACATTAATTTTAGCTTTTGCCACACAAAAACATGATTGTAAAGAATAATTGGCACATTATCGTACCCCACCCACCAATAATATAATGGTAGAAAAAACCCAAACAGCGGAGTAAATTATGAAATGTGGAGATGAAAAATAAAGGAGATGCATAATGTTACATATTTCATCTATTATGTCACCCTTTTTAACTTTCCTTTGTGGCTTATCAGCACTTAGACTACTTTCTTCTTCTTCCGGTTACCGTGCTGGGCCCTTACAAGAGCATTTTCGCACAGTTATTAAAAATACAAACATTTTTTTCTTTACTACACTGCTCAAGATAATAAAAAGAACACAAAAGCAGTCTTTATTGTACATTAATTGTGCCTTTCAATGCAAAATTGCTAATATTTCTATTGTAATGATGAACTAGCCACTGCTTTGTTGACATATTAACTTTTTAATAATCGCAGATTTGAGAAGAACATGCATCATTTTGGCGTGTTTGTATCAACAATATTGATACAAAAATGATGTACGATTACTCCTCTTTCTATTTTGATTTGAAATTGGGGACTGATATCAATACTATGTAGGCAATACTGAGCTTTTGCTAGATGGGTACCATTAAAATCCTGGAGCATTTTAAGGTGCCGTTGTTCACAATTCTCATTATTTGACAATGTTACCGGTTTCAAATTTTCACCAAATTCTGCATACGACTAGGAGACATATATAGCTAACCTTTTAATCAGTTTCATAGGTTGACAAAGACGGGAACATACAAATAAAATTATTTGAATTGAAGGTTTTGAAAATTTCTCGACTGTTTTTCTGACAATTTCTGACAAAATAAATTTCTGAGAATTTTTTCTTGCATGTTGGCAGCCACATTGTTGGTACCAAAATGTTCTTCAATGACCCCTCTTGCTATTCTGATTTAAAATTTGGGACTGATATTAAAACTAGGTAAGCAAAACTGGGCTTTTACTAGACGGGTACCATTGAAATCCGGGAGCATTTTAAGGTGCTGTTGTTTACAATTTTTATAATTTGACAATGTTACCGGTTTCAAATTTTCACCAAATTTTGCATGCAAACAGGGAACATATATGGCCAACTTTCTTATTAATTCCATAGGTTGACAAAGACAGGAACATACAAAAAAGTTTGATTGACTGTTAGGTTTTATATAATTTTCTGGGTTGTTCTTCTATCAATTTCTGACTAAATAGATTTCTGAGAAATTATGTGGCCTG
This sequence comes from Fragum sueziense, assembly GCA_963680895.1. Taxonomy (NCBI): domain Eukaryota; kingdom Metazoa; phylum Mollusca; class Bivalvia; order Cardiida; family Cardiidae; genus Fragum; species Fragum sueziense. The sequence goes on along the minus strand of OY804593.1, from coordinate 82,413,327 downwards.
TTGCTATTAAAAATATTGGTCTGAAAATGTTCTACATGTTCTACAATGAATCTTCTTGCTATTCTGATTTAAAATTTTGGACTGATATCAAAACTAGGTAAGCAAAATTGGGCTTTTGCTGGACGGGAACCATTGAAATCTAGGAGCATCTTTAGGTGCCATTGTTCACAATTCTAATTATTTGACAACGTTACCGGTTTCAGATTTTCACCAAATTTTGTTTACAAACAGGGGACATATTTGGAAAATTTTCTTATCGATGTCAAAAGTTGACAAAGACGGGAACATACAAAAAAATTGACAGAATTTTAGGTTTTGAAAATTTCTCGGCTATTTTTCTGAGTAGATAAATTTCTGAGAATTTTTTGATCATGTTGGTATCAACAATGTGGTACCAAAATGTTCTACAATGATTCCTCTTGCTATTCTGATTTACAATTTGGGACTGATATCAAAACTAGGTAAGCAAAATTGGGCTTTTGCTGGACGGGAACCATTAAAATCCGGGAGCATCTTAAGGTGCCGTTGTTCACATATCTCATTATTTGACAATGTTACCGGTTTCAAATTTTCTCCAAATTTTGCATGCAAACAGGGGACATATATGGCCAACTTTCCTATCAATTTCATAGGTTGACAAAGACGGGAACATACAAAAAAATGTGATAGAATTTTAGGTTTTGAAAATTTCTCGGCTATTTTTCTGACAATTTCTGACAAAATTAATTTCTAAGAATTTTTTGCGCATGTTGGTACCAACAGTATTGGTATCAAAAGTTTCTACAATGACTCCTCTTGCTATTTTAATTAAAACTTGTGGATTTATACCAAAACTAGATAGCCAACATTGAGTTTTTGTAAGACGGGTATCAATGAAAACCGGGAACACTTTAAGGTGCCGCGTAAAGGCCTATATGCACTCTTTGAGTAAAAGGAATATATTTTTGTAGTTCATAGGTCAGAGGCATTCTATGAGTAAAGTTACAAAAAAATCTGTGCGTGGGCGCAAATGAGACCCCCCCTTTGTTTTTAAATGAAGAACTAAATTGCATATACGAGTATCTAAAGCTCTTATTTTATTCTACATATTTCCTGTTGTCGAATTCTGACATTTCAAAGCTCAAAAGGCTACCGTCAACCTAAATTCAGATGGATGTTTTTTTATCATTTTGCATGGCATATTCGATTCTATATCTGATAATATTATGGTGATACTTCAGATAGCTTTATATAGAAAATGAGTATTGTGCCAATTTAGAATATGAAGATGAACGACTTCGACATTATTTGAATTACCATAACACAAATCAAATTTGAAACATGGTAAAAACAAAGATTTTTATTATTCTCTCAAGGTGTCCCACAAGGTGTTTGTACACATCATTTTACAATCTCCATGACAATGCAACAAACCTAATCTTAATATCAAGTTATTGAAGTTCATACACCATTGTTTATTTTAGTATATAGCCTTTTATTCAAGATTTTGTGTACAATAACAAAAAAAAAAAAAAAAAAAAAAAAAAAAAAAAAAAAAAAAAAATACGTAAAATAACAGATACATTCACTATTTTTCACATCTGACCTTGAATTTGACCTTGACCTTGACATTGAAAACATTCTAAAAATGTATCCTAAAAAGATCAAATACACTACATGAAATCAAATCTGCTTTATTTGATATACAGATATACATTATGTCAGTACAAACAATCATATAAGACAGCCCATTTGGTTTTTCATTGTGGCGGCCACATTGGACGCCATCTTGGATTTTGCAACAAATAAGAATATTTTCTAGTCTTACATGACAGCTTTATCTAGAATATGAGCATTGCTAAAATATAAAGAATTAAAGTAACACTTTGACATTAATTTAAATGACCATTATGTATATCAAAATTATGGGAAAACTGGTAAAATACAGTTTTCCATTATTTTTCACTAGGGGTCTTTAGACGCCATCTTAAACATCTCCATGGAAACACAAGATATCTTAATCTTTATGTTAATTCTTTAAAGCCTATATATTGTAGTTTATTTTGGTATATAACATTCTTGGCTTTTTATGCAAACTTTTGAGTAATAAGGAAAGAAACCTGGTAGATGACATATTTTTTCGCTATTTTTCACATTTGACCTTGAATTTGACCTTGACCTTGACATTATGACCATTGTAAAATGTATCAAGAGAAAGGTCAAACCTAGTTTATGATATTAAACCTAGTTTGTATGATGTAAAGATATACATTAAATCAGTACAGGCAATCATATACAACAACCCCTTGTTTTCAATTCTGATGGCCATCTTGGACGCCATCTTGGATTTCTCAGCTCGTACCAACATCCAAGACTTGATATTGACCGTTTTATAAACTTCAGGATATGACAAACATTTTGGTATAGGTTAGACAATGTGGTACTTTTGTGACCACCTACTCCATGAAATAGGCCACTTTTTCAGCGAAAGTCACTCCACTATTTGGAAAACATTGTGGAAAATGAAGAAATTGCTTGTTATAAGCGATTTCTTCATTTCCCATAATGTTTTCTACCTACAAATGCGTAAAATTTCAAAATTTCATCACATTGAAAATGCCGTCTGCAACTTCTTTCAATTTGGATAAGCTTAACATCTTGTTGTTTGGTAATGGGTTAACCTGACTCAATCTGAACTTATCATTTGGCAGAGGGATAAGGTAGTCTGTTGAAGACACTCCGTACATAGATCGGTCTATAAATCAAGTCCATGTCGTGCCTCTACGTTACCCGGGATCTTGTCAACATTGTGTAAATTAAAAACATCAAACGATCGTCCTACTATCTATATCAAACATCAACAAAATCCATTCTTCATTATCAGCGCTATTTTTTGGTATCAATGTCCATATAACGGAACATCATGTCTTTGCTCGCCAGTTGTAAACTCACAGACAATTTCAAAGACCCAGGCTTACCAAACACATGGTTGATAATCACGTGATACAATATTTTCAGAAAATCGTGAATAATTTTGTAAATACAGAACCGATTTGAATTCGGTTTGAAGCAGAAAATGAAGGCAGACGCTACGCATTAGATAAATGTGGTGGATTTTTGAAAAATCAACTGATAAAAAAAGTTATTGAGGATCAATCAACATTTTGGTTGATCTTCAATTACTTTTTATCAGTTGATTTTTTAAAAATCCATCACGTCCATGTTATTCCTGACATTTTCCACCTAGGCTTCAAACCGAATTAGAATTGGTCAAGTATTAACAAAGTTATTGAAGATTATCTGAAATTCTTAGACACGTGATTATACACCGTGAAACATGTCCCAATGATACATCTCGAAAATCCAGGGCATCCTAAAAGAAACATATCTTCGTGGAAACATCGAGACAAATTAAGAAAAGGCTGATCAGCAGCGTCTTCTTCTACCAGCATCTCAATATTTCTCCCAATTTAATCACATATCGAGTTTTCTTTAGTATTAACTTGTATTAACTTGTAATATTCAGACTAAAGTTTTAGACTTATATAATCAAAGTTGAGTTGCAAAAGATAAAGCAATGCTTGGTTGTGCAGCTGCGCCTTGAAGCCATTATGACAAAAGAATAGATTAATCCAAATTCAAAGATGTTGCAGAAAACAATGTCGAACGATTGAAACTTCACACTTTTCGGTCTTTCTGAAAAATATGTGGAAAATGAAGAAATGCTCGACAAAAGTAATTAATTTTCTTCATTATCCACTATGTTTTCCAATGTAATGTGGAGTGTTAAAAATCGTCATTATGTGTGAATTGATGAATGGATGACGAAGAAAAATACTTCTTTCAAATTCTTTGTGTAAGCAATGTAAGACTTGCCATCTTCTTTTGCATTTTTAAAGAAAACTTTTCGAAAAAGACAAGAATTATTCACTCCATTTTACAAGGAGTTGCAGATGACAAAATAATTGATGTCAAAAGAAAAGAAATGTGTATGCTGTCGCACATAGAATATTGAGGGAAAGGAGAAATTGCTATTAGCAATTTCTTCTTTTCTGTCAATGTTTCCCAAACGATTTCTACCGGGGATTTCAAAATCAATCTCAGTTTGTTTTTTCAGCGATGCCTTCTGGGAAAAAGACGAACAATTTGCTTGTGTGGCAAATAAGTTTAATTCAGCATACTTCAGTAAAAATGTCAAAAATAAAATGAAGTTCGATAATAGTGATAGAATATCCGAATGAAACATATTTGGTATATAGCTGTATATATTATGTTGGTTATACGCATTTTATTCTTTTGACCAATTGTTTTTTTTTTCAAACCAGCCCAAACGAGAGCTTATTTTGGGAGGGGCATTTGTGTTTCAGTCTGGAATTGAAATCGTTCTATTTTTTCTAAGTAGCAATGACCAAGCATAAAAATTAGCTTTGCGTTTGCATATCCCAATTTTACAGTAGCAATAAAATACGATAAGGTAAGAAGCTAATGTTAATTTTAACATTTCGTTGGTTACCGTCCAGAAAATTATAGAGATCTCGATTCTTTTTATTGTACGTGGAAATTCTTTCGTTCATTCTTAAAAGCACTGACGTATGATAAAAGATTAAAAGAAAAATTCAAAAAAATGCACTTATTTCTGTGTGAAAAAGCACTATGTAAACACAAATAACGTAAAATAATTATAAAACTGAAAAGTTCATAAAAATGATCAGAAAAAATCTTGGACTTTGCTCGATCCAATATTAGGAGCCTTGCTGCAATTGAATTGACGACTAAATGCAAGATGTCAAATGTTCTGAAAAGAGCTTCGGGTAAGAAATAAGCATTATCATGCCGATCAAGGAAAGTACCGGTCACTTTAATAAGTAGCACAGAACAATGACATACCAAGTGGGTCAAAGGTTTACGTCTAGCATGCACGCATTTTAGGTTCGAACCCTGCGACGCAAAAATAACGATTTTCTCAGAATTCTGAGAAAATTACAATTTTCGCGTCGACGGTATCAAACTACCTTAGAACAAAACACACATGAACGCCTACATTTACACGCATGTTTCATTTCACGTATGAGCGTTAGAAATACACTTTTGACCAATTCGTTACGTCATAAAGAACAAGGTCAAATTGCATTTTGCGTGTAATCTGACATTGTTCAACACTATCTGCAAAGTGAAAGTCAATATGACATTGGTAAAAATAAAATAAAGACACATGAGTAAATGAGAAAATAACACTGGATGCGTGCCTACAAAATGTCGGAAATTGCCTAAAGTTCCTGCTACCACCATCTAGTTTGTGATTGCATAAGTGGATGGCTATAACTCGGTAATACGTTCATATTGTTCATACAAGTGTTCATATTCGTAAAGTTCATACCGTTCATAGAGTTCATGGAGTTCATATTGTACGCACAACTCATGTTCATGGGTGATGAGAGGGATGTATTGAGTGAGTTCATGCCACTGAGAGTTTCTCCCATGGACGGTAAAGTGTTCATAGCGTTAACGTTGTTCATGGCGGCCATGCCGTTACCCATATGTGACACATTATTGGTGAGATTCGGTTGCATGTGATGTTCATTAGTCTTCATAAGTCCACCGTTCATTGACGGCTGACATGGTTTACCATCGCGCACTAATACAGGCACTGCCACTCTACGTGGTGAGGGAAGAGGGTTCAAGTCTAAACCTTTTTCTTGTCGCGCACGTTTTAACTTGTATCTATGATTTTGGAACCATATTTTAACTTGTCCTGGTGTTAATCGTATAATACTAGCTAGATGCTCCCTCTCCGGTGCCGAGAGATATCTTTGTTGGCGGAATCTCCGCTCTAGTTCGTAGGTTTGAGCTTTAGAAAACAACACACGACGTTTACGTTTTTTCGGTGCGTCTGATCCGTTTCCGTTACTATCTTCACCTTTATCGTCGCCATCTTTGTCGGCTTCTGTATCGGAAATGTCTTCCTCGTCGGATTTTACGGAATGTGCCGAATGTCCACTTCCGGTTTCTTGTGTGATGTCGGTGTTGGACTGGTTTGAGTTACTGCCCGGTGAATTTATTTGTGGTAAATCTGAAAAATAGACGAATTTCAGATGAGTTTTAAAGCCAGGAATGTTTAATTTAGGATATATTACACTTTCCAGAACAACAATATTTTAGCCTGGTTCAAGTCCAAAGCCATTGTCAATAATTTGCAGTATGTAAAATGAAGAAAATGCAGTCATTCAGCTTTTTGTTGTTCTTTTCTCTCAATTGTTTGAGGATTTCTTTTAGAAATTTACTAGTTTTGCTATCATTTAGACGTAACATTTTTGCAGTTGAGTTTACGTGGACACAAACTTTAAGGCTAGGATCAGCCAGTGTTTGAAGTGTGCTGTGTAAATAGACATACAGATAAGTGGGATTTTGGTGCTCCTAGAACTAACACCTGGGTGATGAAGTGAGATTACAGCTATATTACTTTAATCCTACATTGGACGAGCTACCTTAACACGTGTTAGTGCTCTTAATATTAAGAGAACGCAATGACCAGGAAGTCTTGTCAAGAAAATAACCAATAGTTCGCAATTTCTTTTATCAATATATAGAACGCAGACCTAGCTGGAATTATCATAAACTAACCAACTAAAGCTTGGCCAACGCATGCGATGTATTCGTATGTCTAAAAGACGTTTATTGTTTCAGTCTGGATTTTGACATAGTTACTTTAGTTCTCAGTTAAAAAAAAAATACAAATATATTCGATCGCCTGGAGACAGGCATAAATATGGTGACAATTTATAAATGCAACCATCCAAAGAAAAATAAAACAAACGTATGATTGCGAAATAATGCATGCATGTACTCGTACGCTTATTGTAATCAATCAAACAATCAATCAATTCCTTTATTAGTTCTGTCATCTTTACAAAGGTATATGAACATTGCCTTATTTCGCAATTATGCGTTTGTTTTATTTTTCTTTGGATTGCTGCATTTGTAAATTGCAGGAAATTGCAAGAAGATATTGTTTTAGTATGTAAAACAACAAAAGGAATGTATTTGTACGAACAATTATTCATATCTAAGAGACTGACAGCATTGTAAAAAATTACGGCCATTGCAATGTGTGAAATTGTCCTTTAATGTTTGTCAAAGGGGGGTTAACATTCTTTACTTCGGAGAAAGAGAATGTATAGATGAAGTCACGAGAAAAAATGAAGATAGGTTTTGCATTCCTTCTTTATTAGATGATCTACGTGTATATAAAGTAATATTTAGCATTTTATATTTATTTTGTCGACTACAATTTCAATTTTTAAATATGACCCCAACTCAAATCCCGTCGTCTAAAGCCTCTCTTACCACCCATCGTGCGTCTTTATAAATCGTACGTTTTAAAACGTACGATTTACAAAGACGCCCACCGGCTTGTAAGAGAGGCTTAAAGAATTGCCCGGTCAATTCTTTGCTACGTGCTGTCTGCGTCGTGGTTGTGTCAACCAGAATCGTACTTTGCACGTGCGTGCATCGCACGACTATGCCTAAGTTTTAGACGCAGGTTGCGCGCAGAAGCAAGTCCGATCGGTTGTAACAGAGGCTTAATGAAGGGTGTTAATCGCCCTGTATTTGCTCACAATTATCTAAAGCATCATTAATACAAATATCTCACCATTTGTGACGAGTCATGCACAAAATGATATAGACCGAGGAAAGTGATCCCTTGAAAGTTATGGGTTTTGATTTTCTCTGTAAACTGTTGAAGGGAGAAAAGAACTACTTTTTCAATCCCACTCAAATTTGAGTCACTGAAAATGCGCCAGTTATCATTCCCATGTATTGGCCATTGCAGCGTCAAACATCAACCAATGTCTATGGAGACCGAACATTCATGAAAGATGTAAAATTCAATTTACAATTAGTGTGACCATGTTTAAAATAAATCCAAACGATGTAATTGAATGTCCTAATAGAGTACCACATATATACTTTTATTTTCTTCTGTTCATCATTTGTTCTTAATAATTATTACGCAGAAGACGGCAACACATTCAGGCGGATATGACTGGCAGTCGCGCTAGTAGCATTATAAGAAGATCAGCCTGCTCTTACACACACACTATTTTTCTGATCTACGCTACCTTGTTATGATCCAGCAACCAGAAGATTATGTTTCAATAAGCGCCATTCATTCTAATCCGAGATTTTCCTGACGAAATTCGCTCTTTGATATGTTGATGTCGCTCATTTACATGAGCGTCATCAACATATCAAAGAGCGAATTTCATCAGAGAAAACTCGGATTACATTTATTCGTAACACATGGTATTTTGTTGGCTAGTATCGTAGTTATAACGGAATTTCTGCCCCATATTTCACCCCTTTAATACGACTATCAGTATACTACAGCTGCAACGAACAACAATTAATGATCGCTTTGAACATTGTGTTCGCAGTTTTACGTTACTAACCAACACTATACTTTCATCTCTAAAAGTATTTGATTTTTTTTCTCTTTTGGTGTTTTTTTTTCTCAAACTTTTTTGGTACAATGATTATGTTATAAATATGTCGTCGTAATAATTCGGTGGATGAGTCCCTAACATGCACTAAAAGGCAAACATTTACAGTTATGAAACAAGAACATTTTATTTCTTATTGATACAAGAATTCGAAGCTTGCCTTATTCCAACATTATTCGTTTTTAATGAAATTGTGTGACAAAACCTTTTATGAAAAAAGGAAACTATGATATTCTGTCGACCATCTAGGTGAAAAACGACAATGTAGTACCAGGCTATGTCGACATCGTTTAACTCGAATTTCTGCTATGTCAAAGTGAGAATCAGAGCCCGTGCTTATCGATGGAAATCAATGAATGTTTATTGAAATTGTCTTGGCACAAATACATGTGATATAGTAGTGCAAGCTTACAAAATGCTAGTTTTGAGCAATGCTCTTCCTGTTGATGATATATTTCAAGTATGCACTTTTACTCATCAAAATTGTTTCAGAAATATCATCTTTATAGAAACTGGACATAAATGGGATGAGGTAAGCTCCGGATATCCCGAGTAAATACTGTCGACACTCGTTGTGTCGAAGTTAGAGGGGCCATCAAAATAACTCGACATTTTCGAACTCGAGTTCACCGATTTTGACTGGCTTTTGTTTGAACATCATTTGACCTATTTGTTGCTGAACAAGAGTGTTCATCGAAATATAGAAGGAAAAAGAAAGAAATTGCTCGACACGAGCAATTTCTATCCTTTTCCTACTAAATTTCAATGGCCACATTTATTTCGAAATTATTTTGTCTTAACTTTTTTTAAATCCATTGGTGAGGACGGGGCCAAACTTTCACTTCGACTTAAGCAGAAATTCGACTTATCCGATGTCGACATAACGAGTGCCGACTGTATATGGTTCCACGGTACCAATCGGAAGATTCCTTTGCATATACGACTCCGACACAACGAGTTTCAGATATATTTGTACTCGTATATCATGGCGTTAAAGGGACATTTCATCCCCATTTCAATTTTTAAAAGTATGTATTGATGCCAAGATTGGTTATTATAATGAGTATAAATGCTAACAGTTTTTTGAAGTTGTTGATGATAAGAGATAAACACGCCTTTAAATTTGATATAGAAACGACACATTCTAGATACATCTGAACTGTTGTGGACAACGATTTGTTTGATTCTAACACAAAAATACATATTTCTCGTAAACGGCGCAATATTTTTGCTTGAAATTTTCAGAATTTTCATAAGAAAATATGCTCTTATAGATAAAAATAAAAGTGAAATTTACGAGAAAAAATTCTGAAATGACAGTCACTTTAAACAATGATCAATGTGCAATATGGTTTGCTGGGGGAAAGAAGTGACGTTACCATAATCGTAAAAGTATGTAGCCTACATGTACGAGTACTGCATATTTTATATGACATTGCGCGGCTTTAGCTTTTATTATCACGAATCACACACCGAGCCTTTTTTCTAAAATATTTGAGTAATATTTTAATGCATAACTTTTATATCCGTTTACAACGACACAAGTCTTTTAGATGTATAGTAGACCATTTGCAAAATATGTTTTTTTCATAAAAGTCAGTGCAATGTCAAATGAAATCAGTAATTCATAGTGTCATGTGCTCTTAGATTTTGCATAATCTGTACTTTTAATAATAGGCTTATGGGAAAAATTTGATTTTAACCATTTTACTCCTAGCTCCCTAATCAGAAGGAATTTTATCACCAGAACTGACTATAATTGCATTCATCGACAAAAAAAGAATACTTTTTTTTATCTGATAACATGTACAAACGTTGCCATATTCGATGAATCTTTTCTTAAAATCTAGTTATTAAGTTATCATTGAAAGTAGGAATAAAAAAAAACTTGATTTATGAGTAGAGCGAGCACTTTATTTCCTCATTTTGTTTTGACATTTCTTTTTTTAAATCATCTCCCGTGAAAAATATTCGTAGGATGATCAAACGTTAAAGGCATTTCGTTATCGCACAGCGCTATTTCTTTCTACTATTTTATTGTAAATTAATAATGTGTCACCTTTCTATAATGCGAATTTATCGTATTATACATTTGAGTCGGGATCTGGAAAATTGTTCTTATTGCATTAGAGAACAACATGGATCAAGATCAGACTGTGCATACGCACAGTCTGATCAAGATCCATATTGTTCTCTAAAAGATTCTTCATTAACCGTGGTAACTCTCGGTGAGCAGTATTGATCCTGATTAGACTACTATTGAATACAATCTTACCTGGATCCGTAGTAGTCCTAAATTGACACAATCGTCTTTTCTCCGGATCCCGGGTCGTTTATGTAACGCATTTATTACAATCAAGTTCATTACATTCAAAAGTAAGGTTCCTAAAATGCGTGAAAATCTCGAGAAAAAAAATCCCACTAAATTAGTATACAAAAAAGTTTAAGAGAATCTCTTCTGATTTTTTGAAAGAACAAGTCAAAATCATCGATATCATATAGTTTATTTCATGATAAGATATTTCTTTCATCATAAACAGATGTTCAATGTGAACACGTTTGTAATATATAGTTAAGAGCATTATTCTATTTTTTAAACTTGAATTTAAAAAAATCTTAAAATTCTAAATCTTATCATGAAAATATCATTTTGATCTAGAAACACATCCACGCTTTACTTTAAACAGTTCGGAAATGTACAGTTTTAAGAGATATAGTATACTGTTTTAATTCATCATTTTCTTATTTTTCTAATTCTGTAGTTAATACTTTATTGGTGACATTTTACAAAGGCGATATTTGAATTGTACATTGAAACTATGCATGAATTCGAAAAAAGTATGTCCTTAAAAACAGAATATACTTGATAGATGCAATGAGCACGAGTTTCAATATACTTTTACAATTATTACAATATTTGGGGAATGTTTCTTCATAACCAGGAAAAACAGTTCCTATAATTGTTTTCATTTATGGGCTGTGACGTTTCCAGTTGAAATGGCGAGGGAAATATCTGGAGGAAAAAAAGAGGAAAATTCTAAATAGAAATGGAAGACATTTGTGTAATGGACTAATTGTTTTAAATGAAAAATTTTAATAATGTGTCTCATAAAAGAAAATTGCTTTGTTTCATCATTGTAAGAAGGCTATGCTTCCTTTTCAAGATAACAAAACTGAAGTACAAATCTAGCCGTCCTTAATATAATGTAATCTAAATACGGTTTTAAGGCTTGTTTTATGCTTCGTAATTTCAAGAACTCAAGAGGAACATCATTCTGAGGACTTATTTCCTTAAGTTGTCGTTTCAAAAATTCAATTGAAAAGATGATTATTCCTCCCATATTTGTTTTACAGAATTTTCATTAGAAAACGAAAAATCTAGCCCAAGTTTATGCAGTATACCATCTTACTCATTCTTTATTTAACCCATTACCACAAAGTGACTCCTTTTGACTCCCTACAAGAAAGTAGTTATGGAAAGCATGGTGGTAAATGAAGAAATTGCTTGTAACAAGCAATTTCTTCATTTTCCACAATGTATTCCAAGTAAAAAGTCTAAGAAATGTAAAATTTCACACACTTTAAATTATTGTCTGCAACATCTTTGAATTTGGACAAGTCTAAAATTTTGTCGTTTGGTAATGGGTTAAGAGACATTGAAACTCTCTATTCAGAAGTGTTTCACTCTGTCTGATAATAAGAACACCGAGTCTATTTTCTCAGTCGTAATTCATTCTAAGATCATCGTTTGATACTTCGGAACTTTTATTCTGGTTTAAAGCAAACATAGACCAAGACAAACTTGCACCCATAACTAAATATACTCATACATTAGATGTTGCGTCATTTTTTAGACTTTAAATCGTTTCTGGTCTTATTAAAATGATCCATTGGTTTATGATCATTATATCGGTGATTATCGTTTTCTATGTATCTTACAGTGAGTACCAACTTGGTAATTAGTTTCGGATTCTATTCATCTTAGGAAACCAAAGATAAAAAGAGCAAAATTTGTCTCAGTTAAATAAAGAACGACCATACATATGAGTAGGGGCCTATGTGCATTCGCAACAAACTAAAATCTAGAAACATACATCATGAAACATAACTTACAAACTCTGGCTACCTAGCATAAGAAGATTATTGTGAGAATTTAGACCTGTCAAAGTTTCAAAGGGGCTGTAGAAAATAAATTGATTGCTAATTCAAATAGCAAACATCCATACTATAACATAAATACCTTGACAGAAAAGAAGAAATTGTTTTATATCACCATTTTTTTTCTTCAGTAACGTTTTCTAAAATTATTTCCAGCAGAGTCGTCAAAAGGCGTCACTATTTATGGTTTAACTTATTACCACATGCTGACGCCTTTTGACGCCCTCAAGAAAATGGCTATGGAAAACATTGTGGAAAATAAAGAAATTGCTTGTGACAAGCAATTTCTTCATTTCCCACAATGTTTTATATCCCAAAAGACCCAAAACCGTTAAATTTCATTCACTTGAATTTAACATCTGCAATACCTGTGAATTTAGACCTGTCCCATTTTTTTCTGTCTTGTAATGGGTTAACGCCTCTAACATGATACAGTATCATTCACCAGGAAAAGGTTCGTCACCGGTTAGACTACACAAGCTAGTCTAGGATCGAAACTTCTTCTACTTTGTGAATTGTGACACTATGATTCAAACTTAATTTCAATAATTCCAAAAAACTTTGACGCTTTTAAACGCGCCTATTGGAAAATACATAGGAAAACAGTGGGACAAAAGGAGGATGCATATAACCAGCATTACCTCATTTTGTCTCATTGTTTCTTGTACTACATGTGCATCATACTAGACCTCTGTCTTTATCAACAATCCTTTCGTCATCTGTAGCAACTTTCGAATGTCACAATTTCAATTCTGTTTAGGAAAATAATCTTGCATTGCGTCAAAATTATCGAAAGCTTGCATTGCGTCAAAATTATCGAAAGGAAACGAAGAGGGATATGTAACCAAGGTAAACCCATTACCAGACACTGACTCTTTTTGACTCCCCATAAGATGATGGCTTTGGAAAACATCGTAGAAAATGAAGAAATTGCTTGTGACAAGCAATTTCTTCATTTCCCACAATATTTTCTACACAAGAAGACAAAAAATGTAAAATTGCATTCGATTTAAACTGTCGTCTGCAACATCTTTGAATTTGGATCAGTCTAAAATTTTGTTGTTTGCGGTAATGGGTTAAGGATGTTGATCCTTGTCCGGACAGTGCACACTGCGTAATCTAACCCAATGCCGAAACGTTTTCGGGCTTTCAATTTGAATTTTTATCACTTAATCATTTCCAATACAAACCTTATTTTGACGTCTCTAACAGATTGATTTTGGGGGATATTTAGGTAAAAGAAAATTTTGATAATCACAATTTTCTTATTTTGCCTCAACAATTTCTGTTATATAATAAATTATCATACACATGGTCAATCGTTATCAACACCTATTTTGTCGTCTGCGGCAGCTGTAAAATTTGAACAGTCATTTCTGCTGTTTTGGAAAAGTTTAACCCATTACCAGACGACAAAATTTTTGACTGTACCAATTTGAAAGGTGTCGCATACGACAATCTCAAGTTGATAAAATTTTAAAAATCTTTTCATTTTGGGCTAGAAAACATTGTGGAAAATGAAGAAATTGCTTGCCACAAGCAATTTCTTCATTTTCCACAATGTTTTCCCAATCCCTTTCTTATGAAGGAGTTAAAAGGCGTCACTGTGCAGTAAATAGTTTGACAAAAGATCTTACGTGTATATTGCATGACGTCTGAGTTATTGCTGTGTAACCATCGAGTGTAAGGATTATCTGTTGGATCATAGTGGTAGTCCACGTGTGATAGGTCCAGAATGTTTGCCATTGCTCGTAGTGACCCCGTCGTCGTGGTCTCTGTAGACACCGGACTGCAGGCTAGCTTCCCCTCAGGTAGATCCAAAATGTCTTTGACGTTAAAACTACTTGACTTCATTATCATATTCCCGTCCATCTGTGAACGATAGAATTATTCCAAAATTTCAATAAATAAAGTTTTATTTCTGACTTAAACTCATACATGTAAAGAGTTATATTAGTTCTTCAGTTCAAGATCTATCTTAAGTTGTGTCGAGAGTTCTAAATTCTTAGTACAAGAGTTCTATATTACTTCAAACTTATCACTATAAATTTGCACCCGCTGCGCTCTCGAGCCTAAAGTGGAAAATCGAAAAGTCATTAACACATGCCAATCTGAGTGAGGTTTAAGTTGATAGCTATATTTTACTCGAGTTTTGTTGACATTCTTTAAAACACCCATAATAACAGAAGGAGGGTTCGAGTTTATCGTTTGAGGGTAGTCGGGTTTTGTCGTTTTACGTGAACAAATAGAAAACCCGTCTATTGAACCGCGGTAAATATTCAGCGCTCTCCCATTGGCTGTTATCGGTTTTCAGCTGAAATGATCCCTAATATGGGCGTATCTGGCTCCGCCCTATCTCTGTCTGATTTTCCTAATAGCTATATCGTGATGGTGGGGTTATAAACGTTGATCGCACAGCCGGAATTAACCCTTTCCAGAAAACAAAATGTCCAACTGTTTCAAAATTGAAGGAAGGAGATATAGGCGATAACATTAAAGTAAATGCACTTTATTTGAAAACATTAAGGGTCAAAGCAGAAAGTGTCGATTACCATCATTTTCATCTTTTCGTTATTTTTTTCTAGTTTTCTTATAAGAAACGTCAAAATTAAGTATATCAAAAGGAAGGGTTAAAAGCTTTATATCTCAATGAAAACTCCTTTTAACGTTTTTATTGGCTCCGATAATTGTCCGCCGTTCTAACAAAGGGCTTGGCGTTAAATTAAACCAAAAGGTTGCCAATTAACGCATATAAAACGCCTAGCCCAGTAGCAGGCCATTACCGATCTTCCCATCCTACGTCTTCTCTTTTAACGTTTATCTTCTCTGATATTCTATAACAGAGATTGTTGTTTCTATTGTGGTTATTAATGATTATCTTTTATAAACAAAATTAATGCTAATTCTTCGATACGTCGACTTGCATTTTCGATTAAGGTCATATAATGGATCCATTGACAAAACCTGTAATCATATGTCGCATTTTTTCTTATGTCGGGTAAAATTACCAGAATTGTATGGTGAAAAACAATCTTTTATGGACATAAAGTTACTTTAATACCGATCTTTTTTTACGTAAACTTGAAAGTAAGTTGTAATAAAACAATAGAAAAAATGAACTTCGGTCGAAGTTAGGAAAGAAATGTGCGCAAGGACTTGAATCAAACGGGTCCCTGGTTACTAGATTGTTGTTGCTAACACGAATCTACAGGTTTATGACATCTTGATCACTGAGATCAACCATGCTTATCAAGACTAGGGAAGCAGAAACTACAGCACACAGTACAAATAAGCATAGAAAACAATCACCAGGGGTAAAAAAGACTGTCAGAAGAAGTTAATATCAGATCAAAAGAATATCCTTAGAACAATAACAAAATTCGGAAATAAATTCAAACGAAAATTGCGACAGACAATTAAAATGGTCACGTGCGCATGCTTGGTATCTAATACTATGAATAGCGAAATCAAAAATTGTTTGTCGAAGGTTCACGTGGCTATATCAGTGAGGTAAAAGGATTAATGACTGTTGATGGTCTGCTGGTAGCCATCTTAAAACAGATTTAACAGATTTTCACTTTTCACTGGGACATTTTAACGAGCGTGTGATGAGTCTGGTTATATAACAACGTATTCTTCTCCGCCAAAAAAGGCATGACTTCACTTCTACAGTTTAATGGCCGACCGAGTGTAATCCGGGCTAGATTAACTTGTAACCCTTATACTCATGGCAGCTTAGAGCTTTTGAATAGTCATTTAATGATAAACTTGTATGTATTGGCTGTTTTCATCTTGTCGGTTATGCTGTTGCTGATGTTGTTGCCATCGATTCTGTTTTCACTATAATAATGATATTTTATCATACGAATGAGCTGATATTTGTCCACATAAAGATAACAACGTTTGATATCTCTACTGGACGTTTAAAACATTAATGATTACACTTTTACATCTTTACTTAAGTTTATTGCCAACACTCAAACAATGTATTCAAGATATAAACCATTTTCTGTCATGGTTTATCGTTCATTTGGCCATGGTTCTGAGTATGGATTCCCGATAAATAGTCCGTTCTGGTTGTCTCCCTCGTGGATCAATTATTGTTCCGCCTAACTCAGAACAGTGGTTGAATGGACGATAAATCACGACAGAACATATATTACTTCTAATCTTCTTGTCCGTGGTCTAAGAAAACTCCTTGTTTTCATGTGTCCATCTGAAAATACTATAGTGTGTTCCTAGATTTATGACAAACCACTGATTTAATGTCAAAATCATTTTTTTCAGAATTTCAATCATGTAAATATTGACTTGAAGTCCGATTATGTCGTTAACTTTAAAGCTACAAGTGGCGAATTTTCATGTTCAAGTACATGTTCTTACACCATTAATTAGTACTTGAACAAATGCTATGATATGCCATTGTATTGGATCTATATTGTTTATATCTACTTTAGGTCTGAAGTGGCATATCACTGCTTTTCTTCAAAAACCTCGTAACTGCAGCTTTAAACAAGCTGCAGTTACGAGATTTTTGAAGAAAAAAGCGACATCAAGTGGTCTGTGGAGAGGGGAGAACTTCAGTTTATTTGGTTTGATTTTTGTTACAAAAATACAGTGAAGTATCTTTGAAGTGTCTATTCGATTGTCCACTTTTATTCTAGTTCCCACAAGATACACTGAATTGTTAACATTACCCGACGTCAATAGGCGATCGAGTTGGCATAAGTGCAGCCGTAGTTAAAGTATTTGAGATATCTGAATAAGAAATACATCGTCGCATTTTCTTCTAAGGCATCGTCACTGCAGTTTTTGTTGTTGTTGTTGTTGTTTTTTGCGGGGTTTCAGATTAAATATCAATATTTTACGAAACCAAGGTTGTTGAATCTATTTAGGGTCAAGACATCAGAGCAGAATGTTACATAGAAAAAAACTTGACAATACTATTTATTAGAAGGGTCATAACATTCCAATTTCATTTTTTAAAAGGATGTCTTGATGCAAAGATTGGTTATTCTAATGCGCACAAATGCCGTCAATTTTTTAAGTAGTTATTTATAAGCGAGAAATACGCCTTTAAACTTGAGACAGAAATGACAAATTCCATATACGAGTAATATGAACTGTTGTCTACAACAATTTGTTTAATTTTAGCACAAAAATATGTATTTCTCGTGAACGGTTCAATATTTTGGCCTGATTTTTTTTTAGAATTTTCATAAGAAAATTTGCTCTTTCAGATGGGAATAAAAGTAAAAGTAATGAAAACACGTGAAATGTCACTTTAAAGTAAGACTTGGGTTATGGGCTATGTGACCAGTTATGGAACGAAATCTGTATGGTGCGAATAGACGATTTCAAAGGAAGTAATTTTCATTGCTCTCAAATTATGATTTTTTGACTTTTTTGGTATTTTTTTTTGCCTACACTTCATACAATTTAGAAACATTTCACAAAAATTGTTTAGAATATTCCCCGCTCAATTATTTCTGTTGTTACGAAAACAGGCGATATTGCATCTAACGGTACTTTGATTAAAAATACCCGGACTTACGGTCATCACGAAATATAACGATTATAACGGAAGTGCATTACCCAGGTCTTACGTTAATATAGTTCTAGGAAACGTTAGCCCGCCGTGTTCACTGTACCTACAAAAAGTAACATTGACTATTTTGAGTAAAAATACAAAATCTAATGCTGATAGTGATAATTATACATATGCGCGAAAATTGTCGCGTAT
Source organism: Fragum sueziense (assembly GCA_963680895.1). Classification (NCBI taxonomy): domain Eukaryota; kingdom Metazoa; phylum Mollusca; class Bivalvia; order Cardiida; family Cardiidae; genus Fragum; species Fragum sueziense. The sequence goes on along the minus strand of OY804593.1, from coordinate 82,394,946 downwards.
AATTATGTAAATATCTGCATACTTTTCGTACTTTTCCTGATCACAAAATTTGCAGGTTGCCAGGTCCTTTCTCCCCTTCCCATGCGTTTTCTAAAACCTTCTCTATTTGTGATAATCATACCGAATAATTTCTTTGAGAAAGGTTAAACTCTTGTCTTAGACGGAAAGGTGAATGCCACACAAAACACATAACGATTTATATGAATTTTAAACAAACGCTATAAAAGATGAAGATTTTCTGTTGATCAGAGACAAACAAAATGACTGAAGGAAGTTTGCCGTACAAGCCTGTCTATATTTACTTTTTGTCTTACACCCTTCTCGTAATTGTGATGCCACGAGGTTTAATGAAGATGTTCCACACCCTAAACCCAGTTAGAAATTTATTCAGAAGAATACTTCTATCTTATGGAGATGCATTTCAAACAACATTTATTGCTAATGCGATATGAAGTCTACTTAAATTAAACAGTTTGAATATGTAAAATCAAAAATACCATTTTTTACGTGATGTAAAGCCATTAAAGACTAAACTTACCTTTGGTTTCATACCTTAAATGTCTTATCTTGCAATTTGAATATCGCCAGGTATTTGTTTTGAAATAGCCTAGAAGTACTAGTAGTTGTATTAGACGCATTGGTCACCTTGGAAAACCGTCCTACCCAACCTTTCCATCCAAAATCGAACTTTTCTTTTCAACGAAAAACACATTAGTCTTAGCGGCTCAATTTTCATCTAGCTCACGCAATTATCGTACAGGTATGAACAATTTGTAGGTCACGAACATATTTTCTAAAATTATTTCTTTTAAAGCGAGTAGCAGGGTTTGAATACAATCGTTGAAAAACATTTCAAAATCGAAAATAAAAAAGTTTTTACTTTCGATTTTGAAATGTTTTTCAACGATTATATTCAAACTCTGCTTACTAACACCGTATATTCTCGTGCACAACAAACTTCGACCATTTCTTCATATTACAGCATCGCCGGATTTTTCAAAAACTCGTTGTGAAAGGAAGAAAATGTAGAAAAATGTGTTCGTGACCTACCTTTGTATACAGATTTTAGCTCTATGCAACTACCTCAATAGAGGCCGGATGTCACGAGGAAACGAAATACCGTTGACTCTTTTTGGAGCAAGTTTCTCTGTTTGCCACCCGTGTGTAAGGGTAACTGACTTGTTTACATTCTGCACAATGAACAGTTCAAATTTACACAGAACCGAACCAAACCGCCCATGTTTTGAATGATGAGCCACTAATCTGGGTATCCAAACACAGATTTAACCCTTTGCAAAACAGAAAAATGCCTGCTTGAATTTGAAAGCTGCTGAAGAAAACAAAATATGTTGATATAGAAAAGATTTGTGTAGGCTACATTATACCACAGAAAATACTGGGTCATGAGGAGAGTAATAAATTTATGCTGATTATCAGCATTTAATTCTTTTGTCCCGATGTTTTCTCCATCAAATGTACTTAGTGATGGAAAAAGTTTTGTTTGAGAAAGAGTTAGATCTTAACTTTAATCCGAATATTCGTCTAGCATTGGTCACGTGATTCCTAACCTCGTGGTCGGATACTACATGTTTATATTTCTGAAGATAGAAAGGAAGAGTTGGCAAACACCTTCCATGATTTGGGGGAACATTTACACACGTATTTTGCTCTATTAAAATTTCCTTTTTATATCTTAAAAAAAACCCAAATGTCTTTGAATGAAACTGAAAAGTCGTGGCTACGCAAAAAGTTTTAAAGGCTACGTTGAAAAGTTGTAAATGCTTGTCTAAGAGATTTCTATCGTATAAAAATTCTTGAACTTTTGCAATTGAACCCGATGGATGTAACGTTATAGTGAACATTACTGGACAGTACATAGTATGCATTCTTTGGAATAAAATTTTCGTTGATTACTCACTAAAGAACTGTTATTCGTATTGACTCAAGTAAAACGACACTGGACCAAATAAAGAAATTAGATAAAAGCCAAGGACCAGCAATTATCATGATTGCAAGCATAGATGAACATATTATATAGATCCCTTATTTTCGTTGGGCATTTCCAGTGTCTCGGCTTCATATTTGTTAACAAAACTTTCGTTTCGATACTTTTATCGACTAAAGATTTATTTCTTTCCATTTCAGGAATGTTAAATGGCAAATCGTCGAGGAATCAGGAGTGGCCAAGAATTTCTGTAAATGAGATATACTCCATCAAACACCGTGTTTATAATCCCCAGAACAAGACATTTCAATCAGAGTCATTTAACGTACACTGTCGCGTGTCAAAGGTCCAAAAATCCATTAATATGTAGAGATAAACGTTTGTCACATTTGCCAATTTTGTTGTCTTTCCGTAAACGTAGCCCCTTTCCACATGGCAACAGTTGAGCTGTTTCAATTTGGAAGCTGCTGCATATGACAATATGGATGTTGTTCAAGATTAGTTTCATGTGGAATAAAGAACAGAAAGTGTAGTGGTTATAAGTAGGGTATGATGACGTTAAAACGCATTTATAAGAAGAACATGTAAAATTGCATAATTACATCCATCGACTGAATATTGCCCTCGTGGATTATTTATTGTGCTGCCTAACTCAAAACTGAACTACAGACTATAATACAAAATGGCCATTTGTTTACTAAATACACATTTGTCAATTTTATGTAATCAGTGGCGTTGTCCTCGGAATTGTATGTTCTCTGTGGAGAGACCTTCCACTAAGAATCATTCAGTATTATATTTACTGGTAAACAAATCTAATCAATATTTCATCATATGTGTGGTTTTAAAACGAATTAAATCGTTAAGTTAAGAACCACCGACACTTTAAAACAATGAGGCAGCAGTATTTTCATGTTTACCCAGGCACTTCAGAATGGTAAGTGGTTTTACATTATAGGGCTTTACAGTTTTAGAGAGCTGTGTTCGACGCAACATGGCGATGTCGGCTTGTGAACAAGAAAATCAACTACTCTATCATATCTCTGACATTGAAGTTTAATTATTAAACAATATTCTTTAAGTGCCTTCGAGTGTTTAAACCATTAACGATACGTCGTCCTTGGGGTAATAAAATGTTATAACCTCAACTTGTGCAACGCTGAAATTACGATACTATCGATCTACTATGTAGATAAATACATGTATAAGAGTCAGCCCCATTTTGCTATGATCGGTAGTGTAACATGAACTATAATTTTGTTTGGCCGTACAAGAAAATGTAGCCCAAATAGTTTCGATGGGCAACTATTTAAGGTAGAATATCCGTAATGTGGCTATTTTGAGATTCACAAAACATCGGCTTTTTTCGAGCGGTGTCACTACGTATCCGAACCTATTCGGGCGTGGTCGAAAACATTCGGGGGTGGAAAGTTCCACCGCCGAATGTTTTCGACGTCGCCAAATAATCCCGACGTCGATGAATGTCATTAGGGATGGACTACCTTAAGGTGGACAAGAGTGCACTTCAGATCAATGAGCCGCAGTGTCCCCACGCCTTCAAATGGATCTGTGTCTGTATCATAGCTATCAACTCTTTCGTCCATTTGAAGAGATACAAGAAAACAAAATGGCGAAGTTCGTTCGCTTGAATTCACTTCGAAGGAATGTCGTTACTGTATGACGTCATTAGTGTATCGTGATGTCACGTTTAAAGGTATATTTTGAAGATACGGCTCATTATGCGTGTCATGTTAGAATATTTGTTTAGCTGTTTGGTAGATGGCGTCAGATGTTATTAGATATACGTCGTTGACAGACTTTCGATTTTTCTACATAGCACCTTCAACTGTTTCATGAAGATTATTTCAAATCAGTTTACGCCAATAGGTAAAACAACTAAAGTGAGATGAATGGAGAGTTGAAGAGCGAAATGTTCAAATGGACAGGAAGAACAGTGGTCGGGTCGATGACAGGATATAACATGAGTATAGGTGTCCCAGTCTAACCTGATCATGTTTATAAACAAACCTTTTACCTATAAAAACATGTTATTGTAAAGACGCATGTGCAAATCGTCTCGTCAATGTTACATCAAAATACTGATTATCATCAATATGGTTTCATTTTGATCTTTATAACCTATGATTAGTAAATTGATTTATGTTTTATTGTTTGGCGGGATTCAGAATATCGTGGTAGCACTATATTTTACATGATATTCTGCTATTTTTGTACGATCGTGTTTGTTGGCGTACAAATACAATATATCAAATCAACGCAAAAAAGAAAGAATAAGAAAATCCTAGTAACATGTGCATTTGTAATAATGTAAACTACAAAAAGAAAACTGCAGTTTTTAGACAACAAATAAGGGAAATGAGGCGCCACGAGATTCCATACAAATCCTTTAAATCCGTTTGTATGAAAACCCCGAGCTTCATTGGTCAGAAATTTGAGAGATGACACGCGGATCTATTTCTTTGAAAGTGGAACTAATTTCGGATAAACAAATTTACCAATTTTCCATCTTTAAACAGGATTATACGAAATCCCTTTGTGTATTTTATTTCATTGGTATAAACTTGAATACGCCGAAGCAGGATCGACCCGGAGTTTTGTTTATACAGGCGAGTCCAGAGTTTGTTCTTTGCCATAAACTTGTGTAAACTTCGGATATAACTAAAAGACGGGTGTCATTTTTCGGACACTATTCTTTTGGCAAATATAACGGAGTAAGACAATCAAGTTCACAATGAAAAACTTAATAATCCCATTACTATGACAGGTCATCATCATTTAAACCCTTTCTACAAACGTCAACATTGTAGACTAGACTCAATTGAGAGAAGTTATATACTCCAAAGTACAGAATGTTTTTTTTTTTTTCATCTTTTAGGATGGAAAACAATGAGAGAAGTTGTGAAATCCTGAAAATCCACATTTTCTCTTAATACTTGTCATGGCAATAACGATCATTATCTTTGAAAAGAATGCCTAGATTAGGAAAGGGTATGTTCAGCTTAGGTAAACAGCTTATGTCTGCCATTTCTCGAGCAGTGCGTCTGTTTTGTGAGCAGTGTTAGGCGATGTAACCGTCGAAATGAACACTTAATTTTCATTTGACTAGTATTTCAGGTAGAATACCCGCAATGTGGCCATTTTGAATTTCATAAAACTTCGGATTGTTTCAAGCTGCGTCGTTAGGTGTCCGAACCTATTCGGGTGCGGTCGTAAACATTCGGCGGTGGAAAGTTCCACCGCCGAATGTTTTCGACTTCGCCCGAATAATTCTGACGCCGCGCGAATCTCATTAGGGGTGGACTATCTTAACTAGTATTTAAGATCATAAGGAGTCAAATTGTGCATTTTTTCAACTACAGATCTGTCCTTACTTATTATCAGAACAGAACATTTAATTTTGAATCATTCTGTAATGGAATAGTAAAAATAAAGTTAAAAATCGGATTCCGAGACGATTTGTTTGTAGTGTTAATCTGTAAGACTACAGACTCAGATAGCGTTGATTTCTCACCCACCTCAGAGCTATGGATAGGAGGGAGCTCTGGCCTTTCAGCGAGCAACATTTTATTTATTGATTACCAAATCGTATGTAATGGGGACTCATTGGAATCTTCTCATCGAGACGATTGAAATGATTACCAACAACACAGGATTTTGATTAAAAATACACATTTAGGATACCTTAACCCTTTCTTATCTGTTGCTGTGCTCACCACTCCAGTCTTTCGGACGAGACTACCAGAACAGAGGTCCATTTGGTCTAAACTGTGATGGCATAACGCTTCATTCAACCCAAATTATTCAAAAGAAATTTCACATAGCTGATTTATTTGAGTCTTTGAAAATGAAGAACTTTTACATACAGGCAATTTAAACAAAAAAGTATGTGATAGAACAAAAAAGCTAAAAAAAAAAAAAAAAAAAAAAAAAAAAAAAAAAAAAAAAAATCTGATTGCAGGACAACGGTTAACGAATTCTGAATGCAGAATCACATCTGCATATGATTTTAAAATACACATAAATGTAATGCAATTGTTGAAAGGAAATGTAACGTCTAAACTTTAGTATTGTTTTTGAATTGATTAACCCTTTCCCAAACGGCAAAATTTTAGACTGGTCCAATTTGAAAGCTGCTACAGAGGACAATATACTTAGTAAGTGATCATTAAAGGCCGAAATGTTTATGTCACAACCCAGAAAATATTCAGGCAAAAGGAGAAACTGCTGGTTATCAGCAGTTTCTTCTTTTGTCTGAATGTTTTCCCATCTACTAGGGACGTCAAAACCAGGTCTTGTTTGCTTGTTTGGGAAAGGGTTAAACAATATTACGGTGTGTTTGCATGTTTACTTTTTAACTTTATCCCAATGTTTTCGAAAAAAAGCTTTGCATTTCCATTAAAAACTGCAGCCATACTTTCTGGGCAATAAAACTTTTCCCATGTTTACATCGCAAATTAATTTGTTTCCACAAGATATATTAAGCATGCATATCTCAATTCATGTTTGCCAATCCTAACCCTTTTCCAAAGGAAATAAAATAAACTGTTCAAAATTGAAAGCTGTCACAGACGAAATAATAGATGTTGATAAAGTTAGGATTGGCGCACAATATAAACACATAAAAGATTTTAAGAAAATAAGAACATGCTGTTTATCAGCATTTCTTCTTTTTGCATCGATCTTTTCCAAAACTACTTCTCATGGGACCGTCTTTAATAGCGCTAGTTTTAGAAAGGGTTAATATCTAATGTAAAGAAGTTTGTCTGGTTTTTACCTCGATTTGTTTGTAAATGACATACACGAACCGCATAATTTGTCATGCCACGTGATCAAATAACCCGTATTTCATGGCTTCGGAAAGACAACCGGGCATGAAACACGCCGTTTTATAAATTTAGACATTGGTTTTACTTTTGACCGTGTAGCTACATAAAAAAAGCTGCATTTGATTTAATTTTAATTTAAATACATTATAAGGAATGGAAATATACATTCACAATAGTGGAATTCAGATAAATGACCACAATCAAATCTTCCTCCAAGTAGCTATAAAGTAGACTATGATTACATTATTAGAGTTTAGATTCACCGAACACCGCTGCAGCTACATATACCTCACGAGAAATGACCTGGCAGAGCAGCCCATGCTAATCGAATGGAAAGCTCTGCCAGGTCAATTCTCGTCCGCTATACTTTACTGCATCGAATCTATATTTTATAGCTTGGTTCGACAATGAAAACAACAACGGCAACAAGAATAGATTCATCTTCGTAAAACATCAGAACAAACATGGGAAAATAAATTTGTTGTCCATGGAAAGGTCACTACAACAATTTTAAGAATAGTGTAAACTGTAGTACTAACATCGATAGAACACCATCGATAATATATAGAGTTTTTTCTTCAAATATTTATCAAAAAGTGGGCTAAATACAAGAAATGGATCAAACAAGGTAATTTATAGAAATGTATAATGGTGTCCTCCCCTCATCCATCATCTCGCGAATTCTCGCGGACACAAAAGAGACCTTATCTGCGGGGATGGTTTATACAACGTGTTGCGGGTAAAATGGACATGTTTTGTCGATTGTTTACCAAACTTTTGAGAAAACTGCAAAACTTTCACACAATTTGAAAATGTTTTGGCGAAGGCTCTCGGTGAGATGAGATAGCAGATGGCGAGATAAGGTAAAAATAGAGCCAGGAATTTTATATAGGGCCTACACGTTTGATAACACCGAGATTTTGGCTGCTTTTCAACAAAACAAAACTCGTAACTGCAGCTTAAAACAAGCTGCAGTTAAGAGGTTTTGTGTCGAAAAGCGACGATTTATTGATCAGTGGGCATTACATTAAATTTTGTTCCTCTTAAAACTGTTAAAAGATGCGCATATGTAAATGAATAATACCTTCATAGTAATAAACAAATAATACGAGTGGCTTGGTAACCTAATTATCTTTTAAGAGGTCGTTCTGAACATAAAACACGTAAGGGACCTATGTACAATTGTGAGCATTTCCGTCAAGATGAGTTCTTCATAAAACGTTGACCATTTGATTTTAAGATTACGACATATACCCGGTATGCTATTTTGAGCAATATTACGACTGCTTAACACAGTGCCGAAACACTTCAGCTTGGTATTGCTTTTGTCCAAGATTGCTTAAAACATGTACACTTGTAAACACGGAGAATCTACATTTGGTTGGCATTTTTCTTTTTTCTCAAATCCCGTAAAGATTTGTAGTATTCATATTGTCAATTGACAATTGCTACACGTATGGGTATAACTGTGTTTCCTTGAGATGAGACTATAAAGGTTTACAGCCAGCATTTTTCCCTTTTATCGTGATATTTTCTGTCACTGTTTGTAAGATTAAGAATCTTATAAAGTTACAACAAAAATGTTGACCTCTGTAAATGCACAAAACGTTATTTTTGTTCATTTGTAGACAAAACATACATAACTTAAAGGCTACCAAGCGAGGCAATTGATTTCACCGTATATTGGAAGAACATCATTAAATCAACGTGTTTCATAAAAAGATCCACCAAACTCGGTTTGTTTTAAAAGTATTGTTTGCTTTTCTTTACGTCGTTACTTCAATTTTTCGAAAAAATAAAGCTCGACAATTTCCGTAAAATCGCCACGGATTGACGTCATACAATGGCTTGACTCCGCCCCATTCTAGAGCATGAGGTTTCTGACAAAAATAAAGTGTGCGACTTTTCTGTCATAAAGCTATGTCTCAGTTTTTATCCATTTCTCGATTGCAGAGCAATACAGACAAACTTAAGGTGGCCGAAGTCGATTCGAGTGCGCATCCAAAACGCGCATGTTGTCGTAAAAAAGTTAGCGACCTAAAGTTTCAGAAAAAAAAAGGTAGAAAGTTAGATCCGTTACATTTTTTTAGTTAAACTATACAAACTTTTGCATCAGTTTTTCACCGAACAAGAATAAAACGTGAAAATATATTAGGCCGTATTTGAAATGTTTTGATGACGTCATTTAAACACGTGCGTTTTGGCGTTCAAAGTAACGACGTCGGCAATACGGTAAAGTTAAGATACACAAAATCGACCGATTTCTGACGAATTTATCGTTAGAAAAGTCCAAATTTGGTTCGAAATATCGGAATCTACTGACTTTTGTCTAGTACGTTCCTCTTTCACACTACAGTTCAAGACATTACACCAATGTTAGATAAATATAGCTTATTCCAAAGCCATTTAGGCCTAAAATTTGCCTTTCCCACAATAGAATAAAACAATTTTGAGACGTCAAACATTTATCTTAAAATCTATTTTATGTTTTAATCAAACAAGCAACATATTACGATCATGATTATGACTGTTTTTGGTCAATACTTCCTATAACTATGTACAAATAGCTATACAAAAATCGAGCTAAAATGCTGCTTTTTTGTGGAAAAGTACACGTTTGAGACGGTCTCCCGTTTATGTACAGTGGTGACATTTGTTTTATTTCTTTATTTTACAGATCATTTGCTGGTTCGTCAATTACCACATCATTATCAAATTTTCTTAAGCAGAAAATCCTAAAATTTTAACATTTGCGCCAAAGATCAGCTGAAACACTGCTATTTCGGCACTTTTGAGACAACCCCCAATTCATATACTGAGGTGACTTTTGTTTTTTATTTCTTTATTTTACAGATCATTTACTGGTTCATCAATTACCAAAATATCATCAAATTCTCTAGGGCAGAAATTTCTAAAATTTTAACGTTTGCGTCAAAAATCAGCTGAAACACTGCTATTTCGGCACTTTTGAGATAACCCCCAATTCATATACTGTGGTGACTTTTGTTTTTTATTTCTTTATTTTACAGATCATTTACTGGTTCATCAATTACCAAAATATTATCAAATTCTCTAGGGCAGAAATTTCTAAAATTTTAACATTTGCGTCAAAAATCAGCTGAAACACTGATATTCCGGCACTTTTGAGACAACCCCCAATTCATATACTGTGGTGACTTTTGTTTTTTATTTCTTTATTTCACAGATCATGACCAGGTTCATCAATTTACAAAATATTATCAAATTCTCTAGGGCAGAAAGTCTTTATTTTTTAACATCTGTGTAAAAATATTCAAATTTCCCATTGGCCTCCATTTTAAAAATAGCCATTTCAGTGCTGGTTTTGAGACGCCCCCATTCTTTCCCTAGATGGTGACTTATCTTTTTTATTATCTTAAATTGTCAGTAAGGATTCACTTTATAACATGCGACAGTATGAGTCTATTCTCTAGGGCAGTTTTCTTGTTATGGAATCGCATTCGGCCACCTTAAATCGTTCTTTGACACATTCCTTCACTCACTAGCGACATATTCTTTGACTATTTAACATTTTTTCTAACATTTACTAAGGATGAATACCGTGTTTTGAGTATCGATTGGGGAAGTCACTATATGACAGAAAAGTCGGACATTTAATTCTGTCAGAAATCTCAGGCTTTCCGGGAAATGACCCATGACTGCCCATTTTTCCCGCCATGACGTCATTCAGTGGCCGGTATGACGTCATAACTTCAAATAGGAAGTTTAGCGTTTTTTCTTCGGTAAAGATCGGAAAAGACCAAAATATCCAATTTAAAAGACGAAATAAATACACTTCTAAAGTTTGATTATTGTAGAAACTTTGATGTTTGGTCCTTAGAAAGGTGTTTTTTCGACACAGAAGTTTGATTTTGCCAACCCGCGGACACTTTAAGGACAGATCCTCCATTTATTTCCCAAGGTAAGATTTTTTTATTTTTTCTGTACTGATATTTAAATATATGAGAAGTAAAAAGTGACTTAAAAACTATAGGTCACCAAGTGAATTAAAAAGTTATTGAATCTCAAGGGAGACTACTCTTGTCTAAAATTGCAAAAAGGTGTCACTTAAATACCCACAAAAAAGGTGTTCGAAATGACTAGGATTACATAAATAAGTCTTTATTTTGTTTAATATGTTTTATTCTATCTAAATAAGTATCAATTTGTGAAAATTCAGTTATGATTTTGAAATTTTTAGTAAAACATTCTTTCAAAAGTAGCTGAAATTGCTCTATTTTCGCAACGTTTCTGATAATAAAAAATATTCCAGCGGTAAGAATTTTTTTCTTTTTTGGTATAAACATAGTGCTTGGTCATACCTACAAAAACAAAAAAAGAAAAGTATATCAAACCAAGCGTTTTTCTTAGTTATAAGTAAAATTTGGTTTACTTTTTACAGCTCTGTCCGAAATTGTTTAACTACTTTTATCCATTTTCTTCCTTATTACCAGCTTTAGATAATAAAACGTGTCATCTTTTGTGTCCATCTGAAGCGGACTATCTCATAAAGACAGCCGTTGCTTTTGTTGCTCCGTTTCCTATCGCTAGCGCCACATTTTGAACGCGTAACAGAAAGCGAAATGTACCATCCGAGTACTATTACACTTTAATTGACCAAACATAGAAAACTGAAATAACCGAAAAGGGTCTTGTCATTTATCAACCAAACATAAACTAAATGTAAGAAATACATTGTCTGAAAAGGGTCAATTACCGAAACAGCTTTATTTCGTTATTTAGGATATGCGCAGTAAGTTGCGCAGTAACAACTGGAGGATCTGTCCTTAAGTGATTTATTACACGCATTGTAACCCTATGATGCATGCCACAATCTACAGCGACTGTCTCAGTCTAGCAACCAATCTATGTATTTGTTTATTGTTCGCATGATTTCAGAGAGATGTCAATCTAACCCCACATTCCACACAAAATCTGTCAATATGGTGTATAAAACGCCTTTGTCTTCTCCAAACGTTTTACTGCATTGATAAAAAGTGACTGTTGGAAAATTGAAAATTTCGCTGTTCAAGTGTTACAGAATCATGGCAAGTTCTTATGTGAGTTGTGGTTTTAGTTGCTTTCCTTCAATCGGCCGATCCCCGGGTGGCCTTTTGAAAATATTGTATATTAATAAAATACACAATTTATCATTTCCTCACGCTGTGTTGTTCCCCTTTGGAGTTCCTTTTTCTTATTAAAGTGACATTTCAGAATTATCTTTACATAAATTTTACTTTTATTCTATCTGAAAGAGCATCTTTTCTTATGAAAATTCTGAAAATTTCAAGCCAAAATATTGAACCGTTTACGAGAAATAAATATTTTCGAGCTAAAATTAAAGAAATTGTTGTGGACAACAGTACAGATTTATATAGAACTTGTCATTTCTGTCTCAATTTTGAAGGCGTATTTTTCGCTTATGAATAACAACTTCAAAAAACTGATAACATTTCTACGCATGGGAATAAACAATCTTTGCATCAAGACATACTTTTAAAAAATGAAATAAATGTGAAATGTCACTTTAAGTTAAAGGTACCGTACATTTGGACTTAACTAGTCAAACGATTCTGGATATTTTGAATTTTGATTTGATATGTTGATTTTTAAATTGAGTGTGTTGAAACGGTAACTTAAATATAACTCTTTTCCCCGACGAACAATGTTAAAATTAAATTGTCACTTAAACACTGTATCGTCGCTTTTCAACGAAACCCTCGTAACTGCAGCTTAAAATAAGCTGCAGTTACGAGATTTTCGTTGAAAAGCAGCGGTATTCATTCTGTTATCACTGTCGTGATTAATAAATAGAAGGATACGAGAGCTGTGAAATAAATGTAATGAAAGATTATTCACTGAGTTAGTTTCTATAGAGAAGGTGACAAGAAAAAGAGATTGATAATCATACACAGATTTACGGGTATTATTGTAATACGTTTGATGCAGGTTTGATATCCTACATTCTTGTGGTTACCCTGCAAGTATCCATACTATCAACTTTTACAAAAATTGTGTAAGAAATAAACAATGTTATATCATCGTTTATTTTACCAAGACCCTGAGTGAGGAGACACAATAAACAATCAACGTAGGCGACACACTTAGAATTATGATTAAAGAAACGATAAACCACGGAAGATCATGATTTACTTCGATTTTAGAATGAAAGGAAACGTAAACATGAAATGCATTGAGTAATCACCAATGCTTGTGCACTCGTATTGTCTCCCATCTTCACATTAAGTAATATAATTCATCCTAAAACTATAGTTTTTAAATGAACTTTACTTTAAATGTGTACATTAACAAACATATGAACGCATGGATATCCACAAAATTTATGAATAATATCTATCCACTCTTTCATCCATGTAAAATGGTAAAATAAAACAAAAATGGCGACACTGGTATATCATCTGGATCACCGCGGACAATTCTATCGAATCATACCTCGGAGGTAAGTCATGGAACTTCTTCCAGACTAAGAAGAAGGAGAAGAAGAAGAAGAAGACGACGACGATAAAAACACAATCAAGAGGGCCAGAATGGTCCTATATCGCTCACCTGAAAGAAGTTTAAGACACGCCCACTTTTTTGACGAATCAAAAATTTGCAAACACATTTTGAAAAGGGTCACTCAAGGAACATCGTTGCCAAATTTGTTTCAAATTGACCCTATGCTTGATTTTTAAAGAATTTTCTTATGATTTTTCTAAGTCTGATAAGCCACGCCCTGCCATGCCCACGTTTTTACCAATACAAAATTTGCCAGTATATTTTGAAAAAGGTCACTCAAGGAACATTTATGTAAAGTTTGCTTCAAATTGGGCCAATGGTTGATTTTTAAAGAATTTTCTAAGGATTTCTTTAAGTCCGAGAAGCAACGCCCAATTTTTTTCTGACGAATAAAGAATTTGAGAAAAAAATTTGAAAAGAGTCACCCAAGGAACATTTCTGCCAAGTGTGGTTCAAATTAGGCCAATGGTTGATTTTTAAACAATTTTCTTATGATTTCTCCAAGTCCGGTAAATGCTGACCTGCCACGCCCACAATTTTGGATGAATAAAACATCCGCGAACAAATCTTAAGAAGGACCACCCAAGGAACATTCCTGCCAAATTTGGTTTTAATTGGCCCTATGGTTAAGGAGAAGAAGATTTTTGAAGAATTTTTTAACAATTTCTCTTGGTTGGATAAACTCCGCCCTGCCACACCCACATTTTTTGACGAAACTATAAATTTATGAGCAAATGTTGAAGAGGGTCACTTAAGTAACAATTCTGCCAAGTTTGGTTCAAATTGGTCCATTGGTTGATTTTTAAAGAATTTTCTTAGGATTTCTCTAAGGCTGTTAGCCCCTTCCTCCCTGCCACGCCCTCATTTTTTGACAAATGTAAAAATTTGTGAATCAATTTTGAAAAGAGAGACTCAAAGAACATTCCTGCAAAGTCTGCTACAAATAGGCCCAATGGTTAATTTTTTTAAAAAAATTCTTATAATTTCTCTAAGTCTGATAAGCCCCTTTCTCCCTGCCACGGCCACAATTTTTCACAAATGAAAATATTTGTGAACAAATTTTAAAAAGAATGGCTTAAGGTTTACGAATTGAGAATGAAAACACCACTCTCTAGTCATATGAAATGCATCTAATTACACACACTTGTAAATATATTTCACATTAGTTGATTCACCGTGCCGGATTTCAAGATTATGCTTCAAGAAGAAAATAATTTACAAATATTATTTTACTCTATATTCATAAGCAAGGGAGGTAATTTTGAACATTTTTGTCAAATATTTCCATAAGTATGCATTAATTCAAAATTCTAAACCATACAAAATGCTAGTGTTTGTATTTGGAATGAAAATATATCACAGTTTAGGAATTACTGGCACTTTTCAAATTTTGCCTCTGGCTCTGCATTTCATTCTCAGTTCGTAAACCTTAAGGCACATCCCTGCAAAGTCTGGTTCAAATTGGCCCAATGGTTGATTTTTAAAGAATTTTCTTATGTTATTTCAAAGTCTGATAAGCCCCTTTCTCCCTGCCACGGCCACGTTTTTTGACGAATCAAAAATCTGAGAACAAGTTTTGAGAAGGGTCACTCAAGGAACAATTCTGCCAAGTTTGATTCAAATTGGAACAATGGTTGATTTTGAAAGAATTTTCTTAGGATTTCTCTAAGTGCGATAAGCCCCGCCCTGCCACGCCCACATTTTTTGACGAATCAAAAATCCGCGAACAAGTTTTGAGAAGGGTCACTCAAGGAACATTCCTGCCAAGTTTGGTCAAAATTGGCCAGTTAGTTTTGGAGAAAAAGATGTTTGAAGAAATTGTTGACGGACAGACGGACGACGGACGGTGAGTGACCACAATAGCTCCCCTCGAGCACTTCGTGCTCAGGTGAGCTAAAAATGTGCGACAGTAATTTCAATAATGAAGCAACAATGATACTGAAATCAATTGTTTGCAGCTCCAGTGCCTTCTGATTTTGAAATGTTTACATCCTGCAAGTCCCGCAAGTCGACATTGTTGTTCATTTGGATGACCTCGAAAACTACTTTTTGAAGGGTAATAACTTCCGGCTAAGAACCGCTCTTTTTTGATCATTTCTTCATACACCAAACCCAAGGTATGATCTGGATAATAAATGCGAGGGGTTCTAAATGACTGGTTTACCTGAGTTTACTTCAAAGTAATGTCGTCGCTCTGTGACGTCATCAGTGAATTGTGACGTTATATTTTAAAAGCGCAATTACCACGTCTTCACCCTACTTTGGGGATAGGATAGAGCTTAATCCTTGAGCCATGTTAGATTGTGTATAAAAATGAATTTACGTGTAGATATGGTATGTGAACGATATTACCCCCTTCTTAATGATCACAGTTTGACCATATCGAATGATACTCTGTTTCCAACGCTTATCGTTTACTCCATTTTACTACGAAACAATCAACCTCTGGCGCTACGATAGCTAATCCCGTCTTTTCTCAGGGCCTTGGCGGGATTTTGTTATCCAACAGTTCGCTGTAAAATGCATAACAGTTTAAAAATCTATACAAATTTTCATTGGTTGAAACCTAAATTTACCGTCTCTAACCAAAAATAGAATCGACGTAATCAGAAAATTCACTTTCATTGTATGATTATCATTGTTTGGATGAGTGACAGAGTGCGTGATTGCTGCTTGTGTATACTTTTAATATAACAATTATGACGCAGTAAATGACGTCACGATATAGTAAATAGTTCAATTTTGAACGTTACGTATTAGATACAGGCTGTGTAGTAGATTCTACGCGATATAAACGTTCAAAAGGCGCAGCCTTTGAACGTTTATTTCGCGTAGAATCTACTATGCAGACTCTATCTGACTTAGTGTTCGTCAACCAATGAAAACACACGCTTCTACTGTCATTCTTCAAACCACGCATCCGACCGGAGCTACTGTCAAACGGACCTACTGGAATTACATCATTTTCCCAAAAATTACATCATTTTCCCAAAAAAATACATCATTTTTCATGACTGCACAGTGAACGGGGGCGTGGCTTTGTATATCCGTGACATAAATTGACCAACAGTGCGGCTATGTGAAATATAGCGCCGAAATTTTCAAATATACTGCAATTTTATTGGTCTAAAAACTAGGACGAACACTAAGTTACGACAGAGTCTATATGAATCTATAAATATGAGCGGTAAATACTATAAATATGAGCGGTAAATACTCTGGTAGAGAGTAATCGAATGGCGGATACTATGTTGTTAATGGGATAAGTCTTGTATGCATCACTGAAGTTATTTGCCCTTGCGAAAAATCTGCATGAACGAAAATAGATGCAAAAACTTAATCTTTGTAAAGGAAATTTTCAAAAAGGGTCATCTAAATAAAACAAAAACAAAAAACAATAAAACCAACACAGATCAAAGAGAAATTTCAAAATAATTATCAAATTTTATTAAAAATGTAATACGTAAATGCGCGTATATGACAAACAGTAGAGGACAACTACATGTATATGAAGAGGACCCACAGAAGCTGAAGGCTTACACTCGGTCCAAAGAACGCAAGTTAAACGTAAGTAAGTTAATGATTTCATAAAACAAATTCATTTTACGTATATTCAATGAAAGGGTTATAAGAGCTTATGTTTCTTGGCAATATCTTAATACACCCAACACTTTTGCTATGCACTGTACTTAAGAAACTTGTTTAAGGTTGCGACCTTCTCTTGATTGTTGTAAAGTAAACATGGTTATTGTTTCAAATATGATACCGGTTAATCCAAGTGCTCAGGTGACGCTTATAACTGGATTAATCTGGTGTGTGAATATAGGGCAGTGATAGCGACAAAAACGCCTACTTGTAACTGTGTAAGAATGGCTACCATAGCAGGGATAACTTAATTAAAATTGGGATATTTTAGGCAGAAAGCAGACCGGAGTAATACGCAATACATCTTGGCTTATCAATGATTCTAGGTTCAGTTTTGTACGAATCTACATAATATTGTAAGACCTACACAATATCAGCATCAATTTAATTTGCACATTTATATTTATTTTTTTATAATGTTCTGAGTAAAACCATCCACTAGAGATAGTGCTCGACCAATGTATGTATATAGGGAGCATTATAATGATAAATCCAAAGACTTTTAGATGATCATACACAATTTCTTTACAAAATTGTTTCATGAAACAATTTTGTAAAGAAAAATGTGTATGATCATCTAAAAGTCTTTGGATTTATTATTTATTTTTACGAACAAATACATCACAGCGTTGTATGATTATGTATATTCATTGAAAATAACAGAGACGGTGGACTGTTTAAGAACACACAGAAATTGAAATGGATTACTATTCATACATACAGTGCTCGAGATCAGATGTACTATGTGCATTATACTACTTAAAGCTTCTATAGGTCCCCTTTCCTTTCCTATTTTTAGAGAAGAGGCAGTAAGTAATACCTCACTGCTACCCACTACGTACATCTATGTAGACTAAGGCACAGAAAAGAATTTTTATTTTCCGTGAAAATTGGGAGGAGAAATAGGACGAAAGTAAATGCACTTTATTTGGGACTCCGTATACATGCTTGCGCCCAAGGAAATTTTCGAAAAATCGATCGTTTGGTGATCTTTTTTTTTTTTTTTTTTTTTTTTTGGGGGGGTGGGGGGGTGGGGTCATGCATTGAACATTTAAGACAAACTCAGGATCTGATATAATTAAAAAGATAAAATAAATAAATATACAAAAGGCTCACTTCGAGTCGTTTGAGCCATTTATTCATTTAACGATCTGGAACCATAATGGATTTCGGTTATTATCGCCGATGATCGGGTATTTACGGCACTCGGTTATTTCCGTGAAACGCACTTCGGAAAGATTCGATTTTGTTCTCACCTCGGTTTACTTTCTCATAAATATTAATATATATCGGCCGTGTAAGCTATTTAAAGTGTATTTTTCTGCATAGATAGAGATAATTCTCGTATTTCTCGTTGTTAGTAGCATGACAAATGCTTAAATATTATCGTTCTGAACACTCTGGCGATTAAACGTATACTAAACGTACATTCATTCCATTAGAATAGGAAATACATGAAAAATACTTTTTCATGTTGTATTCTATAAATAGCAACAAAAAAGAAAGTGAAAGTACAGCGAAATAGGGAACGATTTTATCCAGTTAATCGTGACGTTATTTCGGACATACAATAGTAATTCGTTGGAGCTGTTATGAAATCTCGTAGCTACGGCTTGAATCAGGCCGTAGTTACGATATTTTATGACAACACTGACGGTTTATCAAAACATAACTTTAAACCCAGTCTATTGTTAGCACAAAATCCATTGCTATTCACATGAATTTTCCGTGGTTTGTTCAATTTCAACATTTCCTTTCATAGGTATTTTGATATTTTCAGTAATTTTGGGGTTATCAAGGCTTTAAACGGTAAATTTAGGCATCGACAGTGGTGACGAACAGAATTACGTCAACTATTTTTGATCGTAAAGTTACGGAAAAAACTTGGGAAATTCTAATCTTAGCTGCGAACATGTTTTGTAAAACGCACTTAGGCAAAAAATTGAACTTCCGTTCAAATCTACGAAAATAATGCGCGTAATTTCGTTGATAAAACGGGGCCCAGATCACTGGTAGAAATAACAGAAAAACACTAAGAGAAATGAAGAAATAAGTGTTTAACTGTTTCAATAGGCCTACAATTGTTATGAATTTACTGATTTGGTTATAAAGAGCAAAGCACTGATATATCCTTCTCTTAACAAGTCTAGTTTTGACGTCCATTTTAGAAGTAATTTGAGAAAACATTGAGAGAAAAGAAAAGGTTGTTGATTATCACCAGTGTGTTATCATCAATATGTCCCTTTTCCTCAGTGTTTTCTGTTCTTTTGGACTGGTACAGTTTTGTTTTATTTGGTTTTTTTTTGGGGGGGGGGGATGGGTTATGTATGCACCAATACACTTGATTGATTCAAGATCTATACGAATAAATGCTTAAAACCAGGATTTGATATAGTATCAATATTGCGTCTTCTGTCTTGATTCTTTTTTCAATTATAGTCCAGTCACAATATAATGACACATGTTTACAAATTTTACAGTAATAAACAAAAGGTAATCATTGTTAATTTTCAGTTCAACGTTGCATGTATTGGTTAAAATCTTGAAGGTGTAAGGGACCTGCAAATTCGAACCATCACATGCAAATTTACAGTAGTTATGACTTTGCTATTGCGTTTTTTGCAAGGGTAAATTTTGTAAACATGTGCCATAATATCGTTAATTAAAGGACTATCAGTATGTAAAGACCCGGTAATCAAAGATACATGTTCGTGTAAGATTAGCTCAATTTAATTAAAAAGGCGTTCTTATACAGTAGTACATGACACCAATTTCAACCCTCTTCCACCCCACGAATCTTATATCATGGCGGAGAATCACCTGACATAATAGTTTCGATATTTGCAAACAATTCTGTCAAAAGATGACCGATTTGAAAAGAAGAATTTAAGCAGAGACAGCGGGAACACTCCATGACTTTGCTGAATGCCAAGGATAATCTTTGAAAAATCAGCTGATATAAAAAGTTATTGACGACCAACCAAAACTTAATCTGGTCGTTTTTATCACTTGATTTGTAAAAGAGTTACCACCCATCTGATATCGGGCGTTTTACACTTTTTTCTGTTTCAAACCGATTTCAAATTGGTCAAGTATTTACAAAATTATTGACGATTTCCTGAAATTTAGTGTCACATGATTCCCCACCGATGTATATAATGCCCTTGTTTTGTTAACAATAGTTTATGTAGTAACTACAGGGAAATCTGGCAATGAATATTTGATAAGAATAAGTTCTTTATATAAGTTACTATAAAAAATAATGTGTTGTTACATTTGACCTTACAATGAATATTTGATGGAATTGAATGACCTATTTTGGATAATTTTGTCCTTGTTTTATGCGCCCCTACTAAGTTTGAAGTCATAAAAAACCAAAATTTAGCGGTAACTTTTTCCCATTCCTGTTTTATTTGCACAAGTATAAATTAGAGATAATTTTGGTGTAGGTCTCATACCCTGCCAGTCAATATTACAAAAATTACAGATCAAAGAAAAATGTTCATTTTTCTTAATCATGGAAAAAATTCAGTCGCAAAATCATAAACCTTATGTATAATAAAGTGTTTTTTTCTCAATTTTGTTTTTCATAGTTTTGTATTTAGCTTATTTATGTTACATACATATCTGTTGTAGCATACCAGCTGAAAAATGTCAGATATTATCATCTTCTGGAAAAAAATATGAGATTTACGGAGTTGGTGCTTCCCCTTTTCCCGCCTTTTTTGTAAAAGGGGGTCAATAACTAAAAAATATATAAAATTCCAACATATCGGCAAAAATTGTTTTAAGTTTCATTTTACCTCCGTCTTATATCATAGAAATAATATATAACAATACTTTTTGTATTTTCAAAAGTGTCTATTATGGTTCCAGATCGTTAATGGGGCTCATTCTATATTTTTATGCTTCCGAACGGTTCTGGAACTCATATTTGTGCATGGAAAAACAATTAGCAATGCATAAAAACCTCAATCCCGGCGAAAAACATCTTTCCTTTGCTATAAATCAATCCTTTACAAGCGTGTTTACACATTCTATTTTTACTTCAAAACAAGACAAGGTCACGGTCAACGAGACGCACATCCGCGATATTAACACACCGTACAACCGGCTGTGTCGATGACTGTGACCTTATTTGCGAGGTATACGTGAAAAGGTTTATTTTGTACAAGCACTGAACATCTATACGCGTATTTATCAACTATAGAATACCAAAGATCCTTCGCTTATTTATAAAAGTAAATTCATTTGACCTACCAAGCACATGACATCAGATGCCGAATCTGTCTTCGCTGACTTTCTACGCAGCCGGTTGTACGGTGTGTTAAATTTCGCTGAGCACAGATGACGTATCTCTGACGTAATTGATTTTTGAAGGTTGGGCATATGTAGCCGTTACAAAACAAAAACAAGGACGACCAGCATGTTATTAATTGACTTGGATTTTAATACTTAATAAAGCTCGTGGAGTGATAACAATGGACATAAATGATCTACCTCTTCAGGTTGGTAATTTAATACGTTATTTCTGGTTTGTAATTATTGTGCCATTTGCATTTTCGACAGCCTAGCTCGTCCCCTTTTAATTATCAATCGGAGAAACATTTTTTAATTCTTATCCAACCTCCGCGTTCCTGAAAGGATTTCAATGAATCCTTCTACGATTGATATTACCTCACCAGAATTAGACTCGCCTTTGAAAAGGAGTGTATTTACCAAAATAATTATAAATACATTTCACTTAAAACTTCATTGCAAGCGGTCTGATTGAACAATGTGTCAATCATTACAAAAAGCACCCGGAGTTAATGTTAAATTTATACATCGTGCTTGAAAATAATAAACGTGTCCGCTCATATTAATTATATCTAGATCTAATATATCTTTTATTATTATTATCATTATCATTATTATTATTATTACTGATACATTCTATATTTCATTTACAACAAATTCATTACATTAAAGAGACATCTCACATGTTATTATTTCCTCATAAAATTTAGTTTTGTTTTTATCAGAAAGAGCATAAATTATTTTCTTATGAAAAGAATGAAAATTTCAAACCGAAGTATTACGCCACTTACGAGAAATTGTTTTTCTTTTTCTTCAAATTAAACGAATTGATGTATACAGCAGTCCAGATGTAAACGGAATTTGTCATTTTAGTTTCAACTTTAAAATGCATCTCTTTTGCTTATCAGCATCAATTTAGAAAAAAACTGATAACATTTAGACCAATCTTGGCATTAAAACATACATTAAAAATGAAATGGGAATGTCATGTCCCTTTAAATAGTAAATTATATTGCATGATTTTATTCATTCTATTGATAACCTAAAATGTTGTGGTTGTTAGTCCACGTGGTATTTTGTTTTGATTTTACTTCATTAAGGAGGAGTAAACATTAAGAAGTTAGCAGCTCAATCTATAAACCATGAGTAGAAACGTTAAATTTAAACAAAAAAAAAATGCTTCATTTCTAAACCGACTTTGATTTATTTCTTATTTAGATATACTAATATTAAGGGACAGAACGTGTTTTTTTTAAGTTTAATTCTGAACTTTTGCTCTTATTTCTTCCTCAATTGCTAAAATCGGCAACATAACTTAATTAAACACTAAACCGGTGAATAAAATATTCGTGAATCATTTTAAAGATCTAGATCTAATAATATTTTTTTCAAACAACATGAGAAATTGATTTCTATAATAATTAAAATTAACATGATTATGAATAAACCCGTATCTTCGATCTAACAGACTTGTTGGCCAAGTTTTTATGAGAACGTCGCATTTTTCTTTACCTAAAAACACATATTTCTGAGTTTCGGCACATAAACAGAAATAATGAAATATACTTTGTTTGATTATTAAACTTCGAAGAGCATGTTATATATATTTTATTTCATTATTTTATCCATTTTATGTCAAAGAGTCTTCTCTGACGGGGTTCGTACATGTGTCATGATAGCAGTTGCGCATCAGGACGTTTTTTTGCATTTAGAAATACATGACTTACCGCGGACCATGCCTCGGCGATGGCGTCTGTTGTTGATTTCATGTCACCACCGTCTTGTTCCATGAGGTTTCTCGTACATGTACTCTAGATATGTTCTGTCTTCAGAGATAATGTCCGGAATTAAGTAACAGTCACGTACAGTCCAGCGTACAGCCTTCTCAAACGTCCCCAGGAAAAACACAATCCAGTAATTCTTCGAACTTTTCAACTGATTAAATCAAGGTTGTCCTTTAGGCACTTTCTTGACAACTCTTTGAATAGTCTACATTCTATCCTAAACTGAAAATCTCTTTTTTACTTTTCATAATTTGTATACTATAGTCTATATAACAATTCTCCATTTTCACATTTATAACCTAAAATACCCATGTTTATATGAACATCTTCAAATCAAATATTTTATATTCGAATATCTCACAAATCGATATTCATTCGTCCAAATTCTTAAATTATCTCAACATAACATATATTATTAAACAAATTTAAAGAAAAATATGCCACTAAATATAAAATCAATACGCATATGACCCCATCCCCTTAAAACAATGGACTACTTTCAGTCAGTCACCCAGGCCCATCTTTCCGGTTTGATTTTTGTTTGATTTTCGCTATCAAATCGTCGATTACGTTTCAAAAATGTCGTAACTACAGCTTATTCAAGCTGTAGTTACGACATTTTTTAACGTAACTAACGAGTTTTTGTCTTGTTTGACAGTGACTTATAACGTTAGGTTTGTTCTGCCTTGACGCGGTGATAAGGCTTGATTTACAAGCTTTTATTATACCCGACTAATATGCAAACATTGTAGATTTTGTGGATTTTAATATGGGCCTTTCCCTTTCATTCTAACATGTTCCTGCAAATTAAAACATTGATTCGAAAAAATAATGCAAATTTTTAAAAGAGGAGGAATTGTGTTACTTTTAAAATTATGGTGATTTTTTTTGTTTCAATAGGAGTGTTCAATCAGACAAGACAGACGAGGATCGGAATGCATGGATATATGCATTAGAATTTTAGTATACTCCTTCCGTAAAACCGAAATATAATGACAAAAATTCTTTATAATTTTACTATGAATACCACATCCCCACTTTAGCATTTTTAAAATTGCCGTTGGTTGTATAGGGTAAAGAGCGCAAAGGGACAGTTCGTTTGAACATTGGCTAAATTTGTTTACTTTTGTGGTTATTAGTTGATAAAGCGGGAAGACTCTTCCTTTATATCAACGATAGAGGTTCGACTTGGTCCAGATATGCGATTTATTTGATGTAATAATGGGTCATAAAGAGACAAATATAGCAAACGTTTGGCAAATTAATTTGTCTAATTTCATCTTGCGATATGAGTCTATGTCCATTATTTGTCTATCGTCTCAGGAATGATTTTACTCGTAAATCCAGGGACTTACGCTACAGAGACTTTGTGACAATATTACGATTATTTAGTCGTACTATCCTTTGTAAAATATATTTTGGATTATGGTTTTTACCGTATGATTTTACGTCCGGAAGCCTTTTAGCGCATGTGCGAGTTAAAGGGATAATAGCTGTGAAAAAACTGTCTATTTGCCTCAAAAAAGGTTTACCTTTTTAAAGTATGAACAAAAAGATGCAGAAAGACCGTATTTCAAGCGAGTAACCATGCGCGGTTTACCCACAACAAGCGTATAATTGTCGGTATTCTCACATTTCCACGGCGCTCAAAATATGTTTACATTCGTGGCTAAATATAGCATAACGGGTACTTGTCACAGCCGTGAACATCCGTATACAGTCGGTTGATCATGTGATACACAGGAAAGTGTGCGTCACAAATTTAAATGAGTTCCCGTTATTTCATGAATGTTGCCCGTCACGCTGAAAAGGGCCTAATGGGAAGTCTATAAAATCAAATTTCGCGAAATGAACCAGACTCAACAGATGTCAATCATTTTTTGCTTCTGGAAAATGTAAATAAGGTAAGATGTATAAACCATTCTAGATTCAGAAAATAACCTTTGAATCAAAAGTTCCGATCCTAGTCAGTCTGCGCAGTCAGATCAGACTGACCAAGGTCGATACTTTCCACGCTTCCCATACGGTCCCTTTTAACATGACGGGTCACAAATTTGAAACATTTCGATTTCCACGGGATTCCAGTGCGTGCTTTCTTATGAATAATGTTAAACCCTTTCCCAAAACGACAAAAAATAACTGTTTCCATTTCCAATTGAAATCGGATCCAAACTGCAAAATAAATGGCATTGAAAATGTAAAATATTTAAGAAATAGCTTAGACAATATAAAGGCAAAAGGAGAAACTGCTAATAATAAGCATTCCTTTCTTTTGTCACGGTGGTTCCTCAGCTTTAGCAAATAGGGGCGTCCGAATCAGGTTTTGTATGGGAAAGGGTTAACCTCAAATTGTAGTAAATTGTTGTACTTAACCCTTTCCCATGCGGCAATAATTTTAACTTTTCATAAATTGGAATATTGAATGTTTTGTAGACGACAAAATGAGTATATAAACATAGGGTTTAGTAAAATAATGCTGGTGAAATATCTAGGCAATAGGGGGAAATGTTGGTTATCAGCGTTTCCTCAGATTGCACGAATGCTTTTTGAACTCTTTTTTAGTAAGGGCATTCAAACAAGGTCATGTTTGGGAAAGAGTCAGTGCTCATCCGTATTAACGTGTCCTGTCACGCTAAAGGTGTGCTTCTATGAAGTTAGTTGAAAACTGAATTTTGAGATAACATCTATCGGACACCAACCTCATTCGAATTTTGAAATCGGATATTTAATATATTATAGGTAGATAGGAAGAACAATCTTGATTCAGAAAACTAACTTAGAGTAAAAAGTTCCGATCCTGGGTAGTCTTTGCAGTCTTCATAGATTGACAAGGACTGGTACTTTAACAATTACCAGAAGATCCCTTTTACCGAGACAGGTCACATTTTGCAATATTACTGTTTATATTCTCTGACGTCATTTCAATGCGTGCACACGATTTGAAAATAAATTCCGTTGATTTTCGTATTTTACCGTTCAGAACTCGGATAATTCCGACTCGCACTTGAAATTGTAAACATTACCTACTGACATACATTGTAAAAGGGGGAAAATACGCAAATACACATTTCTGTTACAGGCGGAAAAGACTTCTTTCATAATATCAGATGATTAGACCTCGATAACACAAAAAAAAAAAAATTTTGTGGTATTTCTTCCTTTTTCACAGCTATTATCCCTTTAAGACTGCTACTACTTTGTATACCCCTATCCCAAACAAGACCTGGTTTTGACGTCCCTAATAGAAAAGGCTTGGGAAAACATTGAAACAAATGAAGAAACTGCTGATAACCAGCAGTTTCTCCTTTTGTCTCAATATTTTCTGTGTCATATTCTACACAAATCCTGTCATAAATAACTTTCATTTTGTCATTTGTAGCAGTTTTTGAAGTGGATCACCCTAAACTTTTGCCGTTTGGGAAAGGGATACTTCGTATTCCTCTAACGCCTTGAATGATGGCCAGTCTAAACTCGAACATGCGCTAAAACGGGAGGATAAAAAATCCCGAAAGGCTCTACAAGCCGGTATTATCAACGTTCGTACATGCGATGTCAACATAGTTGTCGTATAATTTGTCTTGTAGAAGGGAAAATCTTAGGGTATTCAATCCCTCATTAGATACCAAACACTTAAGTACAGAAATTTCATTTTTTACGAAAAACTGAATACGCAATGGATCTGAATGCAGCCGACATTAGAATCTATTTTCGGGAACAGGATCGGAGCGGATGTCACCCATATAAGCCCTTTCCAAAACGATAAAGTTATATGTAAATTCAGTAAAATTTTGCAGTAAAAGATACGACAGTAAGGTGCGAACCTAAACTTAAAATTCTTATTTCAAGGGGTAAAATATCAAGGAAAAAAGAGGAAAAATATTAAGGACTTATGAATGTTGATTGATAACATTTTCTTATTGAAGTAAATGTTTTCAAAATCCTTTTAATTTCACTGAAGGTCGGCCTTGTTTAGGAAAGGGTTAACAAGGCCTCTTATCATATTGAGTCCACCTCGTGTATTTGTACATTTCAAATTAAGTGGAAATTCTTCCGTTTATTTATAGTTTTTATGTTTATTTCAAGCTGCGATAAAAATAACCATTATTTTGTCAATTTCGGCACACCGTTGTCACTCTTCTTGGCTTGTAAGTAGCTAATGCTATGGTCACACATAGCCGGGTGACGAACCGGTTTTAGTTCTCATAAACCGTACACGGTTTTGCTACGGAATTCGGAGGTGATTTGCATACTCGACGGTTAAATACGGCAAGATAAGGTTTTTCAATACGGATTTCAGAAAGCAAGGTACGGGTTGGTAAGGGTCCATACGGGTCGACACGGGTAGGACTGAATATTATAAATATATGCAGCTGCGGGTCAATAAGGGTCGGTACGGATTAGGTACACAGGTCGACACGGGTCGACCCGGAATATGACACTTCCGTGCACGGATATTGAAATCAACGTGCTGACAAAATCATAAAAATCGCGGTCACACATAGCCGGTTTTCGACACGGGTCCACACGGAATTAAAAACCGTGTCAACCCGTTTCAACCCTTATTGACCCGTATCGTAACCCGTATAACTTCCGTGTGACTTTCGTGGCGATGATACGGTTTCATAAAATTTTTGGTCTTGTTCAAAAATCTAAACGGATTTCGAAACTGTATCACCACCCGTGTAGACCCGTGTCTGACGGTATTGACCCGCATGGACCCCTTTCAGCTAGAAACAAAAGCCGTATCTACCCGTTTCGTATGTGGTATTGCCTTTGCTATTATTATTATTATTATCATTATTATTATTATTATTATTATTATTATTATTATTATTATTATTATTATTATTATTATTATTATTATTATTATTATTATTATTATTATTATTATTATTATTATTATTATTATTTCTTATTCCTATTTTTTTGCGACGAAGAGTAGACCACTGTCGATATTATTTTGTTCGAGGGATATTTGTGTTCAGTGGCAACCAAAAGAGAAGCATCGATCCTGGCTTTTTTTGTCGGTGATTTTCAGTACTTTTATCACTAAATACAATTTGATGTTAAGACGTTGCTATGTCGGTGACGCGACGACGTGTTGTGGCAGATACCTTGCCTGTCAAGAAAACATCGATATAAGATTGTGCAACGAGCTAAAAATTGTCAAAATGTCGACGATTCCGCATTACCTCCGTCTGAATATTTCCAATCAAACTCTTTGTCAATCGGTCACATAAAAATGAGGCCTTTGCAGAAGCGTAGGTCATTTCTTTGTATCCGCGAGTAAGCATGTGATATGCACGTCGTCGAACGAGACCCGACCGGGAACACTATGCGGAATATCGAATAAGGCTCTGCGAGATGTCTACGACACAATTTCTGACAGGGTAAATGAGTCGAAACACTTCTGCGATATTTAAGGTATCCAAACCCTCAAAAGCACCAAAGAGCCAGAGGCGAAATTTGAAAAGTGCCAGTAATTCCTAAAGTGTGTTATATTTCCATTCCAAGTACAAACATAAGCATTTTGAATGGTTTAGAATTTTGAATTAATGCATAATTATTGAGATATTTGACAAAAATGTTCAAAATTACCTCCCTTGCATATGAATAAAGAGTAAAATAATATTTGTAAATTATTTTCTTCTTGAAGCATAATCTTGAAATCTGGCACGGTGAATCAACTTATGAGAAGTGTATTTACAAGTATGTGTAATTTGATGCATTTCGAATGGCTAGAAAGTGCTGTTTTTTTCAGGGTCTGTAAACCTTAAAAGTCGAGTAATCATCGACACTTTACCGACATCTTCAAACGTGAGAAAGCCACCGATTGATAGGTTGATTGTAACTTGAAAGGCTGACACCTCACGGATCATACAAAAATACTATTTTCGTCGGCAAAGTCGTCGATCAATCAACCATGTCTGTTCAAGTAATTGCCAAAAAAATCCCGATGTTACCAAAACCTGTCAATCACACAAAGATCGCTTACGTCGGCCGATGTGTCGATATATCGACGACGTATCTCGTCAATACTACCAAAAACCGGCCCGCGCCGTACCGTCGGCGCAATGGAGTGTGTATGGGACTCCTTGCAGTTCTCGTGCATTGTACCGCTAGACACGAGGTCATTATTCGGTACAAGAATGAGATACGGTATTCGATAGGGGTAGATACGGGTTGAAAAGGGTCGATGAGGTATGAACCGGGTTGCCGCACATGGAATTGAAATCCGTGTCGAATTTTTGAACATAGTCAAAACATGTTTGCTGCCGTATCGTACACACAAACCGCACACGGAATCTAAACGGGTGGCGATACGGGTCAATAAGGTTTGAAACGGGTCGACACGGGTCGACACGGTTTTGATTCCGTGTGGACCCGTATCGTAAAACCGGCTATGTGTGACCATAGCTTTAGTAGTATATTACGGTCCCCTTGTTAAAGTGTCTGTTTCACAGATATCCTCCTCATAGATGTAACAACCCCTACGTACAAAAAGCAAATGCGTACACATCGCAAGAACGTTCAGGAACGCAGATTTCTTATTTTTTTCCATTGAAACGAACACCTGACTCGAAAGTTAGCTGTATACCAAATAGACTCCTTTCCATTATCGTTTTAGTCCGTGCCCGTAGAACACTTCCGGTAATCCGAGTCTTCTCTGATGAAAGTTCGCTCTTTGATATTTGGATAACGCTATTTACATTAGAGCGCTGTCCCATTTAAAAACAAAAGAAAAATCTGACACGGCGACAGAGCCTGTGTCGGAATTGTCTTTTATTACTTGATGGCGTCACAATGAACGTAAATTCCAGATACGCTATCTTTAAAGGTATCTATGACCCAATTCGCACGCACATGTCCATTTTTGACAACAACTACCTCAATGCTACAAACTGTGTGTGCTTATCAAGTTCAAACTGCAGGACACCGCAACAGTTTGTATGCTACGTAGATGGTTTCAGACGTTGGGAATTTAAGCCAGGGTGCTAAAATCATGTAGGTTGGTACCAATTTTATTGTGGATTTTTGTATCTGGGCTATTGTCTTTGGTTTTCATGCATTAATTTAGGAAAAATCCTTACGTCTTAACTGCAGCAAGTGCACTGGTCGTGACGTCATGTAAAAATACTTACCGCGCCTACCATTTTCTATCCGCGACTTAAGCCTCAAATGTGAAAAAATATTGTTGCCAAATATTCTGACTAAGATAATTTAAAGAATTCATATTAATATATTTTTCATGCATCAAAATTATTTTTGTCGAATTTTGGACCCATATCTGTCAAATTAGAGCGGAAAAGTATAACCAAATCAACTGAATTGTATTCAAAGTTTATTGGTCAATGTCTTAAAGGGACATTTCATTCCGATTTCAATTTTTTAAAGTATGTCTTGATGCCAAGATTGGTTATTCTAACGAGTATAAATACTATTAGTTTTTTTTTAAGTTGTTGCCAATAAGCGAGAAACACGCATTTAAAGTTGAGACATAATCGATAAATTGCATATAAATCCGAACTGTTGTCCACAACAATTTGTTCAAATTTAACACAAAAATATAAATTTCTCTTAAACGGTGCAATATTTTGGCTTGAAATTTTCAGAATTTCCATAAGGAATTATGCTCTTTCAGATAAAAATAAAAGTAAAATTTATGACAAAAAATTCTGAAATGTCACTTTAAGTAACTTAAACGTGATTCTCGTTTCTTAAAGATGCTTATTTCCATTAGCATCAATTGGAAACTGGACGCAGTAGGAAAAGGTCAAACGCATTTGAGACCATGACCGAGAATGAACTACATGGAAATGATACATAATATATATACTATGTTGTCACTCTTATAATAGAAAAGTAGTAAATCTATATGAAGTCTCTCTTATAGGGTGACACACTGTTGAACATTACCCAGTTGTAGAATTCTATAATCATTTTGCCATTTTCATACCATATGTAGTCTACTAAACTTAAAAATGTGTAATACTCTTCACTAAGGCCAGATCAACGTACTTGTAGGCAAGAACGAACATGACATAGTATATGATTATATAATTTGCTTGTGTCATAATTAATACACGGAATCAATTCCACAAGAATTGGATTGTATGGAGTTTTACGTCCCACTCAACAGCTAAGGTCATATGGAGACGGGAGCTCGATTTATAGTCTCATCCGAAAGACTGGAGAAGCGGGGGGTCGAACCAGCGACCCCTGTGTTACAAGTCCAGCGCGTTACCACTGCACCACCTCCGCCCCTAAATTTCACAAGAACCGTTGGTACTCGAATGATAACAAAAGGTAGTTTCATTAGCCTGTAATTACAGGAGGTATACTTCAAGTATAATACATCTATACTCGTGTCAAGTACGTTTTCAAGTACCCATTTTCATTGATGACCTGAAAACTTGCAACATTTGAAATTGTATCTCTCAGCCTCTTTTATAAATATCAATACAAATAGCACGAATCCACAATTTCAACAACAAAGAAGCCAAAGTGTTGAATATTTGTTTTCTAAATAGGATATAAAAGAAGAAATAAAATCAGACGGAAACCGGAAATGATCGTACCGCCATTTTAATTTTCTGAGTGGATCGATAACTCGACTGGTTATTTGTTTATCTAATACATACATCCGTTTTCTATATTGGATCTTAATAGCAGTCTTTTGTTTAATTTGAAATTTGTTGCTAAAAGTATCAATATGCGTACAAATATATCGTAAAATGACCACAGAATTATAGATTTTAGGTTTTATTGTCAACCCCAATCTCGTACTGCACGGATCGTGTTTTAAATACCTTCACCAGAGCAAGTTGTGAAATATATGTGGTTAGGGATCCGTTAATTGAAGATATTGTCATCATTTTCTGGGTCGCTTGCGAATGCATGCTCGCCATTTAAATACAGGGATTGAATTCGAAAATGGTAAATGCAAATACTAGTCGCAAGAAACATTCAGTCCATACAAATATTAGTCGTAAAAACATTCAATTCATACATATTGTGTCAAACAGTCCTAGATTTCCTTGTAAATCTCAATCTTAATGCCGGTAGATTAGCAACCAATAACAGATAGTTGAAAACCTTTTAGATCTAATTGAGAAGCAGTATCTATGAAGACACCGGAAGTGCGCACTACGCATGACCGGAAGTCCATAGAGCTAGAATGACGATCTCATTACTGGGTGATCACGAATTCATTACAAGGCTACAGATTGTTGAACAGAGAAACCGACTAGAGTCCATTTTTATTACCCTTTCTTTAGCAATATCTGGTTTTGATGATTCAAACAGTTGCAATCCTGGAAAGATTGTATTCTATAGAAGAAATAGAGCAAAATGTTGGTGATCAATTTCCATTTTTACGTGAATGTTTCCTATGGCATCGAAAGAAAATTTAAAGGTTTTCTTTACATGTAATTTGTCGCCTGAAGACCTTTGGATGTCAAATTGTCGATGGTTTTCTTGTCTATGAAAGAGTTAAATGCAGATAATTGTCATCATTTAGCAGTAATAGGACCTCGTTCCATTCATATGCGTGATGTGAAACAATTTTACCCAGAATACCCAGGACTTCCGGTTCCAATGGTTTTTCAATTTAGGCTGATACAAACCCATTCATCATGTGTAATGCTGATGCAGACGTTTATGTGGAGCCACCACAAAACGGGACCTATTGCTTTTTTTCATCACTCAATTAAGTCGACGATGTGATAAAAGTTTCGACTCTTGGTTGGTTTTTTTCCAAGATGGGCTTGCGTAGAGACGGTCAACTGTGAAATACTCTGCCAGCAGAGTTTTGAGCCATTGTGCCACCATAAAAATTAGTAAATCGGGGGAAACGTAGCTGACTTTACGTTCTTCTATAATATTATTTTCTGTGATTTGTATATTTTCCTGTTTTTTTTAATTAAACCCTTCGTCATCAGAAATAAAATGGACTGACGTCTATATGTAAATAGATATACACAGTAATGTGGACAGCGGTCATTGTGCTCAAAGTAAGTGCCTTTTCACTAGACAACATACATTGTGATCTTGAAATATTTCTAAGGTAAATGTGACAAATCGAGAACTGATTGTGTACATATGCCAGCACCTACTAACAGAAATTCAATGAATAAAAATCAAAAACGTAAAGATTCGACATTACACGGACTGTGCAGATTAACAGTCTTACCACAGTATAGAAAAAATACCGCGCTTTACAGGGGCATAACATTACAATTTCATTTCTCAAAAGGGACATAACATTCCGATTTCATTTTTTAAAGTATCTCTTGATGAAAAGATTTCTTACTTCTAATGGGTAGACATGCTATCAGTTTTTTGAAATTGTTATTTATAAGCGATAAATACGCCTTTAAAGTTTAGGCAGAAATGGCAAATTCCATATAAATCTGAAATGTTTTCCACAACGATGTGTTTAATTTTAGCACAAAAATATATATTTCTCGTAAACGGTTCAATATTTTTGCTTGAAATTTTCAGAATTTTCATAAGAAAAGTTGCCCTTTTAGATAAAGATTAAAGTAAAATTTAAGAAAAAAATAAATGTGGAATGTCACTTTAATATGCCCCTGTTTTCTCACGGCGTGGCAGCTTATGGATTCATCTCTGTATAAACGTGATAAATCGAGAGCTGGTGTGTCTGTCACTTGATCACGTGTTACATGCTGTGTGCGTCTCCATGCATGTGACTGCAACCACCTGAAAGTATTCAGAATTGTGTTGTTTTAGAAAAATCCTGGTAAATTAATAATTCTAATTCTGTTATAAAATGTTTCCTCTTACTCTTGTAATGCTCTACTTTTCGACTAAAACCTCAGTGAAAGTGTATGTTTAGTGCTAGTTGCATGGAAAATACAAAGTTGAATCATTACTGTGGCTTCAAAAATTCATTTGGTCAGGAACAATATCTTTCAATTGTTGATGTGAACAAAATTAGATCATATATTTGCTCATTTAGAAGTGATTCGCATCCACTTATGATCGAAAAGGAGAGCCATTTCGGTATAACCAGAGAGTATCGTTTTTGTAACTTTTTTGCGACTCATATATTGAGGACGAATTACATTTTGTATTAATGTGCCCCCTTTATATTGATTTGAGAAAATATTATGTCGATCCGAAGTATACAAATTTATTAAATTATGAAACATCATTCTATAAGCTTATGTCATTAGAAAAAATAAAACTACTATAAGAAATCTGGCTATGTTTACTTTTTATGCACTAGAAAAGTTTGGAATCACAAGAAATATAACTTGATATCTAGCTACACTTTGTCTCCATGCGTTTTATAGATTGTTTGACTTTTTGTCAGGTTTTTGAATTGTTCGTATTGTTGTTGCTTTACTTTTATTATATTGCGTACTCTTACACACAATTAATTTTGTTTGTTTGTATTGTTAGATGTTTGCATATGTGTATTGGCCGTTGGCCTTATAATACAAATAAAATTTGGAATTAGGTTTATAATCAGAAAGCCGAGAGAAGAGATATAAACCATTTCACCTAGTATACGTGTTGTGCCGATTTTTAGTTTTTTGCCTAATTTCGAAATTGGGCATGCCTATTTTCGAAACTGGGCACGGAACTTTGCCTAATTTCGAAAATGGGCATCCATTTTCGATATTATGATTCAGTAAGTTCCGTGTGTCATGCAGAACTATTTCTGTCGATTTTTTTTGCAGATTTATTGATAATTGAATCAAATAACGCCCGAAATGTTGATATTATTTACGGTTTACTGCGACAGTGTGATGAAGAACTATTTCTGTCGATTTATTCTCGTTTTTTCCTCATCGCCAATTTATTAGTAATGGATCGAACAACGCCATAATGATTATTTTACGGTTTACTTTTATTTTTGATACTTCCTACGCACTCGTTGCTGCCGCGGATCCATGATTTCTATGATGGGGTTCGAATTAACAAATAGAGAGGTTTGTTTTCCAAGTATTATACAATTTTGACTGAATTTCTGCATTGAAATGAAATAATCAGGCTGCGGAGACAGTGACAGATCCAGAGGGGGTGCGGGAATCAAAAGAACCTCCTCTGAATCATAATTATTTCAATTTCATGTAAAAATTCAGTCAGAATTTTGTAATGATAAGAGAACGAACCACCTATAGGAAATTCGAACCCCTTAGAAAGTCTGGATCCGCCGCTGAGAGGGGTTTCCTTTGAACCTCGAAAACTCCCCCACCCATTGGATACGCTACTTTATTGTAAACGTGTACACCAGAATGTAAAAACTTCATCTGTGGGTCCCAGTCGATATCAAAATCTAGTCTATTTTAAAACGAAAGTACAGTGCCATTCATGGAAAAATCCGCATGCGAGAAAGAAATACGGCAACATTTTATCTGAATTTTCTGATAGAATTAGGTCACAGGATAAATGATGTCATCATGACGTTGCGAGGTCGTACTGTAAGCGGAATCATGCGTACTTATTATAATGATTATAAAAGTATAAGATCCATTTCTCGTTCTGTAGTTCTGGCCAGCATGGTGGGAAGGATCGGTTTGTTCGGCTGGGTCGGTCGCTTGTTCTGGCCAGCACATGGGAAGAATCGGTTTGTTTGGCTGGGTCGGTCGCTTGTTCTGGCCAGCATAGTGGGAAGAATCCGCTTGTTTGGCTAGGTCAGTCGATAGTTCTGGCCAGCACGGTGGGGGGGATCTGCTTGTTTGGATTGGTCAGTTGCTTGTTCTGGCCAGCTCGGTGGGAAGGATCGGCTTGTTCGGCTGATATGGTTGCTAGTTCTGGCCAGCAGGGTGGGAAGGATAGGTTTGTTCGGCTGGTTTAGTCGCTTGTTCTGGCCAGCATGTGGGAAGGATCGGTTTGTTCGGCTGGGTCGGTCGCTTGTTCTGGCCAGCACATGGGAAGAATCGGTTTGTTCAGCTGGGTCGGTTGCTTGTTCTGCCCAGCATTGTGGGAAGAATCCGCTTGTTTGGCTAGGTCAGTCGCTAGTTCTGGCCAGCACAGTGGGTAGGATCTGCTTGTTCGGATGGGTAGGTTGCTTGTTCTGGCCAGCAGGGTGGGAAGTATCGGCTTGTTCGGCTGAGTTGGTCGCTAGTTCTGGCCAGCAGGGTGGGAAGGATTGGTTTACTCGGCTGGTTTGGTCGCTTGTTCTGGCCAGCATGGTGGGAAGGATCGGCTTGTTTGGCTGAGTTGGTCGCCGGTTCTGGCCAGCACGTTGGGAAGGATTGGCTTGTTTGGCTGGGTCGGTCGCTTGTTCTGGCCAGCACGGTAGGAAGCATTGGTTTGTTTGGCTGGGTTGGTCGCTAGTTCTAGCCAGCATGGTGGGAAGGATCAGTTTGTTCGGCTGGGTCGGTCGCTTGTTCTGGCCCGCACATGGGAAGAATCGGTTTGTTCGGCTGGGTCGGTCGCTTGTTCTGGCCAGCATATGGTAAGAATCGGTTTGTTCAGCTGGGTCGATCACTTGTTCTGGCCAGCATAGTCGGAAGAATCCGCTTGTTCGGCTAGGTCAGTCGCTAGTTCTGGCCAGCACGGTGGGAAGGATCTGCTTGTTCGGATGGGTCAGTCGCTTGTTCTGGCCAGCACGGTGGGAAGGATCGGCTTGTTCGGCTGAGTTGATCGCTAGTTCTGGCCATCATGGTTGGAGGGATCGGTTTGTTCGGCTGGGTCGGTCGCATGTTCTGGCCAGCACATGGGAAGAATCGGTTTGTTCGGCTGGGTCGGTCTCTTGTTCTGGCCAGCATAGTGGGAAGAATCAGCTTGTTCGGCTAGGTCAGTCGCTTGTTCTGGCCAGCTCGGTGGGAAGGATCGGCTTGTTCGGCTGAGTTGGTTGCTAGTTCTGGCCAGCAGGATGGGAAGGATAGGTTTGTTCGGCTGGTTTGGTCGCCTGTTCTGGCCAACACAATGGGAAGGATCGGTTTGTTCGGCCGGGTCGGTTGCTTGTTCTGCCCAGCATTGTGTGAAGAATCCGCTTGTCCGGCTAGGTCAGTCGCTAGTTCTGGCCAGCACGGTGGGTAGGATCTGCTTGTTCGGATGGGTCGGTCGCTTGTTCTGGCCAGCACGGTGGGAAGTATCAGCTTGTTTGGCTGAGTTGGTCACTAGTTCTGGCCAGCAGGGTGGAAAGGATTGGTTTGCTCGGCTGGTTTGATCGCTTGTTCTGGCCAGCATGGTGGGAAGGATCGGCTTGTTTGGCTGAGTTGGTCGCTGGTTCTGGCCAGCACGTTGGGAAGGATTGGCTTGTTTGGCTGGGTCGGTCGCCTGTTCTGGCCAGCATGGTGGGCTCATTATTTTGAGTTAGTTATCTTCAAATTCTAAATGAAATTAGAACATATCAAATTAATTAACATAAGTATGCAGATCTATGGTAGATCTGTAGATCACATATATTTAGCAGATGAAAAGCTTCATAATAAATCTTGTTTGCTTTAAAAAGAACCATTTCTAAAATGCCGATATTTAACTTAGTGAAACTATTTCAATTTCGGTGGTTAGAAAGTCCAAAGCAATGGATCTAATTCAGGCTCCGAAAAAATATGGAACTGCAACTTTTTGAATAAATAAATGAAATCGAGTGTAGATATGATTTTTATGGCAATATTATCTATAAATTTGATGTCCTGCTGCACGTGTAAACGAATTGATAAAAGCAGAGGCATATTAGTTAATGTTTATCTATGCCTCTGATAAAAGATAAGATGCGAATTGCTTAGGGTGCGAATCAACTTCCGCGCAAACGGAAGAAGAATGTTCCGTATGTTCTGTTCGGTACGGAACTTTAGCTGTTCCGTACCGAACTTTTATTGGACTAAAAACGGCTTAAAATGATTTTATAAGTGCTAACTGTGATACCTCCCTAAAGACAGATATTTTGAAGATGAGTTCTGCACAGAAAATGGCCCGATATACCATAAAATAATTATAAATAAGCTATTTCGCCGAGTTTCGAAATTAGGCAAATGAGTTCTGCAGGGATTTCGAAAATAGGCAAAAACGAAAATCGGCACAATATTCATACGTCCACACAATAGTCCAAATGAAGAATCTTGACCAACAATGAATTAGAAAATCCCAAATTGAAGATGTACAACATGTAAATTATATACCTCTGAGAAGCAAATATGTTGTAACAGTATAATACCATGCTGAATTTATATCAATGTACAATGTCAACTATTACATGAAATACAAACATTGTCCCACTTTTTCTGGGACAAAACTCGTAGATATCAGCCAAATTTTCAGTTTGGACGCGCGATGGTTATTTTGTACACATGAACATGGTGCAGGAATGGAACGAACTATGTTTGAAAAAATTACGCCCATGACCCATTGCTGAACTGTGGTTGGTGCTTTTATAGTGTCTTGGCATTCACGGTATTTGTGCCCTTAAACAAAGAGACAACGGCATGCATACACACACTGACTATGAACATTGTTCAAAATAAGGTTACGATGTGTATGATATACATATAAACTATGACACATTATGAAACATAATATAACAGCCAATTATCAATGAGTTCATGATAATGACTTTATCATAAAGTCATTGGTACTAAGCTGTTATGTTTCATAATGTGTCAATATGGAAGGGTAAATGTACCAGCATATGGCATCACGCCGTATACAGATAAGCGAGTATCTCCATATGCTGTGTGTAAATATGAGCATCAGTTGGCCAAACATCCCGCCGTCGTTGAGGATCGATCTCGGGATAAGGGCATCGATAAATCGTTACACACAAACAGTCAGCTGGTGGCAGTGTTGGTATAGGATTTATATGAGCGTGTATCACTGACATGTCGTGCTGGTAACATAATTATGTAACGCGTGATAATACGGGTTATCAAAACATATCAAATTAAACTTTTGATTGAATTTATTAATTACTTTAAAGAGAAGAAAAATGGCTTCATTTTTTTTCAAAACAAACATTGGTTTTGGTATCCTTAATAAAAAGGACTTGGGCAAACATGGAGACAAACAAGCATTTTCCTCTTGTTCCTCAATTTTCCTGTGCTTTATTGTACCTTTATATAACCCGTTTTGCCATCTGCAGCAGCCAGGTACAGGTCAACCCGAAGTCAATGTTGTTGATGGTGTATGCAAGAAAAAAGGAATATAAGAACGATGTAAGAGCAAAACAATGGGAATGAAACGCCACTTGATTTATACTATCCCATACAATATTGGGTAGGTCAGTTTGAACGTAACATCAGCTGTGACTGCTTAAAGTCATACACGGCCTTGATCGACACAGTCATGCGACCCATAAATGACCTCTTGAAGAAATTCTACAAAAAACAAGATGCGGCGAGGAAAGTAACGCAAGGGACTATGTTACTTCAACAGCCCAAACTTTCCAAACCACTTTATTACAGCAAATGTCACCATGGATTGTAATTGCTTTCACTAAGCTCATACACAGCTTGATTGGCGTCTATGCAAAAACACAATCCGAAACTTGCAGAAGTTTGTTTTCCTGATCATGATCAATATAGATCTATTAACCATAAAACATAATACGCACTAGATATTTGTTTTAGATACAGGCCTACAACATTCAATGGCATGTTTCGAAGGACAACATTTTTCTCCTTCAAGTTGACGACGCTTCCTCAAAGACATCGACAGACACCACGCTCGGAAAACGTCTCGCCGCTAAGGCATTTTTAACAATCAATTGTTTCGCATAATATAGTATATTTTGAAAATTCTAGACATGCCCGGACTACCCTTCTTTATTAAGAGCGATTGACGCCATTGACCACTGGCCAGAGTATTGCTTATAGAATCGTACTACATATAGCTATTCTCTGCAAATCGCCCAGTCTAACAAGGGTAGAGCATTTCGATATGAGACAAATTTTAGTTTGGTTTCTAAGCATATTTTTTTCATATTTAAATTATCAAGACTTTCTCACAGTGTTGCAGACCGCGCTCTTCAGAATGTCTCAGCGCTCAAGCCTTGTTTAACTATGGATTGTTTCACACGCTATAATATTTGTAAATATGTTACGTGTCAACAGCCATAATACTCGTGATGGACGGCGCTGACCACTGCCGGACAATACCGGACATCTCCGGACAATGCGATTTCTTTATTGGCATGTGTCAAGCTGGTCAAGAGCACCTCGTTACACAGTTTTATGGGCGTCGCAGCAAATTAAACCAAAATCAATAAAACGTCCTGCGACTGTTTGAACATCATTCATGCGTAATTGATCGATTTTTCGTCGATTTTCAAAATGATCATTCCACCAACTTTATTTCCATTTATTTGATTCAGTTTGTAATTTTAAACGGTCATTTTATTATTCATTTAACGAAAAGCAAATACACGTGACTGTTGGACCATTTGTTTGCATTTTTCATCTCACGACCTCTGACATGCTCCGCGATTAACTCGCGGCCTTTCATTAAGGTTGGGATCAGTCAAGCCAGATTTATTTTGATGCCAATTCAATATTTTTCTCGCGCATATTGGCAATTTGAATTAATTTGCTATCGCTTAACGGCTCAGTCGTATTTAAGGAATATTCACCCATTGCCATTTGATGAACAATTAT
Source organism: Fragum sueziense (assembly GCA_963680895.1). Classification (NCBI taxonomy): domain Eukaryota; kingdom Metazoa; phylum Mollusca; class Bivalvia; order Cardiida; family Cardiidae; genus Fragum; species Fragum sueziense. The sequence goes on along the minus strand of OY804593.1, from coordinate 82,354,319 downwards.
AGACGAGGAGGATACCTAGCAGCTTGATGGATAATTTATTTGTGCTGAAATATTCAAGCCTTTCTCAGGCGGTCAAAATTGGACTATTATGAGTCTAAAGCTGCTACGGACGACAGTTATTATGGGTTCTAATAAACAAGGGCTTTGTCACAATATAGGCATAGCACAAAAATCTTCAGGCAAGATAAAAGATAAAAGAGACATATTGGAAATTAATCACAACAACGTGTGCCTACATGTAGTCTGAACAGAACCCATGCTGCTGTAAGTCCGTTTGTCTACGATTGGGAACCAGTCCTCGTTAAAGAAGCATTATCAGCATTTCTCATTTGCTATTGTCTGTAATTTCTGTCAAATCTCAAATCGAATTAAACATAATGACAAAACATACAAAAGTTTCTCAAACAGAAGTAACAAATCGTCAACAGCGTAACGTGTATGGAAGCTGAATGAACGATTATTTGTCATGCTGCAGCAGAAAACTGTCAGTTCTATTGTCATGACAACTTAATCCATGGTGATGAACGGTTATAGGGGGCAAGACGATATGACTTAGCCAAACAATTAACACTTTCCCATATGGTTTAATTTCAGACTGATCCAAATTGAAAGATGTCTAATACGAGAAACTCTATTACAAAAAGGACATACATGTTGTATGGTAGGCCTATATTATAAAAGTATATACTAAATGGATGCAAAAGGAAAAAAAGGATTCTCCAACGTTTACCAAAGGAATCTCTACCAAGAAGTGGATACCAGGGCTTGCTTCTTGAGGCAAAGGTTAGATGTGCGTGGCTGCCATTATTCGCGATTTAATATGATCGATGTAATTCCGCACAGCTTATTCATTTATTGTGAACATATAAATGATACTAGTAATAATTCTTCGAACGATAACAATAACTGACCAATAACTGACCAATAACTGACCACCGGCTGTTAGATTCACATTTATTGTGGAAATGTTTATGTAGACAATTATTATCCAATCACTAGCCACAACGGCTTGTCGTGGCACACAGGGACGAATGCCGCAGCTTATTTAGGACATAACCAGTAATCTTTTTGATAACCCATTTTTTCGCCAAATTCCAGGGGGGGGGGGGTCACGACCCCCTGACCCCCCTCTGGATCCGCGCATGATTTTGGAGCAGTACTGCATTTGAGCCAAATAGTTTAAAGAAAATGGATGGAGAGAATGCAATATTTGCTCACATTGAGGACTGAACTTTTGTTTGTGGTTATATCTTAGTTTAACTTTGATATTGGGATGGATGTTGTTGGCGTACACTGCAGGCAATATGGAAGTCAGCTGTACTTCCTGACCATGTTCCAACAGCCGTCATCTATGAAGAGCTTAATTTAATGTAGTCCATCCCTAATGAGATTCGCACGACGTCGGAATTGTTCGGGCCCGATCGTTAACATTCGGCGGTGGAACTCTCCACCGCCGAATGTTTTCGACCGCGCCCGAAATAGGTTCGGATACGTAACGATACCGCTCGGAAAAGCCGATGTTTTATGTATCTCAAAATGGCGACATTACGGGTATTCTACCTTAAATAAATATGGCGTTCTTTCAGATTGTATACTATCTAGTGACTCGTTCGCGTTCATGTAAATGCGCCTGAAATGTAATAATGTTTTTTCTCCGGTCTCTATCAAATGACAATTATAGATCTAACTTCTTTCAGGATATAGTCGAGTTTTTTTCTCAACACACTCGAAGGCATTCTTAACAAGAAAAAAATACATCTGTTTCAGATCTAATATCGCAAGTTTGTCTACCATCGGTTTGGAACTATGTATTGGATAGAGGCTGTATCTATGATGTTTATATCGCGTATAATATACTATTCAAACTCTATCTGACTAAGTGTTGGCTAGCGGTTCATTGGAGACGGGGTGTGGCTATGTATAGACGTCACATAAACTAACCGGCAGTCTAGTTAAAGCTAACTATACACTGCAATTTCATTGGTCCTAAAAGTAGGCTGAACACTAAAGTCTATGTGCATGTAAATTGTTTCTATAATATAGAAACCCTTCAGTACCAAAGAAAGCAGATATACAAGTAGAATCTATATTTTCTTTCCTTAGTACTGAAGGCTAGAGGGTAACAGCATTAATGCTAACTTATTTTGAAATTTCAGAATTAGCTGTTTTCCAGGAACGTAGACATTTTAAGGGATTAACAGAGGCAAAATAGTCAAAATACGTATACTGGTACGTTTGTCCATTAAATACCTATTATCTCGCTAAAGTGGAGATCATCCCGTGGTAACTCTAGTTCGAAAACAGGACATGCACTTTTTAAAAAGTACAGAAAGGTTGGTTTTTCTTGTAAGGTGTATGCCTATACGTATGGTTTTTATTGAAACAATGTTGAAGAATACGATCGAATTACGAGGGACGGTCGGAAAGTAGTTGGACTTTTCGTGCTGCTGTCTCTCTATTTGCAACAGTATAAACACATTATATATTGGTGGAATCTACATCCATTTGCCAATAATGTGGTCAGTTTATTTTCAAAGATAGTTGTATATACAATATTCTGTCCACTTATATGTGATAGGGGTTTTATGTATCATAGGTTATTTGTTAGAGGAACAGCAAGGGTAACCAAAACAAAAGAATATTTTAGTCATTTTAATCGCGAACAAGTAAGGTTTTGAACTACATTATCACTTAAGATTAAATAAGGGTTTATAATTCCGATCTTGGGATAAAAATCAGTCAAAGCAGTAATGGAAATGAGCTGATTCACCACCCATGAAAAGATTTAGCTGTTACCTTCGGTTGGTAGTCATGTTTGTTGCTTTTTGGGATTCGCGAGGATATATAGTTACTCATTTCATGTCAAATGGTAAAAACTGCCATTGCCAAGTACAATTCTGAAGTAATTCAGAAAAATTTAAGAATAAATGCTGAAGTAAACGCGTCCCAGATTAGCAAAGAAAACTGTTTTCTACTTCACGATTACGCACGCTCCCATACCACCGCATCTACAGTGGCGATTATCAACTATTACAAATGACAATAGTTGTTTTACTCTTCTTATAGCCCAGATCTCGCCCCACGTGACTTTTATTTGTGTCTAGAACTGAAGAAAATCCTTGATGGGAAGAAATTTGAGACCAGGGGCCTTTGAAACCGGCTATTACACTGTACCTAATACAGTGGGTCTACGTCATGGTTAATTGTGAGAATAATAAAGCTCCTACGAAGATGGCAAAATGCATAGATTTAGAGGGACAATTTGTTCAAACAGTGCAAAGAGAATTTGGTTAAAAAGGTAAATGGTTTTAAAGCTACTATTTCCCAGATTTGGACCCAAAAATTGTCAAATACAAACGAAATGTACACTTTTTAAGCTTTATATGACCTGATTAAATGATTACGAGAAACTATTGAAGCAACGACTCATTTTTTCGCAATTTGATACCAAATTCATGAAGCGATGTCGAAAGTAGGTCAAAACAGTAGGACATGCGACTTTCTTAAATGACGTCACAACATACATGATGACGTCATATTGAAATTTAAGTATGAATCTCGTTTGAATCATGGTCCGCGCTGTATGCGCATGCGTAACAATTTGAAAATAATTCTAACCCCATCAGTGATGGGGTTGAATTTAGGCTTGGATTCTCCCTAAATTCAGCTATCTGTCTTGTAATTTCGGCTCATTCTCTGTCTGAATCGCATATTATTAACCATCCCGAGGTGGTCAACACAAAAGTTTTGCATATTTTTTCAAAAAATTTCATTTTTTGCAATTAGACCATCTGTTACCGTCGCCCTTTAAAGAACTAGTCAAAAGTCCAACTACTTTCCGACCGTCCCTCGTACATTTTATGGTTGTTAACTTGTTATGTCAGAAGTTTTGAAAGTAGGCTATATATATACGCAATATATTGTTGCATTTAACTCGGGCATGACCTCGGAATTATTGACATGCCCCGATGAGGAAACCGTCTACCCGGAAGTCACGTGATGTTGGTGTCGCGTGCAGCTCTTTGTTGTCAGTTCTGTAACATCCATTACTGGGGCATAGTGTTACATCGGCGATTATTGAAAACAAACAACGCAAAATGTGTTTAACCTCCAGTATTTGCTGAAGTAATATAATAAATAAATTAGCTCTGTTCATGACATTAGAAAAAAAGTATCGATGGGTTTTTGATATGACGATAAGATATGGAAATAGATTTGAACGTACGATGAATTATTGTCAGAATATAACCAATATACATACACAGAGAAACACAAAACGCACGCAAAGAAACATCTCTGAATTTTATTTTTGTATTTCTTCCAAATATTTTTGCATTTTTTCTAGAGTTGCCATGCATGTTTCGTTTGGTGATTCCATAAACTATTTATTCGTATCACTGTATGTAGGCTATGTCATAGTGTCAACCTGTAAGGTTTAAGATTTTTGATTATAGATGCTCTAGCAATATTTTCGATGTCATCTTTATAACTCCTTCTACAACAGCAATATTTAAAACGGTACCAAATCAATAGATGTAACAGATGACAATGCAAATCTGATATTGTTTTTGCCCTTAAGAAGTTCTAATTTGTGTACACACAGGTTTTCTAGGTACAAGAGAAGTAAATGTTCTATTTTCTGAAATGTTGTTTGTATCATTACCATTAGTATCCATTTTATGAGAGCCTCATCTGCAATATAATTTATTTACCAACGTTGTATAATGTCTATTAAGTCTGGTAATTGTGGATTACAAGAGTCATCAAGCTACTTGTAGCACCACATTCTGTTGCATTCAAATTGACATTGCAAATTAGACAATTAAAAGAGATTCGTATTCACGAGGAAATTCTCTGCTTTATACTCTTTTTGTAATATAGAATTTTGTTGGAATTTACATGCATGTTGTTGCCAAAGTTTCGGTTATTATCATGATCATCCTTGGCCATTTCGTTATAAGAGATAGGATTTGTGAGTCGCAATGGTGGTCGTTAAATGAACGTTTTACCACATTTCATCCGTTTACAATAAAGACTACCGACCACCTAAATCTCACCATAACTTGAGATAACATTAAAAGACTAGCCCAGGGAACATCGAAGGTGTAAATTAAATTACCGGCGGATTTGTAAGAAGAGTTGATTGAATTTCCACTGGATCTAAATCACTGTTAATCCGCCGTGAAATAGTGTTTTGAATGGCTATAGCTTTGTCATTTGGTAACTTTTTTCTGAAATAAGACTGCCTCAATGTGCCGAGGCATGGGGAAAATGCTGAAAGAAACGATAAAGATTTGTTGTATTTCACGTATAAATACATGTACACAAAAATTATACAAACAAACGGATACCATGTACATAATAATCATAGTCTGGTCAAGATTTTATGGCACATGTTTACAATTTTTACCTATGTAAGTTACAAGGGGAAAACGTCTTTTTTCAATACAAATTTGCATGTGTTGGTTTGAACCATCTCATGTGAAATTACACCGGTGTTTCGTTTCAACTTTTGTTCTTTACATAAGTAAATTTTGTAAACATGTGCCATAATATCTCGATCGTACTATAGATTTTTTTGAATGAATGTCGGAACTCTGTGTAAGTCATGCCTTCGAAAGGATTTTTTATCCGGTGTGACCAGTATCAATGATGCCCTTCCTGGACAATATATACAGGCTTTCCAGGATCGAAGCTGTCACTTCTGAAGCTGTGCATTAATAATTCAACTGTTTGGGAGTGTATGTCAGGATTGACTATTTTCACTTTATTATTTGCAATCGGTCTTTAATTCTTTTGGTCGTTTCTGGAAAAGCCCAGGTTTTGACGGCCCTAAAATTGGCATCTTTTGAAAAACAAAAATGAAGCAAAAGAAGAATTGTCAGTAACATTTTCTCCTTTTGGCTATTTTGAACGCTGAAACTGACAAAATTTTACCCACTTTTTTATGCAGCCTTCTATGACTTTCACCTTTTTTACATGACGTGATCTAAATCCCCGGATTACATCAAACGTTTAACGCTTGATTAGGGAGCACACGTCTTAGTTAAATTACGTCTTACTCACCCGTAAACAGGTATAAATGGTCAAAGGCTTCAATGATGGTCCAACCTCCTAATGTATTTTGCACAGGGTTTCTTAGTGGACGTAATCGGAATTGTAATACCACTCTAGATTTTAGACAAAGGACAGAAAAAAATGTTTAACCCATCACAAAACGGCAAAAATTAGACTGTTCCAAATTCAAAGATGTTGCAGACGACAGTTTGAATTGAATGAAAACATACATTTTTTTGTCTTCTTGTGTAGAAAATATTGTGGGAAATGAAGAAATTGCTTGCCACAAGCAATTTCTTCATTTTCCACAATGTTTTCCAAAGCCATTATCTTTTAGGGAGTCAAAAAGAGTCACTGAGAGGTAATGGGTTAAACACGCTGTCTTCGCAAACAAGATCTAGTTTTGACGTCCCTAATAGAGAACGACTAGGAAACATTTAAACAAAAACAGAGGCTTGTAACATGCATTTCCCGTTTTGTCTCAATATTTCATATGCTATATTATACACAAATCCTATCTCAAAGAACCTTTACTTTGTCCTTTACACCAAGTTTAGAATTGTACCACCCTTAGTTAGAATTTGTCGTTTTTGGAAAGGGTTGAAAAGGGCCTACTTACTTACTTAGTTAGTATAGATATGTATGGAGTGTTCGAGCAAAAGCATGTTCTGATACAATTCCTGGTATGAAAACTCCACAATGAAAAATAAATAATGGAAAAATGGCAGTACAGAAAAAATAGTTGATCATCAGCATGTTTCCATTGGCTTAATTTTATCATAGCATTATAATTTAATATTAGTTGATTTCATAAAAATCCGAGCGTTTTGATTGGCTAAAAAATTTTTTTCATAACTCCATGAAAAAAAAATGACATTGCCGGAACTTCTTTCGGAGTCAACAATATGGATAAATGGATGTGCCCTATACAAATCGGCATATTACGTTCGTTTTGAGTAGTAAACTGCAAGTTTTATCATTAAATCTTACTCTTAAATAGATTTTCTAGTTGAAACAAACTCAATTTTAAAAAGTTATTGCTTAAAACGCACTTGAGAGGATGGAAAATAACGTTACGACGACTGAATTCGCTGTAAACGACGTTGCAGTTACGCGCGTTTTTTATGACGTCATTTAAAGTTTTCGTCACGGAACGGCACGTGCGTAAGATCTGAATACCTTGGCAGCGGGCAGATATCGCACATCTGTCCGCTTCTTTGAACATAGTCCGAACGATTTCTCATCTTTTTTAGTCGCAAATATTACTATTTACGGTAATAAAATGCATTATTAAATTATAAGGAATGAATGCAATTTAATTTTTTTCATGCAGGTATGAAAAATAAAATCTAATCACACTTTTGTATGAACGGCTTCGCGAATTCATACAGTGTGATTAGATTTTATTTTTCATACCTGCATGAAAAAAATAAAATTGCATTCATTCCTTAAATAATATATAATAAGAGCTTTGCGTTTTCAGAAATTATACTTTGATAGTCTTCGAAACCTTTCATTTAAAGTTTAGAAGACCATTTTTGAGTTACATTTCCATGTATACGATCATAGTAATCACGGTGGGGATTGTGCATGATGGGATGGATAACGACTACCGACAATAGGGAACGATTTTATCAAGTAAACCGTGACGTAATTTCGGACAAATAAATAGTATTTCGTTGGTGTTGTTATAAAATCTCATAACTACGGCTTGAATCAAACCGTAGTTACGAGATGTTATAACAACACCGACGGTTTATCAAAACATAACGGTAAACTCAGTCTATTTTTTGCACAAAATTTGATGCCAACTCGCCTCGCTTCAGGTAAGACATTTTGCAATAACTCTGTTATTTCTGTATCAATTTTCAAGCGGTTTGCTGCATGTACCCCGCCTTATCGAGCTCTTTCACCGGATGTATGACATATTAGATAACTCATGATACTTTTTCCGAAACATTGTCCAACCCGACCAGAAAGCGAAATGGTAACGACTACGGCCAAATTAACCACGCTTCAGGTAAGAATTTGTGCAATAACTTTCTTATTTCTGCGTCAATTTTCTTACTGAGCCCTTTTCTCAGACGTATTACTTATCGGGAAACTCCTTGTACTTTTCTCAAAAATCGATCCCAACCGACTAGAAAAAGGCCCTAGTTTTTTGTCGTTTTTCTGGTCGGTTGGGATCAATTTTTGGACAAAGTACTAAAATTCTACAAACAAGTCATATATCCGAGGAAAGAGCTCACTAATGCGGGATACATGCAACAAACCGCTTGAAAATTGGAGCAGAAATAAGAGAATTATTGCACAATTTCTTACCTGAAGCGAGGCAAATTTGTCCGTATACTCCATATTAGTTATCCTTCCCATCATGCACAATCCCCACCGTGGTAATATCGATCAGCGGGAATGAAAATGAGACGACAATAAATATCAATGGAGTAAGATGAAATTGAAATATTTTCGACACAATACGTTCTAAAATATTTCCCAAGTAGAAAAATGGAATATGATTTTCAGATTTTTAACCGTTGTTAATAAAACGCTCTTTATAGTGAAAGGGATTAACCCTTTCCCAAACCAAGCTCTGGTTTCGGCATCTTTTGTAAAGATAGCTTTGACAAAAATAAGAGAGAAAAAAAAGGTTAATAACCAGCATTTTTCCTTTGTTCTCAATGTTTTACGCACAAGATAATGAATATACTGTTTATATTAAGTAAAATTGATTTTGTCTTCTATATCATCTTTAGATGGGATCAGACTAGAAATTTCTCGTTTAAGAAAGGGTCAAAGTGTATCCAATAAAATTTCCCTGAACGTTTTATTATTACTTTTTATCTTTATAAGCCACGAAAGAAAGTCAATACAACGTTAAATAGACCGATTAAAGCCCGCATAAATGACCGCCACATTTATTGCCATATGGTCATTTGACCCTGCTCCCAAAATGAATCTACGTCCAAACAGAAAATAAATTTTGATATCAAAGTCAAATGATCGTTTACTTAACCCTTTTCCAAACGACAAAGATTTGAGCAGTCCAATTCAAAAGTTGCTACAGGCAACAAAATGGGTAGATCCTATTTTAAAAATCAATACTGGATTTGTGTACAGTACAGCTCAGAAAATATTGAGGCAAAAGGAGAAAGTGCTGATTATCAGCACTTTCTTCTTTTGCCTCTATGTTGTCCCAATGTTTTCTCATCTATTAAGGACGTCAAAACCAGGTCTTGTTTTGCAAAGGGTTAAAGAAATAAGAAATGGAAACCAGACCATCTAAATCTAATCCCGGCCCAAACAAGACCTTGTTTTGACATCCCATGTGTAAATTTTCATTCCTGTACATTTTCTGTCGAGAGTTCAACTCGGGACCCATAAATCGTGACTAGTGTTTTGTCGCTTTAGAGTTTATTGTAACACAATTATTTATCTAAATCTTAACCTATTACCAGACGAAAAAATAGACTGGTCCAAATTCCAAAATGTTGAAGACGGCAATCTAAAATGAATGAAATTGTTTGTTTGTTTTTGTTTTTGTTTTGTCGTTTGAGATAGAAATATTCTAGGAAATGAAGAAATTACTTTTCAATAGCGATTTCTCATTTTCCACAATATTTTCAAAAGCCTTTGTCCTTTTGGGAGTCAAAAACTACCATTGTGGGAGGTATTTTGCAGATCTCGCCTCGTCTAAATCACGGTGATATTGTGCATCATTGGATGGATAACGAATACGGACAAAATAATCTCGATTTTGCAATAACTTCCTTATTTGTGCGTCAATTTCCAAAAGGTTTGCTGCATGTACCCCGCCTTACCAATCTCTTTCATCGGATGTATGACATATTAGATAACTTATGGTACTTTTTCCAAAATATTGTCCCAACCGACCAGAAAGCGAAATGGTAACGACTACGGCCAAATTAACCACGCTTCAGGTAAGAAATTGTGCAATACCTTTTCTTATTTCTGCGTCAATTTGCATGCAGTTTGTTGCATGTATTCCGCCTTACCGAGCCCTTTTCTCAGATGTATTACTTATCTGGAACCTCCTTGTACCTTTCTCAAAAATCGACCCCAACCGACTAGAAAAAGGACCTGCATTTTTTGTCGTTTTTCTGGTCGATTGGGATAAATTTTTGGACCAAGTACAAAGATTCTACAAACAAGTCATATATCTTAGGAAAGAGCTCAGTAATGCGGGGTACATGCAACAAACCGCTTAAAAATTTACGCAGAAATAAGAAAATTATTGCACAATTTCTTACCTGAAGCGAGGCAAATTTGTCCGTATTCGTTATCCATCCCATCATGCAAATCTCCACCGTGATAACTATTTGCTAACAAGACGCGGTTTTGACGTTTCTAATAGAACAAGCTCGGAAAAATCATTAAGGAAGAAAAACCGCTGATGACCAGCAATTTCTCCTTTTGCCTTAATGATTTCTGTGTTATAATGAATACAAATTATACCTTTATCAACATCCATTTCGTCGTTTGCATCAAGTTTTAAATAAGAACAGTCCTAGCTTCTGCTGTTTGAGAGAGGGTTAAACCTTTCCCAAACAAGATTTGGTTTTGACGTCCCTAATAGAAAAAGGCTTGGTAAAAATATAGAAACGAAGAAGAAATTGCTGATGATCAGCAGTTTCTCCATTTGATTCAATATTTTCTGTGCCATACTTTACACAAATCCTATTTTTGTCATTTGTGGCGGTTTTTGAAATGGATTACCCTGAGATTTTGGCGTTTGGGAAAGGGTTAAAACATGTTTCATTATGGTATACAGAAACATGGTTAGTGGTGAGTAATAGCAATGAATTTTGTGCTAAAACAGACAAGGTTTAGCGTTATGTTTCAATACACCGTCAGTGTTGTTATGAAATCTCGTAACTACGGCTTGAATCAAGCCGTAGTTACGAAATTTTATAACAACACCAATGAAATACTGTATGTTTGTCCGAAATTACGGCACGGTTTGCTGGATAAAATCGTCCCCTATTGTAATCATATTAGTCAGCATTTTACGGAAGATTTGTATATTATGGTCGTAAAAACTAGGAATTATTTGGGAAAACGTTGCTCAAGGAATACTATTTCTTGTGTCCCGCCTAATTAAAACATCGCACCATTAAGGTATACAGAAATAGGGGTATTGATTGGGCCCCTTTCCGTGTTTCGAGTGCCTTGTACCCGACTTGAACCCCTAAAATCTGTCCAACTCCCTTTTCTACCAAACAGGGGCCTTCAAATTCCCATTAGCGAGCATTAGAGGGAGGGGGAACCCTTTCCCAGACAATTCCAGGCCATAAAGACCTAATTCATAAATATAAAACATGGAGAAAAGATCTTAAAAGAAACAAATATTAAAAATAAGAAAAGAAAGAAAAAAAGAAAATGTTGATAAGTTGATAACCAATATTTTCTCTATGTGTCTTATAAAGTACATAAATCACATCCGAATTCGTGTCCATTTTGTATCAGTTTCCAAATTGAAACAAAAAAAAACTTCGTTTGAGAGAAAACTAAACGTGGGTTGGCGGCCACAGTCACAGATGGCAGGAGTAGTGGTCATTTCTTGACGGAGAAAGTATTAAAGAGGCTCATTCTATGTTTTTATTCTCCCGAACTGTTCGGAAACTCATATTTGTGCATGGAAAAACAATTAGCAATGCATAAAAACCTCAATCTCGGCGAAAAACATCTTTCCTTTGCTATAGATTAATCCTTTACAAGTATTTTTACTTCTAAACAAGACAAGGTCAATGTCAACGAGACACACCTCCGCGTTATTAACACATCGTACAACCGGCTGTGTCGATGACTGTGACCTTATTTGCGAGGAATACGTGAAAAGGTTTATTTTGTACAAGCACTGAACATTTATACGCGTATTTATCAACTATAGAATACCAAAGATCCTTTCGTTTATTCAGAAAAGTAAATTTAGACCTACCATGCACATGGCATCAGATGCCGAATCTGTCTTCGCTGACTTTCAACGCAGCCGGTTGTACGGTGTGTTAAATGTCGCTGAGCACAGATGACGTATCTCTGACGTAATTGATTTTTGAAGGTTGGGTATATGTAGCCGTTACAAAACAAAAACAAGGACGACCAGCATGTTATTAATTGACTTGGATTTTAATACTTAATAAAGCTCGACGAGTGGTAACAATGGACATAAATGATCTACCCCTTCAGGTTGGTAATTTCATACGTTATTTCTGGTTTGTAATTATTGTGCCATTTGCATTTTCGACAGCCTAGCTCGTCCCCCTTTAAAAGGTATTCCAACCCTAAAGCGATTCACGTGACGTCGAAAAGTTTTCGTGCAACATCGATAGCATTCGTTACGTACCCGAATCTGTTCGAGCGACGGCGTAAATATTCGGCGGTGGAAAGTTCCACCGCCGAATATTTACGACGTCTCCCGAATACTTCCGCGTGAATCTCATTAGGGGAGGACTACCTTAAAGTGCGTGTCATACCATCTGTCTTTTACTCATGTTATATAACCAAAGTCTACGTGCGATCAATGTTGCTTGACAATCAAAGTATCGTATAGATCTGCAGATCGACCAAGCTATAATTACGACGTTTTAGAAGTGGTACTTCGCCGGTAGTTAGTACGCCTACGGATATATGCCATTTAGGAATGTCTATAAATCTGCGCCATAAATATCAAAATACTTTCTACATGTGTTCTTCTTTCTATCCATATTAGACCGGATATGCATGTATATACATGTAAGTAGCAATGTACTGTTTGTCGACCAAACCGTAAATGAGAAAGTTGTTTTTAAAGCTGCTTCCTCAAACAGGACCTACTTTTGACGTCCCTGATAGATAACGTCGGTGTAAATGCAAAACCTCGTATGTCGAATTTTGCGATTTTTAAAGTGCAAACTTGTGTGTCCGGTTTTGACAATTCCCACAGGTTTTGAGATATTTTTACTGATCAGTATTAATGACACAATCATTATTTGTGAACAATATGACCAAATTTCAAGTAACATATTTCAGTTTGGGAAAAGTTATTACACTTTTTTCCCTCTTCTTTAAAATTTTCCGAAAACGAGATACTGGGTTTTGCATTTACAACGACGATAAATACTTTGAAAAATTATCTAGGCAAAAGAAAAAAATGTCGGCCACCGGCATTTTTCCCTTTGATTCCATATTTACTGTTCTTTATATGCATGCATCAGTACTATCGCTTTTTTTCAACATCCAATTCGTAATAGCCCTACTTATCTTTCAAAAAATTGAAATATTTGACCTTTGGGAAAGAGTTAAGTCGATTTTTACGCAAAACGACGATATCCTTCATCAGATGGGACTTACTCTGACTATAAACCAGGTCCAAGCATCAAGCAACAACCGATATTCATGGCGGGGAATCACATGGCAAACAATTTCAGGAAATCGTCAATATTTCGTTAATACTTGACCCATTTGAATTTGGTTTGAAGCAGAGAAGATAGAAAAATGCAAGGAATTTCCTGGATGTGTAGATATTTTAAATCGGCTGATAAAAAGTATATTGACGACCGACCAAAAATTTGGTTGGTCGTCAATAACTTTTTCACAGATAATTCATAGAAGATCCTTCACATTCAGCAAATAACTGGGGTGGTCCACCTTCTCTGCTTAAAATAATTCTGTCAATATATGTCCGATTTTAAAAATATTTAAAGCGGAGAAGGCGGAAAATATGAAAGAAAGAACACGCTTCTAATGCGTATAAAATTAATATTATTTTTTAAGCTGTTGCTGATAAGCAAAAAACGTGCCTTTAAAGTTGAGGCAGAATTGACAAATTCCATATAGATACGCTGTGAAGAAGAACAAGGAAAGAAAGATAGAAGAAAGAAAAGTTGAAATGATCGAATAAGAACGATTTACTGCATGTTAAATACGTTTAACTCTTTCCTCAAGCAGTAAAATTTTAGACTGTCCCTGTTTGAAAGCTGCTTCAGACGATAAAATGGACGTTGGTAAGACGGGAATAGTGTACAACATTTCACAGACAACTTTCACGGTGAATAACCACGTGACTTAGAATTTCTGATAATCGTCAATAACTTTGTCAATACTTGACCAATTTGAGCTCGGTTTGAAGCAGAGAATGTGGGGAAATGTCTGGAATAACCTGGACGCGGTGGATTTTTTTTATTAATCAACTGATGAAAAAGTTATTGAAGATCAACCAAAATGTTGGATGATCTTCAATAACTTTTTTATCCGTTGATTTTTTAAAAAAAAAATCAACCACATCTATCTAATGCGTAGCGTCATGCCCACATTCCCCGCTTCAAACCGAATTCAAATCGGTCCTGTGTTTACAAAATTATTGAAGATTTTCTGAAAATATTGTTTCACGTGACTTTGTCCCAATGCTTCCCAAGACATTTCTTCTCTTCTAGGGACAATTACCAGACGGCAAAAGTTTGGACTGTAACAATTTGAAATGTGTTGCAGACGACAATTTCAAGTTGATGAAATCTTAAGAATAATTCCATTTTGAGTTAGAAAACATTGTGAAAAATGAGGAAATTGCTTGTCACAAGCGATTTCTTCATTTTACACAATGTTTGCCCAAGTCTTTTCTTGTGAGAGAGTCAAAAGGCGTCGCTGTACAGTAATGGGTTAATTTAAACAGAAGAAGGAAGATCAAACATTATATAAAATACAACTCGTTCCTTTGTACGTGATTCTAGGCTTATCTGTAACAGATAAAGGTAAATTCTTTCACGACCCTTTCAAATGATCATGCAAAATTGAATATATCGTCGCTTTTCAACAAAAAGCTCGTATCTGCAGCTTGTTTTAAGCTGCATATACGAGGTTTTTATTGAAAAGCAGCAATATTTAGTATCCTTGGGTCATTCGTTACAAGCACTATTTTTTATAAACTACTAGGAAATTCAGTGTCGTTTATATACTTAACCGATTTTAAACCAATTTGTTCAAGATCGTCCAATTCTAATGCCGTGTTAGCAACCTTCTTGTAATCCACGTAGCATTGAATGGATTTTGTAACATAACAGTATGTAGTCCGAAGGAAACAGGGCTAAATCGTCGCTTTTCAACGAAAACCTCGTAACTGCAGCTTGTTTTAAGCTGCAATTCCGAGGTTTTCGTTGAAATGCAGCGGAATATACATCCATGAGATCGGTTAATATTGTCCTTCACTGGCTTTAAGGACAGATCCTCCAGTTGTTACTGCGCAACTTACTGCGCATATCCTAAATAACGAGATAAAGCTGTTTCAGTAATTGGCCTTTTTAGCAAATGTATTTTTTACATTTAGTTAATGTTTGGTTGATAAATGACAAGACCCTTTTCGGTTATTTCAATTTTCTCTGTTTGGTCAATTAAAGTGTAATAGTACTCGGAAGGTACATTTTGCTTTCTTTTATGCGTTCAACATGTGGCGTTAGCGATAGGAAACGGAGCAACAAAAGCAAAGTGGTGTCTTTATGAGCTACTCCGCTTCAGGTGGACACAACAGATGATGCTTTTTATTATCTAAAGCTGGTAATAAGGAAGAAAATGGATAAAAATAGTGAAAAAAAATCGGACAGAGCTGCAAAAAGTAAACCAAATTTTATTTATAACTAAGAAAAACGCTTGGTTTGACATATTTTTCTTTTTTTGTTTTTGTAGGTATGACCAAGCACTATGTCTATACCAAAAAAGAAAAAAATCTTACAGCTGGAATATTTTTTATTATCAGAAACGTTGCGAAAAAAGAGCAATTTCAGTCATTTTTGAAAAAATGTTTTACTAAAAATTTCAAAATCATCACTAAAATTTCCCAAATTGATACTCATTTAGACAGAATAAAATATATTGAACACAATAAAGACTTATTTATGTAATCCTAGTCATTTCGAACACCTTTTTTGTGGGTATTTAAGTGACACCTCATTTTTGCAATTTTAGACAAGAGTAGTCTCCCTTGAAATCCAATAACTTTTTAATTCGCTTGGTGACCTATAGTTTTTAAGTCATTTTTTTACTTCTCATATATTTAAATATCAGTACAGAAAAAATAAAAAAAATTCTTACCGTAGGAAATAAATGGAGGATCTGTCCTTAAAGGGGTTTTCGCATACAGCCGAAGATTTGTTGGTGGTGGTGTTTCTCCCAAAGCAATATAAAATGAAACATTAGGATATTTAACCCTTTCCCAAACAAGACCAGGCCCCAGTTTCTCGAAAAAACTTAAGTATATTCTCATGAGTTCATGCTCAACTTCTATTCAATACCAATCAACGTTGATTGGTATTCAATTGAAGTTCACGTGGATTTCGTGCGATTTGAGCACGATGCTCAGATTTGAGCATGAGAAGATACTTAAGTTTTTTCGAGAAACCGGGGCCTGGTTTTGACGCCCGAACTGAAAAGGCTTTGGAAAACATTGAGACAAAAGAAGTAAATGCTGATAATCAGCATTTTTCCTTTTGTCTCAATATTTTCTGAGTCACTTTTAACCTAAATCCCATCTTTACTAACATCCATTTTGCCCTTTGCAGTAGCTTGCATATTGGACTAGATCTATCCTGAAATTTTGCCATTTGGGAAAGGGCAAAACCTTTCCCAAACAAGACCTGGTTTTGACGTCCTTAATAAGAAAGGCTTGGGAAAACATTGAGGCAAAAGAAGAAACTGCTGATAACCAGCAGTTTCTCCTTTTGTCTCAATATTTTCGGTGCCATATTTCACACAAATAGTATCTTTAATAACATCTATTTTGCCATTTGTGTCAGTTTTTGAAGCGGACCATCTGAAATTTTTGTCGTTTGGGAAAGGGTTAAAAGACTTAGGCTATAATATTATTTCAAAACTCATTATTAATTTAACTTAAACTTATTTGTTTATGCATAATAATCTAATATAATTATATTATATGAATATTTTCGAAGAAACCAGGATTTCTGGAAAATAGCCAAATATAGCTTATGGTTTTTAACAAATGCTGAATTCGATTAAATTTTTATTTCAAGGTAAGGGACAAATCGTTTGACATGACAGTCCACCTTTGATGTGCCTTTGTGATCAAAAATCGGAATTCCTACAGGATGAATCGTCCTGATTAAACCAGTATATCTGTCGGAAAAGTAACCGGTCAACAAAAACCAACAATATATACAGAAAAGCAAAAGAAACTATACATCTTAATTTCATTTTGATTTATCAAAACTTAATAACATCTAGTGAAATTAATTGTATGATAGATATACGTTTGCCATTTGGCATTACAAATATGGGGTTGGAAGAGAGTTTTCACATTTTCTTGATGTTGCTATTACCGTGTCATTTATAAAGGGGTCAAATTTAAAAATCCAGGTAATGTTTTATCCCCTTTATTCGAATAAAGATGATCCAAATTTGTTATAAACTTTACCTAAAGTCAATATTTGTGTGTCCCTAGTTGCAGAATTGACTGAAAGAAATCACTCTCATATGGACAAGATCAGCCGTCTGATCTTGAACTATTGAATTAGGAAACAATTATCCAGTGAATAGTTCTCCAATTTTTACACGTTATTCTGTACACACGTCTTATACCGCCTATACGAAACTAACAAGAAACTGTTTCCTGTCATAAAAGTGGGGGCTACTCAGTCGGTTTGTGTCAAACGTGTAATATTTTGGTCAAATTTGAGCGATGACCAAAATATTACACGTTTGACACAAACCGACTGAGTAACCCCCACTTTTAACTATTTTCATATTTGAATTATCTGCCCTTGAATTAAAAAAGATGGCCAATTTTACTAACAAGAGGGGCTTGTTAGTAAAATTGGCCATCTTTTTAAATTCAAGGGCAGATAATTCAAATATGAAAATAGTTATCTAAATTTTGTAAGCGAGATTCATTGTGGCAAGTCTGATTAAATTCTGTTTGAAACTGTAGTTGCGCAAATGAGAAAATGGGCATTTTTAAAATAAATTCAAGGATAGATAATTCAATAACGAAATGAGTAATCTGAATTCCGTAAGCGGTGTGCACAACTAGACGCCATGGAGATTCGTTGTGGCAAGATTGATTAAATTCTGATCAAAACTGTAGGAGGAGTTGCGCACACAAGAAATTGCTAACAGGCGGACAGCCAGACAGACGGATGGACGGACAGATAGGCGGTCGATCAGGGCCATAACATAATACGACCCTTCGGGCGTATGGAAAACAAGGGCCCCGTCTGCACAATTATTGTCGAAACTGCTGAAAAAGGATGTTCACCTACTACGCACTTGTACATACAAACAAACTGCAATAATCTCAGGTTTACGACATACCTCAATTTGTACATTTAGCAAACGATAAAATATTTATCTTAGCAGAAACTTCCCAAAACAAACCCTTTTTAAGGTTTCTACAAGAAACGGACTGTGAAACATCGAGACAGTCATGAGAAGAAAATGAAAAAAAGGAAACAGCAATTATTCCATTTTGCCACATAATGTTACATATTATACGAGGGTTGATTGATAAGTAGTGAGCCTCACATAGAAAAGGTCAAGCAAGCATGTCCATTTTCAGACCCTGTATTCTCTGGCTATATAAAGGTGTGTCATTTTTTCGGTTCATGTTGGAGAGGTAGCACTCTTAAGTAAACCGGGCAAGTGACTTTTGCAAAACGGACAATGTTGCTGAAAGAGCAGTGATTAAATATCTGTATAAAAAAGACCATCCATGCAGATATGGTTTCAACACTGGGGGATGATGCCCCTTCGTATGTTACAGTAAAGAGATGGGTAGGGGAGTTCAAGCGTGGTAGGCAGAGTCTTGAGGACGACGTCCGCCCTGGAAGGCCTGTCACCGTTGCAACACCAGAAATGGTCAATAAAGTCCATGATATTGTTATGACTGATAGGCGGGTTACAGAGAGATATATAGCCAGTAAAACTAATATTTCACAGGAAAGAGTTCATTCCATTCTCACGCAAAATCTCGAGATGAAAAAGGTCTCTGCCCGCTGGGTACCAAGGCTTCTGACAGTTGACCAGAAGCACGCTAGGCGCACTTTGTCACGTGCTAATCTGAGTCTTTTTAGAGGCAGACCCAGATAACTTTTTGCAGAGGTTTGTGACTATAGATGAAACTTGGGTCCATCACTTCACCTCGGAGTCAAAACAACAGTCCAAACAATGGAAGCACCCTGGCTCAACCCCACCCAAAAGGCAAAGACTGTCCCATCAGCAGGAAAGGTTATGGCTTCGGTTTTCTGAGATGCTGATGGCATATTGATGGTAGATTATCTACAAAGGGCAAAACAATTAATGGACAGTATTATGCATCACTTTTAAGGCAACTGAGAGAAACCAACAAGCTCAAACGCCATGGAAAACTCAGCAAATATGTACTGTTCCACCAGGACAATGCCCCTGTTCACAAATCTGCCATTGTCATGGCTGCCATCAATGACTGTGGGTTTGAACTAGTAGAACACCCGCCTTATTCTTGCTCCATCAGACTTTCACATGTTTCCACTGTTGAATAGAGCTATTGCTGGTACTCACTTTAAGTCAAACAAGAGACGTTTGTAAAACATATATGCCCCCTCAAGGGCCTACATTTGATGTGGGTCAAAGTCCAAGGTCAAGGTCACAAGGTCCAATGTCATGGTCAAATATGAAAGGTCTTGGTAGGAGGTGTCCATGTGTGAAATATCAATGCTGTATATGTGAAAGGTCATGAAATATAGGTCAGGTTAAAGTTTTTAAAAGTAGGCCAAATGCCAAGGCCAAGGTCGCAAGGTCCAAAGTCATGATCAAATGTGAAAAGGCTAAGTGGGAGGTGTCCATGTGTCAAATATCAAGGATATATGTGTAAAAGGACATGATATATCGGCCAGGTTAAAGTTTTTCAAAAGGAGGACAAACTCCAAGGTCAAGGTCCAAGGTCATGGTCAAATGTGAAAGGTCTTGGTAGGAGATGTCCATGTGTAAAATATCAAGGATGTATGTGTAATAGGACATAAGATATAGACCAGGTTAAAGATTTTTAAAAGTAGGTCAAACTCCAAGGTCAATGTCACATAGGCAAAGGTCATGGTCAAATGTGAAAGATCTTGGTAGGGTATATCTATGTGTAAAGTATCGAGACTGTATAGGTAACAGGACATGAGATATAGGCCAGGTTAATACTTTTTAAAAGTAGATCAAACTCCGAGGTCAAGGCCCAAGGTCATGGTCAAAAGTGAAATGTCTTGGTTGGAAGTGAGCATGTGTGAAGTATCAAGGCTGTATGTGTAAAAGGACATGATATATAGGTCAGGTTATTTTTTTTTAAAAGTAGGTCAAACACCAAGGTCAGGGTCACAAGGTCCAAGGTCCTGGTCAAATGTGAAAAGTCTTTGTCGTAGGTGTCCATGTGTCAAATATTAAGTCTGTATGTGTAAAAGGACATGATATGTCAGCCAGGTTAAAGTTTTCAAAAAGAATGTCAAACTCCAAGGTCAAGGTCACAAGGTCCAAGGTTATGGTCATAAGTGAAAGTTCTTGGTAGAATGTGTCCATGTGTAAAACATCAAGGCTGCATGTGTAATAGCACATGAGATATAGGCCCAATTTAAATTTTTTAAAAGTATGTCAAACTCCAAGGTCAAGATCACAAGATCAAAGGTCATAGTCATACGTGATAGGTCTTGGTCGGGGGTGTCCATGTGTCATATATCAAGGCTGTATGTGTAAAAGGACATGATATATCGACCAGGTTAACGTTTTTTTAAAAGTAGGTCAAACTCAAAGGTCAAGGTCACAAGGTCCAAGGTCATGGTCAAATGTGATAGGTCTTGGTAGGAGGTGTCCATATGTGAAATTTCAAGGCCATCTATGTAATAGGTCATGAGATATAGGCCCGCTTTAATTTTTTAAAGTAGATCAAACTCCAAGGTCAAGGTCACAAGGTCCCAGGTCATGGTCAAATGTGAACGATGTTGATAGGAGGTATCCATGTGTGAGATATCAAGGCTGTATTTGTAAAAGGACATGAGATATAGGCCAGGTTAAGAATTAACCCATTACCACACACTGACTCTTTTTGACTTCCCACAGTGTTTTCTACCCCAAAAGACAACAAAAAATTAAATTTTATTCAATTGAAATTGTCGTCTGCAACATCTTTGAATTTTGGTTAACCTAAAAGTTTATCGTTTGGTAATGGGTTAAGTGTGAAAATCAACAAAGAGCAATAACTCAAAAAATTGATCGGCAGAGTTACGGTTCTTGTGCACTGCACCTCTCCATAATGAGATCTCTCCTACTATGAAGTTTCATGGTTCTACCTTTAATATTTTTCGGGTTATTCCATATATCGACCGACCGACAGACCAACTGACCGACCTACCGACAGACCGACCGACACTTGCAAAACAACATACCCCATTTTCTTCGAAAGGGGGCATAATGATGACGTCATACATGCAGTGGAGGCCTTTCTGAACGATCAGGGAAAGTTCTACAAAAGTGGCATTGAAGCCTTAACCCATCGCTGGCAAAAGTGTATAGACAAAGAAGGGGATTTTGTTGAAAAATAAAATCGTTTGACAGTTACAATTCAAACCTTTCTATGTGAGGCTCACTATTTATCAATCAACCCTCGTATGATGCATAAATCCAATCATTGTCAACATAATATTTTTACTCACACAGCAACTCTAGAATTGGCGCAGTCTAAATTGTTTGGAGTTATTTCAGTGAGGACGATATGCAACAAAGCTGTTAAAAGGGAAGTAACCGTAAAATTCCTTTTAAATTGTCCACCCACAGTTACTTTTCTTTCCAGTATTATCTCCGGGTTTCGGTTAAAAATAGCATGTGACGCGTAAGCTATAAATACATTATGGTTATCTGCTTATGCTGAATACGCTAGGTAAAACATATGAGAAAACGGGAACCGGGTAATGATCGTCTCTTTCTAAAATTAGAATATTGCACAATTCAATGAAAATCAACCCTGATATAAATAAAAGACGGCTTTAAGCCATATTCATCAATCAGTTTGAAGTATAGACCCGGAGCAGCGTTCCAAACGTGAAAAATGGTTCAGAAATTCGGAAAATTTGGAGTTCGCTCCGGGAATTCATTTAAGGCTTCAAACAGCAAATATTTACGACGTTACAGGTAGGCCTAAAATTTGAATTTATTTGATTAGGCTATAATTATAATCAAAACATTTTACATTGTGAAAGAGATTTCCATAGTAGGCTAGATTTCGATAGTTTATGTTTAATTGATTGGTGATATTTGAAATTCATACAAGACAAAATTTTGACGCATAGCATCAAAGAGGCCGGCAATTTTTTGGTAGCCATCCATGAAAATTTTGCTGAAGTGATGTAGTGATTCAACCATGTCATGCTAATTATATTTTTCCTTTTTTTGTTGAACTCACAGTATCAAGACCCCAACGGATTTATCGTGGACTTGCAGTAGCAATTATCTGATTGCGTATTGTTTGTTTACAGTTCAAGTGACTTCTACTTTTAAAATGTATACATCCTGCAAGTCCCGCAAATTGCCATGTTAGCTCATTTGGGTGACCTCAAGTGCAATAATAGACTATGCTGCCTTTAGATATCTCAGCGAATGGTCCTGCACCACCTACACAAGTTCACATTGCCATGGTTAACTTAAAACAAATACCAGCTCGCATAACCATGATTAACTTAAAAATACCGAATTTTTAACAACGAAATTGAAACCTATTGTTCTGAACCTAACTAAATAGTAAATACATGTATTTGTTCATTGCTTTACTTCAAAGAAATGGATATTTTGTTCATGTAACTGACATATTCTTCTGTAAATCCGTGTTTTTTGTTTTTTGTTTTCTATTTTTTCAATTGTTTCATTGTTTGATGTAGAATTTGTTAATATTTAAAGGTGCTCTATCTCGAATTTTCTTCGAAAAATCAACTTTAAAACCATTTGGTGGTCATTCGCTGGGTCATTAATAATATTTTTTTAAACAATACACCTTTCAAGCTCAATTGTACTCCAATGCAATGAAATTCTCCTTTAAAACGAAATGCCGGAGGGTTTTTTTCTACAAAATACCGCTATTAATTTTATAGAAAAAGTATTTCGCAGGACTTTGATGATGTCATTCTCAGACACCCCTCCAAGCGTCTTCTCACGTGACCACTATTGATGTATCGATCAGCGTTTTGGCAACATGATTCGATTCGTGTCAGCTTCGATTAGGACTACCTTTCACCTTTCCATCGCCCTGTTTGATCCCCGATAAAGATAGACATGAATCTAAATCTCCTGTCGTTTGGATTTTGATTTCTTCTATAGTTCGCGAAAGATCCTTTGGCACATGGATAAAACAATACATTATTTATATTTAGTGGCGTAATGACTAAGCAAATTTAGGTTGATAGGTAGAGCGGTCAGTTTTCAATTATGGAGCCGAGTTCGAATCCAGCTGTCTGCAGATTTTTTCATACTTTTTTCCTAGTCTTCAATGGCTATTAGCTTCGAAATTTCATTTGCTAGGCAGATGGCAGCTTGTTTTTTGTGTAAAAATACAAATGATGGACAAAAAAGAAAAGAAAAGAAAAAAAGACAGTAAAAGAATCGCCGAAACCTAGGATAGAACTCGGATGTCCTGTACAGCACACATACCGCTCAATCACTCTACCTAAATTTTCACCGTATCTACGTCATTACTTTATAAGAGTTTTATTGTGTTTTATACAAAAATGTTGTGTTTACATCAGGGCAAAATGTGCAAAGTGAGGAAAATAGATTTGAAAAACATGACAAACGATTTTCATTTTTCCACGGATTTCCCTTAATTTCGGCAATAACTATCTTATTTTAGGTTCATTGTTTGTCTGAAGCGCCTTCCGTTACTAATTCAAAGGTGGTCAATATAAAAATCATGCAATTAATTCCATTTTTTCCGGTTTTTTTGTGTGTGTGTGCAATTTGACCAAGCGAGGGACTGCAGCTTTAATACAATGCAATAGTTGTATTTTACTGACTAAAGAATTACAGATAGTATGATTTATCTAAAAAAAAAAAAAAAAAAAAAAAAAAAAAAAAAAAAAAAAAAAATACAGCAACTTCGTAATAAGGTCATAATAGTTATTTTCATTGCGAGATGAAAGTGTTTATTTATGATTTTTTCAACAATTTGTAAACTTCAACTTTAAATTGATGCAGCCAAAAAATTCAATCCTAGTCACTTGTGACTCGTGCTGTCAGAGTTAATTCCCTTTTTTGGAGAAGGTTGTTCTCAGCCATCTATTGGCATTCTGTCAAATCAGGCTGCTTTTATGCGTGATTTTTTATCATAATGAAAAGAAAATGATAGCAAAAAAGTTAAACGCTTTAAATGCGAAACATATTAGAAAAATAAACGCACACAAAAAGAAATCAGATTGGATACCTAACTAAAAAGGACAAAAGTTCCTTTCAAAAAAGTAGTTGAGAAAAAGTTGACACAAGCGAGAGTGGGTTTTGAACCCGCAGCCTAGAATACAATTATATCTGTGTGTACGAGCGGCTAACCGATCGAGCCACGGCGTTCGGTTGAGAGTCTAAACAAATTACAACTTATTTATCGGGTCCTTCAAGGGGCAGTAACCCAGTATATCGGGTCCATAGAAATACCGAAACCCTTGAGTATTTCATGATCGGATGCTTTCAACAGAGACGTTCACGTGGGATCGGGTTAAGTGCCGGATTTGCTTCGCGTTTCGATAACTTCCAAAGCTTGCCGATAACGTTTAATAGATAATATATCGACATTCTATGTACGTCTCGGTTTTTGTGCATTCCAGTATTTCTATGGACCGTGGTTAATCTGATAGTCACGTGATCGGGGGCGGTCAGTTATTGAAATTGGAACGATAAACAAAAGCGGTCAATTTTGCGATATCTTTGCTCGCAAAGAAGCAAATATTTAAAAATTATAACTTGCAAGGTGAAAGTCAATTATTGACTTACAAATTAGTCAGTTCTACACCAATATGTCGAAAATGTTCTAATCGTTAGCCTCCCACATCCTACATGTCTAAATCGAAAAAAGCATTCCAAAGAAGGCCGGCTTCAAGAGCCGGCCTTCAATTAAGTTTAAATTGATTCTTATATAACATTCATAGACAAAAACAACACACGGTTTTACAATCCAATGAAATATATGCCTTCAAAGCTTTGCGAGAAAAGGATAAAAACACGACGATTTAGATTTTTTTTGTCGTCTGCAGGAACTTGCAATTTAAAGTACCAGTGTACGTTTTTTTATTTGTTAGCAAAAAGTCAATTGTAGATGATTCTGACTAAAATGGATGAGCGCATAGGCCTTAAGGGGGAATGCTCCAGTTTCCTAAATTTTTTCCCAATAATAGAATTTATTCATATTTTGTATGTTGAAATTACATGTTATTACCAATTGAAAAATAAAATAAAAATGGATGGTCAGCGATCTTGTTTGAATTTTATGGGCAATTGTATCTCATACCCCTACAGCGAAAAAATGCACAATTTCTTGCACCTGTCCAAGGTCACTAAAATGCTAATAAAATGCTGTATGTTCATTGTTTAGTCCCGAAAACGGATTTAAAGTAACGTCTTACAATTAATAAGAACGGAAAACCCAAAATATGTGCTATTATAAACGCGTAAATGTATAAAACAGCAAGCTCACTTGTTCGGTTAGGTCAACGAAGCTGGAGGATTTCATGTCAAAATTTGCATATTTTTGGAAATATTTCAAGTTCTACATAATAGAATTTGATAAAACTCCCTCATTGTATTAAGCAACATGTCCTGGTAATAATTCAAAAAGAAAATGTATAGGTCAGCGCACATATTAATGAGTTACAGCAATTTTTATCAGCTACACATGAATAAAATGACGCAAAACAGTGGTAACTGAATACACACTTACGACTGTCTTGCTCTAAATAATCGATTTCCATCTTGAGGAAATTTGTTTCGAATAATAAATACACTTAAACCGTCGAAAATGGTAAATTGTAATGATCTGTTATATTATTGAAAATATGGTAGCGAGACATATTGGAACGAAACATTTAATTTACTACAGTAATGACCGAGTATTCCGAAAAACTGGAGCATTCCCCCTTAAGCAGATCGATAATCAGATTTGCGTGATAAATATAGTATGGAAACCATTGAGACAACCGGGGGAAATGGTTAATATCAACATTTTCTTCTTTGGCCTCAACGTATTTCCCCACTGTTCCTATCAGAAACGTAAAACACTGATCTTGTTTGTGACAGCGTAAGAAGAGAATAATGTCTGGAATTCGAAATAGGCATATGACCCGACCTAAGGTTGCACACTAGCGTAAACCAATACTTTGTTGTTCAGTTCAGTTATCTCACATATCAAATCTTGATCAATGAATATTCTCTCTTTCCTTACAGACGGGACGCCCTCGTGTTTAGAGAAAGTATCAACTGTTCTGATATAAACACAACACCAGCCGGTTTTCTGGAACAAACTGACGTAACAGATGATCAAGTTCCTTACTCATTAAACAAAAAGGGCCGCTGGGGACTACCAGAAGCGTTAAAAAGGGCCATACTATTGGGCGAGTTTCGCCGAGAAGAGTATGGTGTTCAAATGGTTGAGCTTCATAAAGTAAACAAACCTGCTAATTGTGTTGCTGTATATGCATCAAAAGGGCCAGTAGGAAAATTAGCCATTCAGAAGAAAAAGGGAAAGAGACATCGACGAAGGACAGGATACATGCAGGCAGAAAGTATTGTCAATGCTAAACCAAGTGGCATTTCGAAACGAAAACAAAAACAACTTGAAAGGCAAGGTCTGAATCCCGAGGATGAAAATACGGAGGACATTAACGAGCCTAGTCAAATACGATTCGAGGTTGTATATCCGAGCCCAGTCACAAGTTCGGTAACTCACAACCCCAAATATATCGGTCATGATACAACATTGAAGAAACAGAAAAACAGTCACAGAACACACAGACGTAAACATCGTGATCACTTTCTGTACGAAGATTCACTCGACATGGAGTCACAGTTCGATGAATCAGAGGATGAGGACTGTTTCTATGACGACGACTTTTACTACAGAGAGATGGAACGAGAAAATATGATTTTATCTGATTTCATGCATCAACCGGGTCAAACAAGAACAACAAGAACCAAACGGGTAAAGAGTTCAGGGTCGGCTAGTATGGTCACCATCTTCAATGAGAGAAAGTCGAGATTGTTCTATTGTGAAGACACCCCAAAGGACTCTCCTGATGAAGCTGAAAGTGAGGAAAGGGAACCCCTTATAAAACCTGAAAAGCCAAGAACTCTGTCAGTGACACCAGTACTCGTCTTTCTCCCATCTCACGAAGTTTTACCACGTACATTGAAGGACAAATTTGGTGACGCTTACATAGAATGTGACTGTTCTCCTAGAAAATTCATCATAGACATATCCAGCAGATTAATCAATACCAAAATGCTTCCATCCCACTGGAAGTTATGTCCAGACAGGATAAATGCTACAGTTACATTTGTTTTCGACGTCTACAATGAGTGTAACAGCGTCACAGAGCAGGTCTACAAAGTGTACGTTAATGCCCCATTCGACAACCAAACAACATCCGTAAAGATTGAAACATTATTCGACTACATGGAAACCACGGTCGATGAATGCTTAACAAGAACGCTTTTCTTCCTTGAAACAATAGCAGACAATCTAGAAGTAAACAAAACACAAACAGTTTATGGCAAAACACAAAATGGGGTTTCTGTTACAAAGTCTGTCTCATATGTTCCCAATGACAGTTTTGTTTTGAGGGCATTGTTCGAAAAATCAAAGGTAATTTCAGAAGAAATCAGCGCACGCCATTTTCAAACTAACGATCAATGCAATGGGGCTTTCCGACAGGATGAAATGTTCTGTGGAATATGTTATGACGTTATAAGTTTATTTGACTCGTCCAGTACAGCATTATCGGCATGTGGACACTGGTTTTGTGATAACTGCTGGATCGAATACCTCCATACTCAAGTCAGACATGGTGCCACCGAATTACATTGTCCTGAGTTTGACTGTGATACACCGCTCGACCTTGGTACCTTGATGAGCCTACTGAACATGAAGGACGTCATTAGGTATGCCAGAAACTGTCATGACACAAAGGTGGAACAGCTAGAGGCAACAAAATGGTGTCCGAATGAAAAATGTGGCAGAATCGTACAAGTCAAATCTCAAACAGTCGAGACTGTAA
This sequence comes from Fragum sueziense, assembly GCA_963680895.1. NCBI lineage: Eukaryota > Metazoa > Mollusca > Bivalvia > Cardiida > Cardiidae > Fragum > Fragum sueziense. The sequence continues at coordinate 82,326,009 of OY804593.1, read as the reverse complement.
GCTGTGAGTGTGGACAAACATGGTGCTTCAAATGTGACGGCAAGAAACATTGGCCTGCTAGCTGCGATGACGCCAAGACATACCATGCTAAACTACGAGAGTTAAAACTTGACGAGATAAAATCAGAAGACCCTGATATAACATTCGTTAATGGAAGACATTGTCCTCATTGTAAGCGTTTCGTGGAGAAGAACGGAGGTTGTCCGTACATGTATTGTATCTGTAGAAACGCATTTTGCTGGGGATGCGGAAACCCGTATAACTCAAGTTCACATGCAAAGTGCACGTCAAAGGATGTACATAGAGGCACGTCTAAATTGCGACTGGTCAGAAAGAAGAAACCTAAAATAGAAGATGAAGATGCTGACACGACCAAAGAACTATTCGACGTTGCAGTTCATCATCGTTTTGAACAAGGGAATAAGAGAACCCGGGAATTAAAAATTGCTGCAAACGATTTGGGCAAGAAACTGCGTGCCTATATCATGCGTACAAAAGGAAAGGGTGTCACAAAAGGAGTTGATGAAGAAAACATCCATGGAGATGTCCATGTTGCTAGTGATCTCCTAACTGACATAATTTCGATTTATTCGGAAATGAACAATTTAGCCGAGTATACTGCCGTTCTTCTAATAAGTTCAACAAGATCAAGAAGAGATTTGGTGAAATTCCTGAATCATATACTAATCAAATTTGACATACTCGGTGCAACAATTAGACATACAATAGTAAACAATCACAAATGTTCCCATAAAGAGGTAATAACACGATTAAACGATGCAAGATTTCATTCAGTAAAGGGCATGAAAGCCCTGCGAAGTAAGCTTAGAAAGGCTGAGCTATAGATCAACTTTACAGATATGAAGATTTGCTATAAAACAAACGCATGAAAAAAAAACGTTGTTGATACATTTGAGATGGGATATATCTATCTGGGTTTAGTCACGAATTTAATAACGATTCCTTTCTTCTACGTTAAACCAGAGCTTGATTGTTTCGTAGTAAAATGGAGTAAACAATAAGTGTGGGAAACAGAGTATCCCCCCATATCGTGCTGATACGCAGCATTACATAAATTGAAATTATATTTCACATAAATTGAAACGTTTTATGTTTTGTAATATTGTGCTTGTAAATCAATAATAAAAAGTAAAACGTATGCTTAAGTAGTATTGCGTTCTAAGCTCAACTGTGCATAAAGTGCTCAAAGTGCACAATTGTGTTTACTCACTGTTCGTCCGTCCTTCAATAATATGTTTGTAGGCCTATATCTAAATTTATATCTTCTCATTCTAAAGAATTGAACACCCTGAACAAATGCTTTGGAAAACATTGAAGAAAAATAATTTCTCCTCCCATTTAGTCGCTTGTTGCAGCTTTTAATTTTGAATTATTGCTTTTTTGTCGTTTGTGAAAGGGTCAAGTTGACATTTAAGGTAATAAATCATAATTTCCTTCATACGTTTTGACTTTCTCCTGATATTAGCCACGTACATGCATCAAAATACGCGTAGGCCTATCCGTCTAATATTACCGACTTAATCTTTTCTCCATTATACATATCATCCTGAGGATCAAGGAAAGGCAGAAGAAACAAAAAATCCAAAATAGAACCGAAGAACATCGTCGCTTTTCAACAAAAACCTCGTAACTGTAGCTTGTTTAAAGCTGCAGTTACGATGTTTTTGTTGAAGAAGCAGCGAAATAATGGTACAGGTGATCGATAGATTTAGACCAGTGTACAGCACAGTAATAATATATTATATACAAATCATAGGCAATTTTGAAGTAAATTAAGAAACGAAATTTCTTCCGAATTTTCTCTTTTTACATCGATGTTATAACAAGCATTTCCATCTCTTGAGTTCAAATATTGTTGTTTCTGCATGTGTTTTTGTCCTAATCAATAGTACAAAACACTAGGCGGTATACTTTATAATAGATTCACAATTAAACGAGAATAGTTACCGCTTTCTCGCTTTTATTTTACATAGGTAAAAGTAATAGTCCTACCTAAAAATAAACCAAAACAACCGTAAACGATTCTCGTTTAACTTTGAACGTATAATACAATGTTTGCTGTTTAATCACTTATGTTGTTTATGTTTAATAATCTGAAATCAGCGTTAAACTAGCATTTAGCGTTAATTATTTTCCCTAGAAACCAAGTTTTTTTTAAATTTGTTAATTTCTACCATTTCCCTTTGTCTAAATATTCCGTGACAACGACCATGTCTAACCATACCGCTATCGAACCCACTTTGCCATCTGCAGCTTCAATGGTGGTGAACTCGGCCAAAGCGAGGAACGTTTTTTTCGCGAACAATGTAAACCGTCGGTGTTGTTCTAAAATCTCATAACTACGGTTTCGATAAAGCCGTAGTTACGAGATTTTACAACAACACCGACGGTTTGTTAATACAAAACGGTAAGCCCGGTCTATTTTTAGAACAAATTTATTGTCATTAGAAAAACTGATCTTTAAACTCACATTTAAACGCAAAATATCTATACCTTGTTGTAGCTAAAAACGTCCCTCGCTTTGGCCGAGTTCACCACCAGTGAGCTTTCAAATTCAAAAAGTCAAAACTTTAACCTTTGTCCTGTTGGTTTTAAGTTTTGTTTCAAACAAACAACCAATTAATGAGACATTTCAATATGATTAGCTCTTAGTTTTAGCATCAATAATGGGGTAGAAAGCAGGCAGTGTATGCTAAGATCAGAGTGCACATCTGTGCAGACAATATTAGTCTATACTGCTTGTCAAAGCTTTGGTCACAACAGTAAATTGACGGGAACAGCATGAGAATTAATCTTGCTGCTTTAGGAAATGGTTATTTGAAAAATTGTAACGGCAATGAATGTTGTGCTAAAAAAGAAAGGTTTAGTGATATGTTGATAACTCGCCGGTGTTGTTAGTTCAAGCCGTAGTTACGAGATTTTATAACAATACCTACGGAAATACTATTGTTTGTCCGAATTTACGTCACTGTTAAAAGGATAAAATCGTTCCCTATTAAGCGTTTATCATTCCGAACCTTATATCAAAGGCTCTGTACAATGAGATTAAAAGTTCCTGACATATTGCATGAAAGCAAAATGGGCTAGGTGCGTTATGACAGGACAAGGAATGCTTTACAAGAAGGGGGCATTATGCGGTTTTGTCTGCGAGAAGGTTCTAAAGGTCAATTATTACCTTATTGCCGTTCGTTGTGTATATTTATCTTCTAATAATATTTCTCTGTAAGACTGAGCTATTTATGCACTTGCCACATTTTACAGAAAGAACTTAATCCTTTCTTGCAGGAATTTTTCTGTGTAAAAAGGATTAATTTGAGGTTGTTGACTGCTATTCCATGAATATCTGATATTCTGATAATCAAACAAGTCTTTTGCATTGTACAGATATCTTATACATCCATATAACACAAAACTTGAAGGAATCTAAATCATTCAACGAAAGAAAACAAAACAAAAAAAAAAAAAAACAAAAAAAAAAAAAAAAAACGGGAAAAGGAGATTTTTTAAAACTTTAAAATATACATTCAGGGGACGTATAAGTATATCGTCGCTTTTCAACGAAAACCTCGTAACTGCAGCTTGTTTTAAGCTGCAAATACGAGGTTTTCGTTGAAAAGCAGCGATATCGTACAGTATCTACATGTCGTCGTTGTAAATGCAAAACCTCGTATCTCGTTTTTTTGGAAAGTTTTAAAGGGGAGGGGAAAAAGTGCAATAACTTTTCTCAAACTGAAATGATTCAGATCTACGTGAAATTTGGACATATTGTTCACAAATAATGTGTCATTAATACTGATCAGTAAATATATCTCAAAACCTGCGAGAACGGTCTAAACTGGGCAAAGAAGTTTGTACTTTGAAAATCGCAAGGATCGACATACGAGGTTTTGCATTTACACCGACGATATATTTTTTCGTTAAAGCAGCTTTAAAATTGGAATTGTTTTAATTTCTGATATTTTTGAACGAGTTAATCCCCTTTCCCAAACGGCGAAGATGTAGACTGTTGCGATAAGATTGCTCCCGCAAACAAAATGAATTTGATAAAAAAAAATCGTGAACAATATGTCTCAGGAATAATTGTGGCAAAAAGAGAATACCCTGATTACAACTATTTTCTTCGGTTATATTATGGACGCATTGTTTGGAAAGGGCTAGAGGTAAGTTGATCGATTAATTATTACATTGATCTCGTTTAACGCATCTGATTCTATCCCGGCGGCGGGGCCCTTAACCATGGATTCTTTGTATTTCTCTTGCCAGGATTATCACAATATCCAAACCGAGCCACCAGCTGCTCTTTCACAGATATGTTTCACACACATTGGCGAGAGACAAATGACTTTTGTCAAATGACAGAATGGATATTGGCCGGACCTGAGTTCGAACTCGCGACCCCTGAAAGAGTAACAGCAAGGAATGAGAAGAGAATTTGCAATAAATTGTTTACCATGAGCTATTGAAAGGGGGAACCTTAAAAATCTTTTAAAATGGTCTATCGACAGTTATTTTTCTTTCCAATAATATCTGAAGGTTTAGACTTAAAATAGAATGTGACGCATAAGCTATAAATACATCATGGTTACCCGCGTTTGATCAATACATTCAATAACAAATCGTTACGTTCAACAAACCTCGTAACTGCAGCTTGTTTAAGCTGCAGTTACGAGGTTTTTGTTGAAAAGCGACAACATAATAAAACGGGCACCGGTCAAGTCGGTTCATTCTAAAATTATAGTATTGCACAATTCATTGAAAATCAGCCCTAACATACCACATAGATCATTCCAAATTTGTGATAGACTCGGAGAAGTCAAGCAAACGTGAAAAATGGTTCAGAAATTCGGAAAGTTTGGAGTTCGCTCCGGGAATTCATTTAAAGCTTCGAACAGCAAATATTTACGACGTTACAGGTAAACTTTTTTGTTTGATTATATTACAAAATATTGTCAAAGAGGATTTGTTTATCTAAACGTTTTGATAATTGAGGTTTGTTAATTGTAATGATAGGGTAAGGAGGGGCAAAACGCCCCCCGTAAGGAAAGAGCGCCGTAGCACAAAACAAAGTACATGTATAATGTAAATGTTTCAACGTGAAATTCAACTTTGCCCTTTGTCCCAAATGTCTATACACAAAACAGCTTTGTCATTTGATATAAAAATGACTATCGTTAAAACATTTTTTTCTCGAAATTTGGCCTTTTTTCCCCACCCTCGGGGCAAGACGCCTTTGGGGGTGAGGCATGAAGCCAACCACTGGGCTTTATGCCCCATATGAAAAATAAAAAAAAAATACTTTGAAAATACCTGGGGGAAAATTGGAATATAATTAGTTTGTAATTAATATACTAGGAAAAATATATTTTGGATGGGTTTTATCATATTTTCAACATTTTTTATCAAGCGTAAAGGCTAGATTTGGGCATAATTTACTTGTCTATAAAAGTGGTTACGTGTTACTGTCCTTTGTCTGCATCATCTTCATACCAGTCAAATTAAAACATACTGATGTTGTGTTCTTTATAAGGCCCCTTTAAAGTAGATTAAATGGTCGTATTATCTCATTTTAACACAAAATCGACGTTTCATGGGCGTTTTGCCCCACATGGATCCATCAGGTGACATAAAAGTTTGATATATTCGCGAATAGTCGGTCTTTTTTACCAGTTTTTCTTTTGTAGACAACGAACTGTAAATGGATTTCGTCATATGTACCAACCTTAGTCATTCTTTGAGTTTAAAGGAAAATTTTAGTACTTCTAAATACCTACTTATCCATACAAGGGGCAAAACGCCCACTATTTAGCCCTTGGAAGGGGCAAAACGCCCAGTCTGGGCGTTTTGCCCCAAAGCAACATAGGCGTTTTGCCCAAAAAGGGGTGGGCGATTTAATTTGGCCAGAGAAAAAAATGTGTTGATATTTTTTTCTTTTTATCTTTTTGTGTAGGCGACCAATTGGACATATAAATATAAAATGCATTTTGGTTGATTGAATACTCGGACTGAAATAAGATACACAAGAAAATCCATTACTACGGAATCCTGTTTCCGCCATCCACTTTTCTAAGAAAATTGAGTTTGTGAAATGTAGAAATGTTGAAGTTTTGTTTGTGACAATTGTCAGAAGTTAGTGTGACTAACTTCAACTTTTCGACTTTTCACAAACTCAATTTTGATAGAAAAGTTGAAATTAGTGCGACTAACTTCCACTTTTCTACCAAAATTGAGTTTGTGAAAAGTCGAAAAGTTGAAGTTAGTCACACTAACTTCTGACAATTGTCACTAACTTCTGACAATTGTCACAAACAAAACTTCAACTTTTCGACTTTTCACAAACTCAATGTTGGTAGAAAAGTGGAAGTTAGTCGCACTAACTTCCACTTTTCTACCAAAATTGAGTTTGTGAAAAGTCGAAAAGTTGAAGTTAGTCACACTAACTTCTGACAATTGTCACTGACAAAACTTCAAGTTTTCTACATTTCAAGGTCAAATTTTGGTAGAAAAGTAGAAGTTAGTCGCCTTAATTTCGACTTTTCGACTTTTCACAAACTCAATTTTCTTAGAAAAGTGGATGGCGGTAACAGGATTCCGTACATTACCCATATATTAGATCAAACATAATTATGTAAAATAAACAATTATTCGCATACTGATAATTGAATGACGTTTAGATGTAAAAATTTCATGGGCAGCTTTCTAAAAGAATACTTCAAGTGTAAAATCAAGACAAATATCAATTGACATAATGAGTGACGAAATAATAGGGGTGGGCGTTTGACCCAACCTGGGCGTTTTGCCCCTCCTTACCCTACATGTGCATTTAAGATTCAGAAAAAAATGCTTTGGACCTTTTCTAATATACCAAAGCCTATCCACAATTTTCCATGATTTTGCAATATTTTTATTGTTTGAAAATCCGCTTCAATAAGCATTCAAAAAGGAGATACAATTCGAAGAATTTGGGTTTTGAAGCAGATTTTTTGATCATACGTTTTGAAGCAGATTTTCGATCGTCTACAACAACTTGCAATTTAAAGGAAAGTACTATTTTGTTAGAAAAGGGACAACGATATTCGGGCAATACAGGGAAGACTATTAAGGCAGGCTCGTAGGAACAGGGGGCGGGGGTAGGGTCAGTGCAAGCCCCCAAAGTTGGCATAACAATGCCAGGTTTTCCTTATTTTACACTGAAAATTTAGGGAAAATCCAATTCGGTTTTGAGCCTACCCCACATGAGATTTCTTCCTACGTGCTTGGAAGGATCGGGAAACTATCAGCTTTGCGCAGCTTGCCTGAGGCCCGTAGGAAGTAATTTCATATTGGGTGGGCTAAAGTCCATGTGTCTAAACATTGGGGGGGGGGCTAAATTGTATTTTCCCTAATATAAATTTTTAGTGTAAAATAAAGAAATTTCAGCATTTTTGATCAACATTTGGGGGCTAAACCCCCTGTGTCTGGGTGCTCAACATTGGACATACCGGTAATATCTCTAGGTTTCTAATTTGGTTAATTCTCTGTTTGTAAACTATAGAATCTGGCAAACATTTAGCCCACAGAAACAGAGGTTGATATTGATGATTAGAATTGTGTAATAAATAGTACAGAAAGCATTGAGGCAACCGGCGCAAATGCTGGTTATCAGCATATTTATCCTTTGGGAAGGGCTAATTCAATCATGTCTAGAATTTGAAAAAAAAGACATAAAAGCCGTTTCAAAGTTGCATACTTATACGAATCAGTTCCAACTAAACCAATCTTGATCAATGTTCTCTCTTTCCCTACAGACGGGACGCCCTCGTGTTTAGGGAGAGTATCAACTGTTCTGATATAAACACAACACAAGCTGGTTTTCTGGAACAAACTGACGTAACAGATGATCAAGTTCCTTACTCATTAAACAAAAAGGGCCGATGGGGACTACCAGAAGCGATAAAAAGGGCCATATTATTGGGCGAGTTTCGCCGAGAAGAGTTTGGTGTTCAAATGGTGGAACTCCATAAAGTAAACAAGCCTGCTAATTGTGTTGCTGTTTATGCGTCAAAAGGGCCAGTAAGAAAATTAGCCATTCAGAAGAAAAAGGGAAAGAGACGTCGTCGAGGGACGGGATACATGCCAGCAAAAAGTATTGTCAATGCTAAACCAAGTGGCATTTCGAAACGAAAACAAAAACAACTTGAAAGACAAGGTCTGAACCCGGAGGATGAAAATACGGATGACATTAACGAGTCTAGTCAAATACGATTCGAGGTCGTGTATCCGAGCCCAGTCACAAGTTCGGTAACTCACAATCCCAAATATATCGGTCATGATACAACATTGAAGAAACAGAAAAACAGTCACAGAACACACAGACGTAAACATCGTGATCACTTTCTGTACGAAGATTCACTCGACATGGAGTCACAGTTCGAGGAATCAGAGGATGAGGACTGTTTCCATGACGACGACTTTTACTACAGAGAGATGGAACGAGAAAATATGATTTTATCCGATTTCATGCATAAACCAAGCCAAACAAGAACAACAAGAACCAAACGGGTAAAGAATTCAGGATCGGAGAGTATAAACACCATCTCCAACGAGAGAAAGTCGAGATTGTTCTATTGTGAAGACACCCCACAAAACTCTCCTAATGAAGCTGACAGCGACGACACAGAACCCCTTAGACAACATGAAAAAACAAGAACTTTGTCAGTGACACCGGTTCTCGTTTTTCTCCCATCTCACGAAGTTTTACCACATAAATTGAAGGACAAATATGGTGACAGTTGCATCGAATGTGACTGTTCTCCTAGAAAATTCATCATAGACATATCCAACAGATTAATTAATACCAAAATGCTTCCAACCCATTGGAAATTATGTCCAGACAGGATAAATGCTACAGTTACATTTGTTTTCGACGTCTACAATGAGTGTAACAGCGTCACAGAGCAGGTCTACAAAGTCTACCTTAATGCCCCATTCGATAACCAAACAACATCCGTAAAGATTGAAACATTATCCGACTATATGGAAACATCAGTCGACGAATGTATAAGAAAGTCGATATTCCTCCTAGAAACAATAGCAGACAGTCTAGAAGTTAACAAAACACAAACAATTTATGGTAAAATACAAACCGGGATTTCTATTACTAAGTCTGTATCATATGTTCCCAATGACAGTTTTGTTTTGAGGGCATTGTTCGAAGAAATACAGGCTCTTCCAGAAAAAATCAGCGCACGTCATCTCCAAACTAAAGACCAATACCATGGAATTTTGCGTCAAGATGGCATATTTTGTGGAATATGTTATGATGTTATTAGTTTATTTGACTCGTCCAGTACGGCATTATCGGCATGTGGACACTGGTTTTGTGATAACTGCTGGATCGAATACCTCCATACCCAAGTCAGACATGGTGCCACCGAATTACATTGTCCAGAATTTGACTGTGATACACCGCTCGACCTTGGTACCTTGATGAGCCTGCTGAACATGAAGGACGTCATTAGGTATGCCAGAAACTGTCATGACACAAAGGTGGAACAGCTAGAGGCTGCAAAATGGTGTCCGAATGAAAAATGTGGCAGAATTGTACAAGTCAAATCTCAAACTGTCGAGACTGTAAGCTGTGAGTGTGGACAAACTTGGTGCTTCAAATGTGACGGTAAGAAACATTGGCCTGCTAGCTGCGATGACGCCAAGACATACCATGCTAAACTACGAGAGTTAGGTCTAGAAGAGGGCGAATCGGAAGAACTTGGTTTATCGTTTGTTAACGGTAGAAACTGTCCTCATTGTAACCGCTTTGTTGAGAAGAACGGGGGATGTTCGGAAGTGATTTGTATCTGTAAAAACTCATTTTGCTGGGGCTGTGGAAAACCATATGAATCGACTTTTCATTTATATTGCTACTCGAAGGGTTCGAGAGATATCCACGTACGGACAGTTAAAAGGCGATTGTTCGTCAAGGATAGAATAGAAGATTTCAACGTGGACCTGACGAACGAACTTTTCGACGTTGCAGTCCATCATCGTTTAGAACAAGGGGCAGATAGAACCAGGGGATTGAAAACTGCTGCAAAAGATTTGGGCAAGAAACTGCAGGCCTACATTATACGTTCAAAGGAAAAGGGCGCCACCGTAGATATTGCCCAAGAAAACATCCATGGAGATGGAAAGGGTGCGAGTGATTTCCTCACTGACATAATTTCACTTTACTCAGAAATGAACAATTTAGCCGAATACACTGCTGTTCTGCTGCTGAGTTCAACAACATCAAAAAGAGACTTGTCGAAATTCCTGAGACACATGTTAATCAGATTTAACATACTATGTGCAACAATTAGACACACGGTTGTTCATAATCGAGAATGTTCCAGTAAAGAGATCATAGTAAGGCTAAAAGATGCTAGATTTCACTCAATTAAGGACATAAAGGCACTGCGAAGTAAGCTTAGAAAAGCCCAGCTTGAGATGAATTAAACAGATAATTTGATACATATGAAATGGGATAGGTATAATTATGTTGGTTTGGTCTTGGATGCCATATAACGATTTTTCCTTATTTGATCTCCACAATTAGCCTATAGCGTTTTTATTACATAAAATCTCAAAATTTTCGCGTGCTACAGTTATAATGATGTTGGTTAATTTACAAGAAGATTAAAATTACAATATATATACATTGTCAGTATTCTGTTTCTGTAGTATAAGCTCCTTTTCGATTTTGCAAATGTTTAGCCTGTTCCATTTTGAAACAGGCGAAGGAGACACAATTAAATGTTTAAGAAAAGATGATACAACATAGTAAATATAATATTGAGGGAATGCAGATGAGATAAATTGTGCATTGAGACAAAAGAAGAAATTACTGCTAACCAGCATTTTCTCCTTTTGTCTCAATATTTTCATAAGGTATAGGCCTATTCAAATCTTATCTTTATCAACTATCATTTTGTCGTCTGCAGCAGCTTATAAATCAAATTCCAAAATGTTTTTCTGTGCCTTTGTATCCTGCGGGAGCGGCGGAGAGAGCGTCAAAAACGTCTTTATGTGAGAATGGTTTAGTCATGTGTTTGATTGTGGTCTTTGTCGGATTATCGGTATATTCAAAATTAGTCCTAGTTGATTGCCGGTGAAGAAATCCTGGACCCCCTCCCCCACTGACTGGTATATGTCTTAACATGAAGAATGTCATATCGTCGCTTTTCTGCAAAAACCTCGTATCTGCAGCTTGTTTTAAGCTGCAGATACGAGGTTTTTGAAGAAAAGCATCGATATGAAACTATTGAAAGGATGTCTAGACAGAATAGACAACACTCCGGAATGCTAGTAGAGCTTCCTTCTTCGCCGCCACAATAGGGAACGATTTTATACATTTAACCGTGACGTAATTTCGGACAAACAAATAGTATTTACGTAGGTGTTGTTATAAAATCTCATAGCTACGGCTTGATTCAAGCCGTAGTTACGAGATTTTGTAACAATACCGACGGTTTATCAATACAAAACGGTAATAATTAATACTAATATAGTCAAGAAATATTGAGGTAAAAGAACAAGATGTTGATAACCAGCATTGTTTTCTTCTTTTGACTCAATGTTTCCCATGTCTTTTAGATAAAATGGACGTAATGCTGGTTATAAGTATTTTTCTGTAAGCAATGTTTTCCCATGTCTTTTATATAAAATGGACATAATGCTGGTTATTAGTACTTTTCTGTAAGTGTTCTTTACTTAGTTTTCACTTACAGCCAAAAGGAACTAGGTATTGTTTGGGAAAAGGCAATAAGAATAAATCATCTAATACCACCACATTTTCCAAAACGACAGAATTTTAACTTTTTATCTCACCTGAGCACAAAGTGCTCGAGGTGAGCTATTGTGGTCACTCACCGTCCGTCTGTCTGTATGTCTGTCTGTCCGTCCGTCCGTCAACAATTTCTTCAAACATCTTCATCTCCAAAACCAACAGACCAACTTTGACCAAACTTGGCAGGAATGTTCCTTGAGTGACCCTTCTCAAAAATCGTTCACGGATTTTTGATTCGTCAAAAAATGTGGGCGTGGCAGGGCGGGGCTTATCGGACTTGGAGAAATCATAAGAAAATTCTTTAAAAATCAACTATTGGGCCAATTTGAACCAAACTTGGCAGAATTGTTCCTTCAGTGACCCTTCTCAAAACTTGTTCACAGATTTTTGATTCGTCAAAAATGTGGCCATGGCAGGGAGAAAGGGGCTTATCAGACTTAGAGAAATCATAAGACAATTCTTTAAAATCAACCATTGGGCCAATTTGAACCAAACTTGGCAGAATTGTTCCTTGAGTGACCCTTCTCAAAACATGTTAGCAGATTTTTGATTCGTCAAAAAACGTGGCTGTGGCAGGGAGAAAGGGGCTTATCAGACTTAGAGAAATCTTAAGAAAATTCTTTAAAAATCAACCATTGGGCCAATTTGAACCAGACTTTGTAGGGATGTGCCTTAAGCCATTCTTTTTAAAATTTGTTCACAAATATTTTCATTTGTAAAAAAATGTGGCCGTGGCAGGGAGAAAATGGCTTATCAGACTTAAAGAAATCATAAGAAAATTCTTTAAAAATTAACCATTGGGCCAATTTGAAGCAGACATTGCAGGAATGTTCTTTGAGTCTCTCTTTTCAAAATTGATTCACAAATTTTTACATTTGTCAAAAAATGAGGGCGTGGCAGGGAGGAAGGGGCTTTTCGGCCTTAGAGAAATCCTAAGAAAATCCTTTAAAAATCAACCAATGGGCCAATTTGAACCAAACTTTGAAGAATTGTTCCTTGAGTGACCCTTGTCAACATTTGTTCATACATTTATAGTTTCATCAAAAAAATGTGGGTGTGGCAGGGCGGGGCTTATATAACCAAGAGAAATTGTTAAAAAATTCTTCAAAAATAATTTTGGCAGGAATGTTCCTTATATATATAGGTGTCCCTTCTTAAGATTTGTTCGCGGATTTTTTATTCGTCCAAAATTGTGGGCATAGCAGGTCAGCAATTATCAGACTTGGAGAAATCATAAGAAAATTCTTTAAAAATCAATCATTGGCCCAATTTGAACCAAACTTGGCAGAAATGTTCCTTTAATGACTATTCAAAAAAGTGTTAATTTTTGTTTCGTCTGAAAAAGTGGGTGTGGCAGGGCGTGACTTATCGGACTAAGAAAAATTCTAAGAAAATTCTTTAAAAATCAACCATTGGCCGAATTTGAACCACACTTGGCAGAAATGTTCCTTGGGTGACTCTTTGTCTTAAACTTCTTTCAGGTGAGCGATATAGGGCCATTCTGGCCCTCTTGTTTTACTGTTTGTATTTGATAGCCGATACTGACGATGCCGACGACGAAAGTGATGTTGATAAAGATGCGGTTAGTGTAGACTCTAGTCTGTGTTCACGTCTGATCATTTTTTATGCCGCCGGAGGCGGACGTATATTGACGTCATCTCCGTCTGTCCGTCCGTTCATCCGTCCGTCCACTTTTCTTGTCAACGCAACTCCTCCTAAGTTTCTGGCTGGATCTTCTTGAAACTTGGTCAATGTTATCACCTCAATTGGTAGATGTGCATGAAGGAAGGATTTTATGGTTCGTTGATTTTTGCCTGAGTTATGCCCCTTAAAAACTTAGTCTCTGGGGCTTATTGAAATTGCAGTCTTGTCAACGCAACTTCTCCCAAGTTTTTGGCTTGATCTTAATGAAACTTGGTCAATGTTATCACCACAATTGGTAGATGTGCATGAAGGAAGGATTTTATGGTTCAATGATTTTTTTAGAGTTATGCCCCTTAGAAACTTGGTCTATGGGGCTTATTGAAATTGCAGTCTTGTCAACGCAACTCCTCCCAAGCTTCTGGCTAGATCTTAATGAAACTTGGTCAATATTATCAACTGAATTGGTAGATGTGCATGAAGGAAGGATTTTATGGTTCATTGATTTTTTTAGAGTTATGCCCCCTTAAAACTTAGTCTCTTGGGCTTATTGAAATTGCAGTCTTGTCAACGCAACTTCTCCCAAGTTTTTGGCTTGATCTTAATGAAACTTGGTCAATGTTATCACCACAATTGGTAGATGTGCATGAAGGAAGGATTTTATGGTTCAATGATTTTTTTAGAGTTATGCCCCTTAGAAACTTGGTCTATGGGGCTTATTGAAATTGCAGTCTTGTCAACGCAACTCCTCCCAAGCTTCTGGCTAGATCTTAATGAAACTTGGTCAATATTATCAACTGAATTGGTAGATGTGCATGAAGGAAGGATTTTATGGTTCATTGATTTTTTTAGAGTTATGCCCCCTTAAAACTTAGTCTCTTGGGCTTATTGAAATTGCAACCTTGTCAACGCAACTCCTCCTAAGATTCTGACTGGATCCTAATGAAACTTGGTGGATGTTATTACCTTAATTGGTAGATGTGAATGAAGTAAGGATTTTATGGTTCATTGATTTTAGCCTGAGTTATGCCCCCTTCAATCTTAGTCTCTTGGGCTTAATGATATTTCAGCCTCGTGAACGCAATTCCTTCTAGGTTTTTTACTGGACATTTATAAAAACCTTTTTGTAAACACAACTTTTTACAGGTTTTTGAGTGAATATTTATAAATCCTTGTCAATGTCATTTTTTTGTCTCAAGTTTTAGAAGTGGCGGCGTATATTGTGACAGTGGCACTCTTGTTACTCTTTAACTTTCAGGGTGTCCACAGTTTGAGCAAAGCAAAATTCCCTGACTTTTCCCTGACTTTTCCCTGACTAAAATCAAATTTCCCTGACTGATGTTTGCCGTATTTTGCATGTTAATTTATGAAAATGCTGGCCTCCTACAGCCAACCCTTTCCACCTCTAACTTTACTAACTGTAACTGTATTACTATTTGTATGAATATTTATTTTATTTTTTTTTTCTTTTTCTTCATACATACATATGATAATGCATGTTTTCTGAACTTAACTTATACTGCTGGGAGTGGCTTTTGAAATAAGATGCATGCCATGCATACACCAATTATTTCAAAATTCCCTGACTTTTCCCTGATCTTTGCTTAAACTGTAAAATTCCCTGACCAATTCCAAAATTCCCTGACAATTCCCTGACCTTGAAAAAATATTTTTTCCCTGACTTTTTCCTTGACCGTGGACACCCTGACTTTGGTCAATATCAACACAATCAATATCGGGTACGACAATTTAACGGATATCGAGATTTGATGCGCTATGTTTTACCAAACTGTATATTGACGACTGGACCCAGGCTATGACCAATGTACAATATACAGCATTGAATATATAGACAAGGAAAGAAATGCTGATCATCAACGTTTTCTTCTATTGTCCCATTGTTTCCACCAAATCTTTTTCTGCCAGGGTCAGGGACGTCAAAACCAGGTTTTGTTTGAGAAAAAGATAAAGAAGGAAACTGTTTATAAGAAAAAACAAGAAAGAGGATTTCAAAATGTATTCTCCGAATAATAAATAAATAATAATAGAGGAAAATAGAAATGTAAAAAATATCATATTGTGATCATAATGATATCTAAAATACAATGGGAGCACATAAAATACAATGGGAGTACAGAAACAAAGTCATTTTCCAATAAATTCAGCTCTAATTGTTGATCATAACCAGGTTTTATTCTTTCTTTTCTGTCAAAGTTTTTTAAACTCCTTTATCTATCGAAGACATCACACAAGATGGACTGTAAAGCTGTTTAACCTATTACCAAACGACAAAATTTTAGACTGATCCAATATAAAAGGCGGTGCAGATGACAACTTCAAGTAAATGGAATCTATTTCTTTTGGTCGTTTAGGGTAGAAAACATCGTGGGAAATGAAGAAATTGCTTGCCCAAATAATAATGACTACGCATGAATCTCATAATGACGTCGCATGAATCTCATTAGGGACAGCCACTTTAATTGGTTAAAATTGGTAAACATGTGCCGACCTAAATCCCATTTTAGGGTGGTAGGCTAATAGTTGTAGTTACAACTTTTTAGTACACCCAGATTTGGATGATGCAATTTAGGAAAACAATGCCTAGTAGTGATGTCCCCAAAGAAGGAAGCGCAGGGAAAACATTGAGGGAAAAGAAGAACATTCTTTTTATAGGCAATTTCTCCCTTTCCTTCAATATCTACAATAATTATCATCTTTTAATTAATAGACATAGTGGCCAAAGAACCACTTATTCTGTTTTCAGCAACAGCTTCCATTTTGAAACAGTCTAAAAATTTGTTGTTTACAAAAGGGTATATTCTCAATTGGGCAAATTCTTGGTAAAAACATTTGAGCCAGGATCTGGAAAAATGTCCCTTGTGGCATTTAAAGCCAACATGGATCCAGATCAGCTTGTGCATACAAACAGGCTAATCATGACCTATGCTGTTCTGCAATATTTTCTTCAATACTTGTCTAAACTCTCAGAGAAAATCATAGATCCAGACCAGATGGCAATTGGAGGCATTTAAGACCAACATAGATCAAGATCAGCTGGTGCATACAAACAGGCTAATAATGACATATGCTGTTCTACAATAGCTTCTTCAATACATGTCTCAACTCTCGGAGAAAAGCATAGATCCAGACCAGATGGCAACTGGAGACAGGCACATGACATAAAGGACCTTTTTCCAGATTTTGGCTCATATTGTCGCTTTTCAACAAAAACCTCATAACTGCAGCTTTAAAACAAGCTGCAGTTACGAGGTTTTTGTTGAAAAGCGACAATATGTTATTTTATTTCATATCTAGTATATTATTGCACTTTCTTCCCACAGTACGACATGACAGCCCAGTTTCCACTTATCATCCACTTCACCTCTAGACCTTCTACAGTTTGAGCTTGTCCGTCCTTCAATCCTGTCACAACATCAGCTTTAAGGGTTCTTAGTGAGCAAAATGGCGCTGGATGAAATCCCCGTAAACTTACATCAAAAGGTGTCGTTGTTGACCAGTTAAGGTCACCTACAAGTTTTCTATAGTTTAAATCTCCTTTAAATATAATTAACTCAGCTTTCCCTAATTCCTGATAAAGATGTGGTTCAACTGCCTTCATTTCACTGTAACTGTACATTGTAGTCCAGAAGTCATGACTTTTGTACACCCAGGATCCGTCTTCAAGCCTATTTTTCCAGCGTTGTACGAGGAAATTTGTAGACAAGCTATTGGAACTACTAAGATGCTGTAGGGTATAGTTCAGGTCATTTTGTGTAACGTCCGAGACGAACCAGGGGAATGCTTTACCATGGAAGTGGATAGTTGAGGCAAGGTTTGTAGACATGAGGAGTTCTGCCAGACACAGATCAGTGATGAGCTCAAAACCAGAATTGTCCAACACTATATCTACACGTCCTCCAGCATGGCAACTGAAAGAATAATTGAAAATGTTAAAGAATTCATGATTTGAAAAGGGTTTAACCTTTTCCCAAATGACAAAATTTACGGGTGGTCCAATTTGAAAGCCCCTGTAGACAACTAAATGGACAATAAACACATTAAAATTTGTGAAAAATAAAGCAAAGAAAATATTGAGGCAAATGGAGAAAATGCTGGTTATCAGCATTTTCTTCTTTTGCCTCAATATTTTCCCAAGCCTAATCAATTAGGGACGTCAAAACCAGGTCTTGTTTGGGAAAGGGTTAAAACACTTTTGTTTGATTGAAGAGTCAATTATGAAGCCATATTAATCTGCCTTTTTTACTGGCTTACCCTGACTTTAACAGTGTAATTTAGATTATTAAATAGCAATTAACTCTAACACAAATGACATTTGAAGTTAAGAGAGGATTTTTTATTTGATTAACACAACAAATCGGCTCATTTCATCAAAGCACACTAGTTTGCCATTATATACCTTCATAATATGTTTCAGTTAGAATCTGTGATCAAGATCGTTATTGCTCTTAATCAGTATGCTATGTGTATTTGTTCTTTGGATGTTTTGGCTTAATCTATCTATAGGTTATTGCCATAGTGTATTCTTCATTCACAATTACCTTGACATGCTGGTCCTTTTTTATTTTGGCCGGTTTTACAGACAGCAAAGAACAAAATCAGTCTGCCCATAGACCATGGCCCCTAATTTTTGGACTAGGCCCCTTAATTTTTGGAGAAAATGCCCATACCCTAATGGTAAATATTGAATATTAGGCAAGCTGTGCCCTACATAAAAAATGTCAGTCTTTATCCCTGTAGACCTATGTTCAGGCTGATCTTATTCTATATTGCCTGCTTGTTCTAAAGCAGCATTAGCATAGTTTATGAAACAGACATTCTAAACATGAGTACCTTAGATGTTTCCATATCTGGTCCAAATCATCTATCAGAATCTTGTCTTTCAGTGTGTTAACTTGATCAAGAGGACACGATGTTTGTGTATTCTCCATTCCGGCGGATATAGACAGATCACATTTGTTACCCCACAGGGACATCTGTAAAACATGAGGGGAAAAGGAGGAGATGATGATTTATAATACATGCATTTGAGTGTGTTAACTTGATCAAGGGGGCACGATGTTTGTGTATTCTCCATTCCGGCTGATATAGATCACATTTGTTACCCCACAATGACATCTGTAAACTTAAGGGGAAAAGGAGAAGATGATGATTTATTATCCATGTATTTGAGTGTGTTAATTTGATCTAAAGGACACGATGTTTGTGTATTCTCCATTCCGGCTGATATAGATCACATTTGTTACCCCACAATGACATCTGTAAACATAAGGGGAAAAGGAGAAGATGATAATTTATAATACATGCATTTGAGTGTGTTAACTTGATCAAGGGGACATGATGTTTGTGTATTCTCCATTCTGGCTGATATAGATCACATTTGTAAACCCATAGGGACATCTGTAACAAATTTAAGATTTAGCAGTGACTTTATTTTAGACAATTAGTGGGCCCTTGTTTCAATTTTGCTGTACATGTAAATTCATCTTCAAGTTTTAAAAATAACATTTTATTCCTTTCCTTAATGCTTTGTCCAACTGAAACTAACCCTTTCCCCAATAAGACCTTGTTTTGACATCCCTACCCAAAAAGACTTTGGAAAACAGTTAGACAAAAGAAGAAAATGCTGATAACCAGCATTTTCTCCTTTTGTCTCAATATTTTCTGGGCTTTAATGCATGCTAATCATATCTTTATCGACATCAACTTTAAAGTCTACAGTGGCTTTCAAATTGGACCACCATAAGAATCTGTCATTTGGGAAAGGGTTTAAAATTAGATAAAGAACCATTTTTTCCTGCTCTTAGTCTTTTGCCTATAAATAACGACTTAACACCAACATCTTTTTTTACAATACCAGTAAATGTAGTACCTGCATAAACTGTTTGAACAATTTCTCCGTGTCAACGTCCTGTTTACCCCCATCCTCGTGTAGCTCATCAATAACTTGTCGTAGATAATTAAACAAGATAAGTGTGGCTTCCCCACAATCTATCAGAGCTTTCTCCTTCTGTTCTCTAAACACATCAAAATCCTTCAAAATTGTGCTGAAATGAGAAAACATATTGTTGATGGTCTGACTTTCCCACTAAGGTAACTTTTCTATAACATATTTAACCCTTTACCAAACGACAAAATTTTGGCGTGATCCAATTGAAAAGCTGCTGCAGACAACAAAATGAATGTTAATAAAGATTGAAAAAGGAGAAACTGCTGGTCATCAGCAGTTTCTTCTTTTGTCTCAATGTTTTCCCAAGCCTTTTCTATTAGGGACGTCAAAAACAGGTCTTGTTTGGAAAAGGGTTAAGTGACACATGAACAATATGAAACTTAGACTGCGTGTTTTTGGTTAAAAATATTAGTTAAGTCACTATCACATCATTCTTTTACTATTAATGCTTCACAAATTGAAGCATGAAACATCTATGAAATCTAACCATATCTTTAGTATCATGATTTCATTTCCAAAAAAAAATATAAGAATTCAGGTAGATCTATATGATAAATATTACTATTATCATTACATCAAGGAGTACTGGTAAGCATAACATTTTTTAAATGGTTACTTTCTCTTACACATACTATAGTTTTGCATTACCTCTTTATGTATCATTATGCCCAAAGCTTCATGCATAGATACAATAGTTTTCTGCTGACCCCTGTCTGTTATCTCAGTAGTTACTGTAGGGGCATTACACTGATTTACATGAAGCTGTAGTGGGGCTCATACAGCTTATTGGGCTGGGGAGAACACTGGTGTAGGGGCATTACACTGATTAACTCGAAGCTGTAGTGGCATTACACTAATTTACATGAAGCTGTAGTGGGTCCGATACAGCTTATTGGGCTGGGGAGAACACTGGTGTAGGGGCATTACACTGATCTACACGAAGCTGTAGTGGGGCCGATACAGCTTATTGGGCTGGGGAGAACACTGATGTAGGGCATTACACTGATTTACATGAAGCTGTAGTGGGGCCGATACAGCTTATCGGGCTGGGGAGAACACTGGTGTAGGGGCATTACACTAATTAACATGAACCTGTAGTGGGGCCGATACAGCTTATTGGGCTGGGGAGAACACTGCTCACCTTTTCTCTACAGCCTCTTGTATCCGCCTGTACATATAACATTCTACATATAACCAAGGGGAGGTAAACCATGTGGGGGCTTCACCATGTTTCTCATTGTACTTCTCTAAATAATCATTCCAAATCTGAAAAACACTAGAACTGTCGCAAAGCGGACAAATACCCCCCACTAGCGCGTTGTCACTGAAAAAGTGCTAAAGTTCAAAGTGGCATAACTCTAAAACTACTGCCTGGATCAAGATGAAAATTGCAGGTGCACAACTTCATATGATAGGAAACAACCTGCTAAAATTTCAGTAAAATCGGTCAAAAACTGTGGGAGGAGAAGAGGACACAAAATTATGTCCACGGACGGACGGACGGACGGACGGACAGACGGACGGACAGACGGACAACCTGAATCCAGTATACCCCCCCATAACTTTGTTGTGGGGGGTATAAAAATGGATGTTACTAAAGGTATTAGTTTCAATAATATAGCTCAAAAGAACATTGAGGCAAAAGGAGAAAATGCTGACTATCAGCATTTTCTTCTTTTGCCTCAATGTTTTCCCAAGCCTTTTATAACAAGGATGTCAAAACCACATCTTGTTTGGAAAAAGTTTAGGTAATAGAGTGTTGGAATAGGATAGCAAATGAGATTCAAGGAAGCTTGCCATTTTTGGAACTGAGCGCCTCTTTAAGTATTTTTCAAAGCATTAAAGTTCTCATTCATCATAAAGTTCTATATTGTGACATTTGAACAAATGGTTTCTCTCTAAAATGATAAACTTTATGCATGCTTTTTTGGTTGGTTACTTATATAATGTTTAAGCCAACCCAAGATCCAGAAAAATAGTCCCAAAAGCATTTGAGTGCAACATGGATCTAGATCAACCTGTACATGTGCACCGCCGTATCAAGATCGATGTTGTTCTCTAAAAGCTTCCTCATGACCTGTAGCAAATGTAATAGTGCATCATCATGGGCTTCGTTAAAAGTCAAGAGCCAGGGAATTTATCCTTTTATTTGGGTATCATCCCCCTGTTGCTACTTTTGTAAATATTGTATCGGGTTAATAAGGGAACTATAGAAATTCACCACCTACTTTGCATTAAAGGGACATTTCATTCCAATTTCAATTTTTTAAAGTATGTCTAGATGCCAAGATTGGTTATTCTAATGAGTATAAATACTATTAGTTTTTCTTAAGTTGTTGCCAATAAGCGAGAAACACGCATTTAAAGTTGAGACATAATCGATAAATTGCATATAAATCCGAACTGTTGTCCACAACAATTTGTTCAATTTTAACACAAAAATATAAATTTCTCGTAAACGGCGCAATATTTTGGCTAGAAATTTTCAGAATTTTCATAAGGAAATATGCTCTTTCAGATAAAAATAAAAGTAAAATTTATGACAAAAAATTCTGAAATGTCACTTTAAGTCCAAGGTGGCCAAAAAGTTAATGAATCCCATATATGATGAGTTGTGATCTGACTGCATTTAGACACAATCTGATCTTGAATTAGGATAGTCTCAAATGCCTCATTTCCAGATCCAAATTTTGTTTATGTTTTTGAAAAGTAATGTACAAGTATCCTCTCTAATCTAAAACATTGGTTACCTTGAGATCAGTTCTACTATCCTGTAAAGGTATAACAGGTTTGCTTGTTTGTACCTCATTCCTCAGTTTAGAAATGGCTCCAGCGATGGCCTTTAGATCTTCTTGTGCTTCCTGGAAAGAATTTGTAAGATCCATCTTTAACCCTTTCCCAAACTACAAAATTTTAGGGTTATCCACTTCAAAAACTGCCACAAATGACAAAATGGAAGTTACTAAAGATAGAATTTGTGTAAAATATGGCAAAGAAAATATTGAGGCAAAAGGAGAAAGTGCTGATTTTCAGCACTTTCTTCTTTTGTTTCAATGTTTTCCTAAGCCTATTCTCTTAGGGACGTCAAAACCAGGCCTTGTTTGGGAAAGGGTTAACATGGAATGGTTTGTTTGATTGGAATTAATGCCTCTTTAACCCATTCCCAAATGACAAAAAATTAGGGTGTTCCAAATTCAAAGACATTGCAGACAACAAATTCAGGCGAATGAAATTCAAAATTTATTGATCATTTTGGGTAGAAAACATTGTGGGAAATGAAGAAATTGCTTGTCACAAGCAATTTCTTCATTTCCAACAACATTTTCCAAAGCCATTATCTTGTGGGGAGTCAAAAAGAGTCATTGTGTGGTAATGGGTTAACCCTTGCTTGTGCAGAAATTGCGAGCAGAAATACTTGAAACTTAATAGATGTTGATAGTTTCATTCTAATGGACTGTTTCTCCTAGGGGAACAACTATAATTCATTAACAACAAATTCTTCTCTTTACATGGTGCTAATTTCTTTGCAAAAATAAAATTATGTATTAAAGATTATAAGTGTTTTTCAAAAAAATGTTGAATTTTAAACCTTTCCCACAAATTAGTGCCTTTTCAAACTTGTAATAGAAAAAGCTTGGCAAAACATTTAGAGAAAATATGAAATAGATGATAATAAGGAAAGGTCTAAATCTTTTACAACTGACCTCTCCATATTTCTCCTTCACATATGTTTTACTTCTATAGACAGTGTCGGCAATCCTGGCTAGAATGACCGGTAATCTGTCCTTGATTGTATCATAGGCAAAACTTCTGAAAATAAACCAGGGGTGTAAAATTATTTATTTCTTTGATTCATTGTGTGGAATTAGTAGCTTAAACAATCTAACTACTCCCCACTTATGGTATTTCCTCTCTCATGGCAAGATCTAGACTAGTGTCAGTCTGATAATATAACATAATATGTACTAAGGTATGCAAACCCTAATTAGCACCAAAGAGCCAGCGGTGAAATTTGAAAAGTGCCAGTAATTCCTAAACTGTGTTACATTTTCAACTCCAAATATAAACATACGGTAAGCATTTTGTATGGTTTAGAATTTTGAATTAATGCACACTTATTGAAATATTTGACAAAAATGTTCAAAATTACCTCCCTTGCATATGAATATAGAGTAAAATAATTTTTGTAAATCATTTTCTTCTTGAAGCATAATCTTGAAATCCGGCATGATGAATCAACTTATGTGAAGTGTATTTACAAGTGTGTGTAACTTGATACATTTCGTATGGCTAGAAAGTGGTGTTTTTAATTAGGGGCTGAATAGCTAAAAGGGGGACGAGCTAGGCTGTCGAAAATGCAAATATCACAATAATTACAAACCAGAAATAATGTATGAAATTACCAACCTGAAGGGGTAGATCATTTTATGTCCATTGTTACCACTCGTCGAGCTTTATTAAGTATTAAAATCCAAGTCAATTAATAACATGTTGGTCGTCCTTGTTTTTGTTTTGTAACGGTTACATATGCCCAACCTTCAAAAATCAATTACGTCAGAGATACGTCATCTGTGCTAAGCGAGATTTAACACACCCTACAACCGGCTGCATAGAAAGTCAGCGAAGACAGATTCGGCATCTGATGTCATGTGCATGGTAGGTCAAATGAATTTACTTTTATAAATAAACGAAAGGATCTTTGGTATTCTATAGTTGATAAATAGGCGTATAAATGTTCAGTGCTTGTACAAAATAAACCTTTTCACGTATTCCTCGCAAATAAGGTCACAGTCATCGACACAGCCGGTTGTACGGTGTGTTAATATCGCGGAGGTGTGTCTCGTTGACCTTGACCTTGTCTTGTTTTGAAGTAAAAATAGAATGTGTAAACACGCTTGTATTTAGGATTGATCTATAGCAAAGGAAAGATGTTTTTTTCACCGAGATTGAGGTTTTTATGCATTGCTAATTGTTTTTCCATGCACAAATATGAGTTCCCGAACAGTTCGGAAGCATAAAAACATAGAATGAGCCCCTTAAAGAAATATACAATAAATATGACACATAGAAATTCTTACATATATATTTGAGACCAAGGATAGGTAATATGTATATAGTTTCTAAATGTTGGCATCTCTTGATTTTCCAAGAGACTGAAACTCATAAATACAGGGGGTTTCAATACGACGCAATGGTACATTTCTGTCTACGTGTCCTGTTGTTTAATTGACACGGATACGCAGTTTTAACCTTTTCCCAATTGGCGTAAAAAATACAACACACTTTTCAAGGTGACTCAGAACTCATGATAATTGATGCGAATGGAGGGGAAAGAAGACATTTTAATTAGAATATACCAGCAAAACATTTTCTCTCAAAACATTTCCCGAGTTTTTAGAACTTTGACCACTCGCTCATAAAGACATGAAAGCACTGCGACATTGCTGTTATCATTCTTCTTTTAACCAAAGCATTCACAATCATAGCTCATTATTTAACCCTTTTCTCTCTTTTACTTGAAGACAGATACGCGTCTGCTCAAAAGTTACATGTTGCCATTTGACAGTGTAAAAAAGCGGCATCACGAAACTCCCAAATCTACCCAAATCTTACCCAAATCTACCCAAATCTACCCAAATCTACCCAAATCTAATGAGATTATTTTGAAAGTATTCCCGAAATTTATATGATTATATGATCTATATTCTTGGCAAAGTAAGAATTATAACTTCTTTGTCTGCCGATTTGGGAATTGTACCGAATGATTCTAGAATTGTACGCATGATTTATTTGCATTCCTACGTGTATTATGCGCAGAGTAAGGTGGCTTTATCGGGTGCAAAGCGAGAAAAAAATGTTTTTTATTCTTTTGATATGCAATAAAAAATCTACACTGTGTATTGATCAATCGCATATTTTGTTATAGATCTATTACGTTTATTTCTTTCATTTACGTTCATTTTCAACAACAAAATAAAAATAGATGGAGATTTATGTACGATACTTGTACAATATAGCGAAGAGAATGTTGAGGCAAATTATGAAAATGCCAGTTATCAGCATTTTCGCCTCTTGCCTCAAAGTTTGTCTTTTTTGGTTGTTATTGTTCTCTGTAACAGTAAGGCACATAAAAATGGGTTCTTTTTGGAAAAGGTTAAAGTATTCTGACAATACCCGGATTAAGTGTTGTAACGATGATATAATACACTTCTCAACCTGTATTAGAGTAATTTGTCACAGGTTTTATTATTTACACAAATGCGTGAAACCAGGGTTGCGCTTGCCTCGAATTTGTCAAGAAAAAGGCTGAGAATTTGTTTTTTTTTTCCTTGCACAAATGCAGTCGGTCACCCGGAAAAACAGAAAAAAGTCTGGATCCGCTCATGACACTGGATCTGGGGCCACAATACGGAACTGTGTCCTTAATAATATGACCTGTCACGCTAAAAGAGACCTTATTGAATATCTAAAAATCAAAATGTTGAGCAACTGAATACACTCAGCAGTTACGAAGTTTTGCAGTAAAACGACGATATTATTGTTCAGAAACATTCTTTCCAGTTTTTTTTCTGTAATTAAAACCCGAAATTTATGTCGAACTGTTTGCTTGATTTGGGTAGAATATGGTAGATTTGGGTAGATTTGGGTAAGATTTGGGTAGATTTGGGAATTTCGTGCCGCCCTAAAAAAGTAGCATAATTATGTCATCTAGATATATTTATGCTTGCTTCGCCCGTATTTAGGCCTGGTTTCAACACTAACCTGTGCCCGACAGACATTACCTGCCTGCTACTTGGTCAGGGCTAGTTAGATTCCCAAGATGCAGGACTGACTGGTCAGCCTCATTTCAAATGTCAGTCACAATTACCATAATGAAAACACAAGATATGTAACACAAGAAGAACATGGGCTCTTTAAAATGTTCATTCATTTCTGATTCAAAATTGGCATTTTAGCCTATGAAAGGATAATTGTTGTTTACACCTTTTTGTATCATCCTTCTGATACAAATATTTGGTCAGGACCAGCCCACATTTGGTCAGGGCTAGCAACATCTGTCAACAACAAGCCCGACTGTCTGGTAACCAAAAAAGTTAACGTTGGGCCCTGATTTAGGCTTTTTAGGTAAGTTTTGATTGCAAGCAAGTCATTTGCTGCTGAAAGAAAAATGAATTGGGCGAAAATTCAGCACTGTGTCAGTAATGACGTCGCGAATACCAATGACATATCATTTTGTAGTTTTATTTCAAGCTTGATTGTACATTACTGGAATGGAAATATAAAAAGAAAGTCAGCGATTATCCCGAAAAGATAATTACTCCTTAAACTTCGCTGATAGTGACGGTGGAAACTGGTTATTTTCCATTTTGACATCTATTCGGTCGATGGACTTTGTGAGCGTCTGCACGACCAAGATCGGGGGTTTGTTTGATTTTTTCGTATCCTCGCCTCTCCATGGTCCGTCACCCTAAGCCGGCCACACTAAATGCATATGCATTACATAATCGAGTAAATCATCCTGAAACACTCGTCTCCCCTCTAGATTTAACGAGTTTCCTTTCTTTAAATATCTGTTTTAATAAAATTTAACTTGAAAAACAACTCCGTGAATGTAAACACACTGTAAGCCGTAGCAAAACAAAAAAGGTGACGATACATGGCGGGTGACGGACGGGTGTCGGTCTTTTCACTATTGAGACGTTTCACTATGGGACGTTTCACTATGAGACGTTTCACTACTTTTTGGTAGTGGAAAGTCTCAAGTAGGAAACGTCTCAATAGTGAAACGACGGGTGTCGGTCTTTTCACTATTGAGACGTTTCACTATGGGACGTTTCACTATGAGACGTTTCACTACTTTTTGGTAGTGAAACGTCTCAACAATTTTATTATTTTCTATATATGTTTTTCATTGTTATTTCAAGCATTTCTGTATTATATATAATATTTTTTCACATTTTTCAAGAAAACACAACATCTTCTTTAAGTTTTATATTTAAAAAAATATTTTAATCTTATATTTTGATCAAATTGATATATAAGAGGTAGGCCTACCTGTTAATTGCCTATATCTTGGTATATATTTGAAAAATGTGAGAATCATGTTTTAACAAAAAATACACATTGTTACAACTTGAATTTCATTTTAATTTATTTTATTTATTATTCATTTATTTCTGTTGTTGCTGCTGTCTAAACCTTTCCGACACAGCAATAATACTATAAGGCAATTTAATGCTGATGAGACATTGATATGGATTTTTGTAAACATAGGTTTGGTATTAATATATTCAACCGGAAAATATTGAGACAAAATAGAAAAAAAATAAAGTGTTGACTTCTTTTGTCTCGAATTTTCCCTAACCTTTTATATTAGGGATCAAGACACGGTATTGTTTAGGGAATGGGTAGTGGGCTTTTCACCTTTGTGAAATTAGGAAGAGGCCTTCACTTTAAAAGATCTAGAATACTGCATTATCTTTGAATCTGAACCAGTCTAAAATTTTTGCTGTGTAGTAAAAGATGACATGACTACAAATCATAATCAGTTTAAATTTATATATATTTCTATTTTCGAACAGACATTGGCTCAAAGAACAAGTTTTGGAAAGTATTGACTATTGAGGAACAGGAAGAAAATGCTCATAGCGAGCATTTTCTTATTTTGTCTCAAGATTTTTGTGGTTTATTGTGTACACAAAATCCATCTTGAAGATCGATCTTTTAGCATCTGAAGCAGCCAAAATTGGAACAATAATAATTGCAATGTTTGGGAAAGGGTTAATTGATCATGGTATAGTGTAAAAACATTGGTTTATCAAGGTGTTATTTGCTACTGTTATAAGTGTGCCACACATCAGAAGAGTGACAATAAGTGTGATATACTTTAAATATAGATAACTAATTAACCCTTAACCCTTTCTTTTCCAAATGGGTAGATGATAATGTGTGTTGCTAAAATTTTGAATCGTAGGGCCTATGACTGTATACATTGATATGAGAAAGTATTGACTTAGACAAAAGTTTAATTTAGTTTATTTATTAGAATTTTACACAAAGAACACAGAGACAAAAAGAAAGGAAATGATATCAGCACTGTGCCTCAATGTTTTAATAGGAACTGAGAGACCAGGGAAGGGCTGATAATAAACAAGTGATTCTTGACAAATTTGTGTAAATCATATTATCTACCTTGGATATTTCGATAAAATTTGGATATACAATATGATTGTAGCGAAAGAAAAAAATTCCCACTGATTGGCATTTTCTTTTCTTGTCTCTATGTTTTCAACAGCCTCTTCACCCGCAGCATGTGCACTTACAATATTCCTTTATCTGAATATTACACAGAAAACATTATGGAAATTTACATAATTATATTGCTTCTATAGAAACAACAACTTCTCTCTTCAACCATGTTTAAATGTCATACAAAACATGTGCAGATGCGCAATTGTATTAGATAGGCATATAATAATGCAATATATAATTATATTTCATACAATTTCCCATACAAGACCCAAAAACATTGATTCAAAAGAAGAAATTGTTGATAAGCTCCCTATATTAAGCACACATTTTGTACTCATTCATATTGATTTTGTTTTCTGCATCTGCTTTCAAACTAGTCTGGTTCCCGTACCTGAAATCTACTACGGATTTAATATTCAGTTATTTACACGAATGGGTACCAGTCTACTTTCAAACAACCCCAGAATTTGGGAAATGGTTAAACTTATTAATTTTGAAATTTCATCGGCAGGTTGAACAAAAGAATGGCAGGAACAAAGATCCTAAAATCATAAAACTGATATTTACAACAACATGAAATACCCCTTAATGAAAATAATAAGTGAAACATCTACACATTTTAATCATTTTGTAAAGGGTTTGATACAATATATGATAATTTGTAAAATGATGAAAAAAAATCAATTAATCAATGAATATTATCAATATCATCTTTTTTCATAAACAAAAAAACACAAAATAAGCTGAAAATGACATGAAATATACCCCCAAATAAAAAATCAGTAGTGAAACGTCTCAACAAAATACAAGTAGTAGTGAAACGTCCCATAGTGAAACGTCTCAAGTAGGAAACGTCTCAATAGTGAAACGACTGACATTCACGACGGACCATGGTAAGTCGACGATATGGAGACACTCCACAACGGGAAATGCTTCCGGGTCGTAGTATACAAACATAGTTCCGTCAAAAATGGATTCGCTCCTTTTGTTGCATTGATTCTGTGTCTATAGAATAGGCAGATGCATGAAATGTGGTTCTGTACACTGACAGACCATCAGTGTACTGCTAGGATGTGTTTTAATGAATTTGTTGGGAACTAGTTTCTTGCGCGGTCGTGACCTTTCATGGGGGTGTGTCACATGCAGATCCCGAAATAGATGGCAAATTTCAAGGGTGGCTGTGTTCACGGGTGCGTGATTTTAGCTGATGGTGCTATTGATACCACTTTCTTGGTAGTAAATTAAAGACAAAGAAATGGTCTGTCAGGCAGACTAAGTAAAAGGTGCCACAAAGACTTCTGAGAGGAGCTAGAAGCTGCCAAATTGACCCATTTTACTATATATTTAATAGGTCCGTTTCGTTGAGGAGTGACACCTATATAATTAGGGGAGACTGGGGTACTCTGGGACAAAAATCACTTTTTCCTTACTGGTGAGGTCAATATAGAGATTATCCCAAATGTCTAAGTGTTAAATTGTAGCTTAGTGAATGGCTTTTGCACTGGACATTTTTGTTTTCCTCTATTGTTCTTATTTAGTGAGATATATTGATTTGAAATTTACCAAAAAAGTGTCCCAGAGTACCCCATGCATGGGGTACTCTGGGACACCACTAGGGGTACTCTGGGACAGGCTTCACATAATATAAATATTGTTTTTCTATTGATCTATTAGTTAATGAATTTTTAGCATATGTTAGAAAAAAACATGTAAAGAAACATAATTTAACTTCAAAAGATTAATTCAGGTATACTAAACCTGTTTACATATCAATGGAAAGAACACCATAACAGGTTCACACTATGATATTTATACTAAAAGCTGGATTTTTTGTTTTTAAGCAGCTGTCATCAAATAAGTGCTTAACTTTTGCTACTTTATGATCAATAAGCTGAAATAGAAACTCAAATCATAGTAAAACTAAAGTTTTTTTCATGCTCTAGATTTTCCCCATGAAACATATAGTCCCAGAGTACCCCGAGGCCACTGTCCCAGAGTACCCCGACCACCCCCTACCAACTTTGATGTGATACAACTGAAAATGGAATCACATTCAATATATTCTCTCTATTGCAAAAGAAAGTTACTTTGATGCTGATGACATTAAGCTGGTGAAGTATAAGCTGGAGCTTATTACCTAAGAATTTGGAGACAAACTTTATTTTTTTCACAAAGCTACCTCTGGTTATGAAAAATAGATTTTTACTCATTAAAATTGTTTTTATTACCTTGCTGCTTAAAAAAGTTTGTGGGTGGTGGGGCTTGATAAAAGCAATCATATGTGCAAGTATGGGTAAAATCAGAGCATTTAAAGTATGCAATATCCCCATTGTCCCAGAGTACCCCGTGTCCCAGAGTACCCCGGTCTCCCCTATCTAATCGATTCAAAAGATTAACACCTTAACCATACGTAATAAAAGAATCAATCAAATATGTTACACTAAAAATTGTATTTATATCTTTTAAATAGAATAAATGGTATATTTTCTTCTATTTTATGCGCAGAAATATGCTAGAACAAAATTATATGATTACAGTTTTATATGAAACAAACAAATCATTTTTTCCATGGACCGGCAAGTCACAAATTCCATAAATGGAGTTTCAGCCGTTACATCAGTATCCAGAGTACCTACAAGACACTGCTGAGGTTCTAAATGAAGAGTGGAAACGAAGCTTAACAGCCAGGTAACCCGCATCTTCGCAACCTGATAATGAAGTCTAGGGATGGGTCTAAAAGGCCCAAAACCAGCCCTGCGTTCACTGTGGCCGACTTCGATTGGCAATATTTCGCGCCATCGCTCGGAACATAGCTCCAAGCGAACACCGATAGTGCGAGCTATTGACGTCATTTCCGCAGCTATAGCTCCAATCGAACGGCAATGGTCCGAGCTATAGTCCGACCACCGGAAAAAGTGTGGTCCGGCCATCCGGGCAATTACGTCATTCGGAACACCTCGGATAACAGCGAACCAATCAGTATCGAGGTAAACAAAGATTTTGATTGGCTGACTCAGAACGGGGAGGAATTCAATTGATGGAACAGGGCTTTTCTTCCTTCTATAACAGGGGCCGAAATTCGGTGGCTTCCCAATTGGAAAAGGGCTCCTTTTTTCCCAATTTCAGTGTAAGAATTTCCCAATTTTCAAAGTTAAAATTCCTAAAATTTGGAAAATACATAATAATCTTTTACCAACTGGCAATTCAAGCCACAAAGTGTGTCTTCTATAATTTAGTTATTCTGTTTATACAGTGTTGTTTAAGAAAATGTTTCTCATTTCTACATTTAATCCCATTTATTATTTTTCCCAATTTGACCAAAATCACGCTAAAATTTCCCAAAATGACTGACCAGGGCCCCTTCCCAATTTTTGGAAGAAAAGCCCTGTGGAACAGCGCTGGTTCCCAATAATGGTTCCCGTCCTCGCGAGCTATAGTGCCAATCGAAGTCAGCCTATGTTGTGAAATTGACGTGTGCATACAATTGGTCATACTTACCTACAGCCAGTGATTTTGTTAAACATTTTTTTAATGTGCAGGGGTTTTTCCCCTTAAGAAAGTGACACTGGTTTCCAGCGTCTTCCCCTCCAGAAATAATCCACTTTTTTCCCCAAAGAATAAATTTTTACCTCTAAAACCTAAGACAAATTTTAAAAAATTACACTATGCACCCAAATAAAATGAAAAGGAAACCTTTTCCACAATTGCTCATCATCATCATCATCATCATCCGGTTTTGATTATCCAGGCCTACGATTATTCCTCAGTCGAGGGTGGGGCCTGGCTGCCCAGTCTAGATCGGAGTCTACCTCTCCACGTCTGGCGATCATTTGGGTTGGTGTTTGTTAGTCCAACGATCTCACGGTCTCTGCGTACAACTTCATCCCATGTCAGCTTGGGTCTCCCTCGGGATCTATTTTCCTGTACATTTATGGCTCGCACTCTGGACAAACAGCCTTCGTTACGTTCTACGTGGCCAAACCATCTCAATCTGTTGGCCCGTAGGATTTGGGATAGGTCCTTAATACCCAGTTTGGAGCTCAGGCTATCGAGGGTCTCGCTGACATCAGGCTTTATGCCGCATATCCACCTGATCATCGCTTTCTCATTTCGGATCAGCTTCTTCTGCATACCAGCAGTCATTGCCCATGTCTCTGACCCGTATAGCATAACAGGACGCACATAGCTGGAATAAAGTCTTCCTCTGGTTCTGATAGGGAGGTTCCTGCTTGTTAGTATTGGAAGGAGCTCCCTAAACTTTTTCCAGGCCGATTTGCATCTAGTTGTTGCGGCTAATTCGCAGCCACCACCAGCTGACAGAGTATCTCCAAGGTAACAAAAGCTCTGGACGACTTCAAGTGTATCCTGTCCTATAGATACTTCTGTTACCGTTTCACATTCATTGGGTGCGACACTTCCTGTGCAACGTGGGCATTTGTAGTCTGGATCTGGTTTTAGTGGACCATTGATACCGCTACACTTCTTATGGACCCATTGGGAGCAACCACTGCAAAAGATGGAGTTCTGACCTGTGCCATTTAGGCAAATGCAGGGTTCAAATTTGGCACTTGCTAACTTGCTAAATGCAAGTGAAAATTTGAAAATGCAAGTTGAAAAAACAGTAACTTGCTAAATTTAAGCAAGTTCAGAAATCACTAAAAGCTTTGAAAATCATTTAGGAAAAGGAGAAAATCAGCACACAATCAGCATTTTTTTTATCACCTTGATAAGTTCAATTCTATGATCTAGTAAATGTGCTTTAAGACTTCTCAAACTTCAAAAAGCAAGTAGACTTTCAAATTTAGCAAGTTACAAAGATAAGCACTTGCTAAAATTAGCAAGTGGCAAAAATAGTGAAATTTGACCCCTGAAATGGCGCATGGGTACTTTCCAGACTTCTTGGCAGGCACTTGAGTTGAACTGGATATCATTAGCTTGGTTTTGCTCATGTTGACCCTGAGGCCTTTTTCTTCCATGCCATTCTTCCAGTTGGTGATTCTCTCTATCAAGGATTCTAGGGAAGTGTCCACAATTGCGAGGTCATCTGCGTAAAGTACCTCCCATGGGCAGCTGGAGCGGAAGTGTTTTGAGAGGGCTTCTAGCACTATTATGAATAGAAGCGGGCTCAGCACGGACCCTTGATGGACGCCTACTTTGACCTCAAATTTGTCGCTGTATGCAGTTCCAACGCGTGCACGGCTTCTAGCGTTACAGTACATGGCCTGTATAACTTTGATGAGCCATTCATCCACTCCTAACTTGCGTAGAGCCCACCAGATGACTTTTCTCGGTACTCGGTCGAATGCTTTTTCGAGGTCTACAAAGGCCATATATAGTGGTCTGTTTGCAGCAATATGTTTCTCCTGTAACTGCCGTATTATGAAGATGGCGTCTATGGTGCCTCTACCTGGCATGAAACCATATTGCATCTCGTCGATGTTCACACGCTGCCTGATCAGCTGCTCCACAACCCGTTCCAGAACTTTCATTACCTGGTCTATGAGTTTAAGTCCTCTGTAGTTACCCCTGTTGAGAGCATCTCCCTTTCCTTTGTATAAGCTCACGACGTAGCTTTCCTCCCAGTCTGATGGTATCTGGCCTTCCTGTACTATTGCTTGAAAGAGGTCACGAATTTCAGCTGCGCCATTTGTGCCTGTGGGCTTTAGCATTTCTGCTACAATTCCTGATGGGCCAGCTGCCTTGCCCTGAGCCATCTTCCTGATTGCCTTTTCCACCATTTCAGCTGTAATCTGTACACTCAGTCCCTCAACAGGTGGCTCATAAGAGAGGTCATCTGGGTTCCATGGGAACTCAACATTGAGCAGCTTTTCGTAGTGCTCTTTCCATGCGACTTTCCTCGACTCATCATCCAGACAGAGCACACCTTCGTCATTCCTCACTGGTTTGTCCCCGATGACATCTTGATTGTCTCTGCGCATCTGTTTGGCGAGTTTGTAAATGTCACCGTTCTTCGGATTGATGTTGAGGCTTTATAAACCAGCCCTGCTGGTTCTCAAGTCTACAGTAGTGGGTATAAGAGGGTTTTAGCCTATCAAAAGAACTATTTCTATATTATACAATTTTCCCCAAAACTCGGATGCGCATGTGATTTTTCCCCTTTTTACCAGCGTCAGGTGTCTTCCCCCAACCCTGAAAAAAAGCCCTGATGTGACAATGGCCAATCCTTTTAGAAATTCAATGTGACATTTTGAAAACTGATGTGACAAATATAGAGTGAAATTTCTCCTTTCTTGACTACAACAAAATTCAATGGGACAAGGTAGCGATGCAAAATCGATTAGAGTCACTTCCCTTGTTCGCGAGTCATGAATATTAATGTGGTGACGTCGGCGGCCCAAGATTGGGACCATTTTATTACGCTGTAATACTCTTTTCGAGCGTAAAGCAGGAACCCAAACTGATTTGCATATTAATGACAAGTGCTTCCTCGGCCCGGGGATGTGAAATTTCCCGCGATCCATCGCCATTTTCAAAAGTTAAATTAACAAAGAAATTTTACGTCAAGATTATTCCTCATTTAGAGATCGATTACGCTTTATTTTTGGCTTTGTATAAACAATATGATATATAATCTAACATATGATAATATGATAGTGAATGAATCAAACCGTATAAGTGCTGAATTTGACCCCCAAAAAATCTCGGTAAAATGTAAACAAAAACCGGAAGTTGCCATTTTGTCTCGAAAGAGAAAGTAGACCAATCTACAATTTCGACCAATTTTTTTGCAACTGGGCTAATAAAGGACTGTATAACTGAATAAATTGTTAGCAATATAGTTCTTTGTAGGCATACAAGAGTCTCGATTTCCTGATTTAAGATCTTTGTACTTTATAGCTTACTAACAGTTATTCTCATGTTTCGTCCATGTTTCTTTCGTTCCATACTAGGTAAAAATTGACATTGTTGGCTCTTCTTCAATTTATTTCTCATTTTCTTTTGAGATCTAACTCAATACTCTTTAAGTGTTTTTGACAAACTATTATAACTTACTTATTTGTTTAATTAACAAGCATTACAGTGGCGGATCCAGAGGATGTTCGGGAGGGGGGGGGAGGTGTTGGGGGGGGGAGGGGGGGGGGCTTAACCTGATTATTTCATCTTCATGCAGAAATTCACTCAAATTTTTTTAATACTAGGAAAACGAATCCCCCTAATTGTAACTTATTCGTTTTAAGAACTAGCTTTACAGTGGCGGATGCAGAGGATGTTCTGGGGGGGGGGGGGGGAGGGGGGTTGTCGTAGCAAAAATTCAGTCAAAAAATTTTAATACTAAGAAAACAAGCCCCCTAATTGTAATAATAATAATGATGCAGTAGGTACTTGATATAGAACTTTTTTTCCAAATATATAGAAGCTTTTAGCAGTATTTTTGTGATTTTTGCTTTTTTTAGGGGGGGGGGGGGGGGTAAAGGGTTACAGAATCTTTCAAGAGCTATGAAAGGGCCTTAAAGCCCTTTTGTATGGAACCGATTTCCTTTTTCCAGTAGGGAACCAACAGTATAATTATAACAATTATGAAGAAAGTACTTGATATTAACTTTTTTCTCAAAATATACAAGCTTTTAGCAGTATTTTCATGACTTTTGGGGGTAAAGGGTTATAGAATCTGGAGATAAGGGTCCTCTTGTATGGATCTGTTTTACTTTTTCCAGCAGGGGACCAACAGTACAATAATATTAATGAAGAAGGTACCTGGTATAGAACTTTCTTTTCCAAATATACCAGCTTTTGGCAGTATTTTGTTATTTCTGGGGGGTAAAGGGTTACAGATTTTGGATTAAATGGACTTTTTGTATGGGATTGTTTTACTTTTTTCAGCAGGGGACCAACAGTACAAAAGTATTAATAATAATGTCATTATGATGAAGAAGGTACTTGATATAAAACTAAAATCTTTTCTCCAAAGCTTTTAGCAGTAGGCCTATTCTCGTGATTTTTTGGGGGGAGGGGAAGGGGTAAAAAGGTTACAGATTTTGGAGCTAAAGGACTTTCTGTTTAAAACTTTTTTACTTTTTTCAACAGGGGACCAATAGAACAATAATTAAAACACATAGAAGCTTATATTGTATTCATAAGATAGCAGATATAAACTTGGGCTGTAATTCAACTGTTTCTTGTCCATCCCATTTTTTAAGCGTTTTTAGTGGTAAGGGTCAAGTAGCAATAACTTTGTTAAAAACGGAGGTATTTACAAAAAATAAGCTGATTTGTCTTTTTCAGATGTGTATGTCTTCATATCTGAAACTCCTTTACTTGATTGTGCAATTTAAAAAAATCATTTTGCATGGCTAGACAAGGGCCCACTCATTGACTAAAACAATGCGACATTTGGGATTTCAATGTGACTATGGCCCATGGCGCAGGCCTTTCCCAGTCACTGCTACAGCCTAGGTGAGGCAGACTCAGTTGCAGCACAGCATTCATTATCATCAACCGCCTGTCAAACAGGTTACTTCAGTGTCATCACACATCAAAACATCAATACTAACTGGGGTTCTTCTATTGTAGCTCAGCTATTTATAGCAGTCTACCCATGATCAGTCATGCATGAACTGAGTTACTATGCTATAGTCCAGTACTGATAAAAATATAGGCATGACTTCACAGGTAGACTAACCTAACTCCACAACAACTAAGACAAAACGTTAGCTAACAGTTAGCGGTTTCATTCGGAATACTCAGTCAATTCTGTCAAATTTGGGTCAAGGAAGTTGTGAATGTTGGTAACGTTAGCTAACAGTTTGTTTACTGTACGAAGGGCAGAAAGGCCCACTGAAATTACAAAAGGCTGAGATTTTTTAACCTGCGCATCCTGCATCTTTTACTCATAATTTTGTCTCTAGGATGGAAAGATTTAATTGAAGCGAGTCCCAGGACCCAATAATTTTTACAGATTTCCTACTACAAATAGTGTAGAGTAGATCCGGGTAACATCGGACGACCTGGTTTCTTCGGATGCTTCTTTGATCGCTATATAAAACCTACAAAATAAAAACAAATCATCCGTACAATTGATTCGTTTTTCAGGAAAGCCTTTCCTTTAAAGAAATAACACGTCATAGTGACGTACATATTGAGTTGCAACGAGAATTTTGATTGGATTAGGCACCAGTGTTATCAAAGTGTGGCATTTTCTCTTTCCCCAGCGAGAAATACCCAAAGCAGAAAAATTTGACTGTATGCAAATTCCGAATATAAGTTATAAATCCTGTATTAAGTTTATTGAAAAATGGATTGCTAGATTTGTTAATAAATGTCTAATTTCGTAAATTGAGGATGCATTTTAACAATTAAGACGTTATTTAACTCTGAAATCATGAATAAAACTATGACCGATGATACCCTACTGACTTAAAGTAAACATACAAGATGGAGGCTTGAATCGGACGAGGTCATTTATGAGATAAATAACAGATAAAAAGGTACACACAGATGCAAATAGTCTTCTCATTTATCAATTTATATCAAGATATATATTGATAAATCATGTTTAAGTAGCCTACGAATAAAGTTTTTTTCAAAGAAATGGGGTGTCCTTACCCCTAAGTATATTTTAGACATCCGGTAGCTGTCCGATGAACCCCATTATATTATTTGCCGTCCGATATTACACGAATCGACTGTCTGATACAAAACGTAATATGTCAGATACAAAACTACAAGACATCAATGGCAAAAGCATCAAATTTATAGTGAAAATATCGATTTTTCATAACATCTTAGACTTATGCACATCATGTCTCCTCTTATGTTTGTCCATTTGGTATCCGTAGAATAAACAACACTGGCCATCCAATGAAAACGTACCAAGCCGTTTGTGCTGAAAGTGTCCGATAATACCCGGATCTACGCTATTGGACTCACTAAGCTAGAAGCTGGACTCGTTGATATGGAATCCAGTGAGTCCCCAGGACTCACTGTCTTAAAAGTGTAAAAAAGAAATCACTGAAAAGGCCCACTAAAGAAAATACTAATAGTAATACTACATAATTATGTGCGAGTGAACTAATTTTTTAATTCTAGATTAGACACATATTTGTAGATACTTTGTATTTTCATTAATCTTAACTTCCTAATAGGGATCCATTTCATTGATATGGTCGGCACAATCCCTTCAGCCAATCAAAAACGTCGTCAGTCGACCTGCATTCATTCGGTGGAGGTGAAAGCTTCGGTCTTTTTCCTTAATGCATTACCAACTTTCAGCATTAATATCTCGACGACTACGCACAATTATTAAATATGCGTTGGTAGTTAGAAAGTTTAAATCACATTCTTTAGAGAAAGAGTTTTTTTGTGAATTTTAGCGATAGATTTTGGAAATATTCTGCCTCAAAAATGGTATCCCGTAACGATAAAGACCGAGGTTGTACCCTCGATGAAAATATGAAAGTGAGGCTATGACGTCATCCCGACTGATTCTATCAAGTGAACAGTGACATACCGTAATTATTCTACTATTCGCCTAAGTGGTTCTTCAAAACATGGACTATAGAAAAGAAGAAGGTGGGTGTTTCTCATTGCGAATCGAGTGTCAATTCATGGGCTTGAAGTTCAGCAAGTCGAAGTTTTGTTAATGGACTGCAAATTACATTTTTTTTAAGGAAATTCCTGCATTGCTAACAGATTCTGATTGCTAACAGATTGAGGGCTGGACAACATCACGACGACAACGACGCCTTGCTAAGATTGTGCTTGAAATAAGCAGATTTTCAAGCGGACATTTGGGGGATGGATGTTTATTAGAATATGGGTGTTTAGGGCTGCTGCGAGTATCCGAGTACTTGGATATTCACGAATCTAATCAAAGATTCGAGTACGATTAATCGTCACCTAAGAGATCGCTGGATCGCGATCTTTTACAATAAAGTAAACAAACATGTTTAACACTTAAAAAATAACAAAAAGATCAACAGTACAATAGTCCCAGCCGAAAATGACAGTGACGTAGGCTGATGTTTACTACTTGACAACCAATCAACTCTGTTCGTATTTGTAACGGTTCAAATCAGACGAATTGATTGGTTTTGCAGCAGTAAACATCAGCCTACGTCACTGTCATTTTCGGCTGGGACTATTGTAAGGCGTTTTTAGCTCACCTGAGCACGAAGTGTTCAAGGTGAGCTATTGTGGTCGCTCACCGTCCGTCGTCCGTCCGTCTGTCCGTCCGTCTGTCCGTCCGTTCACAATTTCTTCAAACATCTTCTCCTCCTGAACCATTGGGCCTATTTTGACCAAACTTGGCTGGAATGTTCCTTGGGTGCCCCTTTTCAAAACTTGTTCGTTAATTTTCAATTTTCCAAAAAATGTGGGCGGGGCAGGGCGGGGCTTAAAAATCCTAAGAAAATTATTTAAAAATCAACCATTGGGTCAATTTGAACCAAACTTGGCAGGAATGTTCCTTGAGTGACCCTCTTTAAAATTTGTTTTCAAATTTTAAGATTAGTCAAAAAATGTGGGCGTGGCAGGGTGGAGCTTATCAGACTTACTAAGGAAGATAACCAATCAGTGAAGCTGTAAGACTTTCAGCGTTAAAGTTGCCTCCTTTGGTCCATTTTGATAAGTTTGGATTTTATCTGATCAATGATCTAGACTTTCCCCAGCTTAAGTAAACAAATGAGGATTTAATCTAGCTTTTATCAGTGTTCTATTATCTTTTCTTTGGATTTATAATCAGACTTGCTTCTTTTTGCAACTTATATTCTCTTTAGCTCTTAACTAAATTAACTTGATCAGAATATTTGTCTATTCACAAGGATGAAGCTTATCAACAATCGGAATTTTCCATTTTGATATCATGGGAAAAGGGGCCTTTATGACAAAATCCTTTTTAATACTCTAGATGCAACAGTTTTGGCTTAATCTTCATGAAACTAAAAAGAATGTTTGTTTTAGTCACAAGGATAAACCCTATAAAAAATTGGAATGTTCCAGTCAATATCATGAGTAAAGGGGTCTTAATGACAAAATCATTGTTACCACTCTAGAGACAACAATTTTGGTCTAATCTTCAAGAAACTTGTGTTTGTCTAGTCACAATGATGAACTCTGAGGAAAATAGGAATGTTCCATGGGATGCCACGGGAAAAGAGGCCTTAATGACAAAATCCTTGTTAGCGCTATAGAGACAATAATTTTGGCTCAAAATTCATGAAATTTAGTCAGATTATTTGTCTAGTCACAAGGATGAAGCCTATTGACAATGGGAATGTTCTGTTGGATATCCTGGGAAAAGTGGCCTTAAAGACAAAATCCTTGTTAGCAATGTAGATGATACAATTTTTGTCCAATCTTCATGAAACAGGTATGTCTAGTCACAAGGATGAAGACTATTGAGAATTAGAATGTTCTTTTGGATATCATGAGACAAGGTGCAATCATTTCTCAGCTTGTGAATCTCAGTTCAGGTGAGCGATTAAGGACCATCATGGTCCTCTTGTATTTTGATTTACCCGAACTTTAAATGTCAAATGGCTAAATGGAAGTAAACAATTGATGTAAGGTAGAGCTGGTTTCCAAAGGGGACATCGTTATAAATATGAATGTAACCGATAGTGGAACATTCTTTGTGTTAAGATGACTTTCTAATACACGTTTCTTACAATTCTATATTTCTAATATCACATTACGATTATCAAAATAAAACTGATACATCATTACATTTTTCATGCCGAAATCAAAGGAAACGCTTCCAACACAGTTGTCATTTGATGACGTAGTCGATAGAAATTGTATTGAAAATACTCTCCTAACAGCGGAAAATTCCAGTCTCAATATACATGTAATCACGTGACTTTTTCAAGCGGGTGGAGGTCATCCAAATATGGCTATGTTTACTACGGTTTGTTGACAAAAAATTTCAAACAATAGCATCGGTTTATCGGGTTAAATCTAAAGCGTTGCAACTACAGCTTGATTGCAGCTGTAGTTACGAGATTCTTTAACAACACCGATGATTTATTAAACCATATGAAATGGTAAACTCAGTCTACTTTTAGCACAAAATTCTTTGCTATTTGTTTAAATCTTTTATTGCGCGAGTTTGCTGTCAACATGAAATGCGAGACATGTTAAGAATCATAACTAAAACAGTTGTTATTTTAGTTTGTCCCCCAAAATTTCCCAATGTCCCCTTGAAATTTAGGTAGGGGGACACCGGTGTCCCCCAAAAATTCTGACTGACACAACCCTGGAAGCCACAAACTTGATGATGGGTAACCGTATTGGTTTGTGGCTAGTGTCCGTCCTCTTGCTTCTTTGGAGCAAGACAAACAAGTGGAAAACACATTTAAGATTTTTGTTGCATACATTTTTGAATATCAACATACCTTAGAAGAAGTAAATTCTATAAAACCCTATTCCATGTCATAAATTTGGTGTTGAAAAATATCCACATAAATTCATATTCGTAGAATGGGAGAGGGGGCTTTTCTAGTCACCGAGCATCGGCATTGGCGTCAGCGTAATGCTCTTGTTTAGTTTCACATGCAAGTTTGTCAAATCTCTGTTTCTACTAATGCTAGATCTATTGCTCCGAGACTTTGTACAAACCCAAGGGTGGATCTAGGGGTGGGGTCAGGGGGTCATGACCCCCCCCCCCCTGGAGTTGGCCGAAAATTGAATTTTGACTATATAACTTCTTATTAAATGCCATTATTTGGGCTTTGACCATAATATCAGCCGTTAGGCAAAGATGCATTTAATTCTTACTTGTAACATGTAATTAGTGGAACTTTTACCCTTTTGGACTTAGAGATTCTTGATTAAGTTTTTACATGCAACTTCCATAATATCTGTAATAAAGTTATTACTATTTTCTGCTTTTTAGCTCACCTGAGCACGAAGTGCTCAAGGTGAGGTATTGTGATCTATCAATGTCTGGCGTCCGTCTGTCCGTCACGGCGTCAACAATTTCTTTAAACGACATCTCCTCCTAAACTACAGGGTCAAAATCAACCAAACTTGGCAGAAATGTTCCTTGGGTGGTCCCTTATAAAAATTGCTAAAGTAATTGAAATCCATGAAAAACTCTGGTTGCCGTGGCATCAGAAAATGGGAAATTTCACAAAAGCTCAACAATTTCTTTAAACGACATCTCCTCCTAAACTACTGGGTCAAAATCAACCAAACTTGGCAGAAATGTTCCTTGGGTGGTCCCTTATAAAAGTTGCTAAAATAATTGAAATCCATGAAAAACTCTGGTTGCCGTGGCATCGGAAAATGGGAAATTTCACAAAAGCTCAACAATTTCTTTAAACGACATCTCCTCCTAAACTACTGGGTCAAAATCAACCAAACTTGGCAGAAATGTTCCTTGGGTGGTCCCTTATAAAAATTGCTAAAATAATTGAAATCCATGAAAAACTCTGGTTGCCGTGGCATCAGAAAATGGGAAATTTCACAAAAGCTCAACAATTTCTTTAAACGACATCTCCTCCTATACTACTGGGTCAAAATCAACCAAACTTGGCAGAAATGTTCTTTGGGTGGTCCCTTATAAAAATTGCTAAAATAATTGAAATCCATGAAAAACTCTGGTTGCCGTGGCATCGGAAAATGGGAAATTTCACTGAAGTTCATCAATTTCTTTAAACGACATCTCCTCCTAAACTACTGGGTCAAAATCAACCAAACTTGGCAGAAATGTTCCTTGGGTGGTCCCTCATAAAATTGCTAAAAGAATTGGAATCCGTGAAAAACTCTGGTTGCCGTGGCATCAGAAAATGGGAAATTTCACAAAAGCTCAACAATTTCTTTAAACGACATCTCCTCCTTAACTTCTGGGTCAAAATCAATCAAATTTGGCAGAAATGTTCCTTCAGTAGTCCCTATTAAAAATTGGTAAAAGAATTGAAATCCATGGAAAAACTCTGGTTGCCGTGGCATCAGAAAATGGGAAATTTCACGAAAGCTCAACAATTTCTTTAAACGACATCTCCTCCTTAACTTCTGGGTCAAAATCAACGAAACTT
Source organism: Fragum sueziense (assembly GCA_963680895.1). Lineage (NCBI taxonomy): Eukaryota > Metazoa > Mollusca > Bivalvia > Cardiida > Cardiidae > Fragum > Fragum sueziense. Next base: position 82,282,331 of record OY804593.1, on the reverse strand, counting down.
GGCAGAGATGTTCCTTGGGTAGTCCCTTATCAAAATTGCTAAAAGAATTGAAATCCATGAAAAACTCTGGTTGCCATGGCATCGGTAAATGGGAAATTTCTCAAAAATTCAACAATTTCTTTAAACGACATCTTCTCCTTAACTTCTGGGTTAAAATCAACCAAACTTGGCAGAAATGTTCCTTAGGTGGTCCCTTATAGAAATTGCTAAAATAATTTAAATCCACGAAAAACTCTGGTTGCCGTGGCATCGGAAAATGGTAAATTTAACAAAGCTCAACAACTTCTTTAAACGACATCTCCTCCTTAAATTCTGGGTTAAAATCAACCAAACATGGCAGAGATTTCCTTGGGTGGTCCCTTATAAAAATTGCTAACAGAATTGAAATCCATGGAAAACTATGGTTGCTGTGGCATCGGAAAATGGGAATTTTCACAAAAGCTCAACAACTTCTTTTAATGACATCTCCTCCTTAACTTCTCGGTCAAAATCAACAAACTTGGCAGTAATGTTCATTGGGTGGTCCCTTATAAAAATTGCTAAAAGAATTGAAATCTATGAAAAACTCTGGTTGCTGTGGCATCAGAAAATGGGAAATGTCATAAAAGCTGATCAATTTCTGTAAACAACATGTCCTCTGAAACTACATGGCCAAATTCTTCCCTCGGACAACAATGGGTAACATATGCAAAGTTATTTGGCATTATTAAAACATAACTCAGGTGAGCGATTTAGGGCCCTCAGGGTCCTCTTGTTTCAGCTATTGCTTTCAAACTGCACATGTATGCTTCTGTGACCATAATATCAGCCTCTATGCAAAGATTTGTTACTCTTGCATTTAATTTAACAGAACTGTTACCCTTTTCGGACAATTCAGCACTTGATAGTCGCGCTTGGCTGTCCCTAGACAGCTCCTGCTTTTCTTCCAATGGCAAAAGGGTTAATCCTTTCCCAAGTGACAAAGATAAGGGTGGTTCTATTTGGAAGCTGCTGTATACTACAAAAATAAAGCAAATAGGGAATGTGTGTACATTGTACCACAGAAAATATTGAGGCAAGAAGGGAAAATGCTGATTATCAGCATTTTCTTCTTTTGCTTGAATATTTTCATAAGCCTTTTCTGCTAGAGACATCAAAACCAGGTCTTGTTTAGGAAAGGGTTAAATGATCTTAATTAAATCTCTCTGGTACTGTATCATTCATTTCTATTTTAAGGTAGAAGACCAATTAATAAAAAACCACACTTTCTAGCCATACAAAATGCAACAAATTACACACACTTGTTAATACACTTCACGTAAGTTGATTTCAAGATGCTTCGACAAGAAGAAAATGATTTACAAATATCAATTTACTCTATATTCATATGCAAGGGAGGTAATTTTGAACATTTTTGTCAAATATTTTCATAAGTATGTTTATGTTTGGAATGGAAATGTAACACAGTTTAGGAATTACTGGCATTTTCAAAATGTGTTTTTTTCCCTTATGGTCTTCTACCTTAACCCTTTCCCAAACAAGACCTGCTTTTGACGTCCCTAATAGATATGGCCTGGGAAAACATTGTGACAAAAGAATAAACTGTTGATAACCAGCAGTTTCTCCTTTTGTCACAATATTTTCTGTGCCATATTGTACAAACATCCTTTCTTTTTTCATATTGGCGTGTGCAGCGATTTTCAAATAAGACAACCCTAAATTTTCGCTGTTTGGGAAAGGGTTAAGCTGCGTTCCCATTGCCGACCAAATCAACTCGATCAACTTGATTGCCTAAATTCCCTGATCAAACCTGAATAAACTTGACCAAATGTATTTACACAACTTCTTCTTTATTTATTGTCGATTAATTCCCGATCATTTTTGCAGACCATGCTGGATCGTCCGGATCACTCTTGCCGACCAAGCTCGACCAGTACTCGATCGCTTGATCGAGCTTGATCGAGCTTGATCGAGTTGATTTGGTCGGCAATGGGAACGTGCCTTTATACTAACCCAGTTACGGTGATTTACCATACCTTTATTTAACCCTTTCCCAAACAAGAACTGGTTTTGACGTCCCTAATGGAAAATGTTTGGGAAAACATTGAGACAAAAGAAGAAACTGCTGATAACCAGCAGTTTCTCCTTTTGTCTCAATATTTCCTGTGCCATATTTTAAACAAATCCTATCTTTAAAAACATCCATTTTGTCATTCATGGCAGATTTTGAAAAGGATCACCCTAAAAAATTGTCGTTCGGGAAAGGGTTAAACCCATCTTGTCATTTGCAGCAGCCTATGGATACTTGTCAATGGGAAAGGGTAAAGTTCACATTAAATAAATCAAATGAATGCTGTTTCTTTTCAGACTTCATAGCTTAGAAAAGTCAAGGGATTCTTTTCCAGTATGTTTGATATTACTTGAAACTGTTGATGACAACAAAAAACATGTGGTTGGACACAGTCGGCTGTCAGATGTGAAGGGTCAGACCGTGAAATCATGTTTAATTGAATCAGGTAACAGGATTTATAGTACATTTAGCCTCATCAACCCTTTACCAAAAAGTGGTGAAGCAATGCCTTTTCATCAGACAAATAAAAAAGCCCTGAAAAACATTGAAGCAGAAGAAGAAAATGCTGATCAGCATTTTCTTCTTTTGCCTCAATATTTCTGGGATATATTTTACAAGCATTCTTTAATGAATAATGTTAATCTTGTTGTCTGCAACAGCTTTGGAATTTGATTTGTCGGTAAATATGCTCTTTGTGGTTAACGCTTTTCCAAACAACAAAATATAGGCTTGTCCAAATTCAAATGATTTGCAGATTAAACCGAAGTATTTGTTGTCTTATAGGGTGCTGTAGGAAACTTAAAAAATTCAGGAAGATAGGGATTCCGTCTGGATCCTTGTTTTTGTCAGAGTGGGCTTTTCAATAATATTGATCCTGATTAGACTGAGCATACTCACAGTCTGTTCTAGATCCATGTTAGTCTAGCCTTGTCCCAAAGAACAATGTTTTTGGGGTAGTTCAATTTGAAAGCTGCTGTAGGCGTCAATATTAGTGTTCATAAAGATATGACTAGTGTACAATACTGCACAGAAAATTTTGAGACAAAAGGAGAAAATGCTGATTATCAGCATTTTCTTCTTTTGTCTCGATGTTTTCCCAAACCCTTTCTAAAGGGGACATCAAATTCAGGTCTTGTTTGAAACAGGGCTAGATGCCATAAGACCCAATATTCAAGTCCCCAGGTAAATTTCATTGTTGTAATTTGGATTTCTAAAACTTTCCTTAGATGCATGACATGCAGAAATTTATGTGTATTTATTTTGCAGTTGTTGTGAAAAAGTCACATAGAGGAAAAGGTTATGGTAGAATCATTATGGAAAACACAGAAAAGTTTGCTCAAAGGTAAATTCAATAAGTATTTGAAGACTTCTGCATCTTTTTCTGCCCCTGTATTTAATAATCTGGATCATATTGTTTACCCATGTCTGTCTGTCCATTGTTTTTTTTCTCTCCGTTTGTCTGACCATCTGTCTGAAAATATAATATTGACTTTTTCTCTGAAAGTATATGACGAATTGACATACACAGCTCAAATTTAGCATGTAACCTTCAATGATACATGTATCATTGTCTGATCCATGCAACATGACCCTCCTGAAAATCATCCTCTTACCAACCTTAACCCATACCCACACAGTGATGCTTTTTGAGGCCCATCTAGAAAAATGATTGGGAAAACAATGTGGAAAATGAAGAACAATTTTCCACAATGTTTTCCAAACAGTAATTGAAAGATTGGAAAAAAATTAATTTGAAAAAAAAAAAAACAAAACAACATTTAAATTGTCATCTGCACAGTCTTTGAATTTGGACAAACCTAAAATTTTGCTGTCCGGTTTTGGGTTAACATATCACTTAACCCCTTCGCTGCCCCGTGACGGCCTGAGCCGTCATGCGAAAATGTCGCTATACTGCCCCATGACGGCCTGGGCCGTCATGACAGGAAACTGATGATGTTTTTTTCAAAGTTTAAGAACAAAACATGTAAAATGCAAAATGAATAAAAATATATTCACTGAATAGCATTTTCAATTATATTTCAGAAAATATAAGGTTTTATATCGTTTGATTGAATAGTTTTTTAGTTATAAGTTGATTTCTTATACTACCGTCAATTTCTTGGAAGCCGAGCCCGGATAGCTCGGTCGGTTACGTCGGAGTCTGTCAATCCAGGGGTCTCGAGTTCGAACCCCGGCTCGGCCAGTATCCATTCTGACATTTGACAAAAAGTCATTTGTCTCTCACCAATGGGTGTGAATCATCTATGTGAGAGAGCAGCTGGAGGCTCGGTTTGGATATTGTGGTTGTACTGGTGCGAGAAATACCAGGAACCCACGGTTAGGTGCTCCAGCCGCCGCGATATGACCCTGGTAGTTGAAAACGGCGTAAAACCCCAATAAACTCAAACTCAATTTCTTGGAAAATAGTCTGGCAAATAGGAACCAATTTTCCAATATTTGTCTGGCAGCAAAGGGGTTAATATGAAAACTTTAAACTTCACATTGGCTGTTGGTATTACGAAAACATCCAATATTAGATGTTTTATGCCCTTGTAAGTTACAAGAGCAGTCAAAATTGTATGCTGCTGTAGACAACAAAATGGATATTATTTTAGAAAAAGGATTTGTGTGCCACAATAGCAGAGAACATTAGAATTTTCTTCTTTTGTCTAAAGGTTCTTCCAAACTTTTTTATACGCCTGAAGGGTCGTATTATGTTATCGTCTGCATCGTCTTTCCATCCGTCTGTCTGTCTGTTAGCAAATTCCTGTCCGGTCCATAACTTTCAAGCAATAAGGCCTATGGTCTTGAAACTTCACAGGTGTATAGATCTCAAAGCTAGGGTGTGCAGAGCGCAAGAACCACAACTCTACCATTTGTAATTTTTGAGTTATTGACCTTTGTTTGATTCAGTTAGCAAATTCATGTCTGGTCCATAACTTTGAAATTATAAGGCCTATAGTCTTGAAACTTCACAGGTGTATAGATCTCATAGCTAGGGTGTGCAGAGCGCAAGAACCACAACTCTACCATTTTTAGCTCGACTTTTCGAAGAAAATGAGAGCTTATACTGTCACCCGGGCGTCGGCGTTGGCGTTGGCGTTGGCGTCGGCGTTGGCGTTGCAACCAAGGTTAAAGTTTTTTCAAACATCAATAACTTCCATACTATCAAAGGGATTCAACCCAAACTTGGAATACTTATTCACCATCACACCCTCTACCTTACTATCAGGGCCCATGACCCTGGGACTACTCTATTTGGAGATATGCCCCCTTTATACTAAGCAACTTAGAAAGTCGAGCGCGCTGTCTTCGGACAGCTCTTGTTTATTTTTGATTTATTGCCCTTTGTTTGATTCAGTTAGCAAATTCATGTCTGGTCCATAACTTTGAAACTATAAGGCCTATAGTCTTGAAACTTCACAGGTGTATAGATCTCATAGCTAGGGTGTGCAGAGCGCAAGAACCACAACTCCGACATTTATAACTTTTGAGCTATTGCCCTTTGTTTGATTTTTAGCTCCACTGGCCGAAGGCCAGCGGGCTATTGTCATGGTGTTGTGTCCGTCGTGCGTCCGTGCGTCCGTGCGTCCGTTAACTTTTTCTTTAAACATCTTTTCCTCTTATACCACTGGGCCAATTTTGACCAAACTTGGCAGCAATGTTCCTTGGGTGACCCTTTTCAAAACTTGTTCGCGAATTTTTGATTCGTCAAAAAATGTGGGCGTGGCAGGGCGGGGCTTATCAGACTTAGAGAAATCATAAGAAAATTCTTTAAAAATCAACCATTGGGCCAATTTGAACCAAACCTGGCAGGAATATGCCTTGAGTCATTCTTTTCAAAATGTGTTCACAAATTTTTACGTTTGTCAAAAAATGTGGCCGTGGCATGGAGAAAGGGGCTTATCAGACTTAAAGAAATCATAAGAAAATTCTTTAAAAATCAACCTTTGGGCAAATTTGAACCAAACCTGGCAGGAATGTGCCTTGAGTCATTCTTTTCAAAATTTGTTCACAAATTTTTACATTTGTCATAAAATGTGGCCGTGGCAGGGAGAAAGGGGCTTATCAGACTTAAAGAAATCATAAGAAAATTCTTTAAAAATCAACCATTGGGCCAATTTGAGCCAAACCTGGCAGGAATGTGCCTTGAGTCATTCTTTTCAAAATTTATTCACAAATTTTTACATTTGTCAAAAAATGTGGCCGTGGCGGGGAGAAAGGGCTTATCAGACTTAAAGAAATCATAAGAAAATTCTTTAAAAATCAACCATAGGGCCAATTTGAACCAGACTTTGCAGGAATGTTCTTTGAGTCTCTCTTTTCAAAATTTATTGACAATATTTTACATTTGTCAAAAAATGTGGCCGTGGCAGGGAGGAAGGGGCTTATCAGACTTAAAGATATCATAAGAAAATTCTTAAAAAATCAACCAGTGTGCCCAATTGAACCAAACTTTGCAAGAATGTGCCTTTAGTCGTTCTTTTTAAAATTTGTTCACAAATTTTTATATTTGTCAAAAAAATGTGGCCGTGACAGGGAGAAAGGGGCTTATCAGACTTTGAGATGTCATTAGAAATTTCTTTTAAAATTTGAACCAGACTTTGCAAGAATTTTCTTTGAGTCTCTCTTCAAAATTTATTCACAAATATCAAGATTTGGCTGCCGCTGTGTAAGGCTTACAAGAAATCATGGGATAATTCTTCCACTTTAACCAGTGGAGCGATTCAGGCCCTCCTGGGCCTCTTGTGTTTGATTCAGTTAGCAAATTCGTGTCTGGTCCATAACTTTGAAACTATAAGGCCTATGGTCTTGAAACTTCACAGGTGTATAGATCTCATAGCTAGGGTGTGCAGAGCTTAATAACCATAACTCTACTATTCATAATTTTTGAGTTATTGCCCTATGTTTGATTCAGTTTGCAAATTCGTGTCCGGTCCATAACTTTCAAAATACAAGGCCTATGATGTTGAAACTTCACATGTGTGTAGAACTCATAGCTAGCGTGTTTGATTACATTATCTCAATCTGATTAAATTTGTGAATATTTTAGTAGTACTTGGGTACATGCAACACTTCGTGAATTTTTTAGTACTCGGTGAATTTTGTTTGATCGGATACTTGCAAGATACTTTTAGAAAAGAACAGGACATCAACAAATATCACACACCCATTTATTTCTGAGCTTCGGGCGTATAATGCCACGCCCAGCGTTGCTCTTGTTGAAGTTTTATATTAGTTATGTCAATCAATGTCAAAAACTGATCTTGTGAGATAAAGTTTTAAGAGAAAATTTGTGTTTAACTAAATAATCATGTTTTTTCTCTATTGCAGTAAGGGATATGAGGTGATGTATTTAACCACCCATGATAAGCAGGAGTTCTACAAACACCTGGGATTTGACTTCTGTACACCGATCATCACCATGTCCACAGATATAGTACCAGATCATATAGTAAGAACATTTGTTTTGAGCCAGGATCTGGAATAAGGTCCTCCAAGGCTTTTGAGCCCAACATGGTTTCAGATCGGCCTGCGCATACACACAGTCTGATCAGGAACCATGTTGTTCTCTAATAGTGTCATTTTGATCTATAGCGTCTGTAAGAGAGCAGCATGGGTACCAGTCATACTACATAGAGACACAAGCTGACTTGGAAACATGGCTGTCTCAAATGCTATATGAACCTTTTTCCTGATTGCAGTCATTTGTGATCGATAGTTTACTTTGCTGAAGAATGCATCTTTAAGGGGCCCATACACGATCAATAATATTGACAATATTATTGTCAATATTTTGTATTGACAATAATATTGACCATGAATGGGCAATATTGAAGGATTGTCAATACTATTGACGAATATCTGCGATCGCTGAAATATTTTCTTCAATATTTTTATTGACGTTTTGTAACCCATGGTTGATTGTTCTCTAAATCAATATTGTCAATGATATTGATCGTGTATGGGCCGCTTTATGTAACCCATGGTTGATTGTTCTCTAAATTAATATTGTCAATAATATTGATTGTGTATGGGTGGCTTTATATTTGTCAGAATCTTGATACGAGCTTCTTTATAGCATTTGAGACCAACATGGATCAAGATCCAATTTGTTCTCTAAAACTTATTTACCGTAATTATTCTAATAAACACCCATATTCCAATAAACGCCCATCCCCCAAACCTTTGCTGAAAAATCTGCTTGTTTCAAGCACAATTTTAGCAAAAAGGCGTGATTCTAATAAACGCCCACCCCCTGATTCCAGATTAAAATGATATAAGTCATAACCAAAGAACATTTCTAAAAACAATGAAAAATAGGATGTTCAGCCCGAAATCTGTTGGCAATGAAGGAGTTTCCTTGAAAAATCGTATTTTGCAGTCCATATTACAAAACTTTGCCAAATGCGACTTGCTGAACTTCGAGTCCATAAAATGACACTTGATTCGAAAATTTTGACAGACGAAATAAGAATACCTCTAATAAAGGCCCACCACCTGCTTTCTTTCGACCATGTTTATAATAAACGCCCGAGCGTTTATTAGAATAATTACGGTATTACCTCAATGCATGTAGCAGTTGTATGAGAGCATCTTAGGTCCTTATTTGACTGTACTCGGGCAAAGTCTTTGTGATCTCAATAGGATTTTTAGCTCCACTGGCCTTTCAGGCCAGCGGGCTATTGTCATGGCGATGTGTCCGTCGTGCGTCAGTGCATGCGTGCGTGCGTGCGTCCGTAAACTTTTTCTTTAAAAATCTTCTCCTCAGAAACTACTGGATGGATTTCAACCAAACTTCACAGGAATGATCCTTGGGTAACCCTCTCTGAGATTCCTTCAAAGAATTTGGATTGAACCAGACTCACCTGAGTTATCTGCCCTTGAATGTCAAAAATAGCTGGTTTTGACTTTATTTTTACTCTAAAATCTACAAATATTTACCAATCAAGACAAAACTTGGACAGAATATATATCAGCATAATATCCTGCCTGGGTGTAATTTTCAGGTTAATCGGAATTTTACATCTTGAGTTATGTGCCCTTTAATTTGACAAAATTGCCATTTTCGACTTTGTTTTCACTCTAACAACCATAATTGTAAACCAATCAAGAAGATATTTGGACAGAATCTGACAACAAGATCTTGTTTATGTGTAATTTTCAGGATGATTGCATAGCTACAATCTGAGTTTTGTGCCCTTGAAAATGAAAAAATTTCAGTTTTCGACTTTTTTTTATGCCCCCGTATCGAGAGATCGGGGGCATATTGTTTTACTCATGTCCGTCTGTCTGTCCGTCCGTCTGTCTGTCCGTCCGTCCGTCCGTCTGTCCGAAAACTTAACCTGAAAACTTAACCTTTGCCTTATCTCCAAAACTATTTGACATACAAAGCTCAAATTTGGTATACAACTTCCTTTCAATGATATCTATCTGTTCCAAGCAATTTGACCTTCCTCAAGGTCATCCGTTAACCCTTATCAACCCTTTACTCTACGAAAACCGAAAACTTAACCTGAAAACTTAACCTTTGCCTTTTCTCCATAACTATTTGACATACAAAGCTCAAATTTGGTATGCAACTTCCTTTCAATGATATATATCTGTTCCAAGCAATTTGACCTTCCTCAAGGTCATCCGTTAACCCTTATCAACTCTTTACTCTACGAAAACCGAAAACTTAACCTGAAAACTTAACCTTTGCCTTTTCTCCATAACTATTTGACATACAAAGCTCAAATTTGGTATGCAACTTCCTTTCAATGATATCTATCTGTTCCAAGCAATTTGACCTTCCTCAAGGTCATCCGTTAACCCTTATCAACCCTTTACTCTACGAAAACTTAACATTTTAGAAAAATTGGCCATTTCGGGGGCATTTGTGTTTCACAAACACATCTTGTTTCACTTTTGCAGCCACGATTATAGACTAATAGTGACAAAATTTGGACAGAATGATGCTGACAGTAAGATCTTGCACGAGTTTAATTTTCAGCTTGATTATAAACTCACATACTGAATTATGTGCCCTTGAATTTGGCATAATTACAGTTTTGTACTTTATCATCACTCTAAAAATCCCCAAAATATTGGTCAATTATTTACCTTCTTTTCGCTTTGACCATATGATTGCTTCTTTTTATTTTGATTTCGCTCTAAGAACCACAAGTTTTGAGAAATCTAGTTTTTCTTTGACCACATTGCTGTATTTTACTTTGATTCTGCTCTAAGAACCATAAGAATGTAATAATTATAAAGTTTAAGCAATTAGATAAATTTGTCAATTTTTTTTATAGTAAACCACAAGAAATTCAGGCCTGTGGAGCGACTCAAGACCTTCAGGTCTTTCTAGTTTAGTGAGCCGGGACTTTATGACTGGGAAGCTATTGTCACTGCCCTAGTGTCGGCATTGCGTCCTGTAGCGTCACATCTCTTAAAAAACCTTGTCTATATCTCAGGCACTATAAGAAATACAGCCTTGATATTTCACACATGGATACTTTTAGGCCCTTTCATTTTGGACCATGACCTTTGACTTAGTGATCTTGAGTTTGGTACTTTTAAAAAAACTTTAACCTGGCTTATATCTCATACACTCTTAGAGATAGACTCATAGAGCCTTTATACATATATACCTCCTGCCATGACCTATTTTTGTGACAAGTTCCTGTACAGTTCAGCTACATTGTCCACGGACAACTCTTGTTTTGTAATCCCATGTTCACATTTTAGGATTTTTTCTCAAAATTTGTTTGGTTTTGATGAAAATCAGTTGTAATAAATGTTGATGTGGGCTTATTGAGTGCACCATTTCTGACCTGGAAACATGCTAGTCATGTTATAAAAGACCTTTAGTCAGATTTTAGACTCGTTTGTATTTTATCCTTTTTGGTCTCTCCATCCTTTCCTATATACACCCTCATCTTGTGAACACAACTCTTCCTACCATTAAGGAAGATTTTTGATGACAATTTCACAGAATGTTCTTGGAATTGTATTCGCCAATCAGTCTAATTACAAGTTAACTTTACAAATTACATAATCCATCTGATTGGCGGAGACATTTGCCTCATCCAATCAGATGGCTTGTAATGTAATTTGAATTTAGACAATTAAAGGGGAATGCTCCAGTGTCCTAATTTTTTCCCCAATAATAGAATTCATTTATATTTTGTATGTTGAAATTACATGTTATAACTAATTGAAAAATAAAATAAAAATAAATGGTTAGCGATCTTGTTTGAATTTTATAGGCATTTGTATCACATACCCCTACATCGAAAAAATGCACAATTTCTTGCACCTGTCCAAGGTCACTAAAATGCTAATAAAATGCTGTATATTCATCGTTTAGTCCCGAAAACGGATTAAAAGTAACGTCTTACATTTAATTAGAACAGAAAACCAAAAATATGTGTTATTATAAAAGCGTGAATGTATAAAACAGCATGCTCATGTGTTCGGTTAGATCAACGAAGCTGGAGTGTTTTATGTCAAAATTTGCATATTTTTGGAAATATTTCAAGTTCTACATAATAGAATTTGATACAACTCCCTCATTGTATTAAGAAAATGTATAGGTCAGCGCACTTATTAGTGAATTACATCAATTTTTATCAGCTACACATGAATAAAATCACGCAAAACAGTGGTAACTGCATTCACACTTACGACTGTCTTGCTCTAAATAATCGATTTCCATCTTGAGGAAATCGGTTTCGCATAATAAATGCACTTTCATCGTCGAAAATGGTAAATTGTAATGATGTGTTATATTATTGGAAACATGGTAGCGAAACATATTGGTACGAAACATATAATTTACTACAGTAATGACCGAGTGTTCTGAAAAACTGGAGCATTCCCCTTTAATTTAGAAATGTTGATGAATTGGGCCCCAGATTTTGTGCAGATTTACAATAGTATGCTGTGTAAGAGAAATGTATGAAGTGTTAATTTGTGACCAGCACTCTTGTTGTGAATACTGGTAGTTGTCAATTTGAATTAATTAGCGGACAAATTGTATGCTTTACAAGAAACTTTACAGGGGAACTTGGCAATAGAACTGTTCATATCTAATTGTTATGAGTCATTGCCCTTTGACATGAAAACTTCGAGCATATGATGACATTTACAATTAGCTCTACTTTGAATATTGATTGGATTTTCATTCTGTTTCAGGCACAGCATTTATTAGGAAACCTCAAAATAAACAGCATACCAGTATGTAAAAATGAAAATGATCGATTGTTGGACAATAAAAACACAAATGACAACTCAAACAATACAAAAGTGGATAGAACTATTTCCCATCCAGCTGATGATGTCCAAGCCATTTCTGTGCCAGTAGCTCCTCCCCCACCTTCACTTGCTCCGCCTCCTCCACCTCCTTTATTGAAGAGTTCTAGTCAGAAGAGTGGTGATGGTAAGAATGTAGAAAGATGGGATCCGTCCAAAGTATCATGGATGAGAAAGATACTGTGATGTTAACGTCTATTTTAGTTCAAAACAAGACCTTTTTTTAAAGTCCTGATAGAATAAGCTTGGGAAATATTGAGGCAAAAGAAGAAATAGCTGAAAGTCAGTGCTTTATTCTTTTCCCTCAATATTTTCTATGATAAAACAAAAACATTTTCTTATTGTGATAATCAATACTTTTGTCCTTTGCAACATGGCTAATAATGGATCACCTGCGTGTCATTTTTGTGTGGGAAAAGGTTAAGTGTATTCACAGACTAGCCTAATTTCCAGTCTTCATCCAAAAGTTCACAACAATCTAATAAGCCGAGAATAAAGCTACAGATAAGAGAAGGTTATGGGTTTTCAAATGAATTATTTCATTAATTGCTCACCAAACCCTATGTTATGGGTACTCGTTGGAATAGTTTTATAGATACAATTCCAATAAGTACTGGCAACACGGGGTTTGGATTTGAAATAACAAATTAAGAATGGTTTCACCCCCCCCCCTCTCATCTGTTGCTGTGGTTGAGAAATATTATGTCTCTTCTAATCAGATTGGTTGTAATGAAATTATATGGTCTGTTGCAATTTATCTGAATCGGAAACAATTTTATCCAGTTAATTGTGACATAAGTTCGGACAATCCATTAGTAATTTGTTGGTGTTGGTATGAAATCTCGAGATTTTGTAACAACACTGACGGTTTATCAAAACATATTGGTTTAACCCTTTCCCAAACAAGACCTGGTTTTGACGTCCCTAATAGAGAAGGCTTGGGAAAACATTGAGACAAAAGAAGAAACTGCTGGTAACCAGCAGTTTCTCCTTTTGTCTCAATATTTTCTGTGCCATATTTTACACAAATTCTATCTTTAATAACACCCATTTTGTCATTTGTGTCAGTTTTTGAAGTGGATCACCCTAAAATTTTGCCGTTTGGGAAAGGGTAAACCAAGTCTATTTCTAGCACAAAATTTATTGCTATTATTAGTGGATATGGACTTTGTCTCTGAAAGCTTACAGTAGATAACATACAGGTTGTTACAGCATGAGGCAGATTTCAGCGAAAATGAGAAATGCTGATTATAAGCATTTTCCTCTTTTTTGCTCGTCATTTTCCAAACACATCTCTCAAAGACATATCAAAACAAGGGCCTGTTTTGGGAAATGGGTATCAAATTGATTTGAATGGTATTATCATAAATTTCATAATTATATATTTGCTGTTTTAGCTTTGCTGGCCAATAGCCAGCTAGCTATCATAATGGTGTTGTGTATGTTTTGTGTTTGTCGGTCTGCCTATCACTTTTCATTCAGTTAATTGTTTGAGTCTGACATAGAGAAAGGCAACAGAAAGGCTATACTTTACCCTTGATCACATGAAGATTTGACCTCTGATAGTAATTGTGACCTGTTTGTTCTCCATATTTCAGACTGAAATGATCCACAGACAGTGCTCTCAACCTTCCTTTTCTAAAAAAACCCTTTTCATTCCAAGACTATTAAAAGTTTCTCAAATTATTGTAATTAACTGGTTTTGACGTCCCTAGTAACAATGAAATTGATGATACCAATATCTTAAGTTATCCCGAAATTGCCCAGAATTTATATTTTACACACCAGGAAATATCTTCATCCCTTGTTTTCACTCTTGGAGAGAAAATATCTGCCACAAATTTCGAATTATAGAAGTATTTCAGGTTTGCCAACATTTAGGTTTCCAAGAATTCTTGATAAAAGTTACTTCTTTCGATGAGAATACCTTTCTTTGTCCAAACTACAAGATCACAGGGCTTCCCCTGGCAATTTCAGACTTGGCCCCAGCAAAATCGCCAATTGGATTTTTTTTGGGCCAATTGGTTACAGTTGGTGCCATTAGAGGAGCCAATGAGTAAAGGAGAAAAACATATTAAGAAATGAAAAATAAATCCACTAATTATGATAAAATGCACAATTATCAACACTGAGCTAACACAATGTTGTTTTATTGGTATCAACATAGAAATCAAGTTCAGTAGCATAAATGTTATAATTTTGGTAGATTGGATGCCGTTTCCTAGGATTTTCATTTTTTACGGAACCCCACCAAAGCCCACCCACCCCCCTGCCCACGCACACACATGTATACAGATTGACATGTGTGCAGAAAATACATAAATCGTTTTACAGAAATTCGGAGAATCTTATAATCACCGTTTTTTTTTTTGGTACCGCTGTTTTTAGCTCGACTTTTCGAAGAAAATGAGAGCTTATACTGTCACCCGGGCGTCGGCGTTGGCGTTGCAACAAAGGTTAAAGTTTTTTCAAACATCAATAACTTCCATACTATCAAAGCGATTCAACCAAAACTTGGAATACTTATTCACCATCACACCCTCTACCTTACTACCAAGGCCCATGACCCTGGATCCACAATATTTGGAGTTATGCCCCCTTTATACTAAGCAACTTAGAAAGTCGAGCGCGCTGTTTTCGGACAGCTCTTGTTGATGGATCTTAGTCCACCATTATTATCATACTTGAAAGTTTACTGTTTACACGCTATCCGCTTTACAAGCCAAAAGCTTTGGCAGGCTGTAAAGACTAGAATTAGCCTGCTCAAACATTCAGTCTGATCTAAGCCTACTCTACCTGCTTTATACTCTATTATTGTGGCATAAAAAGTTAGACAATTCGATAGAAATGGCAATAAGATATGCAATTTGCTTTAAATGAAATTGATATAATTTCACAGATTGTTTGTACCAACTAGATGTATTTTTAACAATGGCGTTACTTGAGCTTGCAATACGACTTGTGGCAAGCGTAAAAAGTTCTTTGTTTTTAAAAATCACCACACAAATTCGGACCAGGCGCATGTGTGTCTGGGATAATCACTCAGAATCCTTCTGCCACAAATTTAGAATTATAGAAGCAGGGTTCTCCGCAGAATAATTTGAAGCCGTAGTGGCAAATTATAAGTATTGGTAAACCTTGAAATGCATCATGTTCATGCAAACAATAATCATTTTTAATGTGAAAAAAAAAACATAATGGGAAAAGAAGAAATTGCTCAATTTGAGCAATTTCTTCTTTTCCCATAATGTTTTTATACAAAATTATGACATTTAATTTCACAAGAATACCTTATTTATTACTTTTTGACATGAAATGTCTACAAAATCCTCTATTTGGTGACCTTTTTGAAGAAATTAAGCTGTGGGATGCTTTTGAAGCTGTAGTGGCATTGCACTAATTTACATGAAGCTGTAGTGGGGCCGATACAGCTTATTGGGCTGGGGAGAACACTGAGAAGTATTTCAGGTTTGCCAACATTTTGGTTTCCAATAATTCTTAATAAAAGTTCCTTCTTTCGATGTGAATACCTTTCTTTGTCCAAACTACAAGATCATCATACCAGTCATCACCTAGTGCTTTCATCTGCACCACAACCTGATACATGTAATCATGATTTCTGTTCAATGTAATGTCCCAACTGTCTGTTGAACATGGAGACTTCATACTAGCGTATTTGGCTGTTATAGCATTTCTCCCGACATAGGGACACTTAGTTTATCTCTAGAGTACCTACATCACACTTTGAAAACTTCACTAGACCATCCACACTCGCTCCTAAGAATTGGAAATCTTTAGAAATAGCCAACCCGATTGATTCTACTGAAACATTTCCACAGCTCTTTATATGGCTCCTTGCATAGTTTCTACTGACCCTACTCCTTTTTCCTACCATATTAGAGTGGTATGGGGTCGAAGTCCTTGTCATACCATCGTAGCTTGGAGATCAGGATCCATATCCTTCTTATTGTTTTCTTTTATTCTGGTGTTTACCCACCTATTTGCTTGTCCAAGCCGAGCAATGCTATTCATTCCCATCTCCATCGACTCATCTCCAAGAGAATCGGCCTGCACTTCCATAATTTTGACCAGATTACTTGTAGCCTTCACTTTACAGTTCTGTTTCTGGATTTGTACAATCTCTCTTTTTTGCGGACTGCTTCAAAATTTAATACAGTGAGAAGATTTGTCCTCATATCTTTCCAAACTGTATTATAATATTGCCTTTGGTTGACTTTTCCACTCTTTCAATGGCATCTTAACTCAAGATAATCTATTGAACAAATAAACAGAATACAAACTAACAAACAGAAGAATTAAGGACAATATGGTAACCATAACAGAAATCGGGATAATACACTCTTATGAAATCAGTGATATCAATTCTTTATGAACTTTCTTTTGATTGTGTTTTAAATAACACTGAATCGAAACAGCACTGACCAAGTCCTGACATGATATCATCAAAAATATATCTTAATCTTTGCGCGGCCCTGCTGTGTAAGTATCTGGGAAGGGCTTGACAGGGGCTTTAGTAGTCGAAAATTGATTCCTCTCAGTCAGCGTCGTTGCATCTTAATATATTTCTGGGGTTTGATCTATTCACATAGTTTTGATGTGCACGAGTTTCTTATCTATACCAAGGACAGTAGTGAGCCGCCAATTTGACTGCATAATCCAGTCAAGCCTGGTTTACACGAACATTGTGCTCCTTCAATCTCGCCTCTTTTTTTCCCTAACAGTACCTGTAGACTGTAGAAAGTGGACCTTTTTCTTTCCATCACTAGGTATCAATCACCTTGTCTTTCATACTATGTTTACACTTGCTTTTAACGAAACAATATTCACTGTTTTCAATGCCATTGTACATGGTGTCAAACACTTACACATACCTTTCTTTATATAACCATATGGTCGTAACTATCTTAACGGCCACAGGGTTGAGGGTGGGATTTCGACTTGTCCGGAGAAGGATCAACTCAAGACATTTCCAGTTTCCTATCTCTTTATGTACGTCTATCCAATTTACAATATTCAGCAATCTGTAATTACAAATAAAAATCATATATAATCAAGATATAATTTACAAACAATCGTTGCTAAAAGAGTATTTACAATTTATCACAGCAGACGATATTTACAACTTACCAATTTGAGGAATTGAGAGCTTTCAACATCTATCCATTTCTTCTCTTTATTCAATCATCCTGTGAAATCTGCAAAACAAGTGAGTTGTGTTAAACAAGGTTATTAGGACTATTGAACTAGGCCGGTAAGGAAAAGAACGAGAATGGTCAGCGGGCGCGAATACCGACAACAAGACAGCGAACCAACTAAAGCTCGACAAAACAAACCAAAACTTCTCAAACGACCAAATCTACGTCTCGTACATAATTTCAGAATGCGACAAGAGAAATACAAACCTTATTATACCCCCGCAAAACGAATATTTTATTATACCCCCGCAAAACGAATGTTTTAGGGGGTATACTGGAATCAACCTGTCTGTCTGTATGTCTGTATGTATGTATGTATGTCTGTCTGTCTGTCCGTGGACAAAATACTTCTCCAGAGCATATCTTCTAAACCATATGTGCTTGCAACTTAAAACTTTCTACACTTATAGATCTCATTGTGGGGAAGTGTTGTGTACTAGGATATTCACTCTGCCACGCCCACTTGTAGAGTTATTGCCCTTTGTTGTTTGTACACTTGCATTTTTGTCCGGACTATATCTTCTAAACCATAAGTGCTAGCAATTTCTAACTTGATTCACTTATACATCTCATTGTGCGGAAGTGTCATGTACAATAACTGTTACTCAACCACGTCCACTTTTTGAGTTATTGCCCTTTGTTGTTTGTACCCTCACATTTTGTTTGGACCATATCTTCTAAACCACAAGTGCTAGCAACTTCAAATTTGGTACACTTATGCACCTCATTCTGGGGAAGTGTCATGTACGAGGGTTGTCCTGAAAGTTCGTGGACACACACTTTATTTTGCTTTTTAATACTTTGGTTGTGACAAAATCTTTATCACATGAAAGCTAAACATTTATCAAGTACTTTTCCAGCAAAAAGAAATAAATTTGATATGCAATTATTTTGCAATAGGACTTAACACGACCCTACATAGGGGTACCCGGAGCACGTCAAATTTTGAGCATTTTGTCTACCCATGTCTGTATTTTTTAATTCAATTTATCGTATGAAATTTGCGGGAAACAAAATAATAAAAGTATTAAAATATGACCTCACATTCAGACTCCATATTGTTTTGATTTCAATGTTGTCGCGCTAAAAATTGACATTTGAGGATGGCTTAACTAACTTTGATATGGAAGGAAATTTGTCAAAAATGACGACGTCGGACGTTTGGGTGGAGCAGCGCGTTCTTGTTAAATTTTGCGTGGAACTAGGAAAACGCCTGCAGAGACCAGCGAATTCGTTAATTTTTCTACGAAGAGACCATGTGTGCCGTATTATCTCGTTTTCAATTGTCACAAACGTTTCCGGGGAACCAATGGCTGATTCGAGGTCTCAAAGATCGAGTGTTATAACAGATAGACATGTTAATTTGGTGAGTGACGTCGTGAATGACGATAGGCAAAATACGGTAAGATATATGGGTGGGAAAATGTGAACTGTCACAAACAATTGTTAACGAAATCCCCACAAAACATTTGAAAATGAAAACTGTGTGTCACGAGGGTGCGAAGAATGCTTTCTGAAGAAAATAAAGTAGCACAAGTCTTCATGGTAAAGTGACTTCTTCGTCGCTGGAGCGTCGTAACGTCATGACGTGCTCCGGGGTGCATCAACCTTCTGCACAAAAACATGTGTAATTCTGCTTAAAATGGAGGGATTTTGTTCAAATTTTGAAATGTTGTTTCTAAGATATTGTTTAATGACATCATGTGTCTGTTATAAAATCATCTATTCTTATGTTCATGTATCAGTGTCCACGAACTTTCCGGACAACCCTCGTACAATAACTGTTACTCAGCCATGCCCACTTTTTGAGTAATTGCCCTTTGTTGTTTGTACCCTCATATTTTGTTTGGACCATATCTTCTAAACCACAAGTGCTAGCAACTTCAAACTTGGTACACTTATGCACCTCATTCTGGGGAAGTGTCATGTACAATAACTGTTACTCAGCCATGCCCACTTTTTGAGTAATTGCCCTTTGTTGTTTGTACCCTCATATTTTGTTTGGACAATATTTTCTAAACCACAAGTGTAGCAACTTCAAACTTGGTACACTTATACATCTTATACATCTCATTCTGGGGATGTGTCATGTACATTAACCATTACTCTGTCAGGCCCACTTTTTGAGTTATTGCCCTTTGTTGTTTGTACCCTTATATTTTGTTTGGACCATATCTTCTAAACCATTTGTGCTAGCAACTTCACACTTTGTAAACTTATACATCCTATTGTGCAAAAGTGTCATGTACATGAATCGTCACTCTGGCATGTCTACAATTTGAGTGATCGTCCTTTTGTTGTTTTTTACTCTTGGATTTGTGTCCAGAACATATCTTCTAAACCAGTAGTGCTAGCAACTTCGAACTTGGTACACTTATAGATCTCATTGTGGGGAAGTATCATGTAAACGAACTGGTACTCTGTCATGCCAACTGTAAGAATTATCGCCCTTTGTTGTTTGTACCCTTGCATTCTTGTCTAGACTATCTCTTCTAAACCATAAGTGCTAGCAACTTTAAGCTTGGTACACTTATTGCCCTTTTTTGTAATGGAAGCTTGTGCGGGGGTATCAAGTCACATCCTGTGACAGTTCTAGTTTATTCTCCGTTCATCCAAAAAGCTATAAATGTTAAAGATAAATCGAATTTGACCAAACAACCTTTCTGCTTGAAATCAAAGAGCGGAATGCCCGAACAAAGAAAACACGTGATAATAGTGCGCCAAAACTAATCTCCCAAACTGACCAATAAGACGCGGCATAACAAAATGGGTTTTGTGAAACCAGACCGGGTTACACACTCCCCCTCTGTCAGAAATGACGTCCCGTCATTGTCACAATGTCTGTGTCTATGGTCATGCGTCTGTCCTTACCTACCACTATCACTAAACTACGTTCCTATCAATCTACTGTTATTCCAAAATAGACAAATCATTTAAAAACAACAACATCATCGATCATTGCAGCATTACCATCTGAAATGAAAACTGGTTCATTAGTATTTCGAATATATGTTCCTGAATGTCTTCAACTGTAAAGACACAATTCAAAATTATTTTCTGTATAAATCCTTCCTGAAACTAAAGAAAAATATTAGCAACAGAACCAATATAAAATCGTTTCCCCCAATACATCATTTCCTGAAATTCAAGAAAAACTTTATTAAATAAACTTATGTAACTATACAGTGACCATCACATCTGCAAATTCTATAAACAATTTGCAATACTCCTCCCGCTCTTCAGTGATGCGACCTCGCAGCTCTAAATGTTTATCTTCGCAGCAACCAACAATCTACGAAGAGAAATGAAAAATGGATAAAAAAGAAACAAGATCTGCAAAAGTAAAACCATAAAATACCTGAAAAAAATATGCCCTTACTTATTCATTATATACTAACCCAAACTGCCAACGCAACAAGATTTTTTGTTGCAACTTTTTAATGAGATATGATAAAATAACGAAACTTCAGATTTCATCATTCTATATGGTGATTTTATTATTCGTATAAAAAGAAAGTAAGAATTGTTATGCTTCGCTGAACACAGAGTCCTTGGTTCAAACCCCTAAATCTGCGCTGCACGTGCAACAGTGAGTGTAATAAACCAGCGCACGTGCATTTTTGGGAAGTGGCAAGATAACCCGATAAGATTAGGTAAAAAAATATGTCTGGCGATAGACAAAAATGCCGCAATTTAGCAATGTCCCGAAAGGCGCAGGTGATTGGATTGCTCCTGGCTGACTGTTGTTAACGCGCCTATTTGACTTTGCGGGGTCTACAATAGCATGACTATAGCGGAAGTTTCAGCAAACCACTTATGTTCAATCAATTTTACCCATTAATCATGTCTGAATGTGTTACAATTTCCATTTGGGTTAATAATTCCATTTTTGTTATTTTCACGGCCATTTACTTTTCTTGCTTACGTTTGTTTTGACGTCTACGGTGATGTTTATGACATGCCAAGAGCCTTCAGAAGTCGAGTAACGAACAAGGCACAGGACAATAGATTGAGAACCCAAAATCGTAGAGAGCCGGTTTCGGCTGGCAACAAAAATGTTGCTGCAACTGCTGGGAACCACGGTCGCCGTATAAGTGCACAGACACGTAACAGGTTACGTAAACATGGGTTCCGACCTCGAAGTCCTTATGTGGGTCCCAATTTACTACCTATGCACACAAGAGTCTGTCTCCAGTCGTGCAACGCCCAAAAGTGGTAACAGATGAGCAAATATGGGACCTACTTGAATATGGGACCTACTTGACATGTGCGTTTACGTCAACGCCCAGTCCAACCACAGACCTTGGGGCAAACGTTAATTCAAGAGTGACAGAATATTCCCATAAACGTTTGTCGACGTTAGTTATGTTCGATGTCACAGAGATGTTGTGCTGTGTTCAATGCTACAGGAGGACACACGAGATACTGATCTTGGTTTCATTTTTGAAACACAACCGTGCATTACGTTTGTAACGTTATTTGCGTTACTGAATCGATTTAGACCAATTTGTTTTTTCCTGGTGATCTCATAATGGTCAGCAGTCAAAATGAAGTCAATATCAGCGAATTCACATTTCAAATAATCAAAATATTGTAATTAGAAGTTCGTGTTGCGTTGGCTCTTTGGGTTAGTATAGCTGCAATCAATCTATGCGCCGTATCCGAATCCACGTTGTTGATTATTTCGGATCTCATCAGCTCTCTGAGTGCGTGTAACCAACTGCAAAACGGACGTGGACTCATCGACTTCGTTACATATTTTCTCTTTATTTGTCCGGTGGTTTCTTTGTCCTTGATGACCGTCTCGGAGCTGGTGTCGGCACTGTTGGTAAAGTTTTCTCTGTGGTTTCTCCCGCTTTACCTTCCACCTCCGTCATCAGTTCTGGTATTTCTGTCTCTGCATGACCTTCCTTCGATCCCTGCATTTCTGTTACATCTGCTTGCTCAACTGGATGGTCTGCATCCACGCCACTTATTACAATCTCTTCTTCAAGACTTTCTTCTTGAATCTCTTCTGGCACCTCTGCCAATTCTTCCTGAGCACCTACAACAGATGACCTTGTAACCTTGACCTTGGAGTTTGACCTACTTTTAAAAAGCTTCAACCTAGCCTATATCTCATGTCCTTTTACACATACAGCCTTCATATCTCACACATGGATAACTCCTATCAACATCATTCACATTTGACCTTGGGCCTTGTGATCTCATGACCTATTACACATACAGCCTTGATATCTCACACATGAACACCTCCTACCAAGACCTATCACATTTGACCATGACCTTGGACCTTGTAACCTTGACCTTGGAGTTTGACTTACTTTTAAAAAGCTTCAACCTGGCTGATATATCATGTCCTTTTACGCATACAACCTTGATATTTGACACATGGACACCACTTAATGTTTAATAGGGCGGATGGACTAAGAACTTCAGCTTATTCTGGGTACATGGAAACTGGTATAATGGGGCGTGCATTAATAATGGCTAACCTCAGCCATAAGGGTAACAAGTACATCATGGGTCAGATTGTGTACTTTAAGGAGCATGGATTCTAATATACGTCTGGAGACCCCAATAAGCCTTTCCCAAGCCCCGCCCATATGGGAACTGTGAGGAGCATTGAAAATCCACTGACATCCTGACCTGTGAAGAAAACCTTTGACCTGACCATCCTCTACATTAATAACATTTACACCTGTATGATCAGTTGGCCCCACAAAATTTGTACCTCTATCCGACTTAATTAACCTTACATGTCCTCTGATAGCAATGAATCGTCTAAGAGCATTAATAAATGTAGACGATGTCATTTCATCGACTACTTCTATGTGTACTGCTCTGATATTTAGACACGTGAAAAGAACAGCCCAACGTTTAGCACTTGCTTGAGAGATACGGGTCTTCCTAGAAACAACCTGCCAAGGTCCAAAAACATCCAAGCCTACATTAGAAAAAGGCTGGGCCCATTTCCGTTCTATCTTTAGGTAAACTAGACATTTTCTGACACTGAAATTTACCCCTCAATTTCCTACATGTAACACAGTTAAAAATCAGAGACGATATGGCATGTTTTGCCCCTATATTCCAGTAACCTCCCTGTCTAACTGCTCCTTCAGTAAACACACGGCCTTGATGATGTACAGCTTCATGAAAATGCCTAATAAGTAACTTAGCAATATGGTGAGTTGTGTGTAGGATGATGTGATGTTTTTCACTGTAATGCAATGAACTCTGATCTAAGCGACCACCTACTCTTAATAAGCCTGTGGACTTTTCAATGAAAGGGTCTAACTTGTATAGTACACTCCCACGACTTAATGGTGAATTGGACGAAAGAGCCTCTATTTCGTGCTTGAAGCTATCAAACTGTGACTCTCTTAGGATAACTGAAGTTGCACGTGATTGCATTCTTCCTGATTGAGAACTACTGCAAATATGCCAACCTCTACAAGGCAACTCTTTCTTAATAGAAAGAACAATATGTATGAGTTTGCTCATAGCAACTACTAATTTATACCATGAGGAATATCGTTCAAAACGACAGGATCCTAACATCGGCACTGTCATTACTTTAGTTGCCATGGATACTACTCTATAAGTTCTAACTTCTTCATCTGACTGCGGCTCACACAAGGGGAAATACTTTGGTGTGAACTCTAAATCTCTAGTCAAGAATTCAGGGCCTTTGAGCCATAAACTATCTTTAAGCTGAATTTGACTACAACCTCTAGAACCAATATCTGCAGGATTTTTGTTAGAGCAAACATACCTTCATTGCTTAGGAGAACTTAATTGACGGATCTTAAACACCCTGTTTGTGACATACGTATAGAATCTACGTGAATAATTGTTAATATAACCTAGTACTACTTTGCTATCGGTGTAGAAGTCTACTTGGCTAAATTGTTTACACATATTTTCTTCAACTAGAGCAATCAACTCGGTAGCAAGAACTGCGGCACACAATTCTAGCCGAGGAATAGTGTGTCCAGATGATGTTGCTACCTTGCTTTTACCTAATACAAAACTAGCATACTTGCGATCCAAATAACCGACAATGTACACCACCGCGGAAATGGCCTTTTCGGATGCGTCAGAAAATACATGTAGTTCCAGCTTACTCATCTTTGACAATGATGTGTCAAAAAGTTTTCTGGGCACTCTAATACTACTCAATTCTTTCAAACCCATCAGCCAGTCATTCCATGTAGCTTCAGACTCAGACTGAACTGGTTCGTCCCAGTCACATCCACTTGATACTACGTCTCTAAGAATCAATCTACCTACTAAGACAACTGGTGACTAGAAACCTAAAGGGTCAAAGACACTATTTACTGTCGACAGAATACCCCTCTTGGTAACTGTGTGATTTTGTACTTGACTAAAAAAGAAACAATCCAGGTTCATATCCCACTCCAAACGGAGACTACGACTAGTAGGAAGCCTATCGAGATCAAAGTCAATACTGCTCGAACATATAGCAACATCATCTTTTGGAAAGGAGTCTATAACTTCCCTAGAATTAGACAACAGTTTATGCAACTTGGCCATAGATGCTTGAGTGCGCTTTACCAGGTCAACTGCTGCTGGTATAGTGGGGCATGAAGTAAGTCCATCATCAACATAAAAGTCCCTGTTAACGAAATGAAATACATCTGAATCAGAATGTTCTACAGACTTCCTCAATCCATAAGTGGCAATAGCCGGTGAAGGCGAATTACCGAAAACATGTTTACACATCCTATACTCCACTAAAGGCTTACTAGTGTCATTATTGTCATGCCAAAAAATCTCAAGTAATCTCTATCCTGCTCATGAACACCAAAACAGTAAAACATTTGTTCTACATCAACTGAAACTGCTATTTCCTCATGCCTAAATCTAAGTAGCACACCCAATAGACTATTTGTCAAGTCAGGTCCCTGTAACAGTACAGAATTCAGTGAAACCCCTTTGTATTTGACTGCAGAATCAAACACGACCCTAATCTTACCAGGCTTTTTTGGATGATACACCCCAAAAATAGGTAAATACCATTGTTCAGTGCTTTCTTGTATTGGGGGCGCAATTTCAGCGTGACCGTTTGCAAATAATTTGTGCATGAAGTCCACAAAATGCTGTCTCTTTTCAGGATTCCTACTCAAACTTGTTTCAAGAGATTTTGCTCTATGTAATGCCTGTATTCTATTATTAGGCAACCAAGGACGGGGTGACTTGAAAGGAAGAGGAGCTGACCACCTATTCTCTGAATCTTGTACAAACTGAGTACTCATTTGAGTCAAGAAGGTTTGATCATCAACAGACAATGATGGTACACTATCACGAACATTAGTAGTGAACACGAAATTGTACATAAACTGTGTTGATGCACGATCAATCTGATTGTCTTTACATGGTTCAAATAAAGTATGCTTGCCATTGTCTAATATGTAAACAGAATTACAATTATACCCATTCAAATCAGCATCAGTTTCTGATACATGAAATTTACTTGTACATTTAGGCAATAGTGAAGCTCGCCCGTCACCTACAATATAGGTCTTTTTGACACTCACATTAGGGACAATATGTGCATTACCGAGGCAAACTTCGCCTACTATGGACCATCCCAAAGGCAGGCGCTGAGCAAATGGGGCACCTTTAGGACCAAAGCGCTGTTCAAGCACATGGTGTACGTCAGGAACATCCCGACCAATCAAAAGCAACATTTGTGCCTTGTCATCTATTTCTGGGATAAAAGGGGCGATATCTGCCAAGTGTAGGTGATTGGCGGCTACACTAGGTGTAGGAATTTCATTCCTATCACTAGGTAAACTTGAACATTCTAGAACAGAAGGTAAATCAAAATGATCACTATTATCAATGCATTCGACAACTAAGTCATTAAGTTTGCGACCCTGATGATATGAAATACTTCTGCAAGATGACATTGAGTATTCAATAGGTGTACCAGAAACATTCAATTGTGCAAACAATTCAGGCTTGTCTAAGGTTCTATTGCTTTGGTCATCAACTGTCACATAACAAGTTATACGATTTGCAGGGGAAGATTTAACAAATACATTTACAAGCATAATCTTAGCACATGATTTTCCCTCTGCATTAACATTTTCACAGATTTCAGTACATTTGTTACTAAGTCTATTTTGCGGCTGCTTCTCTGTGTCTTTCTCCCCAACGTGCTGATTCGCGGTTTGGTTGCAGTGACGTGCGACATGATCAGGTGAGTAGCATCTAAAACACAACTTGTTCTCGTACAGGAATTGCTTCTTCTGTTCCTCAGACTTTTCTTTGAACCTTGTACAATCAGCTAGGCGATGAGGCGCTCCATTGAGAATTATACACTTTTCACTTGATTCACATTTTTGCATATTTGATACACTAATAACACTATCATCTGTGTTTGATGACACCTTCTCTTTGGGTACTTCGGTTTTGACTGCCTTCACTGTGGTTTGACGGTTTTCACGCTTAGCTGGTGTATCATAACTGAACGTGAAATTGGGATCATTGTAGACACTACTGTATTTCTTCATAAAGCTGACGAAGAATTTGAAAGGTGGAAAATATACACTGTGGCTTTCTTTGTACGATGATGCGTTGGTTATCCACTTGCTTTGTAGGCTGTAGGGTAATTTCTTGATAACTGGATTGATACCGACAGATGAATCGAAATATGCTAACGTTTTCTCATACGCTGGATTTGATTTCAATCCTTCTATTTCTTGAAGCAGATCTGCCAAGTCGTATAATTTGGGGAAGTCTTTATTTGTGACAACCGGAAAGTTTTGAAGTCGTTGAAAAACGGAGGTAAATACTCCCTCGGGTGATCCAAATCTTTCGTCCAAACGCTGCCAAATCTGTGAAAGAGCTTGCTCGGAGTCATGTAGATAAGCCAAACGTAGGCTGAGTGCATGCTTCTTGGAATTAGGACCTAAGTATTTAATGATCAGATCAATTTCTTCATTGCTTGATAGTCCAATTTCTGAACTGATAGAGAACTGATAGAGACGAAACTTGCTTTCCAAACTTGGTAACTTGCAGAAGTATCGCTGAAGAATGTGAGTCTTGACAATAACAAGTCCTTTCTCAGAAGATACTGAGTAACACCAGCTGAAGGATCGGATTCAGTGATTTGAGGTCCCTTAGGAGTCTTACAATTGTCAATAAATTGCTGTACTTTTTCATGATGGCTTTGATGAGGTAGTCGCCCAACTATTTCGGAACGATTACTGGAACCGGAACCCCCTAATTCTTCAGCCTCAGCCTTCAGGGCTTCAGCCTCCTTTCGCATTTTCAGAACTTCCAAATCGGCATCCAATATTGCTTGCTGTTTCTTGATCTCTGCTTCTTTTACAGCAAACAGAGCTCTCACCTCAGCTGCTTTTGCCTTTGCCTGAATACTGCTTGATGTATGGCAGCTAGATCTCGACATAGTCTCTATTTTTTCCGATTTTACAGCTTGGACTACTTTAAGATGATTTTCTACTTTAGTTTCAATTAGCATGAAGTCATTTTCAAGCCAACTGAGCTGTGTCTGACATACTTCGGTTTTGGTATTATTGAAGAACTTTGAGTAGATGGCAAAGTTCGTCTGTAACACATTGTAAAGTTCTTCACCTCTTTGTAAATGCTGATTCAATGATGATAATGTACTATTGATTGATATGTCGGCAGAATCGATATACTGCACAATGTCTTTCTGGGACTTAATGTAATTACTGTAACGTGTTTGGTCTTCTGCTTGATACAGCTCCATTGCCTTCCGTGTTAATGTCTGATGAGGCCTTGTGTTCATCTCACTTATGGGTGGTAGCTTTTTTACTATCACGGCATGATACATCGTTAAGTATAACCCCTCGATGTTGTTTGTAAAAAACTGAAATACATAAAATGAAACCCATTACCAAAAAATGAAAGATATCCTAATTATAAAAATACAGAGAATATACTCATGTACGCTTAACTTGAGATTAATGTATGAAACATGGGAAAGAAGCTTGTAAATAAAAGTATAAAAAAATTTGTACGCAGCGAAAAAAAGAAAGTGTCGAATAATTTTGGGTACGAAACCGATTCAGAACTGAAATTCTACCAGTAAAAGAGTATTAAAGAATACAATGACTGTAGTCATAATAAACGTTACAGGACATTGTTAAATTTGATCATGACTTACGCTATGCGGCCATAAAAAAGCGATGAACAGCAGGAAAATAAAAGAAAACGCCGTCGATACGGTCATTTTAAAAAAACGTGCCAAAAACTGGCGGAAAGGAAGAAAGTCGACAAAAAGTAATTAAATTTAAGAAAGGAACGAAAGGATTTCTGCAAGTTCCAAAGGTCGCCAAATGAAGGCGTGACACATGTCCTTTTACACATACAGCCTTGATATTTGACACATGGACACCTACGATCAAGCCCTTTCACGTTTGATCATGAACTTGGACCTTGTGACCCTGACCTTGGCATTTGGCCTACTTTTAAAAACTTTAACCTGGCCTATATTTTATGTCCTTTTACACATACAGCGTTGATCACACATGGACACCTCCTACCAATACCTTTCATTTTTGACCATGACCTTGTGACATTGACTTTGGACTTTGACCTACATCAAATGAAGGCCATTGAGGGGGCATATATGTTTTACAAACATCTCTTGTTCAAGACATGTATGATTATAAGTTCTCGGATGAGTACGATTTTTGGGTCAGATCCGTCTAGGAAGTCCGGAGTTATGTGCCCTTGAACATCAAAAATGGAAAGACTTGACTTTGTTACCACTCTAGCATCTACCAATATTGACCAATGAAGACAAAACTTGGCCACAATGTTGGTAACCATAAGATCTTTGATTAGTTTGATTTTCAGTGTAATCGAAGCAGGAAGTCTTGAGTTATGTGCCCTTTTCTACTTTGTTTGCCATGTAGCATCTACATTTATTGACCAATCAAGGCAAAACTTCACAATGTTGGTGACCATAAGATCCTTAATGAGTTAAAATTTTAGCTTGATTGGACTAAAAAACCCGCGTTATTGGCCCTTGCATTTCACAAAATTAACAGTTTTTTAGCTCCACTGGCCGAAGGCCAGCGGGCTATTGTCATGGCGTTGTGTCCGTCGTGCGTGCGTGCGTCCGTCCGTTAACTTTTTCTTTAAACATCTTCTCCTCTTATGCCAGTGGGCCAATTTTGACCAAACTTGGCAGGAATGTTCCTTGGGTGACCCTTTTCAAAACTTGTTCGCGAATTTTTGATTAGTCAAAAAATATGGGCGTGGCAGGGCGGAGCTTATCAGACTAAGAGAAACCATAAGAAAATTCTTTAAAAATCAACCATTGGGCCAATTTGAACCAAACCTGGCAGGAATGTGCATTGAGTCATTCTTTTCAAAATTTGTTTACAAATTTTTACATTTGTCAAAAAATGTGGCCGTGGCAGGGAGAAATGGGCTTATCAGACTTAAAGAAATCATAAGAAAATTCTTTAAAAATCAACCATTGTGCCAATTTGAACCAAACCTGGCAGGAATGTGCCTTGAGTCATTCTTTTCAAAATTTGTTCACAAATTTTTACATTTGTCAAAAAATGTGGCCGTGGCAGGGAGAAAGGGGCTTATCAGACTTAAAGAAATCATAAGAAAATTCTTTAAAAATCAACCATAGGGCCAATTTGAACCAGACTTTGCAGGAATGTTCTTTGAGTCTCTCTTTTCAAAATTTATTCACAATTTTTTACATTTGTCAAAAAATGTGGCCATGGCAGGGAGAAAGGGGCTTATCAGACTTAAAGAAATCATAAGAAAATTCTTTAAAAATCAACCAGTGTGCCCAATTGAACCAAACCTTGCAGGAATGTGCCTTGAGTCATTCTTTTCAAAATTTGCTCACAAATTTTTACATTTGTCATAAAATGTGGCCGTGGCGGGGAGAAAGGGGCTTATCAGACTTAGAGAAATCATAAGAAAATTCTTTACAAATCAACCATAAGGCCAATTTGAACCAGACTTTGCAAGAATGTTCTTTGAGTCTCTCTTCAAAATTAATTCACAAGTATCAAGATTTGGCTGCCGCTGTGTAAGGCTTACAAGAAATCATGGGATAATTCTTCCACTTTAACCAGTGGAGCGATTCAGGCCCTCCTGGGCCTCTTGTTTTACTTCATTTTCACTCTAACAAACACAAATATAGACCAATCAAGACACAACTTGATCACAATGTTAGTGACCATAAGATCTTAAATGATATTTTACTTTTTCAGATTGATCGGACAAAAAAAAAAACAGTTTTGTGGGACGAAATTGCTGATTTCAACTTCGTTTTCGCCCGAACAGAAATTAATATTGACCAATTTAAAAAAAAAACTTGGGACATATTGTTCATGATAATATCGTCATCGAACAGAGTTATGTACCCTTGACTGTGACAAAATAGTTGTTTTCTCCCACTTTGCTTTAACAGCCACAAATATTAATCATTCAAGATTATGAAAGCAGATATCAGATTATTTGCTCTTGAACTTGACAACATTGTGACTTTCATTCTATCTAGGTTCAGGCGAGCGATTTTAAAAGGACCATGATGGTCCTCTTGTCATACTTAAGGGACATCAATGTTTTACAAACACATTGTTTCTTTTCCCTCAATGCTTTCCAGTGTCATCTTCAGTTAAGACATCTCTATGGGAAACGTTTAGTATTTTATTTCACCAAAGGCGGCTGAAAGTTCACTAAAGAAGCTATTACAAAAAAAAATAATGAAAAGATATATTGTAAAGTCCATGATAGGCTGGAACTCTTGGCAAAACTCCAACAGTGTCCTCTTCTGCCACTTTGTCAGTGCAGCCTTCTCGTCATTGAGTATGTACTCCGACATCAACCAGACTGTCCATCCAACAGCATTTTCCAACAGCCACTTGAAGTTTTGACCTTGGTATTTCCCCCATGTCAGCACTACACATGCTCTCTTCAAGTCGCCACCCAGCTCGTTTGATTTCTTTTCTGCTGTCTGCTGTGACATCAAACTGTTCTGTCTTTTCATGTACGCATTGGCAGCCTCTGTCGCACGAAGTTGCGCTACCTTTGGTTTATATAAAGGAATATTCGAATATAGATGTATTTTTGCGTGTCTACTCAATTGATGCTTGTGAGCAAATGTCTTTTCACAATTAGGACACTTATGCTGTAGACCTTGTTCATGTACCTTCATGTGTCTTTCCAGGTTAGATTTCCAATCAAACTTCTTTGAACATTGGTCACACTGGAACAGGCCGGATTTGTCTTCCATGATGATGATCTGTTGAAAAAATGATGAATTTTGTTTATCAAAAACATAATTGTATTGTTCAATAATGTCTACATAAAGGGTCTGTGTTAGATCTTAAAGATGCTTTACATTTTGTCATTTATCAATATAAGAGAGAATTTAGAGTTGTTCCGAATGCTCCATGGTACCATCTCAGTCAGAATCCACGTCTTAAAACTGACAGAACGTCTGCTAGTTCAAACAACTTTGACGTGTTTTTAAAGTCAATCTTTGAAAAGGACTCAAATATTCGTCTTAGAGACTTCTCAACCCTTTCTGGTGAACCAAATTGAACCTCAAATCGATCCAAAGCACGTGACAAGGCGAGAACCGGATTACCAGCATTACTCAAAATGTATCTGGAGCCTGAACCAGACCAACGCACTTAAAGGGCGAGTTCTTCGGAAGAATTATCTTGAAAGACGACGTCTTGATCTTGAATGTTTTGATGCGACTTGACATAGTTTTCTGTCATCTTTCTTTTCGACATTTGTTGTTGTGGTTATTCGCAGACCAAGTGTTTATCTTCTACCTCGTTAATAACGGATGTCTCTGTCTTTTTGGTACTGAGGACCTCCATTTGTAGACGAATCTCGTTTTCTTTCTATTTCAATTCCACTTCTTGTTTTAAGTACTGAGGTTCAGCCTTTGCTGCTTCATCTTCCTTTTTCGCCTTCGTTGTCCGAGCTGACAGGCTGGAAGAGGTTGACCGTACACTTCTTCTCTCATGTTTCTAGATTTCTTCTGAAAATTGGTCAAAGACTTTTTCGGCATTCTTTTCCACGATGTCGAAAGTGGGGTAATTGTTATAGCTTTCATTTTCTTTATTTCCATCTTTTGAATTGTTTCTAGATAGAAAGTCAGAGTATTCCATGTTACAATTAGAGTAATTGTTTCTTGTGATAGACAGTTTCCTCTCTGTGAATTATATAGTTCTTGTAGATTGGGGAAATTGTTCTCAAATCACTGACTCGGCCATTGTGGCACTCTGCACCCCAGACGGGGCGCGCCAATAACTAAAGTCGGGCTGTGTTCCTACATTTCATTTGTCTACTGCTACCATAACTATATAAATGTAACAAACATAGAACAGTCCAAAAGAGTCTAATGAATGAATGACTGAATCGAGAATCAATGAAGAAGTAGCCATGCCCCACACGCGTCGAGCGGGTCTGTTACATACCTGTAGACTACACATCAGCCCAAATAAGTTGAGGATGATTCAAGCTGGCCAGGCTCGAATCACACATGACGTATCTGACCTAGAATCATTCAAACCGTTAGGGTGGTGTTTACTAAGAATTTACTACAAGGTTTTAAGCGTGGGAATATTCCAGTTCTAGTTTATCAATGACCGACGTGTGAAAAGGTCATATTGGCACACATTTCGCCAAATTCTAAATATGAATAGAAGTTGTGTGAGTAGGGATTCTCTGTTGGTTTCAAATAATTCTTTTCCCTTTTCCGGCATCGTCATTTTCCGTGATGGGTGATTGTTGGATTGTTCTTCATACATTTTCCAATTTTTGTTGATCGACTTCTTTTCCTGTTCTGCCTAGACGGTAGC
Organism: Fragum sueziense; assembly: GCA_963680895.1. NCBI lineage: Eukaryota > Metazoa > Mollusca > Bivalvia > Cardiida > Cardiidae > Fragum > Fragum sueziense. The sequence goes on along the minus strand of OY804593.1, from coordinate 82,248,891 downwards.
AGCCAGTTAAACCAAGGCAAAATCGTTTTCTGTACTTTTATATGTCATACCGTTGTCGGTAAAAGACAAAAAAGATACAAGTACAATGCATAATCTTTAGGTAAGACCTGGGTAATGCTTTTCCTGTATAATCATTATATTTTGACTTGTTCCGTGACGTCCGTAAGTCAAAGCATTTTTAAACCCCCTCACCTACGAAGTAGAGGGGAGTATATTGGTTTCCACCATGTCTGTACGTCCGTCCGTCCGTCCGTCCATCCGTCCATATACTTTTTCGTTTCCGTGCTCTAACTCAGGAACCGTTTGACCTTTAAATATAGCCTGAGGCTGCTCTATATTGCAGTTTGTGGACATCTGTCTTGTGGCCAAGGTGTTTGCACAGCCAACCCAATTCGTGGTCCTTTAGACCAATTACATTAAAAGCAAAGCATAACATAAAATTACTAAGTGATATTGATATCAACTATAAATCCCAGCCAGCAAACAGAGAATCTCTGCATCAATGGATTAAAGCCTCTATATATCAGAATGTTACAGTGGTAAACGGGAGATATGTCAGTCAAAATTATCAACCTTAATTCACATGTCTGAAGATGCAAAAGAGGGTTTTTTATAGTTGTCAAAATTTGATAAAACTTGCATGCAAATCTTAACAATACTACAAAAGTTTCAAGTCAAATTTTAAGACATTTTCTCTTTGTCAGTAACCTACCCTTATTACCCCAATACATGAAAGTAGCTTCAGGTGGTTATCTCCAATAATGAAAAGGACACAATTTAGCAGAAGACAAATCGTAGCATGCAAACAATTTTATTCAGAAAATGCCATTGAAGGTTGTGGTAATCTGGAGCCTCTTCCATAAGCTATTAGGTGTAGCAATGACATTTGATTTGACAGTCTATGCATTATGCATGGTAATGGGATTTTGGGACATTTGGCATTATTTTAAACAAAGTATTATCCAACTATGCACATCAATGTTGAATTCAGATCAGGATACTTATTCAAAAGAAACATTCAAAGATAAGCAATGAGTAGTGCAAGTCCTGATTAGCCAGCATGGATCACTAAAACTGATCTAGGATGCTCAAACTTACAGCCATGTTGGGTAATTTGCTACAAGTCAGCGACCTGAACCACTCGGCCACGAAGGCCCCGTCACATTTAAATTTTGCAAATACAACACAGATGTGCAAATATGTGACATAGCTATTCTAGAAAGTTGTTTGGTTGCAGTAGCAATCTGTATATACTAGAAAGCATTAAACAATTTTGGGAGCAGGTGTCTGTGTGAAGCAAAGCTTACCTCTGAGTTTTAAAAATGATGGCTAAAAGAAACAAGAGGGCCATCACTACGCTTAACGATTAGGTGTAATTTTTATGCTCCCCGAAGGGAGAGCATATAGTCGCCGCTTTGTCTGTCCGTCCGTCCGTCCGTCCTGTCCGTCCGTCCGTCCGTCCGTCCGAAGCCATTTCTCCATAACCCTTGGGCCAAATCAAATGAAACTTACCATGTGAACTCCCTATGACAAAATGCCGATGTACTTTTCCAGGTTTTTGGATTTGAGGCCTCGTCATAGGAAAAGGGGACTTAAGGTTAAAAACAGTTTTCTCTAATTTCTCCTAGTCTAATGGTCAGAATTTGATGAAATTTCATATTTGAGTAGCAAATCAGACGCCCTTGACAATAAACTATTTAAAATTTGCGTATACAAAATATGTCGTGCAAAAAGGGGTCTTAACATTTGTTAGCTTTATATTAGCTCTGCATGGCATATATTTATTGTGACAATGCCTTATTCGGGGAGCATTGTCCGTCTCTGACGGCTCTTGTTTCTCTCTATTTTTAGTAATGCAGACATTGAATCTTGCAGCCTCATGAGTAACCAACAGCTTGATCTCGACCAAAGGTATCTTTACAACTAGTTCTGAATCCAGACACTGTCATTTCAAGAGATTGTTGACATACTCGTACAACAGACATGTAGCAGTCACAAAAATCATGCTCAAACTAAGCTAGTAAGCAGGTACACAAACCTGTGTCATTGTTGCGAAGTACTTGCGAAGATTAACACTTGTTAATGTATCAGGAGCAACAACTTCAACTTCAGTACATACTCGTTTCAAGGTCTCGTATGCCCTCATTGATCCATCACCTAAAAAGACATGCCATTAATGACAGATTCAATTTTTCTGAAATGTTTTTATCATTGAGAACATTTGTTATGAAAGATTTCAATAGGAAATCTTTTTGCACTACTCCAATATGATAAACTTTTGTGGGAGTCAGACCAACATTCTTGACGATTTCATATTGTTCTAGCATGAAAAACATTGAAAAGAAAGAAGAAATAATGGTTATCATATATACTGAACAAAAGTGAAAACGCTACACCTACTTTGCTTGTTTTATTTCTTCTAAAAACAACAAGTAAATAAATCAAATGAAAGTGTTTCGCATTGTTCATTTACTTGGTTGTGCAAAGCACTAAACATTTTGTGTATCTTAATTACGGGAATGAAAAACGGGCCCTTCTAATGTGACAGGTGTCCGTTTTTTCAGGTGTACAATTTGAACGGAAATTATACACAATTTAAACCTTCAAAAATCCAAGCAGAAGAATGCAAACTATGCCATACTTTACGGAATGGTAGTCTGACGAGTTACCAGTCAGAAACTGAAAAGAAGTTTGCATAACACTGTGGCAGCGTTTAGAAAATGATGTTTGAAAAGCGGAATTTTCACTAGGTTCCAAAGCTTGAAAATTTTACAATGTAATCTCCATAGGAAATTGAAATCGCTATTGCATGGAAATCTGGGAATAATCCTTGTCGAAGAAAGGGTTCAAAAGTCCCCTGTAAGGCCAGCATGATGCTGCAAAAAACCCAATCGAAAACTGTGATAAGTTTGTGAATACCAAACATTTTAAATTCCCCATTTGTTTATGTTAAAGGGAGGTAATTTGCAAAATTGACTGATTAGACCTTGATTTTAGAACTTGCTACAAGAAATAAGTGAAATTTTAAGTGTTTTTTCCACAACCCAAATATGACCAATTCCGAAAAAATAATAAAATGTTTTCTGCGCATGCGCGAATGCGGTATTAGATGAAATTAGCTCTAAACGCATTAAGGCCTATAACTCTGACATAAAAGGAGACAAGGCAATGAAATTTTGACAAAACGATAGCTGGAAGCCTGGGAAATGACGTCAAAATATACTTCAAGCCATTAGTTAGATACTTTTCCAGAAATAAGAAATCTTGCAGTGTAGCGTTTTCACTTTTGTTCAGTATATTTTCTAAATGAAAGGAAATTCAGTCAGCAAAATTAGTGTAAATTTTGATTGGTACATGGAAAGCATGGAGAGAATAAGATCAAATATTGCAATGCAACATTTTCTCATCTCCTTCCAATTATTTCCATAGAGCTCTGTTTTGGTTATCACGAGATTGCAAAACCAGGCATTGTTTGGAAAATCTGACACCATACATCACTATGGATTGGATTAAATCATATAAATATGATAAATTATGAATATTATAGATAATTAATAAGAAAATTGATTGTCAATGAAAATAAATTCATGTAGACTAGTAATTAACTTTATTAATAGATCTATATACATGTACATATCTTGAACAGTTATCATCTATTGTTGTGTTTGTTTAATGCTGTCGCGCGCTTAGAATTTTGCCCCGAAAAAATCAACCACATTGGGGATTTCAAAAGTTGACAAGCCTGCAAATATGAATCCATTTGAAGAAGCCCAAGTTATTGAGTGGACAAACTACCAGAGGAAAATTAAGGCCTCTATCGCCTACACAGGGTTTTGTGATTTGACCTGGTGACAAATTTTTCCCCAAGATGACCCAAATGCAATCACCACTCACCCCATCAATGAATAAATTTCATGAAAATCGGCTTAAACCTAAGGCCTCTTTTGTCAACACAAGCTAAGTTTTAACAAACTACAGACAACGGATGACAGGACTACAAATATTATACCTCATCTTCAGACACTTTATACTCAGGTGAGCTAAAAAACATACCTCTTGTTGCAAACAAGTAAGGGTTGTCTTCTTTAATCCCTGCATCCTTTCTGACTGCTGGATCCATTATGTACTCTAAAGCACGAGCTGCATCTGTGGGTATGATAACAGGAACCGTCTGTTGTCCCTAAAATTATCACTTTCAGTGATTGTGTTGAAAACATAATGAGAAAATACAGTATGAGACTTTATGTCAGTAATCTCCCTTGAATTCGTCCATAAAGTAGATAGGTCATCATGATTGGAATACTCTATTTTTACCCTCAATAAATTTTCTGATTTAAAGTAACACGTTTGTGGAATAAAACTATGGTAATCCACAGCATCTCTATAGTAGGTTTTGATAAAGGCAAAGGACTCAAACTGATAGGACCTATTCACAAATTTGTAGTTCCTTAGGCTGATTATGGAGAAAATACAATTACCACAAACTCGCGAACAGAACTATTTTGCTTTGTGAACTGTAGAACAGAAAAGGTCGGTTTGGTATGAAACTATTTCCTAGTTGCCGGGACCTTAACAAGTGGAATATACCTGATTTGTTTGTTTTAATGGTGTTTAACGCCGTTTTTGAACAATTTTCAGTTATATCACGGCGACAGATCACTTATTCATGGTCTGGAATTTGCAAGTGTATTCAAGAGGCAGTTATTTTTTTCCAAACCAGAGCTTTTGAAACATATTCTTCTCCTTTAAAAAAGAACATACCTTTCCCTCAATCTTCATAATTTCCTGTGACCCTAGCAGCCTCTTCTCTAATGGTGTCAGGTCACCAATAACCGCTTCATCAGATTCATCCAATGTCTCACTTCTTGCATGGTAACTTATCTTCCTGAAACATTTCAGAAAATAACATACTTGTAAGATATATCAACAAAATACCGTACCTAACTTTGGGGCCGGTCCACTGATATAATCTCTAACAACAATGCTTAGTGATGTAAGCAAACTAATATATAGGCAGTATCATTTCATGTAAGGTACCAGTCTTTTCCATTTATGATGTGATGTTTACTCCTTGACATAAAGACTACTTTGCTTATCGGCTCAATGAAGTGGAGTCGATGATTATCTTGTGCTTTTTTATTATACATATAGAATGAATGAATGAAATGTACCCTTACAATGTGTTCTCCAGCTCCCCAGATCGCCTCTTGTTATACAGCAATAGTCGACAGAGACTGTACTCAGCTGCAGATCTGTATGTGCCATAACTCTTAGAACTCAACTTTTCTTTCAAATAACTGGCTAGCTTTTGAAGGTCTGATGGATTTGGTAGCTGTACTTTTTTAGCTCACCTGAGCACGAAGTGCTCAAGGTGAGCTATTGTGGTCGCTTTTTGTCCGTCGTCCGTCCGTCTGTCCGTCCGTCTGTCCGTCTGTCCGTCTGTCCACAATTTGTTGTTACCACTCTAGCATCCACAAATATTGACCAATCTTGACCAAACTTGGTCAAAACATGTATGACCATAAGTTCTCGGATGAGTTCGATTTTGAGTCAGAACGGACCAGGAAGTCCAGAGTTATGTGCCCTTGAACATCAAAAATGGCTAGTTTTGACTTTGTTACCACTCTAGTATCTACAAATATTGACCAATCTTAAGCAAACTTGGTCAAAATATGTATGATCATAAGTTCTCGGATGAGTTTGATTTTGAGTCAGATCAGACCAGGAAGTCCGGAGTTATGTGCCCTTGAACGTCAAAAATGGCTAGTTTTGACTTTGTTACCACTCTAGCATCTACAAATATTGACCAATCAAGACAAAACTTTTGCCACAATGTTGGTAACTATAAGATCTTGGATGAGTTTGATTTTCAGTGTGATAGGAGCAGGAAGTCTGGAGTTATGTGCCCTTGAATTTGACAAAATTGCTGTTTTGGACTTTGTTTACACTGTAGCATCTACATTTATTGACTAATCAAGACAAAATGTTGGTGACCATAAGATCCTTGATGAGTTTGATTTTCAGCTTGATTTGGCCAGAAAAACAGGAGTTATTGACCCTTTAATTTCATAAAATTACCGTTTTTGACTTTATTTTCTCTCTAACAAACAAATATGGACTAATCAAGACACAACTTGGTTTCAATGTTGGTGACGATAATATCTTAAATGTTTTGATTTGTCAGATTGATTGGACTAAAAAAACAGAGTTGTGTGCCCTTGACGGTTACAAAATTGCTGTTTTCGACTTTGTTTTCTCTCAAAGAGCAATAAATGTTAACCAATAAAAAAAACTTGGACATAATGTTGATGAGAATATCTTTATCAGAACAGAGTTATGTGCCCTTTACTGTGACAAAATTGTTGTTTTCTTCCACTTTATTTTTACTGCAACAGCTACAAATATTGATCATTCAAGATTATGAAAGCAGTTTTCAGCTGGATCATAATCTCACATCTTAAAATATGTGCTCTTGAACTTGACAACATAATTTTGGACTTTCATTCTATCTAGGTGCAGGTGAGCGATTAAGGACCATCATGGTCCTCTTGTTTTAGCATTTTTCTTTGTCTCAAAAGCATGTTTGCAAGTCTGGTTCACAATATCCCACAATATCCCACTCTGCAAACTTTTTCCTTAGCCCAGCCTCTACCTGTCGCAGGAAACTCATGTAACCCATGGCTCCTTCACTGTCCCCGATAGTTCCAAACACCTTGAACTATTTTAGCAGATAACTTTGTAGAGGGAGCGTTGGTTTAGCTTTCTCCTTTGACATTACCGACTTCTAACACTATCCCGGACGAGCCCCAAATTGTTACTGGGTGTCGAATGGCCTCTAAAATAAAGTAAGAAAGGCAATATTAAGTTTTTGACTTTGTCTTTATTAGCTCTCCTGAGACGCTTGAGGTATGAGGATTATTCATTCTGTTCATAGAGTAAGGAGAGAGAGCACTTCTGTAGATCTCACCATTGTTTTATTGTCATAGTTTATCGAATTCCTAGGATTCTGTTCCGCTTTAGAATAGGTATTGTTCAGTGCATTCTTTGCACTTAGTCGGATTTCTAAGCGGCTCGTCGTTCAACCTATGGGTGAATCTTGATGATGAGCTAGTAAACTTTCTAGGCCCAAATATGGCTCTCTTAAGGTTACTTGCGAGGAGTTTTGTTCCTTGCGATGAGTTCACAGAAATACTATCAGAGTAGAGCTTTCTAATCACACTTATTGTCTGAGAAGTTATCATTCTTGATGATAATCATGTTGTTTGCATTGTTAAAATTAGAGATTATCAGACTATTGAACGCCACTATATTGCTCTGTAACGGCTGCTCGTCACATGGAAGTGGTAGGGACAGTGTTAGTTTAGACTCACATTTCTTCTGTGCATCACTGATGAGACATTTGTATTTGTCAAAAACTTGTAAAGCTGATTCATGGGTCTTAAGATCATTGACTCCCACATGTAGTACGAGATTTTTGACTTTTGGGATTTCTTTGATTTTTTCTGTAGCTTGACTGATGGTGTATGTCGGGTAACGTTGTCCCTTTGGTGATGTTCCTGCCAATAATTTGTTTATATTGATATGCTTACACATCGAGTCATGAAGTAGGACCAAGTCGGTGGTTTCAGAATCCATTGCTTTGGTATTCTTTGGCTTTGTGTTTTGATCAATGGTCTCTTCTAGTTTTGCGATGCTAGGGTTTGATGGAATTTGTACAAGGGACTGGTCTACAGTGTTATTCTTAGGCTTTGTGTTGTTATCAATGGTCTCTTCTAGGTGAGAGATTATAGAGTTGGAAGTAGTTTTCGCAATGGTCTGGATTACATTGGGATCTGGTAATTCAACCTGGAGAATTTTGTCCTTTAGGGTTGGGTTCATCTTCTCCCACTTTTCGCCGGTTAGTTCTGATTCCATGGACTGTAGTCTGTCTTGTAATTTGTGGATGTTGGCGTCTTTTTCTTTTAAGACTGTTTTCTGTTCATGATTTTGAATTAGTAAGTTTTCATTTGCTTCCTTAAGCTGTTCGTTACGTTGAAATGATATGTTATTGTCTTTTTGCAGCTTTAACAGCTCCTGTTTGTTATGGTGGATTTCTTTTTCGCACGTGTCAAGCTTATCGTTCATTGCAGCCAATTGAACATTATGTTTACTGTGAATTTCCTCAACATATTTAGCGTTGTATTTATCACTTAGTGTACAGGAGGATTTTTTTGCTAGATTGTGTTGTTTGATAGGTAGTGTCTAGTTTCTGTACTATAGTTTTCATCTCTGCATGAACATCTAGGATACTTCATGTGTTTTTAGCTCGACTTTTCGAAGAAAATAAGAGCTGATACTGTCACCCGGGCGTTGGCGTTGGCGTTGCAACAAAGGTTATTTTTTTCACTCATAAATAACTTCCATACTATCAAAGGGATTCAACCCAAACTTGGAATACTTATTCACCATTACACCCTCTACCTTACTGTCAGGGCCCATGACCCTGGGTCCACTATATTTGGAGTTATGCCCTCTTTATACTAAGCAACTTAGAAAGTCGAACGCGCTGTCTTCGGACAGCTCTTGTTCATTATGCTGTCTTCGAAGACAGAGAGTCGGTTATGCAGTTTCTCAAGTTTATTATGGGGATCTGATGTATCGGTCTCCTGTGGGCTGACATCAGGTCTTGGGGATGCCTTGTTGGAATTATGGCTTATTGACGCTTTTGACGATGAAGAGGCTTGTGGCGATTGTGGGGCTTGTAGCGATATGGGGACTTGTGGGCTGTCAAGATTACCTGTGAAGACTGTTTTTACTACTGTTTCTTCCGAGTCTACTTCAGTTCTTTCACATCCGTGGAGATTTTTGAACTTGGTGATACTTCCTTACCAAGAGCAAGAGCATTGACGTGGTCTAATATTTTAGGAAACTCTTCTTCACACCAGAGTCTATATCATTTACCTTGTACCATAATTTTTCAGACAGTGAGGTAGACAATTATTTTATATGACAGAACCAGTTCATCATCTTCATCGTTTGTAATGTTCTTGTAAAAAGTCAATAGTCGGCTCATTTTTCTCAGATTTTTTTGGATGCCATTTTGGATCCAAAGTAAACAGACGAATGTAGGTCAGCAGAATTTACCGAATAACAGCACCAAACCAGTAAATATTATGCTAATGTTCAAGTACAACGTAGATTAGTATAGTTTGAAACATCAGGAATAGTTTTGGAGCTCAGTTCATCGAATAGTAACGTACAAATAATTATTTAAACATCTTCCACATGGAAGCGCGACTTTTCTGGAAGGTGTCACACCAATAAATTGACACATGATACCGTTGACTCTTGCTCAGCACATGTGCCACTGATCTTTGTAAACACAATTCTCCTTTATTAAAAAAACACCAAACTAAGTTTGGCAGTATGGATGCAAATTACAAAAACTATGAACATGAGGAATTTCCCTCTGTAAAATACCTTTATTTTAAGTAAAAACAGACAGACTTCTGTTTACACCACGTGACTAGCTTACTCTTAAGATTCAACAATTCAGACAAAGCATACAACAAATTGCTCCCTCACAATGTTTTCTTAAATATTATGCAGTCCCGATGTCTAAATATTGTTTATTTGGACAAAACAAGGCGAACTACGTTTCCCTTCACAAACACATGACAATTGGTTTGAACTCAAAAATCTCAAAGTAAGGGAATGTGTCCTAAATTATTTGACCTATTCTGGTTTTGTACCATAATTTGTCATGTTTGGTAATAATGACCCCTTTCAAAGAAAAAGGGGGTATATTGTTATGCCCCCTTTCGAAGAAAATGGGGGTATATTGTTTTGCAAGTGTCGGTCGGTCGGTCGGAAGGTCGGTCGGTCGGTCGGAAGGTCGGTCGGTCGGTCGGTCCGTAGGTTGGTTGGTCTGTCCGTAGACCAAACCTTGTCTGGAGCATAACTCGAAAAGTATTAAAGGTAGAATCATGAAACTTCATAGGTGGATAGATCTCATTATGGAGAGGTGCAGTGCACAAGAATCATAACTCTGCCGAGCAAATTTTTTGAGTTATTGCCCTTTGTTGATTTTATAACTTGATTCTTGTCCGGAGCCTAACTCAAAAAGTATGTAAGGTACAATCATGAAACTTTACAGGTGGATAGATCTCATTATGGAGAGGTGCAGTGCACAAGAACCGTAACCCTGCTGATCAAATTTTTTGAGTTATTGCCCTTTGTTGATTTTCAAACTTGATTCTTGTCCGGAGCATAACTCAAAAACTATGTTAGGTAGAATCATGAAACTTTACAGGTGAATAGATCTCATTATGGAGAGGTGCAGTGCACAAGAACCGTAACTCTGCCGATCATATTTTTGGAGTTATTGCCCTTTGTTGATTTTCAAATTTGATTATTGTCCGAAGCATAACTCAAAAAGTATGTAAGGTAGAACCATGAAACTTTACAGGTGGATAGATCTCATTATGGAGAGGTGCAGTGCACAAGAACCGTAACTCTGCCAATCAAAATTTTTGAGTTATTGCCCTTTGTTGATTTTATAACTTGATTCTTGTCCGGAGCCTAACTTAAAAAGTATGTAAGGTACAATCATGAAACTTTACAGGTGGATAGATCTCATTATGGAGAGGTGCAGTGCACAAGAACCGTAACTCTGCTGATCAAATTTTGAGTTATTGCCCTTTGTTGATTTTCAAACTTGATTCTTGTCCGAAGCATAACTCAAAAACTATGTTAGGTAGAATCATGAAACTTTACAGGTGAATAGATCTCGTTATGGAGAGGTGCAGTGCACAAGAACCATAACTCTGCCGATCATATTTTTGGAGTTATTGCCCTTTGTTGATTTTATAACTTGATTCTTGTCCGGAGCACAACTCAAAAAATATGTAAGGTAGAATCATGAAACTTTACAGGTGAATAGATTTTATTATGGAGAGGTGCAGTGCACAAAGAACCGTAACTCTGCCAATCAAATTCTTGGAGTTATTGCCCTTTGTTGATTTTTACACTTAATTCTTAACCTTGCCTATATCTCATGTCCTTTTACACATACAGCCTTGATAACTCACACATAGATACCTCCTATCAACATCGTTCACATTTAACCATGACTTTGGACCTTGTGACCTTGACCTTAGAGTTTGACCTACTTTAAAAAAAATTAAACCCGGCATATATCTCATGACTTTTTACAAATAAAGCCTTGATATTTCACACATGGACACATCTTACCAAGACCTTTCACAATTGACCATGACCTTGGACTTTGTGACCTTGACCTTGGAGTTTGACCTACTTTTAAAAAACTTTAACCTGGCAGATATATCATGTCCTTTTACACATACAGCCTTGATATTTGACACATGGAAACCTTCGACCAAGACCTATCACATACGACTATGACCTTGGACCATGTGGCCTTGACCTTGGAGTTTGACCTATTTTTAAAAAAATTAAACTGGGCCTATATCTTATTTGCTATTAAACTTACAGCCTTGGTATTTCACACATGGACACTTCTTACCAAGACCTTTAACATTCGACCATGACCTTGGACCTTGTGACCTTGACCTTTGACTTTGACCTACGTTAAAAAAAACTTTAACCTAGCCGATATATCAATTCCTTTTACACATACAGCCTTGATATTTTACACATGGACAGCTACGACCAAGACCTTTCACATTTGACCATGACCTTGGACCTTGTGACCTTGACCTTGGTGTTTGACCTACTTTAATAATACATTAACCTGGCCTATATTTCATGTCATTTTACATATACAGCCTTGATATTTCACACATGGTCACTTCCAACCAAGATATTTCACTTTTGACCATGACTTTGGACCTTGACCTTGGAGTTTGACCTACTTTTAAAAAACTTAAACTAGGCCTATATCTCATGTCCTGTTACCTATACAGTCTCAATATTTTACACATGGACACCTCATACCAAGACCTTTCACATTTGACCATGACCTTGAATATTGCAACCTTGACCTTGGAGTTTGACCTACTTTTAAAAAGACTGAAACCAGGCATTTATAGCATGTCCTTTTACACCTACAGCCTTGATATCTCACACATGGACACCTCCAACCAAGACCTTTCACATTTGACCATGACCTTGACCTTGGCATTTGGCCTACTTTTAAAAACTTTAACCTGGCCTATGTTTCATTTTACTTTTACATTTACAGCTTTGATATTTCACACATAGACACCTCCTACCAAGACCTTTCATATTTGACCATGACCTTGGACCTTGTTAACTTGATTTTGGACTTTGACCTACATCTCTTGTTTTACAAGTGTCGGTCTGTCGGTCGGTCGGTCTGTCCATAGACCAAACTTTGTCCGGAGCATAACTCAAAAAGTATTAAAGGTAGAATCATGAAACTTTACAGGTGGATAGATCTCATTATGGAGAGGTGCAGTGCACAAGAACTGTAACTCTGCTGATCAACTTTTTGGAGTTATTATCCTTTGTTGATTTTATAACTTGATTCTTGTTCGGCGCATAACTCAAAAAGTATGTTAGGTAGAATCATGAAACTTTACAGGTGGATAGATCTCATTATGGAGAGGTCAAGTGCACAAGAACTGTAACTCTGACGATCAAATTTTTGGAGTTATTGCCCTTTGTTGATTTTCAAACTTGATTCTTGTCCGGAGCATAACTCAAAAAGTATGTAAAGTAGAATCATGAAACTTAACAGGTTAATAGCTCTCATTATGGAGAGATGCAGTGCACAAAAACTGTAACTCTGCTGATCATGTTTTTGGAGTTATTGCCCTTTGTTGATTTTAATTTTTTGTTCTTGTTCGGAGCACAACTCAAAAAGTATGTAAGGTAGAATCATGAAACTTTACAGGTGGATAGATCTCAATATGGAGAGGTGCAGTGCACAAGAACTGTTACACTGCTGATCATATTTTTGGAGTTATTGCCCTTTGTTGATTTTAAAATTTTATTCTTGTCCGGAGCACAACTCAAAAAGTATGTAAGGTAGAATCATGAAACTTTACAGATGGATAGATCTCATTATGGAGAGGTGCAGTGCACAAGAACCGTAACTCTGACGATCAAATTTTTGGAGTTATTGCCCTTTGTTGATTTTATAACTTGATTCTTGTCTGGAGCACAACTCAAAAAGTATGTAAGGTAGAATCATGAAACTTTACAGGTGAATAGATTTCATTATGGAGAGGTGCAGTGCACAAGAACTATAACCTTGCCGGTGAAATATTTGGAGTTATTGCCCTTTGTTGAATTTACACTTAATTCTTAAAATTGCCTATATCTCATGTCTTTTTACACATACAGGCTTGATATCTCACACATAGATACCTCCTATCAATATCGTTCACATTTGACCATGACCTAGGACCTTGTGACCTTGACCTTGGAGTTTGACCTACTTTGAAAAAATTTAATCGGGCATATATCTCATGACCTATTACACATACAGCCTTGATATTTCACACATGGACACCTACCAAGACCTTTCACAATTGATCATGACCTTGGACCTTGTGACCTTGACCTTGGAGTTTGACCTACTTTAAAAGAAATTTAATCGGGCATATATCTCATGACCTATTACACATACAGCCTTGATATTTCACAAATGGACACCTCCTACCAAGACCTTTCCCAATTGACCATGACCTTGGACCTTGTGACCTTGACCCTGGAGTTTGACCTACTTTTTAAAAACTTTAACCTGGCCGATATATCATGTCCTTTTACACATACAGCCTTGATATGTGACACATGGAAACCACCGACCAAGACCTATCACATATGACTATGACCTTGGACCTTGTGACCCTGATATTGGAGTTTGAACTATTTTTAAAAAAATAAACTGGGACTATATCACATGTGCTATTTCACATACGGCCTTGATATTTCACACATGGACACATCCTACCAAGACATTTCACACTTGACCATGACCTTGGACCTTGTGACCTTGACCTTGGACTTTGTCTTACTTTTAAAAAAACTTATACCTGGCCGATATATCATGTCCTTTTACACATACAGCCTTTTTTTGACACATGGACACGTACGACCAAGCCCTTTCTCGTTTGATCATGACCTTGGACCTTGTGACCTTGACCTTGGTGTTTGACCTACTTTTATGATACATTAACCTGGCCTATATTTCATGTCATTTTACACATACAGTCTTGATATTTGACACATGGACACCTATGACCAAGACCTTTCACATTTGACCATGACATTGGACCTTGTGACCTTGACCTTGGTGTTTGACCTGCTTCTATAATACATTAACCTGGCCTATATTTCATGTCATTTTACACATACAGCCTTGATATTTCACACGTGGTCACTTCCAACCAAGACATTTCACTTTTGACCATGACCTTGGACCTTGACCTTGGAGTTTGACCTACTTTTAAAAAACTTAAACTAGGCCTATATCTCGTGTCCTGTTACCTATACAGTCTCGATATTTTATTCACATAGACACCTCCAACCAAGACCTTTCACATTTGACAATGACCTTGACCTGTGTGACCTTGACCTTTGATTTTTACATACTTATTGAAATCTTTAAACTAGCCTTTATCTTATATCCTATTACACCTACATCCTTGATATTTCACACATAGACACCTCCTACCAAGACCTTTCACATTTGACCATGACCTTGAATATTGCAACCTTGACCTTGGAGTTTGACCCACTTTTAAAAAACTTAAACCAGGCATATATCATATCATGTCCTTTTACACCTACAGCCTTGATATTTCATACATGGACATCTCCAACCAAGACCTTTCACATTTGACCATGACCTTGACCTTGGCATTTGGCCTACTTTTAAAAACCTTAACCTGGCTTATATTTCATTTTACTTTTATGTATACAGCCTTGATATTTCATACATAGACACCTCCTACCAAGACCATTCATATTTGACCATGACCTTGGACCTTGTTAACTTGACCTTGGACTTTGACCTACATCAAATGTAGGCCCTTGAGGGGGCATATATGTTTTACAAACATCTCTTGTTAATAATTATGTTCAGTGAATCCCAACCATAAGAGAGAAAAATCTAAATCTTAAATAACATATGTAATATTTTAAAAGTGTTCACTATTTGTCAAATCCAGGTATATACTTCTACCACTTAAACTTTATTTGCAATCATAACATTGTTTTACTTTAATAATGTTTTAATTGTTTTGTTTAGATGATATTTTTGGAGGTCCTACGTGGGCGTTTAGTTCTGGGGTGACCTTCTCTGCAAGTTTGGCATATGTGCCTGTAAGGACAGGATGGTTTGATACATTTAGTTCCATTGTTGAAATTGAAAGAAAAGTAGATTTTTTCTTCAGCACGAAAGGGTTGCTGCTTAACATTAGATTGAGTTGGGCGATTCAAAAGGGCGGCCTCAACTAAGAATATATTAACTGGCGCTTGCCATGGTAAAGGGGACATTTCCCGAAGTTTTCTAAAATTCGTATCGTAATAACGCCAAGGTTTTTCAGTGCTTGATTTAGCAAATTTGTGTATGGTAAATGCACACTTGAGTAAGTTGGGTGCATCTGATGTGAATTTTTCAATGTAGATAGTCATAAAAATCAAGAAGGCCTGAGTCCATTGTGTGATGTCTAATGGGGTAGATGAATTTGATGCATTAGAGAATTGTACAGAATTCTTATCTATTTTGATTGAAACATCGGTTTCTTTGTGTGACGGATGGAGCATTTTAATATCGATCAATTCATTTGACCAAATTTTTTGCTTAATTTTTAGCGAGCCGGGACTTTATGTCCGGGGAGCTAATGTCACAGCCCTAGTGTCGGCGTCAGCGTCGCATCTTCAAAAACTTTAACCTGGTTTATATCTCAGGCACTATTTGAGATACAGCCTTGATACTTCACACATGGATACCTCCTGCCAAGACCTTTCATTTGGGTTCCTATTTGAGATACAGCCTTTATACTTCACACATAGATACCTCCTGCCAAGACCTTTCATTTGGGACCATGACCTTTGACCTAGTGACCTTGACTTAGGAGTTTGACCTACTTTTAAAAAACTTAAACTAGGCCTATATCTCGTGTCCTGTTACCTATACAGTCTCGATATTTTATTCACATGGACACCTCCTACCAAGACCTTTCACATTTGACAATGACCTTGACCTGTGTGACCTTGACCTTTGATTTTTACATACTTTTAGAAATATTTAACCTAGCCTTTATCTTATATCTTATTACACCTACAGCCTTGATATTTCACACATAAACATCTCCTACCAAGACCTTTCACATTTGACCATGACCTTGAATATTGCAACCTTGACCTTGGAGTTTGACCTACTTTTAAAAAAAACTTAAACCAGGCATATATCATATCATGTCCTTTTACACCTACAGCCTTGATATTTCATACATGGACACCTCCAACCACGACCTTTCTTATTTGACCATGACCTTGACCTTGGCATTTGGCCTACTTTTAAAAACTTTAACCTGGCCTATATTTCATTTTACTTTTATGTATACAGCCTTGATATTTCAGACATAGACACCTCCTACCAAGACCATTCATATTTGACCATGACCTTGGACCTTGTTAACTTGACCTTGGACTTTGACCTACATCAAATGTAGGCCCTTGAGGGGGCATATATGTTTTACAAACATCTCTTGTTAATAATTATGTTCAGTGAATCCCAACCATAAGAGAGAAAAATCTAAATCTTAAATAACATATGTAATATTTTAAAAGTGTTCACTATTTGTCAAATCCAGGTATATACTTCTACCACTTAAACTTTATTTGCAATCATAATATTGTTTTACTTTAATAATGTTTTAATTGTTTTGTTTAGATGATATTTTTTGGAGGTCCTACGTGGGCGTTTAGTTCTGGGGTGACCTTCTCTGCAAGTTTGGCATATGTGCCTGTAAGGACAGGATGGTTTGATACATTTAGTTCCATTGTTGAAATTGAAAGAAAAGTAGATTTTTTCTTCAGCACGAAAGGGTTGCTGCTTAACATTAGATTGAGTTGGGCGATTCAAAAGGGCGGCCTCAACTAAGAATATATTAACTGGCGCTTGCCATGGTAAAGGGGACATTTCCCGAAGTTTTCTAAAATTCGTATCGTAATAACGCCAAGGTTTTTCAGTGCTTGATTTAGCAAATTTGTGTATGGTAAATGCACACTTGAGTAAGTGGGGTGCATCTGATGTGAATTTTCCAATGTAGATAGTCATAAAAATCAAGAAGGCCTGAGTCCATTGTGTGATGCCTAATGGGGCAGATGAATTTGATGCATTAGAGAATTGTACAGAATTCTTATCTATTTTGATTGAAACATCGGTTTCTTTGTGTGACGGATGGAGCATTTTAATATCGATCAATTCATTTGACCAAATTTTTTGCTTAATTTTTAGCGAGCCGGGACTTTATGTCCGGGGAGCTAATGTCACAGCCCTAGTATCGGCGTCTGCGTCTCGTCTTCAAAAACTTTAACCTGGTTTATATCTTAGGCACTATTTGAGATACAGCCTTGATACTTCACACATGGATACCTCCTGCCAAGACCTTTCATTTGGGACCATGACCTTTGACCTAGTGACCTTGACCTAGGAGTTTTACCTACTTTTAAAAAACTAACATGGCCTGTATCTCAGCCATTTTACAGATACAGCCTTGTACTTCATACATGGATACTTTGCAGCAAGACCTTTCATTTGGGACCATGACCTTTGACCTAGAGACTGACCTTGGAGTTTGACCTACTTTTCAAAAACTTTAACATGGCCTATATCTCATGCACTATTATAGATAGAGCCTTGATGTTTCACATACGGATACTTCCTACCATGACCTTGAGACCATGGCCTTTGACCCAATGACCTTTACCTTTGACCTTGGACTCTTTTTGTGACAAGCACTCGTATAGGCGAGCTACGTTGTCCGCGGACAACTCTTGTTTGCAGAATGGTAGCACCCAGAAGAATGTCTTTGTCCAAAGACAAAGGTAAAGCAGTTGGTCCGTTTGTTCCACAGACTCACCTGACAGAATGGTTGTCAACAAATGATTTATGCCAGACAACTCGGCATTGCTAGACAGTTCACCATCATTATGAGGAGGAGCTACACTTGGTGATAAGTGTTCATTAGAAGTAGATGATGTAGACGGCGTTGGCTCCAGTGGCTCGCTTGGTGGTGTCGGTGCGTCAATAGGATGGCTGCGTTGTTGGCGGAGGATTGCTTCCGCCAGCTTGTCATAATCGACGTCAGGGAGTTGTGTTTGTTGTTTGTTGTTTGTCGATGTTAGTGTCTCCTTCTCATTATTGATATTAGAAGAATGTGGGATAGTTTTCGCCCGTTTCTGTACGCCCGAAGGGTCGTATTATGTTATGACCCCGGTCGTCCGTCCGTCTGTCCGTCCGACTGTCCGTTAGCAATTTCTTGTGCACGCAACTCCTTAAGTTTTTTATCGGAGTTTGATCAAACTTGCCACAGTGAATCTCCATGGTATCTAGTTTTGCACAGTGCTTACGGAATTCTGATAACTCTTCGTTCTTGAATTATATGCCCTTGAATTAAGAAAAAATGCCTATTTTACTGACAAGCCCCTCTCGGGCGTAAATGTGCCGCTCTGTGAAGCTCTTGTTGTTGTTTTGGTTTTACGGTTTCTAACCCTTTCTTTGAGGAAGTTTCTGAGGGGCGACGTTTCGGCATCTGAAATGATATGGAATCTAATGATCAAATTAGGTGGACAGGCAAAAGTTGCCTTAACAAGCGACAAAATATTTATACATTGTCATAACCATGACGTAAAATATTTAATAATAAGCAGGAAGAATCTTTATGCTGTTCTGAAATAGCCAAGAAGTATGAGATTTATTACTCTACTTGTGCTAAAAGATAGTAATAGCCACATGAAATAGCATCCCAATTATGTTTTATGACAATAATACGCATTCCTGGCAAGTATTGCTAAGTAGCAACAACAAAATCCTCGAAATAGCTGGAAAATAAGCATAAAGACGAAAATTAGAAAGGAAATGATCAATGAAAAACCCTGCAAAAGAAGGAAAGTAAAATAAAAAGAGGATCTGTAATATAGGATCATAAATAAATGAGTAAATAAAATTATCCATGTAATAGCTGGTGAAAAAATACTGAAATAACAGGATTGTATTTAGATAAATATGAAGAGAAAAGTTACATCTCACGCTAGACACGAACCCGCGACCACCGGATTGCTAGTCGTACGCTCTAACCACCGGACACATGTTCATGGGTCCATCTAACGTCATTACACTGCATTCTTTACTCACTACATTAATAAAAATTGTCCCTGCAATAGCTGGGAAATACAGGAAAAAATATTTTGGTCCCAGGGAATGGCGAGGTGCCCCCCCAAGTAGGTACGGCACAACTGATCACCGCAACATTCATTTTGTCGTCTGCAGCAGCTCTCAAATTGGACCACCCTTATGTTTTTGTCGTTTGGGAAATGGTTGAGCACATTTCTTCGTATGTGTGTTACTTGTTACCAATCATCAGTATCAAGTAACATAGAAACAATCCTAAAACACATTTTCGCACAAATAAAACTATGTCACTTTGTCACTTGCATTTATTCCTTTTGTCTGAATAATTTGAATATTCAAAACTTTCAAATGCATATTAACGAATATTTTTTTCATTTACAACCCGTTTAAAGTGTTCATAATCGTCATACTGGACAGTTTCAAAGCCAGCAGTAGTGGATTTCCCTGTTGTCGGGCAAAAAGTGAAAATTTTCTTCTTGTCTCCTTCAGTAATAGTGTATCTTTTTCGTTTACCACCACACTGTGGCACACCACAAGCAGCATATAGCTTCCCACTTTTATCTGCCATAATTCTGGTAGCAGTTGTTGGTTTGGGTGGTGGAGTCAAAATAAATCTATTGTTACCAAACGACACAGATGGACCTTGAGGCTGTGGTGGAGTAACCAGCAGAATGGGCGTCAGATCTGCCGATACACAAGGACGAGGCTTAACAAGCACTGGTGTACCAGGTGTAGCTGTAATATCAACCCTAGGTTTGACTTTGCCCACAACTGGTTCATCTAACTCCAAACGTCTCTTCTCCAAATGCCGTTTACCTGCCACTAGCGGATGAACTGGATATTGCACTTCACTACGCTCGGCTGCCATTTTAAATGGCAGGTGAATTGCTTCGGGTAAGGGTTTCTCTGAAAGGACAGACTGACGAGGTCAGGCTGACGGCACTTGTGTTGCTACAAAATTCATTTTTATTCCTCCCGAAAAAAAATCGGGGGAACATATAGTCGCCACGCTGTCCTTCCGTCCGTCCGGCTGTCCTTCCGTCCGTCCACAGCCAGATCTCAGCAACCCTTTCACCAAATTCAATGAAACTTCACAAATGAACTCCTGGGGTCAATCCCTAGAGACCTTTTCTCTGTTTTTTTTTTAAATTTGAGGCTGCGTCATGGAAAATGAGACCTTAATGTAAAAAAAATAGTTTTTCTCTTTGGTTTTGTTTTTGTCCTTAGTTTTACAGCAGCTCTGAAAATGATCTCTCCCATGACATTTCTTACACTTTTCCCGTCGTGCTGGGCACTTTGGATCCGATTTTATATGTCCTTCATAACCACACGCGTAGCACAACTGTTTTTTTCCGAAAGAATGTCTGATCTTTCTTACCAGTACTCGCGATACTTTGTTTCCATTTCACCTTGTTGACAGTTTCACTCGGTCCCTCTAGTTTTACCGCTTGACATTCAGACGATTCTAATGATCTGGCGATTTTACAAGCATCTTCTAGACTGACTTTGTCTCTTTCTAATAATATCCTTCTCAATTGACTTGAGGAGCACTTTTCTATCACCTGATCTTGAATGTCTTCTTCAACATTTGTGAAATTACAATATACTGCTTTCTGACGCAATCTTGTAACAAACTGGTCCATGCTTTATTCCGCACCATGACTCAGAGACGTGAACTGAGCTCTTTCAAAAGCTGTATTAACTTAAGGTAAGAAAAACTCATTCAATTTGTCCTTGCAGATGTCGTAAGCATTCTCCCCCTCCCCTGGGTCTGGAATGGTTAACGTGTAGAAAATATCCTGCACTTCTAGTCCTGCACAGTGTAACAACAACGCTTTCTTCTGACCATTGTCCGTAATGCCTTTACCAATCACGTAAAGTTCAAATCCTCGCATCCAACGTGTCCACCTGATACCAAGTGTTGATCTGTCCTCCGTTGAAAACGGAATAACCCCTGGAATTTCGGTTGTAGCAGCCGCAAACGCCATGACAAACGATAAACCAATTATCCTCGTCGCCAATTTGTACTGTTGTTAATGATGATGGCGAAGACACGCCCAGATAGGACCCGATTTAACGTAATGAAACATGAAAACCATCTAAGGATCGTCAGCCATTTTTAATTCACACTCAAGGGACATAAATCTTACATCATAGACAATATCTATTTAAGTGATAATTTAACCCATTACCAAACACTGACACCTTTCGACGCCCTATAGAAAAACGCTTTGGAAAACATTGTGGAAAATGAAGAAATTGCTTGTGACAAGCAATTTCTTCATTTTACACAATGTTTTCTAAACAAAAACACATAAAAATGTAAAATTTTAAGCTCTTGAAATTATCGTATGCAGCACCTTTCAAATTGGAACAGTCCAAAATTTTGTCGTTTTGGTAATGGGTTAAGACTACACGAGTTGTCTCCCTTATACTATAATGTAATACCCTACAGGGCTGCTGCTTAACATTAGATTGAGTTGGGCGATTCAAAAGGGTGGCCTCAACTATGAGTTCATTAACTGGCACTTGCCATGGTAAATGGGACATTTTCCGAAGTTTTCTAAAATTCGTATCGTAATTACGCCAATGTGTTTCAGTGCTTGATGTAGCAAATTTGTGTATGATAAATGCATACTTGTGTAAGTGGGATGCATCTGATGGGAATTTTCATGCTCCCCGAAAAAATTTCGGGGGAGCATATAGTCGCCACGCTGTCCGTCCCTCCGTGTGTCCGTCGGTCCGTCTTTCCGTCCGTCCGTCCACAGCCAGATCAGCAACCCTTGGACCAAATTCAATAAAACTTCACATGTGAACTCCCTAGGATAATCCCTAGGGACCCTTTTCTCCGTTTTTTTTAATTTGAGGCTGCGTCAAGGAAAAGGGGGGCCTTAGTGAAAAAATTAGTTTTTCTCTTATTTCTCTTCATCTAATGGGCAGAATTAAATGAAAAGTTGTAACGATGTGATAAATAGGATGTTCTAGACCATATTCTATAAATAATGTGTGTACAAAAAATCTGTCATGGGAAAAGGGGGCTTAATGTATGATAGATTTTATGTTGTGACAAACACCTATTCGGGGAGCATAATCCGTCTATGGCTCTTCTTCAATATAGATAGCCATAAAAATCAAGAAGGCCTGAGTCCATTGTCTAATGAAGCAGATGAATTTGACGCATTAGAGAATTGCATAGAATTCTTATCTATTTTGATTGAAACATCGGTTCTTTGTATGACGGATTGAGTATTCGATAATTCATTTGACCAATTTTTTTACTTATTTGTTTTGTCCAATGACAAAGGTAAAGCAGTTGGTCTCGTTTGTGCCACAGACTCACCTGACAGAATGGTTGTCAACAAATGATTTATGCCAGACAACTCGGCATTGCTAGACAGTTCACCATCATTATGAGGAGGAGCTACACTTGGTGATAAGTGTTCATTAGAAGTAGATGATGTAGACGGCGTTGGCTCCAGTGGCTCGCTTGGTGGTGTCGGTGCGTCAATAGGATGGCTGCGTTGTTGGCGGAGGATTGCTTGCGCCAGCTTGTCGTAATCGACGTCAGGGAGTTGTGTTTGTTGTTTGTTGTTTGTCGATGTTAGTGTCTCCTTCTCATTATTGATATTAGAAGAATGTGGGATAGTTTTCGCCCGTTTCTGTACGCCCGAAGGGTCGTATTATGTTATGACCCCGGTCGTCCGTCCGTCTGTCCGTCCGACTGTCCGTTAGCAATTTCTTGTGCGCGCAACTCCTTAAGTTTTTTATCGGAGTTTGATCAAACTTGCCACAGTGAATCTCCATGGTATCTAGTTTTGCACAGTGCTTACGGAATTCTAATAACTCTTCGTTCTTGAATTATATTCTCTTGAATTAAGAAAAAAATGCCTATTTTACTGACAAGCCCCTCTCGGGCGTAAATGTGCCGCTCTGCGAAGCTCTTGTTGTTGTTTTGGTTTTACGGTTTCTAAACCTTTCTTTGAGGAAGTTTCTGAGGGGCGACGTTTCGGCATCTAAAATGATATGGAATCTAATGATCAAATTAGGTGGACAGGCAAAAGTTGCCTTAACAAGCGACACAATATTTATACATTGTCATAACTATGACGTAAAATATTTAAAAATAAGCAGGAAGAATCTTCATGCTGTTCTGAAATAGCCAAGAAGTATGAGATTTATTACTCTACTTGTGATAAAAGATAGTAATAGCCACATGAAATACCGTATAGCACTTTATTTCTGCGGGGTCCAAAATCAGGTGGGTTAAATTTCTGCGGAACATATTTCTGCGGTCTCTCATTTTGCAAAATCAAATATTTCATTTCTGCGCTATCAAATCAGTTTTAGTCAGTATCAGACATAGTTTGAAAGGCGATTTCTAATTAATCCGTTAGGGTAAAGGGATGATCCCACTCATCTACCAGTATCTATAAAGGCGTTATTGGAAACAATGCCATATACAGAAGGGTGTGAAAAAGAAAGACGTGTCATACTGTTACCATTCAGTCAAACTTATTAAATCATTGTTTATTGATGAACTAAAATGTCTTATCTACACCTAAGTTAAAGCCGTAGTTACACCATTTTTGAATAGGAAAGCACTCCATTGTTATGATATTGTTCTTTCCATCGGGTGGTAACAGTTTAACTTGTCCATGAACTGACTAGAATTACAGAATGACAACAACCTCTACATTCAGGATTAATATTCTGCTGATTTTATTTCTGCGGTGCCGTCCACGACCGCAGAAATAGCAGAAATAAAGTCCCCACAGAAATAAAGTGCTATACGGTAGCATCCCAATCAGTTTTATGACAATAATACGCATTCCTGGCAAGTATTGCTAAGTAGCAACAACAAAATCCTCGAAATAGCTGGAAAATAAGCATAAAGACGAAAATTAGAAAGGAAATGATCAATGAAAAACCCTGCTAAAGAAGGAAAGTAAAATAAAAAGAGGATCTGTTAGACTGTAATATAGGATCATAAATAAATGAGTAAATAAAATTATCCATGTAATAGCTGGTGAAAAAATACTGAAATAACAGGATTGTATTTAAGTAAATATGAAGAGAAAAGTTACATCTCACGCTAGACACGAACCCGCGACCACCGGATTGCTAGTCGTACGCTCTAACCACCGGACACATGTTCATGGGTCCATCCAACGTCATTACACTGCGTTCTTTACTCACTACATTAATAAAAATTGTCCCTGCAATAGCTGGGAAATACAGGAAAAAATATTTTGGTCCCAGGGAATGGCGAGGTGTCCCCCAAGTAGGTACGGCACAACTGATCACCGCAACATTCATTTTGTCGTCTGCAGCAGCTCTCAAATTGGACCACCCTTTTTTTGTCGTTTGGGAAAGGGTTGAGCACATTTCTTCGTATGTGTGTTCACTTGTTACCAATCATCAGTAACAAGTAACATAAAAACAATCCTAAAACACATTTTCGCACAAATAAAACTATGTCACTTTGTCACTTGCATTTATTCCTTTTGTCTGAATAATTTGAATATTCAAAACTTTCAAATGCATATTAACGAATAGTTATCTTTGAGAAAATTTTTCATTAACAACCCTTTTAAAGTGTTCGTAATCGTCATACTGGACAGTTTCAAATCCAGCAGTAGTGGATTTTCCTGTTGTCGGGCAAAAAGTGAAAATGTTCTTCTTGTCTCCTTCAGTAATAGTGTATCTTTTTCGTTTACCACCAAACTGTGGCACACCACAAGCAGCACATGGCTTCCCACTTTTGCCTGGCATAATTCTGGTAGCAGTTGTTGGTTTGGGTGGTGGAGTCAAAATAAATCTATTGTTACCAAACGACACAGATGGACCTTAATGCTGTGATGGAGTAACCAGCAGAATGGGCGTCAGATCTGCCGATACACAAGGACGAGGCTTAACAAGCACTGGTGTACCAGGTGTAGCTGTAATATCAACCCTAGGTTTGACTTTGCCCACAACTGGTTCATCAAATTCCAAACGTCTCTTCTCCAAATGCCGTTTACCTGCCACTAGCGACTTAATTGGATATTGCACTTCACTACGCTCGGCTGTCAATGTAAATGGCAGATGAATTGCTTCGGGTAAGGGTTTCTCTGAAAGGACAGACTGACGAGGTCTGGCTGACGGCACTTGTGTTGCTACAAAATCCATTTTATGCTCCCCGAAAATTCGGGGGAGCATGTAGTCGCCACGCTGTCCGTCCGGCTGTCCTTCCGTCCATCCACAGCCAAATCTCAGCAACCCTTTGACCAAATTCAATGAAACTTCACATGTGAACTCCTGGGGTCAATCCCTAGAGACCTTTTCTCTACTTTTGAATTTGAGGCTGCGTCATGGGAACAGGACCTTAATGTAAAAAAAATAGCTTTTCTCTAATTTCTCTTCATCTAATGGGCAGAAATAAACGAAATTTTGTATGTAAGCGATGAATGAGATGTTCTAGACTATATTCTATAAATAATGTGTGTACAAAAAATCTGTCATGGAAAAAGGGGGCTTAATGTATGATAGATTTTATTTTGTGACAAACACTTATTCGGGGAGCATAATCCGTCTATGACGGCTCTTATTTCCTCCTGCTTGGAAAGAAACTTGGAAACATATTTGGCATTTATGTTTGGAAGTTGTAAAATAAGGCCAGGAAGAACCGGGTCATCAGTCACTCTGTCAACAATTCTTTTGTAGGACGACGTGATCCGAACTACCTTTTTCGTCGGTGATTTGACAGAGCTGACTGGATGTCGGTTACCTACCATTTTGATGAGCAAGTACAGAAGACGAGAGTCTTCTGTTATCTGCTGGGCAGGCGCATACCTCTTGGAAAACTTCGGCTTCTGTGCCGCACTGTTCTCTGGTGAATCTGGTCCCAAGCACCGTCCAAACAAAGAATAACCCCATTTGCTTTCATACTTCTTAACAAACTGTTTTGTTGATCTTTTATGCTCTTTAAGTTGGTCAAAGCAGGAGTGTATCCTTTGTCTTTCGCCGACACAATATGTTGATCTGGCATATCGTTATTCCGCATAGAACAGATTACAGTTCAAGTGTCCCTGATTGATGTTTATTGCTAGTTCAATTATCAAGAGCTTTATACTATAAGCTTCCATTTTAATATTTACTAATCTATGTTGCCCAAATAATTAACTTCTTGAGCAGCTTACCATGTTCAGCATAGTGGTCTTTGGGCATGAAGCCAGTTGATTGACAATGTGCATATTCAATTCCAAGGAGCTCTTCCTCGCCTTCAGTATCGGAGGGCATCGGAGCCACATAGTTTGGCTCGAATAAATGGTCTTTTCCAAACAGTAGTTCGGCTTGCTGGTTGAGTCTCTGTATCAACCGTGGGTCTGTGCAGGTGGACACGCGACCCTTTCCACCAGTAACTCGTAGGGATTCCATGCGGTTGTTCCATTGCACATCAAACGCAATGAGATATACTTAAAGTGACATTTCACTTTTAGTTTTCATAAATTGTACTTTTATTCTTATATTAAAGAGCAGATTGTCTTATGAAAACTCTGAAAATTTCAAGCCAAAATATTGCACCGTTTACGAGAAATATATATTTTTGTGCTAAAATAAAACAAATTGTTGTGGACAACAGTTGAGATTTATATGCAATTTGTCATTTCTGCCTCAACTTTAAAGGCGTGTTTTTCGCTTATCAGCAACAACTTTTAAAAACTGATAACATTTATACCCATTAGAATATCCAATCTTGGCATAAAGACATACTTCAAAAAGTTGAAATGGGGATGAAATGTCTCTTTAAAACATAAAGAAATGGGAACAATGTTACAAAAGTATGAACAAATACATTTGCTAGAAAAACACAAATGCTACCCAAATGAAAATTTTCAGTTTTCACATTATGATTAAGTTTTCCAAAAGACAAACACATAGCCCATCAACATTAAAACAATATGCCCCCGCATCAACATACTAAATTACTGAACATCAAAATACTAAATTACTTGGCCCTTAATCGCTCACCTGAGTCTCTACTGCCCAGTGATTATGTACATTTAAAATATATAAGAATAGAATTATATTATCGTTGATCAGTACTGTACGAACAAGATGTGTACGTGAAAAAATTGTCCCCGAAATGGCAGCAACTTAACAGACAGACACGAACAAAACAATATGCCCACCATCTTTCGATAAGGGAGCAAAAAAGCTCTGAAAACAGTTGTTTCAAATAGTCCGGTTTTAGAGGATATAGTTTTATTTATAACTTGTCCATTTTGAATGATCATTTTTGTCTGAAAATACAACTTGCTTGGTGAATGATATCTAGACAGAAAGATACTTACTTGCATACAACTAAGATGCTTGCTTGCTGTGTTTTGCCAGTGAGTGTCAACTGCTTCATGGGACTTGAAGAGAGCAATACTATTAATGTCATTGCCTGCTGGTCCCTTGAACCCCTCCAGAATACGCTCAATGGTGCTTGCAGTCTCCTTTTATTAGCTCACCTGAGCACGAAGTGCTCAAGGTGAGCTATTGTGGTCGCTTTTTGTCCGTCGTCCGTCCGTCCATCTGTCCGTCCGTCCGTCCGTTCACAATTTCTTTCAAAATCTTCTCCTAAACCATTGGACCAATTTTGACCAAACTTGGCAGGAATGTTCCTTGTGTGACACTTTCCAAAACTTGTTCGTGAATTTTTGATATGTCAAAAAATGTGGGCGTGGTAGGGAGAAAAGGGCTTATCAGACTAGAAATCATAAGAAAATTCTTTAAAAATCAACCATTGGGCCCAATTAAACCAGACTTTGCAGGAATATTCCTTGAGTCACTCTTTTCAATATTTGCTCACAAATTTTTACATTTGTTAAAAAATGTGGGCGTGGCAGGGAGGAAGGGGCTTTTCAGACTTACAGAAATCTTAAGAAAATTCTTTTAAAAATCAACCGTTTGGCCAATTTAAATCAAACGGAGCAGGAAAGTTCCTTGAGTGACTCATTTCAAAATTGTATCTTGAATTTTTGATTTTATAAAATGTATATGGGTGTGGCAGGGTTGGGAAAATTTTGTGCATTGAAAATTATACTTTACTGCGGGTTGTCACAGAGATACTTAGTTTTCTTCTAAACTGTTTGGCCTAGAACCTTGAAACTTTGTGTAAGACCTCATGTCATGAATGGCTTTCAGGATACAAGAAATCATCACTGCACATGGAAACTAAGCCGTATATTGTTGGTTCTACATTTACAAGCCAATTTTGAACCATTTACTTTGGGAATCATGCAGGCTGCAGATAAGAGGAGATGATAGCTTTTCAAAAATCAACATTTTGTTTCAATATTCATCAAATCCTATGTAATTGGTGATCATTTCAATCATCTGCTTGAAAAGATTAATACATTCTACATAGTGTTTGGATATGAATAATAAATTTAGAGTGCTATTTCTATTTCTCTTATCTATTTCTCTAATCTGTTGCTCTGGCTGTCTCTATGTTTATCTTATGTAAACAAATAAGAAGGGATTAGCTTAGCTTATCAGATGTTGATCTTTCGCTATATTTAACAGACCAAATCTTGTAAATTGTGCTTATAATTTGTTATAATGATATATCATAAATGATCAATCTCTAACAGATCAGTATGCTTTGAAAATTAGCCCTATGTTGTATATTGCGAAATCAAAAAATAACACCAACCATTGCTAATTCGTACCCAACTTTACAGGATCGATTCGAACAAAATTATTCCATAATTGTTTTCAAACAGAAATCCCTTAATTTGATGTCTTTGAATTTGACCTAATTGCCATTTTTACTCTTGTCATCTTGATTCAGGTGAGCGATCTAGGACCATCATGGTCCTCTTGTTGTACGAATAATTTTGCTTATTCAAAACCCTATAAGCTACTTTTCAACCAATTTTTCAAAATCATGGGCATTTATTCTCTAATAGGCATTTACTCTCCAATGATGTTTAACAGAGATAAGCGACACAAATTTAAGTACTGTAAGTAAGTTCTTTCAGTTTGAGAACTGTTACTTTTTAAGTTATTCCCATTTGATAAAAAACAATATGTGTTCGTGAAACACAAATGCCCCCCGAAATGGCAGCTTAACGCAACTTAACGCAACTTTAACCGGACAGACAGACAGACGGACACGAGTACAGTGAACAAGAGATGTTGGTTTACCGCGACGCACAACTATTCAGAGTCATGTATAGTAAGAGCAATTCAATATTGACATTATTCTATTACATGTATGTCAAAATAATGGGTAAATGTTAAATCATGAAATGAATACTTTGCATTTGCCTAGTAGATGTAATTTTATAGTCAAGTGCACGTGTAAAGTTTCAGAGAAATGACATTTTAAAGCAGAAATAGTGATTTGCGACTTGTCAAAACTGAAGGGTAAGTTAGCCAAATGTCAAAGTAAAGAAAGGGTTCATAATTCCACTTAAATGAATGCGAGATTAATGAATCTTTGCCAAGGAATGATATGATATGATAGTCACAAAGGCATGTGCAAAGTTTCAGAGTAATACAATTAAGTAGAAACAGAGACTTGAGATTTGCATGGAAAACTTCAACCAAAGCATTTATGCTGATGCCAACGCCAGACAAATTGGCGAGAGACAAATGTCGCAAAAATATGTGTACACGCCGGGGATCGAACACATGACATTCCATGATTTAAAATTGGTAGTCTTATGCGCTAGTTTGAATAAATGATCCTTAAAATCCCATATTAAGAATGTAATATTGATCTCTAAAATCATATGCATGTTATCATGCATACTGCTGGTTTTTATCAATCAAAAAATGTGTTCTTTACCACCATTTTTGAATAGAGATCTGTGATAGATTAACCCATTAACAGAGGACAAAATTTTATACTGGTTAAAATTGAAAGGAGAGGCAGACAACAATTTACTTTTTAGCGAGCCGGGACTTTATGTCCGGGGAGCTAATGTCACAGCCCTAGTGTCGGCGTCAGCGTCGGCGTCAGCGTCGCGTCTTCAAAAACTTTAACCTGGTCTTTATCTCAGGCACTATTAGAGATACAGCCTTGATACATGGATACCTCCCGGCAAGGCCTTTCATTTCAGACCATGACCTTTGACCCAGTGACCTTGACCTTGGAGTTTGATCTACTTTTAAAAAACTTTAACCTGGCCTATATATCATGCACTATTACAGATAGAGCCTTGGTATTTCACATATAGATACCTCATGTGATGACCTTGACCTTGAGACCATGACCTTTGACTTAGTGACCTTGACCTTTGACCTTGAACTTGTTTTTTGTGACAAGCTCTTGTATAGGCGAGCTACGTTGTCCGCGGACAACTCTTGTTCAAAAAGGGTGTCACATTTTGGGGATCCTTAGTCTGGCCATTTATCATTTGCCATCCCTTTATCTCCCTTCGTACAATAATTGAAGCATACGGGCAATCTAATAAATGAACAAAATATATTTAAAAGGATGAGGATATAATACTTGCCTTGACATTGAAATCTTTTTGACATATTGTTTGAGTTCCAATTTCAACAGTTGTTCTAGCATTCACTGGTGTCTTGAGTGGGATGATAGTCTTTCTGGGTGTATGGAATGATGTCTTCTTACTTTTTGGTGTTACACCGCTGGGGGATCGTAGTCTACAGGGTCGCTTCACACTTTTACCAGCACCTGATCATAAAAAGACAATTTTAAGAAATATCTTTAAATGCATACATGTATGGCATAAATGCTTTCTTCTTGTCAATTTGCGACCCTTTCAAAAGGTATAACAAAGCATCTCGAAATAGTCTAACCTTAACAGAGATATTGTAGCTTTTTAGCTCACCTGACCACGAATATGCTGATGGTGATTTTTTTGTGATACCACTGTGTGCGTCGTGTGTCGTCCGTCAAACTTTACCTTGTGTGCACAGCCCGGAAAATTGGTCAGAATGATTGCCTTGATCAAATCTTGGATACGTTCGAAATTGGGTCATCTTTGGTCAAAAACTAGGTCACTAGGTAAAATTTTAGAAAAACCTTGTGTGCACTCTAGAGGCTACAGTTATTGTCCAATCAACCTGAAGATTAGTCAGAATGAGTGTCTTGATGTATTCTCCGAAAGATTTGAAACTGGGTCATCTAGGGTCAATAACTAGATCACAGGGTCAAATCTTAGAAAAACCTTGTGTGCACTCTAGAGGCCATATATTTTGCCCAATCAACCTGAAAATTGGAAGGATGAATGTCTTGAGTAAATCTCGGACAAGTTTGAAATTGAGTCATCTGGGATCAAAAACTAGGTCACGGGGTCAAATTTAATAAAAACATTGGATGCACTCTGGAGGCCACATTATGGTCCTATCAACCTGAAAATTAGTCAGAATGATTGTCTTGAATTCTCCAACATATTTGAAATTGGGTTATCTGGGGTCAATAACTAGGTCACAGGGTCAAATCTTAGAAAAAAACCTTGTGTGTACTCTAGAGGGCACATTTTTTGCCCAATCAACCAGAATTATTGTCTTGATGAAATATCAGACAGGTTTGAAATTGAGTCATCTGGAGTCAAAAACTAGGTCATGGGTCAAATCTTAGTATAACCTTGTGAGGCCACAATTTTTGCCCAATCAACCTGAATTTGATTCAGAAAGATTGTCCTTAATGCTAAGAATTTTGTTTTCTTTATATCTCTAAAGAGGCTGAATATTGCTCACATCTTGAAAGGGTATCTAGGTCAAATCTTAGTATAACTATTTAGAGGCTAGCTACATCATATACAGAAAGAAATTATCTCAGGTGAGTGCTTCAGGGCCAATGGCCGTCTTGTTTTCTTGTAATCTGAGTTTATTGGGGTTTAACGCCGTTTTCAACTACCAGGGTCATATCGCAGCGGCTGGAGCACCTAACCATGGATTCCTGTTATTTCTCAAACCAGTACTACCACAACACCCTTACCGAGCCTACAGCTGCTCGCCCACTTAGGTTAACGATTTCAAACCCATTGGTGGGTGACAATTTTGTCAGAAAGGGTATTAGCCGCAGCCGGGTATCGAACCCAGGACCTCTCGAATGAGAGACAGATGCGCTACCAACTGCGCTAAGGCCGCGGCCTCCTGTAATCTGAAGGCAAGGGTTTGCGCCAACACTTGAACAGATG
Organism: Fragum sueziense; assembly: GCA_963680895.1. Classification (NCBI taxonomy): domain Eukaryota; kingdom Metazoa; phylum Mollusca; class Bivalvia; order Cardiida; family Cardiidae; genus Fragum; species Fragum sueziense. Next base: position 82,216,392 of record OY804593.1, on the reverse strand, counting down.
AGAAAGAGGGCTACGATATTGCAGCTAGCTAATTTGAAAATGGGCCAACTTTCTATAAGTACTTTCCTACATTATGTATAAAAGGTGGAAAAAACTGTTTTGTCTTAGCCCAATCCTATTTTTCTTAATCCATCCTACCCATGTACCAGTTCTCCCAGACCTACTATATATACTGTGTCATAGAAAAGATGTGATATTATTTGATGCAATTCATTTTCAGAAATAAAAGAAGTTCATGTCAACATAACTTGTATGTAGGAAAGGACACTTTTCAGTCTCTTCCGTGAAATGGGTTTGTTGGCGAGTGGCAGTGGCTGGTGGTGGTGTACGGTCATGGTGATTGTTTAATGTAGATGTCGAAGTTTTCGTACGTTTGTTTCCCATGTCTGCACAGCATGAGCAATTTGATGTAGTCACTGTGGCTTTGTGTTTTTAGCTCACCTGAGCACGAAGTGCTCAATGTGAGCTATTGTGGTCGCTCACTGTCCGTCCGTTCGTTCGCAATTTCTTTAAACATCTTTTCCACACCCACTAGGCCAATTTTGACCAAATTTGGCACGAATGTTCCTTACGTGATCCTTTTTAAAATTTGATCACGAATTTTGATTCGTCAAAGAATGTGGGCGTGGCAGGTCGGGGCTTTTAAATCGTAAGAAAATTCTTTAAAAATCAACCATTGGGCCAATTTGAACCAAACTTGGCAGGAATGTTCTTTTAGTGACTCTTTTGAAAATTTGTCTACAAATTTTAAGATTTGTCAAAAATGTGTTTGGGGGCTGATCAGACTTGAAGAAATCATAAGAAAATTCTTTAACAATCAACCAGGTATCATATGGTTAGTGAGAGTCAAAACCTCGTAACTACAGCTTGACAAAGCTGGAGTTACGAAGTTTTGATCCCCAACTGGGGATATGTCTAACCCTTTAATATAAACAAAGACGAGAAATGTTTACACAAGACCTGCAATAATGGGTAGCTGCAGGTAAAAGGGTGTAAATACATTCTATTTGTTATTTAAGCTATCCTTTGTTGTTGGTAAGTAATATATTGAATGTCACAACCTGTGATCGTTTGAGAAATGAGGAATCCGTGAATTAATTTTCGTCCAATTTGGCCCATTACTAGAGCAGAAATTGTAGGAGACAGTCTAAATGCAGGCTGGGTAGACTATGCTCAACTTTCTCATTGCATAATGGGAACAAAGTACATTTTCATATGAAAAAGATCTTATTAGAACTTACCTGGAATTCATCGACTGAAGCCCTGTAATTGTATGTGGCATTGTTCCCAACATTTATGCTTCAAATGTCCACTCCGTGAAACTCTAGGAATTCAACCATGATCCCAAATTTCAAGCTTGCCACATTTTCCTTGGCCAACCAATAGACAACACTCATCGCACGCTGTAGTGTTTCCCGTTTTAAGCTCCACTGGCCGAAGGCCAGCGAGCTATTGTCATGGCGTTGTGTCCGCCGTGCGTCCGTCTGTCTGTTAACTTTTTCTTTAAAAATTTTCTCTCAAACCAGTGGGCCAATTTTTACCAAACTTGGCAGGAATGTTCCTTGGGTGAACCTTTACTTAAATTATTCAACGAATTTTGATTGGTCTATAAATGTGGGCGTGGCAGGGCGGGGCTTCTCAGACTTAGAGAAATCACAAAATAATTCTTTAAAAATCAACCATATGGCCAATTTTGACCAAACTTGGCAGAACTTTACTTGGGTGACCCTTTACTTAAATAGTCTGTGAAGTTTTGATTGATCCATAAATGTGGGCGTGGCAGGGCGGGGCTTATCAGACTTGGAGAAATCACAAAATAATTCTTTAAAAATCAACCATTTGGCCAATTTTGACCAAATTGGGCAGAGATTTACCTTGGGTCACCCTTTACTTAAAGAGACTGAAATTTTGATTTATTCGTAAATATGGGCGTGGCAGGGCTTGGCTTATCAGACTTACTGAAATTACAAAATAATTCTTTAAAATTCAACCATGTGGCCAATTTTGACCAAACTTGGCAAAAATTACCTTGGGTAGCTCTTTACTTAAATTGTCAGTGAAATTTTGATTGGTCCATAAATGTGGGCGTGGTAGCCGGTAGGGTGGGCTTATCAGACCCATTGGAGACATCGCAAAATAATTCTTTATAGATAAATCAATGGATCAATGTAGACCAATTTTGGCGGTAATGTTCCTTGGGTGGCCCTTTATTTATTTATTTATTTATTTATTTATTATTTTTTTTTTGAAATTTTGATTGACCCATTAATGTGGGCGTGGTCGGGCGGGGCTTATCAGAATTGGAGAAATCACGAAATTAAAAACAACCATTTGGTCAATTTTGTACAAACTTGGCAGAAATGTTCAGTGGGTAGTCCTGTACTGACATTATTAGTGAAATTTTGATTGGTCTATAAATATGGGTGTAATAAGGCAGGGCTTATCAGAATTGGACAAACAATCAAATAATTCTTTAGAATTAAACCAATGGGCCAATTCAGGCCAAACTTGGCAGAAATGTTCCTTGGGCAACCCTGTTCTAGATTTGACAAAGGCTTACAAGAAATCATGAGATAACTAGAACTGTCGCAAAGCGGACAAATACCCCCCCCACTAGCGCGTTGTCACTGAAAAAGTGCTAAAGTTCAAAGTGGCATAACTCTGAAACTACTGCCTGGATCAAGATGAAAATTGCAGGTGCACAACTTCATATGATAGGAAACAACCTGCTAAAATTTCAGCAAAATCGGTCAAAAACTGTGGGAGGAGAAGAGGACACAAAATTATGTCCACGGACGGACGGACAGACGGACGGACGGACGGACAACCTGAATCCAGTATACCCCCCATAACTTTGTTGTGGGGGGTATAATTATTTTTGCTATAGCCAGTGGAGCGATTCAGGCCCTTTTGGGCCTCTTGTTTACCAAAGGCATTCAATTGTGATGTTTGAAATTGTTCACTTCTTTTTAAGTCAATGATAGCCTGTTTGTGAGATTGTAGTTCTACATGTCTATCTAGGGTCGACGTACGGTAATTCGTATTCCCAGTCGTAAATGCATTGTCCTTGCCGGCGTCTAGACAGAACTTGCAAAACATTTCCTTTTTATCGTTGGTAGAAAGCAAGGGACTGTTAGTTTTCCAAAATTCCACATACACGTGTGGCTTTTTCCCGACTAGCCGAGCCCGGATAGCTCAGTCGGTTACGTCGGAGTCTGTCAATCCAGGGGTCTCGAGTTCGAACCCCGGCTCGGCCAGTATCCATTCTGACATTTGACAAAAGTCATTTGTCTCTCACCAATGGGTGTGAATCATCTATGTGAGAGAGCAGCTGGAGGCTCGGTTTGGATATTGTGGTTGTACTGGTGCGGGAAATACCAGGAACCCACGGTTAGGTGCTCCAGCCGCCGCGATATGACCCTGGTAGTTGAAAACGGCGTAAAACCCCAATAAACTCAAACTCAAACTTTTCCCGACTATCTTTTGCAGCAGTGCTGGACACCAGAAATGGTACCTGAAAGATATTGTTGTCCCCATCCCCAGTAGTACCAAAATGCAAATCAATTGAAACCTAACCCTCAAAATTTATGCTTATCCCATTTGCAGATAAAATTTTCAGATTACCCTCAATTAGTTCTGATAGAGGCCTAACATTCATATCTGGAAATCTACTTTGTAACCAATTAAATTTATCAAAGAGACCTGTGCCCCTGTATCCCATAATATTTCAACTGATTGTTTATTAAAATTACAGGTTACCAAGCATTGTTCTCCTATAACATTCATAAAGTAGTTCTTAACTTTTGGGAGATACATTAGAAAAATTACTGCCTTGCAACCTTACACATTCGGACTTCTCCAGTTTGGCAACAGAATTGCATATAACCTTGTGATACTGCAATGCTTCTGCTGGCAATCTGGAGAGCAGTATGAAGCAGCATGACAGCCAGAACATTGAAACTTAGCATATCTTTGACAAATAACACAAAGGGGCTCTTCAATTGTCGAAGTCGCACCTTGCCCCCCTGATGTGACCTGTTCGCGTTTCCCTGTTATTTTGCCTTCACAGCTAGTTTAAGTAGTTTTCTTCACCCCCTGCTCCAGTGCTCCTCCGAACCACATTTCAAGCAATTGAGACACTTATTTCTGTTGTTATTATTAGCTCACCTGAGCACGAAGTGCTCAAGGTGAGTTATTGTGATCGCGTTTTGTCCGTCGTCCGTCCGTATGTCCGTCCGTCTGTCAACAATTTGGTGTTTACACTCTAGCATCTACAAATATAAGCCAATCTTGACCAAACTTTGTCAAAACATGTATGAACTTGAGCTCTCGGATGAGTTCGATTTTGGGTCAGATCGGACCAGAAAGTCCAGAGTTATCTGCCCTTGAATGTAAAAAATAGCTACTTTTGACATTGTTTACACTCTAGCATCTACAAATTTTGATCAATCAATACAAAAATTGGACAAAATGTTGGCGACCATAAGATCTCGGATGAGTTTGATTTTTGGTTTGATCAGAGTAGAAAATCCTGAGTTATCAATGATAGTAGCAGATTAAGCTCTTATAAATTATTCAAAAATAACCTTCAATTAGAAAAATACCTCGAATTGCAATACGACAGTAAATATAAAATTGCCCTTACCAAACTTAGAACGTCTTCTCACGATCTTAACATAGAATCTGGCCGATATGACAATATTGCACGCGAAAACCGTATCTGTTTAAATTGTCAAATGAATGCTGTCGAAAGTGAATACCATTTTTTATTAGTGTGTCCAAAATTTTCAGCATTACGAAGGAAATATTTCAGCCCATTCTATTGTAAATGGCCATCCTTACAAAAACTCAAAAGCCTTCTTCAAGTAGAACAAAAGAAAACTGTTATCAATTTGGCGAAAGGACCTGGGTCAATTTCTATAGAAAATTGCCCCCTCGTGCACACCAATGAAATTTATATGAATGAATGCTACATATGTGTATTTTAACCACTTGAAATATTTAAGGATTTGGAATAGTCCAAAGGGGTGTATTAGAGCTCTAAAGTATGGTGGTGTAGACTGGCCAAAATTGCATGATTGACTTTGCATTACCATTCTTGTGAATTTTCGAGATATTTTTTTCGCGGGAATCCAAGAAACAATTCCAATCTATCATTTGGAAGAATTAAATCTCAAGAACTTACCCAAAAATTTATCAGAATTTAAGTATTTTCTTTTTCTAAGAATCAATAGTTATTTTGAACATTTATTTATGATATTTTAACAACAAATTATGTTAAAAAGAACAAAATCTACTTTTGTTCTTGCAAACCTGTTCTAGTACATCATTATAGTAAATATTGTTAATATTTTGGAATGTATGGTGTGTTGTTAGGGTCAAAATTTAAGTTATGTTAAAAACCCTTTTATCATTATATAAATACGTTTATCATCTATCTGTAGGAAACTTTAGACGAGAACAGGAATAAAACTTATATTAATGAATGCTACATATGCATACTTTAATCTTCAGAAATATCTAAGGAATTGAAATAGTCCAAAATGGTGTATGAGAGCTCTAAAGTATGGTGGACTGTATTTGCCAAAATTGCATGATTGACTTTGCACTAAAAAAGACGAGTTTCTTTTGGAATCTTCTAGATTTTATTCCTTGAATCCAAGAAACAATTCAAAACTATTATTTGGTAGGAAAAAATCCTGCGACTTTATCAGAAAATCTAAGAGTTTTAGTATTTTCTTTTTCCAAGAATTATGTGTTATTTCGAACATTTTGTTTATGATATTTTAACAACAAAATTAATGATGTGAAAAGAAAGAATGAAATCTTCTTTTATTGTTGCAAACCTGTTAGGATACGTTATTATAGTAAATATTTTTAATTTTTCACATGTATGGTGTATTGTTAGAGTTATAATTTATGTCTCTGAAAACTGTTATCATTATTTCTGTTAACTAGGTGAATTCTAATGCACGAGTTGCTTTCATTTTCACTGTCAGATTCAAGTTCAGAGTATGTCTAGCAGCCTACTTGCATTGCATCATACTCTAAAGTATGGTGGCCTGGACTTGCAAAAATGATCGCATAATTCGTTTCCTTGGAAATTTTAGATTTTTTCGCAGGAATCTAAGAAATATTCTTACGATCAATTATTTGGAAGAATACAATCTCACGACTTAGCCACAAAAAATGCATTTTTAATATAAATCAGCAAGAGAAGTTAAAACCTTCCTTTTCCCTAATAACTAGGTGTACTGTTATATTTATAATTTAAATTTTTAGATATTGTTATCGAGAACACGAATGAAATTCATTTGAATGAATGCCTCAAATGTTGATTTTTACCCTCTGAAATATTTAAAAGTATTTGGAATTATCCAAAAGAGTGTGATTGAGCTCAAAAGTGTGGTGTCCTAGACTTTCCATAACTGCTTTATTGACTTTTCACTACTTATATATTGGTTTCCTTTGGACCTAGTTTTTAGGGAAAAGGAAGGTTAAAACTTTTCTTGTAGAATTTATATTAAAAATGCATTTTTGTGGCTAAGTCGTGAGATTTTATTCTACAAATAATAGATTGGAAGAATATTTCTTAGATTCCCACGAACAAATCTCAAATTCCCAAGGAAACGAATTTATCGTTAGTGTAAAGTTAATCATGCGATTTTGGCAAGTACAGGCCACCATACTTTAGAGCATGATGCAATGCAAGAAGGCTGCTAGACATACTCTGAACTTGAATCTGACAGTGAAAATGAAAGCAACTCATGCATTAGAATTCTCCTAGTTTACAGAGATAATGAGAACAGTATTCAAAGACATAAATTATAACCCTAACAATATACCATACATGTGAACAAGAGGACCATGATGGTCCTATATTGCTCCCTTGAACCAAAATGATATGAGCAACACTTATGTTCAATTCAATTGATATTTATGACTTTAAGACTGAATATGAACTTATGGTCAATGACGTTGTGAAAATCAAACTCATCCGAGCTCTTATGGTGCCCAACATTGTTTTTTTTTTTTTTTTTTTTTTTTTTTTTTTTTTTTTTTTTTTTTTTTAATAATTGTAGATTCTAGAGTGTAAACAAGGTCGAAAACAGCCAAAAATGGCAATTTATCAAATTCAAGGGCACATAACTCTCGACTTACTGACCAGATCAGACTCAAAATCAAACTCATCTTAGATCTTATGCTCCCAAATATTGTATTCAAGTTTTGACTTGATTTATTAATTGTAGATTCTAGAGAGTAAACAAGGTCGAAAACAGCCAAAAATGGCAATTTTGCCCAATTCAAGGGCACATAACTCTCACTTTTCTGGTCATAGCAGACTGAAAATCGATCTCTTCCAAGATCTTGTGGTCCCCAACATTATGTCCAAGTTTTGTTTTGATTGATCAATAATTGTAGATGCTAGAGTGTAAACAAACGTAAAAGCATCATTTTTTGACATTCAAGGGCAGATAACTCCGCACAGTCAGGTCCGATCAGGCCCATAATTGAACTTGCCCGAGAACTTATGATCCTACTTGTTTTGGCTAAGTTTGATCAAGATTGCCTAACTTTTGTGGATGCTAGAGTGTAAACACCCCAAATGTTGACGGACGGACGGACGTCGGACAAAAAGTGACCACAATAACTCACCGCGAGCACTTCGTGCTCATGTGAGCTAAAAATTAATAAAATTTACTATAATAACGTATCAGAACAGGTTTGCAACAATAAAGGTAGATTTAATTCTTTTTTTTTTTTTTTTTTTTTCATATCATTAGTTGTTAAAATATCATAAACAAATGTTCAAAATAACACACAATTCTTGAAAAAAGAAAATACTAAAACTCTTAAAGATTTTCTTGTAAAGTCGCAGGATTTTTTCCTACCAAATAATAGTTTTGAATAGTTTCTTGGATTCAAGGAATAAAATCTAGAAGATTCCAAAAGAAACTCGTCTTTCTTAGTGCAAAGTCAATCATGCAATTTTGGCAAATACAGTCCACCATACTTTAGAGCTCTAATAGATCTACACCATTTTGGACTATTTCAATTCCTTAGATATTTCTGAAGATTAAAGTATGCATATGTAGCATTCATTAATATAAGTTTCATTCGGGTTCTCGTCTAAAATTTTCTACAGATAAATGATAAACATATTTAATAATGATAAAAGGGTTTTAACAAAACTTAAATTTTGACCCTAACAGCACACCATACATTCCAAAATATTAACTATATTTACTACAATGATGTACTAGAACAGGTTTGCAAGAACAAAAGTAGATTTTGTTCTTTTTAACATAATTTGTTGTTAAAATATCATAAATAAATGTTCAAAATAACTATTGATTCTTAGAAAAAGAAAATGCATAAATTCTGATAAATTTTCAGGTAAGTTCTTGAGATTTTATTCTTCCAAATGATAGATTGGAATTGTTTCTTGGATTCCCGCGAAAAAATATCTCGAAAATTCACAAGGAAACCAATTTTTCGGTAATGCAAAGTCAATCATGCAATTTTGGCCAGTCTACACCACCATACTTTAGAGCTCTAATACACCCCTTTGGACTATTCCAAATCTTTAAATATTTCAAGCGGTTAAAATACACATATGTAGCATTAATTCATATAAATTTCATTCGTGTGCAAGAGGGGCAATTTTCTATAGAAATTGACCCAGGTCCTTTATTTATTATGCAGACAAGCTTCGAACACCTATTTCATAAATTTATACTTTAGAAAGATTTTAATCACTGATGCCATTTTTTCGCGGTCTTTGTAAACATGTCATACTTATTTGTATTGTATTTTTTGCTAAAAACGCTGTGTGTGTTTATAGCTGAATGAAATATAGTAGTAGTAGTAGTAGTAGAGTTATCTGCCCTTGAATTTGACAAAATTGCTGTTTTTCACTGTTTTCGACTTTGTTCACACTATAGCATATACAATTATTGACCAATCAAGACAATGCTTGGACACAATGTTAGTGACCATAAGATCTTGGATGAGTTTGATTTGGGGTCAGATGGGACTGAAAAGTCTTGAGTTATCTGCCCTTGAATGTAAAAAAGCTACTTTTGACATTGTTTACACTCTTGCATTGACAAATATTGACCAATCAATACAAAAGTTGGACAAAATGTTGGCAATCATAAGATCTCCGATGATTTTTATACGCCCGTCGAAGACGGGACGTATTATGGGATCACCCGTGACGTCCGGCGTACGGGCGTCCGGCGGCGTCCACTTCTTTGTCCGGAGCATAACTCTGTCACCTTAAGTCCGATTGACTTTAAACTTGGCAGTTGTATTCTTCTCATCATTACGGAGTGCAGTGCACAAAAACCATAACTCTACTTTGCTTATTTTTTGAGTTATTGCCCTTTGTTATTTTTAGCTCACCTTAGCACGAAGTGCTGAGGGTGAGCTATTGTGATCGCTCACCGTCCGTCGTCGGTCTGTCTGTCCGTCTGTCCGTCCGTCCACAATTACTAAAAAATCTTCTCCTCCCAAACTATAAGGCATAGAGTCTTGAAATTTTGTATGTAGCATGGTCTCAAGCCCCTTTACCAAAATACTTCAAATTATTGTGATAAAAGGAAAATTGGCCCTATGTTGTGGGTATCGAATTTCATATAGAGACAAAGAGGGAAATCTTGTACAATCTTCTTCTCCTGAACCGTTTGGCCTAGAGCTTTGAAATTTTGTGAGTAGAATTATCTCAAGGCCCTCTACAGAAATACCTAAAATTATTGTGATACAAGGAAAATTGGCCCTATGTTGTGGGTATTGAATTTCATAAAGAGACAAAGAAGGAAATCTTGTACAATCTTCTTCTCCTGAACCGTTTGGCCTAGAGCTTTGAAATTTTGTGAGTAGAATCATCTCAAGGCCCTCTAACAAACTACTTCAAATTATTTTGATACAAGGAAAATTAGCCCTATGTTGTGGGTATCGAATTTCATATAGAAACAAAGAAAGAAATCTTGTACAATCTTCTTCTCCTGAACTGTTTGGCCTAGAGCTTTGAAATTTTGCGTGTAGAATCATCTCAAGGCACTCTACCAAAATACTTCAAATTATTGTGATAAAAGGAAAATTGATCATATGTTGTGGGTATCGAATTTCATATAGAGACAAAGAAGGAAATCTAGTACAATCTTTTTCTCCTAAACTGTTTGGCGTAAGGCTTTTGAAATTTTGTATGTAGAATTGTCTCATAATGATACAATCTTCTCCAATTCTGTTTATCAGATATCCATAAGGTAAATTTTGCACTTCCCATGGTAGTATAACTCTCTACTACCAGCATTGTTTAAATTTATTTTAATGAACGTTGTCCGGAAATTGTGTATGTGAGATGAGACAAAAATTATCATCTTGATGATCTCTAAGGTGAGCGATATAGGGCCATCTTGGCCCTCTTGTTCATACTTGAATCTTGTCCGGAGTATATCTCTAAATGTATAATAGCTAGGATCATGAAGCTTCATGGGTGTATAGATCTCACGAAAGGGGAGTGCAGTGCACAAGAACCATAGCTCTACCTGGCCTATTTTTAGCTCACCTGAGCACGAAGTGCTCGGAGTGAGCTATTGTGATCGGTCAATGTCTGTCGTCCGTCTGTCTGTCCGTCCGTCCGTCCGTCTGTCCGTCCGTCCACAATTACAAAAAAATCTTCTCCTCCCAAACCAATAGGTCTAGAGTCTTGAAAATTTGTATGTAGCATTGTCTTAATGCCCTCTACCAAAATACTTCAAATTATTGTGCTTAAAGAAAAATTGGCCCTATGTTGTTGGGTTTAAGGTTTCACACAGAAACACAGTTTTCTCAAAGACTATTTGGCCTAGAGTCTTGAAATTTTGTATGTAGCATTGTCTCAATGCCCTCTACCAACATACTTCAAATTGTTGTGCTTAAAGAAAAATTGGCCCTATGTTGTTGGGTTTAAGGTTTCTCACAGAAACACAGTTTTCTCAAAGACTATTTGGCCTAGAGTCTTGAAATTTTGCCTGAATTTACATCTCATAAATCTCTAACAGAATACTTAAAATCATTACATTGCAAGGAAGAAGCCCTAGGTTGTGGGTTCTGGAATTTTCAAGTGAGGAATTGTTTTGACCAGGTAGATTTTATCACATATATCCTTAAGTCTATAATCAGATTGTGCAGATCATAATATCTGATAAAGAATGCATGGAGCTGTTAGAGGCTCTTATGTTTGTTTTCTTAAGAGATCAACTAAATACTTTAACCCTTTCCTGAAAATACCTTGTTTTGAGGTCCCTATTAGAAAAGGCTTGGGCAATTAATGAGTCAAATGAAGAAAATGTCGATTCTCTTTTTACCTCAATATTTTATGTGCTAGTTAATTGTAAATGAATCCTATTCGTACCGCTGTCAATTTTGTTTTCTGAACTTTGAAATTGGAACAGTCTATTTCCTTTCTGTATGGGAAAGCATTATGCCCTTTCTCTACCATAAACAGGTTTGCCTCACCGACAGAAAAGGCTTGTACAAATTGTTATGGTAAAAGAAGAAAATGTTGATAACTTGATTTCTCATTTTGCCTCATCATTTTCTCTGCAGTTTTATACATGAATGCAGTCTTTATCAACACCTGTTTTATCATCTACGGCAGCTTTTAATTATGTCTGCACTTATGTTATGTTGTTTGGAAAAGGTTTAATCATAACCAAATCCTTACTGTTTAATGAATATTTCCCCTATATTGTCGGTTCCATATAAATGAATTATGATAGAGGGCAATGCTTGACAATCTTTTCAAGTTGTTAAGGCCTGAAGATAACTTTTTTGCCTAGTAAATTAATAACTATTGAAATTAACCCTATGCTGTAGACTCTTGCATTTTGTACAGAAAAAAGTGCATAGAGGTTGTGTATTGTTTTGTTAAACAGAAAAGTTCAAGTTATCATTATGCTTTGAAAATAAGCTCTACTGTCTGGCATGAGGTATTCTAGATTTGAAATAGCGGGAACAGGTTTAGAATTGTCTTAGAATTTCCAAACCTTAAGTTCTATGGTTTCTAAATATTATAGCCCAATGACCTCTTTCCAAATGCTTCGATTTGTCTATGTGAAATGGAAATTCAGCAATATGTTGTGGGTTTTCTGATTTTAAATACAAATATAGTGAAAAATCTTTGACAATCTTTTCCCAAATTTTGCTTTGAAATTTAGTGTGTACCATTGTCATATGACTCCTCTTTTCAAAATCCCATGGAGATTTAAAAGGTTTGCTAAAAGGTATGTCTCAGGGCTCTCTCAGGTGAGCGATATAGGACCATCTTGGTCCTCTTGTTTGAGTTATTGCCCTTTATTGTTTTTTATACTTGAATCTTGTCCGGAGTGTATCTCTAAATGTATAATAGCTAGGATCATGAAACTTCATGGGTGTATAATCTCACCAAGGGGGAGTGCAGTGCACAAGAACCATAACTCTACCGGTCCTATTATTTGAGTTATTGCCCTTTGATGTTTTTCATACTTGAATCTTGTCCGGAGCATATCTCTAAAAGTATAATAGCTAGGATCATGAAACTTCTTGGGGGTATAGATCTCGCCAAGGGGAAATGCAGTGTACAATGACATAACTCTACCTGACCTATTTTTTGAGTTATTGCCCTTTGTTATTTTTCATACTTCATTTTTGTCAAGGACATATCTCGAAAAGTATAATAGCTAGGACCATGAAACTTTTACCAACCTGCTCCCCCTGTCGACATAAAGCAGTGTCACGGGCGTATCTTGTGACAGTTTGACACCTTGTTGGTTTGATCGGATTAGAAAGTCCTGAGTTATCTGCCCTTGAATTTGACAACATTGAAGTTGTTCACTGTTTGCAACTTTGTTTACTCTATAGCATCTATTGTCCAGCAAGATTAACCCGGGACATCTGCATATGTAATGACCCCACTTCGGTCATGTTTTGTTAAGACGCTCAACTAACGGAATTTGCACACGAAAATTAAGTTGTCCCGGGTTAATTTGGGTGGACAATACAATTATTGACCAATCTAGACAAAACTTGGACAAAATATTAGTTACTATAGATCTTGGATGAGTTCGATTTTGAACCAGATCGGATCGGAATGTCCGGAGTTATCTGCCCTTGAATGTAAAAAATAGCTACTTTTGACACTTTACACTCTAGCATCTACAAAATATTGACCAATCAATACAAAAGTTGGGCACAATGTTGGTGACCATAAGATCTTGGATGAGTTGATTTTTGGTCTGATCAGACCAGAAAGTCCTGAGTTATCTGCCCTTGAATCTAACAAAATTGCCGTTTTTGACTGTTTTCGACATTGTTTACACTCTAGAATCTACAGTTATTGGCCAATCAAGACAAAACTTGGATACAGTGTTTGGGACCATAAGATCTTGGATGAGTTAATTTTTCAGTCTGATCTGGCCAGAAAGACGAGAGTTATGTGCCCATGAATTTTACAAAATTGCCATTTTTGACTGTTTTCGACTTTGTTTACACTCTAGAATCTGCAATTGTAGACCAATCAAGACAAAACTTTAACACAATGTTGAAGACTGTTAGAATTCGTATTAATTTGATATTTGGCCTGATGGGATCAGAAAGTTTAGAGTTATGTGCCCTTTAATTTTACAAAATTGCTGTTTTCAACTGTTTTCGACCTTGTTTACACTCCAGAATCTACATTTTTTATCAATCAAGACAAAACTTGGACACAATGTTGGAGAACATAAGATTTCGGATGATCTGATCTTCAAATTTTACCCGTACAACCACAAATAGTGATTAATCAGAACAAAACTTGACACAATGTTATTGACCATAAGTTTTTTTTTCAGTCTTACAGTCATAAATATTAATTGAATTGAACAAAACTGTGCCTTATATCATTTTGGGTCAGGTGAGCGATATAGGACCATCATGGTCCTCTTGTCTTCACATTGTTGACATCGCTTTGTCTTTGTTTTGTCTGATTCAGGGGATTTAGCAAACGCCAGTTGTTCGACCGCTAGTCTTTATTCAGAGTTCTCTGCCTTAATGGCCTGCATACCCGCGTTGTCCGATTTTCCTTCGTCCACCTTTACTTCGTTCACTCTCTTACCGAATTTTGATTGTCTTTCTGTTTCTCTTGATACTATTTTGTTTAGCGATTCTACTAATTCTTCCTATTCTATACCCTTCTGTTCCAGGATTGGTTTGAATTCCTGTTTAACAGTGTTGTTAGAAGGACCTGTGATTACTGTCCTGATAAACAGAGAGTGTACCAGTTCATTGCTGTATTTCATGTCCGCAGAACTCTCTTTCGATGCATACACAACCTTCTGTCTTAATTCAAGAGCCATCATCAAAAATTCGGCAGAAGTTTCTTTGCTATTCTGCGCCATTTGACCCAGTTGGTTGTTATGCTCCCCGAAGGGAGACATGATATAGTTGCCGCTTTGTCTGTCCGTCCGTCCGGTCCGTCCGTCATTCCGTAAACTCCCTATGACATAATGCCGATGTACTTTTCACGGTTTTTTGGATTGAAGGCCTCGTCATGGGAAAAGGGGACTTAAGGTAAAATACAGTTTTTCTCTAATGGTGAGAATTTGATGAAATGTCATATTTGAGTAGTAAATCAGATGCCCTTGACAATAAGCTATGTGAAATTTGGGTATGAAAATTATGTCATGCAAAAAGGGGGCTTAACATTTGTTAGCTTTATGTTAGCTCTGCGTGGCATACATTTATTGTGACAATGCCTTATTCGGGGAGCATTGTCCGTCTCTGACGGCTCTTGTAAAGTTCTGTTGCTGATTTTTCGCGGCTGCTCTTTTCCCTCGAGGTAGTGTCGTAAACCAGAAGTAGGAGGGATTGCCTTTATCACTGCGCCAATGATATCTATCTCTTTGTAACCCTTTTCCTTCCCATTTTCGATCTGTCGCCTCAAGGACATATATGAAATACCCGATTTACAATCAATCCGTCCCACTATCTTGAATTCTTTTCTGAATGGAGAGACCTTTGCTGTACCGTCACTTTCTAAAGTTACCGAAGTTGTGGTTGGTTTCTTCTCCAACGTCTCCATAAGGGAGTGGATGACCATCAATCCCCCCTCCTTATCCTTTAGCTGAGTAAGGAACCAGTTGTCCACTAGAGTAACAGCTTGAAGCTTGCTTTGACACCTCCAAGTCTTCTACATCGATTGAGTCTTCCATAATCAGTCCCTTTAACAAATCGACCTCTGCACCAAAAATCATCGCCCTCACTGACTGCACGGCTTCTTCTGCCATCTCTGATGATTGGTGGTATCCCGGACGAGCCCCCAAAAATGTAACGTATACGTGCCCGGGCGCCGAAAGGCCTGCAAGGGAAGAAAGGGAAAATAAAATAAGACAAATTTTCATGAACAGCATTGGTTTACTTCAAAATGGCGATTAATCTACGCCAATACCCGGATGTAATTGGTCACGCTCGATTTAGCTCATCCGACAAAATTCAATTAGAACCGAACAGAACAGGTCGGTTCTACATACGAATGATTACCGATTCATTTAAAAAAAATTATGCCGGGTCAGTAAACTTGCTCACATACGAATATAATGTTTTAAAAAAATCGCCAATTATTTACATTTAGATAGGAAACTGATGAATTTAGGCTCCACGAAAACGGCCTCATGGACACCCCACTTTGTTTGGTCCATAAATGCGGGCATGGCATGGGCGGGACTCATGAATTTAGAGAAATCAACCATTGGGCCAATTTAGATCAAACTTGGCGTACATTTCCCTTGAGTGGACCTTTATCTAAATTGATTGTAAAATTTGATTGGTAGATAAATGTTGGCGGGTCTTATCAGACTTTGGTAGATAAATGTTGGCGGGTCTTATCAGACTTGGGGAGGGAGGGAATCACAAAATAATTCTTTAAAATCTTCTTCTCTCAAACCCTAGGGCCAGTTTTGATCAAACTTGGCAGAGATATTCTTTCGGTGCTGCTCTACATGAATTGATTACAAAATTTTGATTGGTCAATAAATGGTGGTTTGGCAGGGCGGAGCTTATCAAACTTGGAGAAATCACGAAATATTTTTATGCCCCCGTATCGAGAGATCGGGGGCATATTGTTTTACTCGTGTCCGTCTGTCTGTCTGTCCGTCCGTCCGTCTGTCCGAAAACCAAACTTAACCTTTGCCTTTTCTCCAAAAGTATTTGACATACAAAGCTCAAATTTGGTATGCAACTTCCTTTCAATAATATCTATCTGTTCCATGCAACTTGACCTTCCTTAAGGTCATCTGTTAACCCTTTTTAACCCTTTACTCTACTAAAACTTGGTTTAAACATTTTTTATTTATATCATTTCTAATATATTACAAAAGGACTGTATTAACATACAAACAAAAGGTACAATGATGTTCGGCACGCTACGCCCTGGATATCATTAGAACGCCTTAAATTGTATTGTATATTGTTGCCAATTCTATTTGGAACAAGAGAAGTCATGTAGTCTGGAGTAAGACCTTTTATCATTTTAAAAACAAGAGGACCATGATGGTCCTTAATCGCTCACCTGAACCTATATAGAAAGAAAGTCACAATGTTGTATTAAGTTCAAGAGCACATAATTTAAGATGTGAGATTATGATCCAGCTGAAAACTGCTTTCATAATCTTGAATGATCAATATTTGTGGCTGTTACAGTGAAAACAAAGTGGAAGAAAACAACAAAGTCGAGGGCACATAATTCTGTTCTAATAAAAGTATTCTCATCAACATTATGTCCATTTTTTTTTTTTTGGATTGGTCAATATATTGTTAGAGTGAAAATAAAGTCGAAAACTGTAATTTTGTGAAATTCAAGGGCCAATAACTCTAGTCAAATCAAGCTGAAAGTTTCACTCATCCAGGATCTTATGGCCACCAACATTGTGGCCAAGTTTTGTCTTGATTAGTCAATAAATGTAGATTCTACAGTGTAAAAAAGTCGAAAACAGCAATTTTGTCAAATTCAACGGCACATAACTCCAGACATCCTACTTCAATCACACTGAAAATCGAAGTCATCCAAGATCTTATGGTTACCAACATTGTGGCAAAGTTTTGTCTTGATCAGTCAATATTTGTAGAATGCTAGAGTGGTAACAATGCTAGAGTGGTAACAAAGTCAAAACTAGCCATTTTTGACGTTCAAGGGCACATAACTCCAGATTTCCATGTCCGATCTGACAAAAAATTAAACTCATCTGAGAACTTATAGTTACCAACATTGTGGCAAAGTTTTGTTTTGATCGGTCAATATTTGTAGATGCTAGAGTGGTAACAAAATCAAAACTAGCCATTTTGGATGTTCAAGGGCACATAACTCCAGACTTCCTAGTCCGATCTGACTAAAAATCGAAGTCGTCTGAGAACTTATAGTTACCAACATTGTTGCAAAGTTTTGTTTTGATCGGTCAATATTTGTAGATGATAGAGTGGTAACAAAGTCAAAACTAGCCACTTTTGATGTTCAAGGGCACATAACTCCAGACTTCCTAGTCCGATCTGACTCAAAATCGAACTCATCCAAGAACTTATGGTCATACATATTTTGACCAAGTTTGATTATGATTGGTTAATATTTATAGATGCTAGAGTGGTAACAAAGTCAAAACTAGCCATTTTTGACGTTCAAGGGCACATAACTCCAGACTTCCTGGTCCGATCTGACTCAAAATCAAACTCATCCGAGAACTTATGGTCATCCATATGTTGACCAAGTTTGGTTAAGATTGGTCAATATTTGTAGATGCTAGAGTGGTAACAAAGTCAAAACTAGCCATTTTTGACATTCAAGGGCACATAACTCCAGACTTCCTAGTCCGATCTGACTCAAAATCGAACTCATCCGAGAACTTATGGTCATACATGTTTTGACCAAGTTTGGTTAAGATTGGTCAATATTTGTGGGTGCTAGAGTGGTAACAACAAAATGTGAACAGACGGACGGACGGACGGACAGACAGACGGACAGACGGACGCCGACGGACAAAAAGCGACCACAATAGCTCACCTTGAGCACTTCGTGCTCAGGTGAGCTAAAAAGTATGAGTGTGTTTTTTCCTTCTAATTCTTAACGATTCCCAACCCGATTCTTTTGACAAATTTTCTATGGATGCAAGTTTAGTACAACCAGTTACAATTCTAGCACAATCATTTTGGACTTTATCTAATTCAGTCTTAAGGTATTCCGGAATATTGTCCCAAATCGTGTCTGCATATTCTAAAATTGGCCTAATAAAGGAAAAATATATAATTTGGAGAGTATTTCGATCGAGTAGAAATTTAAGACTTCTCATTGCATTTACTCTTTTCCAGGCCTTATCAACAGTCATTTTGATATGGTAATCCCAAGATCCATTATTTGAAATATGCAGTCCAAGATGTTTATGGACTTCTACGTTTGGTATTACTATATTTGTCATTGTGAGGTCAGGGTGAATTGGTTTAACAAGCTTTTTAGAGACTACTAAAACTTAACCTTTTAATCCGAAAACTTAACCTTTGCCTTTTCTCCAAAAGTATTTGACATACAAAGCTCAAATTTGGTATGCAAATTGCCTTGATATTTCATACATAGACACATCTCGACAAGACCTTTCATTAGGGACCATGACCTTTGCCCTAGTGACCTTGACCTTGGAGTTTGACCTACTTTTGGAAAACTTTAACCTGGCCTTTATCTCATGCATTATTATTGATAGAGCCTTGATATTTCACACATGGATACCTCCTACCAAGGCCTTTTATTTTGGACCATGACCCTTGACCTTGTGACCTTGACCTTTGAGTTTTACCTACTTTTAAAACATTAGCTGTTTTGTGACAAGCTCCCGTATAGGCGAGCTACGTTGTCCGCGGACAACTCTTGTCTTAACAATTTATTTATATACATAATAAAAAAGTTAAGCATCAAAATACAAATATCTGTAGTAACCAAAATAGTTTTGTTTTAACATAAAATCAAACGTTTATACCATAGATTTTAGCTAGAGAACACAAACAAATGAATTTTATACCGCAATTGCGTGCGTATCGCATTCCAGGTGCGCATTTCCGGTTTTCATGTCTGCCATGGTATTCATGTGTATGGAGCATAATTCTAGAAAACATTTAGGTGTGAACATAATTGTCTTTGCCCAGCGTAAAAAAGGCCACTAAAGAGAATTTTCTGCAACGCTGTGGGACTACGCCGTGGGCTTACGTTAGAAGGACGTTATATCGCTAATGTGTTCCTACGTGGCAGAACCGGCGATAAAGATGTCTTTTTGAATTTTGCGCATCTCAAAGCATAAGTAACAATTTGAGGATGTTATGTGAGCCAATTTGTGTGGTTTGAGATAGTCCTGGTCAAGGACGTCATAGAATATGACCGTCATAATGTAGTAGCGTCACGGCAAAGATGTTCCATATCAACACCAATACTTCCGAGTGGCTTCCACAAGAATTTCAACATAGAGTATCTACACTTACCATCCGTGATCGTCTCCACAGATGAACGGTTACTAGACGTTGACCATACGTTGTAATTTCCCTGACGCTACACCATGAACGCACCAGACTTGACCGGTATAGAGTCCTCAATGCTTTAATCCAAATTAAGCGTATACAACATTGATATACCCCCATTATCATCCCTTTCTTTCTGATTTGTCATCCAAAGAGCACATACGGTGCATTTACGGAAGACGTGTGCGTGATCGTACTTACGCAAATGACGTTCAATCTCTTGGTAAAGTAGTGAATGTTGATACTGTGTACAAACAATTTAAGTGGATTAGAAAACGTTTCACTGCTGTTCTTGCTCGAAAATGGCCGCACAGTTGATACCGAATTCTATTGTAACTTTTTATTTTGACCCCTCATCTACGTCAAGACAATGTTTCTAACACAATATTTAATGTTACCACAAAGCGACCTTTGAGTGTTGTGCGTAAATGCATATGAGTCAATTTCAAAATTCGCAGCTTTTTTAGACCAGTAAATCATGAAAAATAATCGTCAAATATTTTAATGTTTGTGTTCTCAATTTGTTGTTAGATTCTTAATAACCTGTTTCAAATCATTTTCCACCCTGAATTATGGATGTGTAGCTTCTTTTAGTCTAAAAATTTCTGATTTGAGTCCAAATGTCCATAAAAGTTTCAATCTTCAAAATTAATATGTCCAATTTGCTTTGTATAACTATTACTTTTGATGCATTTGCTTGATCAGTTTTCTTGGAAAATGAATTTAACATTACCGGAACACCAAAGACATTAGCGGAACACCAAAGACATCAACATAATCCCAAAGAAAATCATCTATTTTTTTTTGCTTTAACATGTTTATTTTACATTGATATAGCTTGAAACTGGCACCTAATATTTGTCGCATTTGATTCCGCCTCTCGGAACACACATCAGAACTCTTGCCAAATTAAAATGCCGATGAAAAGTCCAAGCTTAACCTCCAGTTGATAGTAAAATCTAACCTCCTTTAAGACACTAATTTAGTAACACAGCATGAGTCGAAAGATATAGGAATGCAAAGAGATACAGTTAATGTGTAATAATTTAGGATTTTAGTGCACCAATATAAAACATTTAGGGCAATATTGTTCTAGCATTTACCGTCTGTCAGCCTGTCCGTCAGTTCAATACTTTGAATGGACATTTCTCTAAAGAAAATGGACAAAGAAAGCTCACATTTGGTAAGTAACAGTTGTTCAATGATATATATCTGCTCCATTCATTCAGACATTCCCCAAAGTCATTTTCTACCCTTAACATTGATCTCCACTTACAACATCGAGCGAAACCTAAATTTGGCACTTTCTCTAAAACTATTACACGAACAAAGCTGAAATTTGGTATGTTACCTTATTTTAATAATATCTATCTGATCCATGCAATATGACATACCTCAGTGCCATTTTATTTTTGTCTTTGATATTCCAGCGCTTAGACCGGAACACCAAGGACTGGAACACCAAGGACAATTTCATACTAATTTGCAAAAATATACCTGTAAATGAGGATATTTGTTTAATTTACTATTGAAAGCATTTACTGTACTCAAAGTCAGATATACCGGACAAATATCTAAGAAAAAGGTGCCTTGCAAAGTATAATAAAGTGCGTCATCCCAAAGACAAAGAAAAAAAGTACTGTACGAGTTAATCGCATTCTTTTTCAATTTATCAACAAGACACAAAATAAATTCTTCCTCTTACAATTGTAAAGTATGAACCTACTGTAGCTTTTCAAAACGAGGTAAGTGATTTGTGTCTACATCAAACTAAGATTGTATTTCTTTGACCTTTTATACACCTGAACACCAAAGACAAAAATTTGTGGGACAAGGATATATGATGATTTTTATACCATTCACATAATATCATTTTGGTAACTGGTATATTTAAAGTGTAATTTTACATATTGTCATGCAAACTAACCCAAAAAAAGTGTTTCAATTACGATTAAAATTAGCTATCTTTGCTGGTCAAAACCAATGAGGGTAGCAGTGGGACAAAGCAAATTTACACATTTCAGGCCATATAACATGTAAAATATCTCACTAAAGCATCTAACATTCTATACTTCTATGCTTAATCAGCACAATTGCATTGGTATCTACTCATTTTTGTCATTAATGTTTATTTGATTACTTAAATGTACAATTTATCACACGTGGACAAGAAAACCTGCGAATTTTTAAAACGACTCATATGCTAAAATGTATATAACGGTTGTGAAATAAATATCAAAGAAAATACATGTTTTCAATTAACACAGTGTTGCTAAACTTTTTTACATGGTATAGATTATGGTCTAGAATATCTCATTTATCACTTTAGCACATAACTTCATTAAATTCTGCCCATTAGATGAAGAGAAATGGAGAAGAACTAATTTCAAACTAATGCCCCTTTTTCCGTGGCGCAGCCTCAAATTAAGAAACCGAGAATATGATCCCTAGGGATTATACCAGGGTATTCACACGAAGTTTCATTGAATTTGGTCCAAGGGTTGCTGAGATACTACTTTGGACAGACGGACGGAAGGATGGACAGACGGACACAAGTAAAACATTACAACATGCCCCCGATCTCTCGATACGGGGGCATAAAAATACGTACCAGTTACGGTTGCAGAGACTGTAGGAATTTGTGGAACGACTTCTCTCTGTTGTTGAGTATGCTGGATACTATGCTGGATACTTTTTAGCTCACCTGAGCACGAAGTGCTCAAGGTGAGCTATTGTGATCGGTCTGTTGTCCGGCGTCTGTCTGTCTGTCCGTCCGTCCGTCCGTTCACAATCGTAAAAAATCTTCTCCTCCTAAAGTGCTGGGCAGAATTGGATGAAATTTCGCAGATATGATCCTTGGGTCATCCTTTTTCAAAATACTTCAAAGAATTGGGATCGGGGTCAGAATGGGCTCAAAAAGTAGGTCACTAGGTCAAATCTTATTTTTGCTCTAGGAGTCACAGTATTTGCTCAATCATTGTGAAAGTTGACCAGAATCTTTGTCTTGATGATATCTAGGTCATCTTAAAAAGTAGGTCATGCCAGGTCAAAATGTAGGTCACTAGGTCAAATGATTTAAAATCCTTCTTTTTGCTCTAAAAGTGCTGCCTTTGGCTCAAATCTTGTCAAAATTGCTCAGAATGTATTTTTGGTTGATATCTAGGTTCTTTTAAAAATCGGGTCATGTGAGGTCAAAAAATGAGGTCACTAGGTCTGTTTGATAAATTCCTTCTTTTTGCTCAGAAGTGCCCATTTTTAGCCAAATTATTATGAAAATTGCTATTGAATGTTTTTATTAATGATATAAAGGTCATGTAAAAAGTTTGTCATGCAAGGTCAAAAACTAGGGCACAAGGTCAAATATCAAGAATTCCATTTATTAGCCAAGGTCAAAGGTAATGAAAACTTCTTTTTGCTGTGGAAATTCTAATTTTGGCTCAATTATTTGAAAATTGCTCAGGACGTTTATTTTGATGATGTCTGTACTCTGTAGGTCATTGAAAACTTGGGTCATGCAAGGTCAAAAACTGGGTCAGTGGGTCAAATCTTGTTTTTGATGTAAGAATTTATTACAATATTTGCTCAATCATTGTGAAATTTGTTCAAACCATCACTTTACAAACAAAGAAGCCCTATGTTGTGGGTTTGGGAATTTTCAAGTGAGGAATTCAGACAAATTTATTTTGACCAGGTATCAGCTTATCAGCAATCATTGCTTGAGTAAATAGTTAGACTGTCTAAAGTCAATAATAGACCGGCCAAAATAAATAAAGGGCTTCCTTATCTGATAATGGAGCTCTTATCTGATGAATGATAGAGCTGCATTTAATCTTAATGTCTTAACCCTTTCCTATGATGTCCCTATTTAAAAAGGCTTGGGGAATTATTGAGTCAAATGAAGAAAAGACTGATAATCAGCATTATTTTCTCATCTTGCCGCGCTATTTCAAAATTGAACAGTCTATTTCTTTTTATGCTCCCCGAAGGGAGAGCATATAGTCGCCGCTTCGTCCGTCCGTCCGTCCGTCCGTCCGAAGCGATTTCTCCATAACCTTTGGGCCAAATCAAATGAAACTGACCATGTGAACTCCCTATGACAAAATGCCGATGTACTTTTCCCGGTTTTTTGATTTGAGGCCTTGTCACGGGAAAAGGGGACTTAAGATTAAATACAGTTTTTCTTTAATTTCTCCTAGTCTAATGGTCAGAATTTGATGAAATTTCATATTTGAGTAGCAAATCAGATGCCCTTGACAATAAATTATTTAAAATTTGCGTATACAAAATATGTCATGGAAAAAGGGGGCTTAACATTTGTTAGCTTTATATTAGCTCTGCATGGCATATATTTATTGTGACAATGCCTTATTCGGGGAGCATTGTCCGTCTCTGACGGCTCTTGTCTGTCTTGGTAAAGATAAAGCCCTTTCCCAGCCAAGGTTTAAGCCCTTTCCAAATTGTTTCAGAACAGAAAGTCCTTAGTTTTATGCCTCTGAATTTGGTAAAATTGCCATTGTCATTCTTTTATATTCTTCTAATGTTATAAGATTGATTTCATGGTCATGCCAGTATCTCAACTATGAATTCAGGTGAGCGATCTATGGCCATCTTGGCCCTCTTTTTGTTGTTGTTGAATCGTTTTCCCTTTGAGCGAGCTTTCAAATGAATAGAATTTTTATGCCCCCGTATCGCAAGATCGGGGCATATTGTTTTACTGTTGTCTGTTCGTCTGTCTGTCCGTCCGTCTCTCAGTCCGAAACTTAACAGTCATTTTCTCGACAACCATTATGCATACAAAGCTCAAATTTGGTATGTAAACTACTTTCAATGATATCTATCTGATCCATCCAATTTGACCTTCCTCAAGGTCACCGTTTAACCCTTATCAACCCTTAGCATGCAATTTAACGCGCCAGCTTAACGCAACAACTTAATATTGGCCTTTTCTCAAAAAGTATTCCACATACAAAGCTCACATTTGGTATATAACCTTCTTTCAATGATATCTATCTGTTCCATGCAATATTACCTTCTTCAATGTCATCCATTAACCCTTATCAACCCTTTACCTGAAAACTTAACATGAAAACTTAACGTGCAACCTAACATTGGCCTTGTCGGGGGCATTTGTGTTTCACAAACATATTGTTTTTAGCTCACCTGAGCACGAAGTGCTCAAGGTGAGCTATTGTGGTCGCTTTTTGTCCGTCGTCCGTCCGTCTGTCCGTCCGTCCGTCTGTCCGTCTGTCCACAATTTGTTGTTACCACTCTAGCATCCACAAATAATGACCAATCTTGACCAAACTTGGTCAAAACATGTATGACCATAAGTTCTCGGACGAGTTCGATTTTGAGTCAAATCGGACTAGGAAGTCCAGAGTTATGTGCCCCTGAATATCAAAAATAGCTAGTTTAGACTTTGTTTCCACACTCACTATCATGTACAAATATTGACCAATCTTGACCAAACTTGGTCAAAACATGTATGACCATAAGTTCTTGGACGAGTTCGATTTTGGGTCAGATCGGATCAGGAAGTCAGGAGTTATGTGCCCTTGAATATCAAAAACAGCTAGTTTTGACCTTGTTACCACTCTAGCATCTACAAATATTGACCAATGAAGACAAAACTTGGCCACAGTGTTAGTAATGTGCCCTTGAATGTCAAAAATGGCTAGTTTTGACTTTGTTACCACTCTAGTATCTACAAATATTGACCAATCTTAACCAAACTTGGTCAAAATATGTATGACCAAAAAGTCTCGGATGAGTTAGATTTTGAGTCAGATCGGACTAGGAAGTCAGGAGTTATGTGCCCTTGAATATCAAAAATAGCTAGTTTTGACCTTGTTACCACTCTAGCATCTACAAATATTGACCAATGAAGACAAAACTTGGCCACAGTGTTAGTAACCTTAAAATCTTAAATGAGTTTAATTTTCAGTGTCATCGGACTAGGAAGTCCGGAGTTATGTGCCCTTGAACGTCAAAAATGGCTAGTTTTGACTTTGTTACCACTCTAGCATCTACAAATATTGACCAATCAAGAGAAAACTTTGCCAAAATCTTGGTAACTATAAGATCTTGGATGAGTTTGATTTTCAGTATGATAGGAGCTGAAAGTCTGGAGTTATGTGCCCTTGAATTTGACAAAATTGTTATTTTTGACTTTGTTTACACTGTAGCATCTACATTTATTGACAAATCAAGACAAAACTTGGCCACAATGTTGGTGACCATAAGATCCTTGATGAGTTAAATTTTCAGCTTGATTTTGTTAGAAAAACAAGAGTTATTGGCCTTTTAATTTTATGAAATTAACGTTTTCGACTTTATTTTCTCTCTAACAAACAAATATCAACCAATAAAGACACAACTTGGTGGCAATGTTGGTGACCATAATATCTTAAATGTTTTAATCTGTCAGATTGATTGGACTAAAAAAACAGAGTTGTGTGCCCTTGACGGTTACAAAATTGCCGTTTTCGACTTTGTTTTCTCTCAAACAGCAATAAATATTAACCAATTAAAAAAAATAGACATAATGTTGATGAGAATTTCTTTATCAGAACAGAGTTATGTGCCCTTTACTGTGACAAAATTGTTGTTTTCTTCCACTTTGTTTTTACTGTAAACAGCTACAAGTATTGATCATTCAATATTATGAAAACATTGGGACTTTCATTCTATCTAGGTGCAGGTGAGCGATTAAGGACCATCATGGTCCTCTTGTTTTTTTAATTAAAGTGACATTTCAGAATTTTTTGTCATAAATATTACTTTTATTTTTATCTGAAAGAGCATATTTCCTTATGAAAAGTCTGAAAATTTCAAGCCAAAATATTGCACCGTTTTCGAGAAATTTATATTTTTGTGTTAAAATTGAACAAATTGTTGTGGACAACAGTTCGGATTTATATGCAATTTATCGATTATGTGTCAACTTTAAATGCGTGTATCTCGCTTACTGGCAACAACTTAAACAAGAGGACCATAATGGTCCTTAACCTGAACCTAGTTAGAATGAAAGTCCCAAAGTTGTCAAGTTCAAGATCACATGATTTAAGATGCGAGATCATGATCCAGCTGAAAACTGCATTCATAATCTTAAATGATAAATATTTGTGGCTGTTACAGTAAAAACAAAGTGGAAGAAAACAATTCTGTCACAGTCAAGGGCACATAACTCTGTTCTGATGAAGATATTCTCATCAACATTTTGTCCAAGGTTCTTTTTTCAAGGGTCAATATTTATTGCTGTTTTAGTGAAAACAAAGATGAAAACGGCAATTTTGTCACCCTCAAGGGTACACAACTCTAGTTTTTCTTCTGCGATCAATCTGAAAAATTAAAAAAATTAAGATCTTATGGTCACCAACATTGTGACCAAGTTGTGTCTTGATTGGTCGATATTTGTGTTTGTTAGAGTGAAAATAAAGTCGAAAACGGTAATTTCTTTAAATTCAAGGGCAAATAACTCTGGTCTCTCTTGTCCAATCATGCTGAAAATTTAGCTCGTGTAGGATTTTATGACCACCAACATTGTGGCCAATTTTTGTCTTGTTTGGTCAATAAATGTAGATGCTACAGTGTAAACAAAGTGGAAAACGTCGAATTTGTCAAATTCAAGGGCAATTAACTCTAGATTTCCAGCTCCAATTACACAGAAATTCATGCTCATCCAAGATCTTATAGTAACCAACATTGTGGCCAAGTTTTGTCTTGATTGGTCAATAAATGTAGATGCTACAGTGTAAACTAAATCGAAAACGGCAATTTTGTCAAATTCAAGGGCCCATAACTCCAGACTTCCTGCTCTGATCAAACTGAAAATCGAACTCATCCAAGATCTTATGGTTACCAACATTGTGGCCAAGTTTTGTCTTGATTGGTCAATATTTGTAGATGCTAGAGTGGTAACAAAGTCAAAACTAGCCATTTTTGACATTCAAGGGCACATTACTCCGGACTTCCTAGCCCGATCTGACCCAAAATCGAACTCATCCGAGAACTTATGGTCATACATATTTTGACTAAGTTTGATTAAGATTGGTCAATATTTGTGGGTGCTAGAGTGGTAACACCGAAATGTGGACAGACGGACGGACAGACGTCCAGACGGACAGACGGACGCCGACGGACAAAAAGCGACCACAATAGCTCACCTTGAGCACTTCGTGCTCAGGTGAGCTAAAAAACTAATAGTATTTATACTCATTAGAATACCCAATCTTGGCATCAAGACATACTTTAAAAAATTGAAATCGGAATGAAATGTCCCTTTAACCAATTGGCCTATTTAGTCCAAATTTTACAAAATATTTCTTTGCTTGGTTTTACTTAAATTGCACAATAATTTTGAATGTGTTCTGTAAACAAATCAGCTATTGGGCAAGTTAAGACCAAAATTGGCAGAAATCATCCTTAGATGGCCCTTTATTTAAATTGTTCATGACATTTTGATTGCTCCATAAGTGTGGGCGTGGCAGGGTGGGGCTTATCAGACTTACACCAAACTTTGTCAGAAACAGGGGTATGGCAGTTGGAGGCTAACAAGTAATCAATAGAGAATTCTTTTAATTGATTTGCCAGTGGAGCGATTCAGGCCCTCTTGGGTCTCTTTCCAAATAGCATTACGGAATTTGAGTTGCTGATTAGACTAACGGAAGACACAGTATCGACTTCCATGACAACATGCTTGTTATCAATATCTTTTGTCACCTCAATTTTCTGTTTACCGCTATTCATGGTGTTTACTTGCCTAACCTCGATATACTCGTCCAGTGCATTCACATTTGCCTAACAAATTGAATAAAAACGTCCCATCCTCTGACATTTGTAGCACGTTGCCTTTCGGAATCTACACTTCCTTGATTGTTGGTTAGTTTTTCCACAATGGTCACACAGATTGGTCTTATTGTTTTGTGTATTTACGCGGTTTTCGTTTAGCTTTGGGTTGTTTCTGAACAGACACTTTCTCAACATGTCCCCCATTGGTTGAAACCCGCAGTTCTACAGCATTCCGAACGGCTGTCTCCATAGCATATGCTATCTCGATGGCCTTGACAAGTGTTAAATCTTTTGTTTACAACACAAACACCAAGCATATTACAATAAAGAGCCAACCCTTAATTCCATTGTGATCCTTAGTATAGGTGGCGTGACACAGAGAGGCATAACTTAACATTAAAACGTATTATCACAGCTTTTAGATATTAAAGAGGAAAGTGTGATTAAATCCTACGCCGAATTGAGTTAAAACTTAACATTAAAACATATCATTAACATCTTTCTGTTTGAAAGTTTTGTCGAACAATATGTTCTTCTCTTTTAAATTTATGTCTGTGCTTCAGTTGAAACCTGAAATTGGTTAATATCAGACTACACTACTGTGTGTATATACTTTTTAGCGAGCCGGGACGTTATGTCCGGGGAGCTAATGTCACAGCCCTAGTGTCGGCGTCGGCGTCAGCGTCGGCGTCAGCGTCGCGTCTTCAAAAACTTTAACCTGGTCTATATCTCAGGCACTATTAGTTTGAGTTTATTGGGGTTTTACGCCGTTTTCAACTACCAGGGTCATATCGCGGCGGCTGGAGCACCTACCCATGGATTCCTGTTGTTTCTCAAACCAGTACTACCAC
Organism: Fragum sueziense; assembly: GCA_963680895.1. NCBI lineage: Eukaryota > Metazoa > Mollusca > Bivalvia > Cardiida > Cardiidae > Fragum > Fragum sueziense. Next base: position 82,187,203 of record OY804593.1, on the reverse strand, counting down.
AACACCCTTACCGAGCCTCCAGCTGCTCGCCCACTTAGGTTAACGATTTCAAACCCATTGGTGGGAGACAATTTTGTCAGAAAGGGTATTAGCCGCGGCCGTCAGGCACTATTAGAGATACAGCCTTAATACTTCACACATGGATACCTCCTGTCAAGAACTTTCATTTGGGACCATGACCTTTGACCTAGTGACCTTGACCTTGGAGTTTGACCTACTTTTAAAAAACTTTAACCTGGCCTATATCTCATGCACTATTACAGATAGAGCCTTGATAATTCACATATGGATACCTCATGTCATGACCTTGACCTTGAGACCATGACCTTTGACTTAGTGACCTTGGCCTTTGACCTTGAACTCCTTTTTTGTGACAAGCTCTCGTATAGGCGAGCTATGTTGTCCGCGGACAACTCTTGTTATACCCGTGTTATTAGACAGAGCAAAGCAATTACAACATAATGACTATACTAAGCTTTAAACTGTAAACGCATGTTCAACTTTTGGACACCTGAAAAATGGACAAGGTTTGCTTGCTATAACAGGGCCAAATCACATCAATCCGTCTGGGCTTACTGTTTATTATGCTCCCCGAAGGGAGAGCATATAGTCGCCGCTTTGTCTGTCCGTCCTTCTGTCCGGTCCGTCCGTCATTCCGTCCGTCCGTCCGAGGTGATTTCTCCATAACCCTTGGGCCAAATCAAATGAAACTTACCATGTGAACTCTTTATAACATAATGCCGATGTACTTTTCCCGGTTTTTGGATTTGAGGCCTCGTCATGGGAAAAGGGAACTTAAGGTAAAATGCAGTTTTTCTCTAATTTCTCCTAGTCTAATGGTCAGAATTTGATGAAATTTCATATTTGAGTAGTAAATCAGATGCCCTTGACAATAAACTATGTGAAATTTGGATATGAAAATTATGTCATGCAAAAAGGGGGCTTAACATTTGTTAGCTTTATTTTAGCTCTGCATGGCATACATTTATTGTGACAATGCCTTATTCGGGGAGTATTGTCCGTCTCTGACGGCTCTTGTTTAAATGGGGTTCTTCTTATGGACGGAGTAAAAAAATTGAAGTCTGGTTTCGATTTCAATAAGTTCTGTATTCACATCATGGTATTTAACAGTAACAGTAAAACACTCTGAAATTTATACAATAAAACAATTGTCAGTAAATCATGAAATACATATCTGAAATAAAGATTCGGACTCGTCTGCTACAAAAATCAGTATGAGTATTGTTGAAAATGATAAGAATGCCACTTGGTGACATTCTAATTCCTTTCTCTCAATACTCTGAACAAAATGGTTTAAACCTATGTAAGCCTTTTCCAATAATTTACCAATAATTTACTTCTCTCAACTCTTTACTCTTTTTGAAATACACTTTACATCTTTACATTGAAATATATGCTATTCCAACTACTAGACTCTTAAATATAAAGTTAACAAACTTTTACAAAGTAATCAGCTAATTACCATGTATGCACAACATATGATAACTTACCAATTTGAGGAATTAAGTGTATTCATCATCTACAACTCTCAAACTATCTCTCGTCTCACAATGACTGTTAATACTGAAAATATTAAAGAGTAATCGTGCAAGGCTAGGGTAAAAGGTAGAAAACAGTTAATAAGGTAGACGGGCAAGGTAAGGACAGAAATAGCGGGAAAAGCAGAACCGTGCTCATTTTATCAATCTAGCGACAACCGAATCAAATCAAGCAAATAGTTACGCACTGATTGCAAACCGATAGAAAACTAATAATGAAGTCATGACAAAAGTGACCCTACTACATTGCACATGGGTTTTAGAAAACTAACATTTTTGTGACTACATGTACCTGAATAAATAAAAAATATCTTTACCAATTTTCTTGGATAAATACCTTGTAAAGAAACAAAACGTTTAATATTTATAAACCAATTTGATGGTTTAGGAAAGTTTGATCCAGATATTATAATGCAATGTTTACAGTTATCTTACTGTCCAAAAATTTAGGATCATTACATCATCATCAGAGAAGGTTACAAAAGCGACCTAGGCATACAATACATTGGAAATCGTCTATTGGGTTAAACATACAGATTACATTGTAGAGTGCAAGAATACAGATGGTTAAAATGAACTCTAGCAAGACACACTAAACCATCACCACTGGAATCAGCCTGTCAGTCCACTGGTTGGTTGGTTGGATGGTTGTTTGGTCCGTCTCCAAAACATTGTCCGAACAACTCCGACACTTGTGGACCGATTTAGTTCATACTTGGCACAAGTGTTTAATGTGACCTGTAGATGTACAGGACGCAAATTTCACGGAAATCGGACCGATACTTTTTGAGTTATAACCCCTGATTTGACCCAAAAATGCTTGTCCGGATAACTCCTCCTACAGTTATTGTCCGATTTGCTTCATACGTGGCACATGTGTGTATTAGGACTGTAGATGTGCAAGACGCAAATTTCACGAAAATCGAACCGATTCTTTTTGAGTTATCGCCCCTGATTTAAACAAAAAAAATGCTTGTCCGGATAACTCCTCCTACACTTGTGGACCGATTTAGTTCATACTTGGCGCAAGTGTACATTAGGACCTGTAGATGTGCAAGGCGCAAATTTCACGAAACCCGACCATCACTTTCTGAGTTATGGCCTCTGATTTGACCCAAAAATGCTTGTCTGGATAACTCCTCCTACAATTACTGTCCGATTTGCTTCATACTTGGCACATGTGTGCATTAGAACCTGTAGATGTGCAAGACGCAAAACTCACGAAAATCGGACGATACTTTTTGAGTTATGGCCCCTGATTTGACCAAAAAATGCTTGTCCGAACAAGTCCTCTTACAGTTACTGTCCGATTTGCTTCATACTTGGCACAGGTGTACATTATCACATGTAGATGTGCAAGAAGTAAAATTCACGGAAATCGGACCGATACTTTCTGAGTTATGACCCCTGATTTAAACAAAGAAAATCCGACCATTACTTTCTGACTTACGGCCCCTGATTTGACCATAAATGCTTGTCCGGACAACTTCTCCTACAGTTACTGTCCCATTTGCTTCATACTTAGCACATGTGTGCATCAGCACCTGTAGATGTACAAGACGCAAAATTCACGGAAATCGGACCGATAATTTTTGAGTTATGGCCCCTGATTTGACCAAAAAATGCTTGTCCGGACAAGTCCTCCTACAGTTACTGTCCGATTTGCTTCATACTTGGCACAGGTGTGCATAAGCACCTGTAAATGTGCAAGAAGCAAAATTCACGGAAATCGGACCGATACTTTCTGAGTTATGGCCCTGATATGACAAAAAATGCTTGTCTGGACAACTCCTCCTACAATTACTGTCCGATTTGCTTCATACATGGCACAGGTGTGCATTAGCACATGTAGATCTAGATGTGCAAGACACAAAATTCACGGAAATCAGACCGATACTTTCTGAGTTACGGCCCCTGATTTGACCAAAAAAATGCTTGTCCGGATAGCTCCTCCTACAGTTACTGTCCGATTTACTTCATACTTGGTACATGTGTGCATTAGCACCTGTAGATCTGCAAGACGCAAAATTCATAGAAATGGGACCGATAATTTCTGAGTTATGGCCCCTGAATTCACAAAAAAATGCTTGTCCGAACACCTGTAGATGTGCAAGACACAAAATTCACGGCAATCGGGCCGAGTTTTGGCCCTGGACCTTACCAAAAAAAAAATGCTTGTCCGGACAACTCCTCCTTCAGTTACTGTCCGATTGGCTTCATACTTGGCACATGTGTGCATTGGCACCTGTAGATGTGCAAGACGCACTCTTCTTGAAAATCTGACCGATACATTCTGAGTTATGGCCCCTGATTTTACAAAAATGCTTGTCCGGACAACTTCTCCTACAGTTATTGGCACAGGTGTGCATTAGCACCTGTAGATGTGCATGACGCACATTTCTTGAAAATCGGACCGATACTTTCTGAGTTATGGCCCCTGATATTACCAAATTTCAACAAAATCGGATTGACAATTTCTGAGTATGGCTCCTGCTTCAACAAAAACGCTTGTCCGAACAAAGCTGGTGGCGGGGGTATTTTTATCACCTTCAGTGATAGATTTTTAGTATACACTGGTTAAAGGAATCCATGACCTTCAACGACAACGAATCTAGGTCGCATGTCATGTGAGCTTTTCTTACTCCATACGGATCTAAACCGATCAATCTTCTGTTCGTATCTAATAAGAGCATCCTTCGCTAAAGTGTCTTTGTTTCTCTTTTTCTGCTTCGACGAAGGCATTATTTCCTTTGAATTTTAATTTTATCTACGTCTTGTTGTAATCCACTTTCTTTCACGACGGATCATTCCCCATTCAAGTCTGTAATTGGCTCAAAAAGTAGTCCATCATCACGTGATATTTTTATCACATGATCATTATATACTGAGAGGCAAAAATAAGTATACACCCTAGTTCTTCCACGTTTTTTGGGAATATGATTTATAGACTATGTACGATTTTTAAACGCCACCGAAGGTGTTCGTTTATTGATGTAACCTTCTCTGTATATCCGTCTGTCTGTCCTTCTTTCCGCTGCGAAGGTTTTTCATATCACACAGTGGCATCGAGAAAGGGGACTTCGAGAAAGGGGACTTAATCAATTAATTAATGCAAGCATTCACGTTGACACAACCCTGCATATGAAGGGATTTGGATAGAATTTTCACAGAAAGTGCATAGTCACCTCGTATCATGCGAAAATTGTTAGTGCTTTTCCATATTACAATGCGTCATGGCAAAAGGGGACTTGGTGTAAAAAAGTTATCTGACACAACCCCTTATAAATTTATTAGCTCACCTGAGCACGAAGTGCTCGAGGGGAGCTATTGTGGTCACTCACCGTCCGTCGTCCGTCTGTCCGTCTGTCCGTCCGTCAACAATTTCTTCAAACATCTTCTTCTCCAAAACTAACAGGCCAATTTTGACCAAACTTGGCAGGAATGTTCCTTAAGTGACCCTTCTCAAAACTTGTTCGCGGATTTTTGATTCGTCAGAAAATGTGGGCGTGGCAGGGCGGGGCTTATCGCACTTAGAGAAATCCTAAGAAAATTCTTTAAAAATCAACCATTGTTCCAATTTGAACCAAACTTGGCAGAATTATTCCTTGAGTGACCCTTCTCAAAACCTGTTTTCAGATTTTTGATTCATCAAAAAGCGTGGCCGTGGCAGGGAGAAAAGGGCTTATCAGACTTGGAGAAATTATAAGAAAATTCTTTAAAAATCAACCATTGGGCCAATTTGAACCAAACTTGGCAGAATTGTTCCTTGAGTGACCCTTCTCAAAACTTGTTCGCAGATTTTTGATTCGTCAAAAAACGTGGCCGTGGCTGGGAGAAAGGGGCTTATCAGACTTAGAGAAATCATAAGAAAATTCTTTAAAAATCAACCATTGGGCCAATTTGAAGCAGACTTTGTAGGGATGTGCCTTTAGCCATTCTTTTTAAAATTTGTTCACTAATGTTTTCATTTGTAAAAAATTGTGGCCGTGGCTTGGAGAAAGGGGCTTATCAGACTTAAATCATAAGAAAATTCTTTAAAAATTAACCATTGGGCCAATTTGAAGCAGACTTTGCAGGAATGTTCTTTGAGTCTCTCTTTTCAAAATTGATTCACAAATTTTTACATTTGTAAAAAAATGAGGGCGTGGCAGGGAGGAAGGGGCTTATCAGCCTTAGAGAAACCCTAAGAAAATTCTTTAAAGATCAACCAATGGGCCACTTTGAACCAAACTTTGCAGAATTGTTCCTTGAGTGACCCTTTTCAACATTTGTTCATAAATTTATAGTTTCGTCAAAAAATGTGGGTGTGGCAGGGCGGGGCTTATCTAACCAAGAGAAATTGTTAAAAAATTCTTCAAAAATCTTTTTCTCCTTAACCACCGGGCCAATTAGAACCAAATTTGGCAGGAGTGTTCCTTGGGTGACCCTTCTCAAAACTTGTTCGCGGATTTTTTATTCGTCAAAAAATGTGGGCGTGGCAGGGCGGGGCTTATCAGACTTAGAGAAATCCTAAGAAAATTCTTTAAAAATCAACCATTGGCCCAATTTGAACCAAACTTAGCAGAAATGTTCCTTTGGTGACTCTTTAAAAAATGTGAATTTTTGTTTCATCTGAAAAAGTGGGTGTGGCAGGGCGTGACTTATCAGACTTAGAAAAATTCTAAGAAAATTCTTTAAAAATCAACCATCGGCCCAATTTGTACCACACTTGGCAGAAATGTTCCTTGGGTGACTCTTTGTCTTAAAGTTCTTTCAGGTGAGCGATATAGGGCCATTCTGGCCCCCTTGTCCACTCTATTTCTCATAAACTATTGGACCAATTTTGTTCAAACTTCACATGTGAACTCATTACTAAGTTGAGATGTGCATACTAAAAAATTGTTCACGGTCCATTGATTTTTGACGGAGTTACGGCCCTTGAGTGAATTTTCTTGTCCGCTCAATTTCTCGAAAACTAAAATATGGATTTCAAAATAACTTTACAGTTATGCCTAGTAGCTCTCAAATATGTGCATATCAAATTTTGGTGATGATTCATTGATTTTTGACTGAGTTATGGCCCTTTGCTGAAAATTGCCATTTTACGCAAAATCAATGTGTGTTGATCGGTTTTTCAATTTTTTGTCCACTCTATTTCTCATAAACTATTGGACCAATTTTGTTCAAACATCACTTGTGAACTCATTACTAAGTTGAGATGTGCATACTAAATTTTTTTCACGGTCCATAGATTTTTGACAGAGTTACGGCCCTTGAGTGAATTTTCTTGTCCGCTCAATTTCTCGGAAACTAATGGACGAATTTCAAAAAGACTTTACAGTTATGCTTAGTAGCTCTCAAATATGTGCATATTAAATTCTTGTGATGTTTCATTGATTTTTGACTGAGTTATGGCCTTTTGCTGAAAATTGCCATTTTACGCGAAATCAATGTGTGTTTATCGGGTTTTCAACTTTTTGTCCACTCTATTTCTCATAAACTTCTGAATCAATTTTGTTCAAACTTCACATGTGAACTCATTACCATGTGGAGATGTGCATATCATATTTTGGTCATGGTCCATTGATTTTTGACGGAGTTACGGTCCTTGAGTGAATTTTCTTGTCCGCTCAATTTCTCGAAAACTAATAGATGGATTTAAAAAAAAACTTTACAGTTATGCTTAGTAGCTCTCAAATATATGCATATAAAATTTTGGTGATGATTCATTGATTTTTGACTGAGTTATGGCCTTTTGCTGAAAATTGCCATTTTACGCAAAATTAATGTGTGTTGATTGTTTTTTTTTTTTTTTTTTTCAATTTTTTGTCCACTCTATTTCTCATAAACTGCTGGACCAATTTTATTCAAACTTCACATGTGAACTCATTACTAAGTGTAGATGTGCATATTTTATTTTGGTTATGGTCCATTGATTTTTGACCGAATTATGGCCCTTGAGTGAATTTTCTTGTCAGTTCAATTTCTAGAAAAATGATAGATGGATTTCAAAGATATTTTACAGTAATGCTTAGTAGCTCTCAAGTATGTGCATACCAAATATTTGTAATGGTTCATTGATTTTTGACTGAGTTATGGCCCTTTGTTGAAAAATGGCATTTTTCGCAACATTAACATGTGTTGATCAGTTTGTTGATTTTTTGTCTGCTCTATTTCTCCCTAACTACTGGACGAATTTTGTTCAAAGTTCACATGTGAACTTATTACAAAGTGAAGATTTGCATCTTCTATTTTGGTCATGGTCTATTGATTTTTCACAGAGTTATGGCCTTTGAGTGAATTTTCTTGTCCGCTTCAACTCTTGGTAAATAATGAATAGATTTTATTATACCCCCCACCTACGAAGTAGAGGGGGGTATATTGGTTTCACCATGTCTGTCTGTCTGTCCGTCCGTCCGTCCGTCCGTCCATCCGTCCGTCCGTCCGTAGACTTTTTCGTTTCCGTGCTCTAAGTCAAGAACCGGTTGACCTAGGATCATGAAACTTTACACAGTTGTTGCCCATGACCCAAGGAGGTGCCCTATTGTTTTTGGGTCACAAAGGTCAAAGGTCAAGGTCACAATCGGACTTTGTTTAAAATCCGTTTCCGTGCTCTAAGTCAAGAACCGGTTGACCTAGGATCATGAAACTTTACACAGTTGTTGCCCATGGCCCAAGGAGGTGCCCTATTGTTTTTGGGTCACCAAGGTCAAAGGTCAAGGTCACAATCGGACTTTGTTTAAAATCCGTTTCCGTGCTCTAAGTCAAGAACCGGTTGACCTAGGATCATGAAACTTTACACAGTTGTTGCCCTTGACCCAAGGAGGTGCCCTATTGTTTTTGGGTCACCAAGGTCAAAGGTCAAGGTCACAATCGGACTTAGTTTAAAATCCGTTTCCGTGCTCTAAGTCAAGAACCGGTTGACCTAGGATCATGAAACTTTACACAGTTGTTGCCCATGACCCAAGGAGGTGCCCTATTGTTTTTGGGTCACCAAGGTCAAAGGTCAAGGTCACAATCGGACTTTGTTTAAAATCCGTTTCCGTGCTCTAAGTCAAGAACCGGTTGACCTAGGATCATGAAACTTTAGGCAGTTGTTGCCCATGACACAAGGAGGTGCCCTAACGTTTTTGGGTCACCAAGGTCAAAGGTCAAGGTCACAATCGGACTTTGTTTAAAATCCGTTTCCGTGCTCTAAGTCAAGAACCGCTTGACCTAGGATCATGAAACTTTACACAGTTGTTGCCCATGACCTAAGGAGGTGCCCTATTGTTTTTGGGTCACCAAGGTCAAAGGTCAAGGTCACAATTGGACTTTGTTTAAAATCTGTTTCCGTGCTCTAAGTCAAGAACCGGTTGACCTAGGATCATGAAACTTTACACAGTTGTTGCCCATGACCCAAGGAGGTGCCCTATTGTTTTTGGGTCACCAAGGTCAAAGGTCAAGGTCACAATTGGACTTTGTTTAAAATCTGTTTCCGTGCTCTAAGTCAAGAACCGGTTGACCTAGGATCATGAAACTTTACACAGTTGTTGCCCATGACCCAAGGAGGTGCCCTATTGTTTTTGGGTCAAGAAGGTCAAAGGTCAAGGTCACAATCGGACTTTGTTTAAAATCAGTTTCCGTACTCTTAGTCAAGAACCGGTTGATCTACAGCACTTTTTCAGTGACAAGGCGCTAGTGGGGGGTATTTGTCCGCTTTGCGACAGTTCTAGTTAATTATAACTTTACAAGTATGCTTACTAGCTCTCAAATATGTGCATATCAAATATTGGTTTCGGTTCATTGTTGTTTTTTTACTGAATTATGGCCCTTTGTTAAAATTAGTAATTTTTGCAACATTAACATATGTTGGTCAGTCTGTTTTTATAGTGTTTGCTCTTTTTCTCAATTGATCAGATCACAGTTCATAGGAAATATACATCTCTAAAATGAAAATGCACAAAACTGTGCTGTTGGGGGGTATGATCACTTTCAGTGATATTCTAGTTCATCCAAAATTGTGGGCGTGGCAGGTCCGCATTTACCGGACTTGGAGAAATCATAAGAAAATTCTTTAAAAATCAACCATTGGCCCAATTTGAACCACACTTGGCAGAAATGTTCCTTGGGTGACTCTTTTTAAATTTTTTTCTCATTTTTTTTTTGTCAGAAAAAATTGGGCGTGGCTTATCGGACTTACAGAAATCCTAAGAAAATTCTTTAAAAATCAACCATTGGCCCAATTTGAAGCAAACTTTACAGAAATGTTCCTTGAGTGACCCTTTTCAAAATATGTTGGCAAATTTTGTATTGGTAAAAAAAAGTGGGCGTGGCAGGGCGTGGCTTATCAGACTTAGAGAAATCATAAGAAAATTCTTTAAAAATCAAGCATAGGGTCAATTTGAAACAAACTTGGCAACGATGTTCCTTGAGTGACCCTTTTCAAAATTTGTTTGCAAATTTTTGATTCATCAAAAAAAGTGGATGTGTCTTAAACTTCTTTCAGGTGAGCGATATAGGGCCATTCTGGCCCTCTTGTTGACAGGATTTGATTGAATTTGCACAGAATGTTCCTAGTCACCTGACTAAGTGTTTAAAGTGCCACGTTTATTTCATATCATGCTGCGTCATAGAAAAAAAAGTGGCATATTGATCGATTTATGCCAGCCACCAAATTTTGTCTTGTAATGTTTCAGAAAATTTAAGCTTGTGATTTGTTGTGATAAGGAATAAAGACATCTAATACGGATTAACATCAAGATTTGATGTTCCACAAAGTCGCACGTACAAAGTTTGCAAAATCAGCATGTAGCAATATTAAGGATAGTCAAGAAATTTCAGGTCAAATTTGTTAACGTTTTATTATTGGTCTATGCGTAGAAACAAATTATACAAAATTTCGAGTCGATATGATTAAAATTAAGAGAGATATGAATAAAAGAAAAGTGTATACTTTCTTTTGCCTCTCAGTATACTTCATAACAAAGTCATGTGATTGCCACTTGTGTGTATGCTCTGGAATGTCTAGATATCAATATTCAGATGCAAACACTCCTCGCATGCGCAGTTTTGTTTACAATAGGAACAACACTTGCAGTCTAAAATGCCTAGATGTCCTTTTCAAATCCAAAGACAGACAAAAGTTTGTTCCTCAAGCAGCTGTCATTTTTTGTACAGTAAGAAATGATGTACTCGTCTATTCCAGTTAGATTTTTCGCAATATTCCTCGAACTGTAATGTAAGGTTGCTTTTAATGCCTGGCCACGTCGCCCGGCCCTACCGATTCCCTGAAAATACTGAGACACAGTTCTTGGTGGGCAAGCATGCACCACATTTGTAACATTCTCTGGATCAAAGCCCATTCCAAGAATAGATGTTGTTAGTACCACTCTTATTTGTGGATCTTCTTTCTTAAGTTCTTTCATTGTTTTTTTTTTTTTTTTTTTTTTTTTTTTCAATTACGTTTGGGTCCTGGCCAGAACAAATAGCACTGAAAATAGCATCATCTATGTTTTTCGGCTTGAACAGATTATTCAAGTACATAATTGCTTGACTCATATAGTGAACTGGCAGAAATAATAATGTCACTGGAAACAGTTCCCTTTCCTCAAAAAGTCTATCACATATAGCCTTTGTAACCCCTTCATATTCACTCTCCACATCGCTTGTACTCCTTTTGTCCACTTTCTCAAGAGACAAGTTTAGTTTGTCATGCCTGGACTTGATTCTATGACTGTGTACTCATTTAAATTTAGTTCCTTTGGCAGGACAGCTATCTATTGATAAGGCATTGTCCTCCTGAGGGCTACCACTGGCACACCAGGGAAAAAGGCTCTAAGGTTCTTGTGTTCTTTGAAGGCTGTCCGAAACTCATATCCCCTGAAAATAAATCATAAAAAATAACTGAACATCGGGTAAACCATACCATACCAAGTTAACACTCGCCCAAATAAGACCTGGTTTTGACATGTGCATTAAATAACCCTTGAGAAAGCATTGAGTCAAAGGAAGAAAATGCTGATGATTAGCTTTTTCTCCTTTTGTCGCAATATTTTCTATGCTATAAGATACACATTTTCTTCCTTTGATAATGTTTGATCCCTGATGTGGTTAATGGGTTAATCGTTGACCTACACAGAGGCGAAGGTTGTTCTTGGACTTGTCATCGACCCACACTCTCGGCGCGGGTAATGGTGCAATGTCCAGGAAGCAGAATCGATGGGGATTGATCTAAGTTACGATGTTAAATAGATATGTTAAAAATAATCTATTTCAATATCAAGTGAATGTTTTCAAAACATGCTTCTCATGCATGTAGACTCGGACTTATTAACATATACTTCATAACATATTTGCTTTCATTTACCATCAACAAGGTGAATGGTAAATATTTCCTTGCAAACGTTATTACTTCTATTTTTGGTACATTTTTACTTTTATTTGGGTACTTAGCCTTAGATAAATCGCAACGTACCATTTTTAGCTCCACTGGCCTTTCAGGCCAGCGGGCTATTGTCATAGCGGTGTGTCCGTCGTGCGTCCGTCCGTCCGTCCGTGCGTCCGTAAACTTTTTCTTTAAAAATCTTCTTCTCAAAAACTACTGGATGGATTTCAACCAAACTTCACAGGAATGATCCTTGGGTGACCATCTCTCAGATTCCTACAAAGAGTTTGGATTGAACCAGAATAACTTAAGTTATCTGCCCTTGAACGTCAAAAAAAGCTGGTTTTGACTTTATTTTTACTCTAAAATCTACAAATGTTAACCAATCAATACAAAACTTGGACAGAATATATACGAATGATATCCTGCCTGGGTGTAATTTTCAGCTTGAATTTTACATCATGAGTTATGTGCCCTTGAATTTGACAAAATTTCCATTTTCGACTTTGTTTTCACTCTAACAACCATAATTGTTAACCAATCAGGATGATATTTGGACAGAATCTTGTTGACAACAAGATCTTGCTTTTGTGTAATTTTCAGGATGATTGCATTGCTACAATCTGAGTTATGTGCCCTAGAAATTGACAAAATTTCAGTTTTCAACACTTTTTTTCACTTTTGTGGCCACATATATAGATTAATACTGACAAAATGTGGACAGACCATAAAATCTTGCTTGAGTTGAATATTCAGCTTGATTATTGTGGTGTTCAAGACATAAATTATCAAGTCAAAATCATATTTTTAGATCAGAATGTCTTTATTTTCATGACCACTATGTTACATGCACAAACGGAACTTCTTGAACTAATTATCATAAAGAAAAACAACTCTTACTGAATTTTAAATTGCTCATATCAAAAGTTACTTCCCTTAGTCTACCACAATTATTAACTCACATATTGAATTATGTGCCCTTGAATTTGGCATAATGACAGTTTTCAACTTTATCATCACTCTAAAAATCCCCAAAATATTAGTCAATCATTTACCTTTTTTGCTTTGACCACATAATTGCTTCTCTTTACTTTGTTTCTGCTCTAAGAATCACAAGAATTTAAAAATATATCAGTTTAAGCATTTAAATAAATTTGTCATTTTTTTTATAGTAAACCACAAGAAATTCAGGCCTGTAGAGCGACTCAAGACCTTCAGGTCTTTCTAGTTCTAAAATATGACACTCATCTATGACAATCGCCACGACATGTTCTTATAGTTTACTCCATAAAATTTCCTTTCCTGGGTGTTCAACAATGCTTCTGGGTGGCACAAAATAATAGAATATTGTCCTCTTTTCTTTTGTTCTTAATTGGCATCTGATTCACAACTGTATGTCTCACAGATTGTCTCTTCACTATCAATGTCGCTGCCTACAACGTCTTCAGAGTCCACTTTGCATGTAATGTCCATTCTGCAGTATGAAATATTGTGAGCTTTTAGTGCGAGTCTTTGATCCTTCAGGATAATGTTCAAAGGCGAGATAACTATCACAACACCACCAAGCACTTGTGGGAGTAGGTGAAATATTATGCTCTTCCCGTATCAAACTGGCAGATTTACAATTAGGTCTCCTTTCCGAAGTCCAAGGTATAACAATGTTCACGTTGCTTAGGTTTCTGTTCCAATTTCTTGTCGTAAGACCGTACAATTTTGTTTAATTCACTATCATTCATGGGCACAGCCATCTTTGTTTACAGATTCGGATCAGTCAAAAGGCTTGAAAATCGTATGTGTGCTACTAATCCGAGTCTTCTCTGATGTAAATACGCTCTTTGATATTTTGATTTTTCGCTATGTAAATAGCGAAAAATCAAAATATCAAAGAGCGTATTTACATCAGAGAAGACTCGGATTAGTGTGCTACCTTTACGTTATTTGACGTTGCCCAGCATATTTGTGAGATTTTAAACTCAGATTAGACTTTAAGGTATTGTTGCCAATACATTGCGCATTGGTATACTCTGTAAACATTGACCTGACCCGAAGAATATACAACAAGTAATTGTGACGCGGAATAATCAATACTCGCCAGCAATCATAGAGTGTCAATCAGAGTCGATAGTTTCCATAAGCATTGTGACTTTGTGTTCTGCACATGCTTCCCGTGTCAAAATATGTCGGAGAGTGATTATTCCGGATCACATTTTCTCATTTCATATTCGACAGGTTCAGGTCAATATTTATATTACATACATTATATTGGTGCCTAGAGATATGGTTTAAATTTGGACCCAGACAAGTGAGAAATCGGATGTTATTTCGACATTGCAGAGTTTGTTCCTGGACTATTTTCTCTATTTAGTTATCTAGATGTAGTTTCATGCTTGTAGAGCGATACAAACGCGCTGTAAGTGTATTGATGTTGTGAAAAAACACACCTTATGTTTAAATATTTATAATTTCTTTTGAATATGAGCCGAGATTCTTAAAAGGGCATGTTATTAAAGCATTATTCCTTTCCCAAATAAAGCCCGATTTTGACGTCCCTGATATAGAAAAGACTTCAGGAAACGTTTAGGAAAAAGAAGAAAATGCTGATATCAGCATTTTTATGCTCCCCGAAAAAATTTCGGGGGAGCATATAGTCGCCACGCTGTCCGTCCGTGTGTCCGTCCGTCCGTCCACAGCCATATCTCAGCAACCATTGGACCAAATTCAATGAAACTTCACATGTGAACTCCCTAGGTCAATACATAGAGACCCTTTTCTCCGTTTGCAAATTTAAGGCTACGTCATGGGAAAAGGGGCCTTAGTGTAAAAATTAGTTTTTCTCTTATTTCTCTTCATCTAATAGACAGAATTTAATGACATTTTGTGCTCATGTAATAAATAGGATGTTCTAGACCATATTCTATAAATAATGTGTGTACAAAAAAGCAGTCATGGGAAAAGGGGGCTTAATGTATGATAGTTTTTTATGCTCCCCGAAGGGAGAGCATATAGTCGCCGCTTTGTCTGTCCGTCCGTCCGTCATTCCGTCCGTCCGTCCGTCCGAAGCGATTTCTCCATAACCCTTGGGCCAAATCAAATGAAACTTACCATGTGAACTCCCTATGACAAAATGCCGATGTACTTTTCCCGGTTTTTGGATTTGAGGCCTCGTCATGGGAAAAGGGGACTTAAGGTTAAATACAGCTTTTTCTCTAATTTCTCCTAGTCTAATGGTCAGAATTTGATGAAATTTCATATTTGAGTAGCAAATCAGATGCCCTTGACAATACACTATTTAAAATTTGCATATACAAAATATGTCATGGAAAAGGGGGGCTTAACATTTGTTAGCTTTATATTAGCTCTGCATGGCATATATTTATTGTGACAATGCCTTATTCGGGGAGCATTGTCCGTCTCTGACGGCTCTTGTATTTTGTGACAAACACTTATTCGGGGAGCATAATCCGTCTGTGACGGCTCTTGTCTCCCTTTGCCTCAATATTTTTTAAGGTTTATTACAACCATGCCTTTATCAACCACCAAGGTTGACTTCTGCAGCTTTCTTATCTGCAGCCCTAAACTGTGCTGTTTGGGATAGGGTTAGGAGAATCATAAATCCAGATCAATTTGTGCCTCATTAAAAATTCATCAGAACTAGTGATGGTGTCTTACAGTTGCTGCAGGTCATGAAATAACTACTACAGAACAACATGGATATTGATCAGACTGACATGTGCGTATGCACATGCTGATCTGGATGCATCTTGACCTTGAATAAATGACAAGGACATTTGATCTATTGATGCCTAAGTGAGGTATAATCTGGACTCATGCTGACTTCTTACAGTTCACGAAGAATTAGAGAACAACATGGATATTGGTCAGCCTGTACGTATGCTCGGGCTGATCAGGATCCATGTTGGTCTCAAATGCATTGAGGACCCCTTTTCCAGATCCCTGCTCATATATGCTTATGAATGTGAATAAAACCATTCTTAAATGGGCATTAAATAAATAATTATTTATCTGCGTTGTTCTTCCTTCTCTTTGTAACCCTTTACCAAAAAACTGTTCAGTGTTGTCAACATATTGTTGGTCACGTTCGAAAATGTAAGTACAACTTGAAAATGCTGCCGATAACAAAATGAATATTGATAAAGATGTGATTTGCCTAGAAAAAATATCACTGAACATGTTGAGGCAAAGGGAAAATGCTGGCTATCATCGCGGCAGCTATCATCGTTTTTATGCTCCCCGAAAAAAATTCGGGGGAGCATATAGTCGCCATGCTGTCCGTCCGTGTGTCCGTCCGTCTGTCCGTCCACAGCCATATCTCAGCAACCCTTGGGCCAAATTCAATGAAACTTCACATGTGAACTCCCTGGATAATACCCTTTTCTCCGTTTCTTGATTTGAGGCCGCGTCATGGAAAAAGGGGCCTTAATGTAAAAATTAGTTTTTCTCTAATTTCTCTTCATCTAATGTGCAGAATTTAATGAAATTTTGCACTTATGTATTAAAGGAGATGTCCTAGACCATATTCTATAAATAATGTGTGTACACAAAATCTGTCATGGGAAAAGGGGGCTTAATGTATGATAGTTTTTTTATTTTGTGACAAACACTTATTCGGGGAGCATAATCCGTCAATGACGGCTCTTGTCTTCTTTTGCTTTCACAAACATTTTTAATTCGCCAGCGCTCATCGCTTACGGCTTATTGCTATCGCACGAACTCTTCTCAACGGGTCAAAGGTCAAAATGAGAACTGACCGATTATCCATACATTTTCAGAAACCAGGTATCTGATCTATGTCTTTTTTAAATATTGAAATTCGACTTTCTGCAATTTCTAAACTGGCATGCCAAATAATCATTATTTAACGAGGAAATCATACGTTTTATGTCGAACTACTTTGTTGGTAGAGAAAATAGTTCGCGCGCAATAATTCTGTTTTCAGAGGTATATTGGTCTAAAGGAAATAACCACTTTTAAATTAGAGTTTTCATAAATTAAAAAGAGTTACTTCCCTTAGATAGTGTCACATTTGATACCGTATATCTTCGGCTATAACACTGTTGGTGAACTCGGCCAAAGCGTGGGACGCTTTTTCGCGATCATTGTATTCCGTCAGTGTTGTTGTAATTGAAGCCGTAGTTACGAGATTTTATA
Organism: Fragum sueziense; assembly: GCA_963680895.1. NCBI lineage: Eukaryota > Metazoa > Mollusca > Bivalvia > Cardiida > Cardiidae > Fragum > Fragum sueziense. The sequence continues at coordinate 82,170,130 of OY804593.1, read as the reverse complement.
ACAACACCGACGGTTTGTCAATACATATCGGTAAACCCGTTCTTTTTTTAGAACAAATTGATTGTTATTAGAAAAAATATCCAATCTGATCTTTAAACTCACATTTAAACGCAAAATGTCTGTACCTTGTTGTAGCGAAAAACGTCCATCGCTTTGGCTGAGTTCACCACCAGTGTATAAGTCGAGGAAGAAACGATTCAGAATTTGGGGGAAAAATAGACATCGACTTATGGCTGGGTCAACAAAAAAAGTGAATGACTCGGCGACAATAAACATACGACAAAGAAACTTACAAGCATTGTTTATTCATGTCACTTTCCCTGACAGTTTACGGAATACTCATTTGCGTGATTCTTACTATAATTCCATTTTAACTAGGTGTCTTACTTGATATACATCGTTCTGTCATTTCAAGCGTGTAATCTCGCAATGAATATGCCCTAAATTGACACACGACATAAACACAACTACTCTCTTATGAACAGAGCACATTATCTCTACATTCCATTTCGATAGAATGAGCTCTGTTCTCGCGGGGTCATTTCACGTCTAATCTCGGGGCTTTGGCGGGATTTCAGTATCCAATCGTTGGCGATACACAACAAAACAATTTAAAAAGCTGATACAAGCTTTCATTGGCTGACGCTTCAAATTACCGGCTTCAGCCAAAAATAGAAGCGACGTAATGTATACGTAATCAAACCAGATCAAACTGAATGACTTTGATTCGATAATTCAAATGTTACCGGCTTCAGCCAAAAAAATAGAAGCGACGTAATGTATATGTGAGGTCAGAAACTAGGTCACTAGGTCAAATCTTATTTCTGCATTTAGAACCACAATGATATTTGAATCATTGTGAAAATTGTTCAGAATGTTTATTTTGACAATATCTGGGGCATGTATAAAGTGGGCCATGGGAGGTCAAATATAGGTCAAATTTTGTTTTTTGCTCTAAAATATCAAAATATTTATTCATCATTGTGAAAATTGCTTATCTTGATGATAAATGGGTCATGTAGAAAGCGGCTAATGTTAGGTTTAAAACTAGGTCAAAAGGTCAATTCTTGTTTTTGCTCTAAGAACCTAAATATTTACTCATCATAGTGAAAATTGTTCAGAATGTTTATCTTGATGATATGTAGGTCATGTAAAAAGTGGGTCATGGGAGTTTGAAGATTGGAAGATGTTTGTCTCAAAGTCCTCTCAGGTGAGCGATGCAGTGCCATCTTGGCCCTCTTGTTGAGTTATGGCCCCTGATATGACCAAATTTCAAGAAAATCGGATAGACAATTTCTTAGTATGGCTACTGATTCAACAAAAACGCTTGTCCGAACAAAGGTGGTGGCGGGGGTATTTTTAGCTCACCTGAGCACGAAGTGCTCGAGGGGAGCTATTGTGGTCACTCACCGTCCGTCGTCCGTCTGTCCGTCCGTCAACAATTTCTTCAAACATCTTCTTCTCCAAAACTAACGGGCCAATTTTGACCGTACTTGGCAGGAATGTTACTTGAGTGACCCTTCTCAAAACTTGTTCGCGGATTTTTGATCCGTCAAAAAATTCGGGCGTGGCAGGGCGGGGCTTATCCCACTTAGAGAAATCCTAAGAAAATTCTTTAAAAATCAACCATTGTTCCAATTTGAACCAAACTTGGCAGAATTGTTCCTTGAGTGACCCTTCTCAAAACTTGTTCTCAGATTTTTGATTCGTCAAAAAACGTGGCCGTGGCAGGGAGAAAGGGGCTTATCAGACTTAAAGAAATCATAAGAAAATTCTTTAAAAATCAACCATTGGGCCAATTTGAACCAGACTTTGCAGGGATGTGCCTTAAGCCATTCTTTTTATGCCCCCGATAGGGAGGCATCATAAATTTGACTTGTCCGTCTGTCTGTCCGTCCGTCTGTCCGTCCGTCTGTCTGTCCGTCCGTCATTCCGTCCAAAAACTTTAACATTGGCCATAACTTCCTTATTACTTAACATATTCGCTTCATACTTTACCACAACATTCCTTGGTACATTACCTTTCTGTAGGCACATACTTTGGTGACCTTGTACCCTGGATGACCTTGACCTTATGACGATCAAAGCGGTGTCGGGGGCATTGTCATCTTACAGTGACAGCTCTTGTTATAATTTTTTCACAAATATTTTCATTCGTCAAAAAACGTGGCCGTGGCAGGGAGAAAGGGGCCTATCAGACTTAGAGAAATCATAAGAAAATTCTTTAAAAATTAACCATTGGGCCTATTTGAAGCAGACTTTGCAGGAATGTTCTTTGAGTCTCTCTTTTCAAAAATGATTCACAAATTTTTACATTTGTCAAAAAGTGAGGGCGTGGCAGGGAGGAAGGGGCTTATCAGCCTAAGGGAAATCCTAAGAAAATTCTTTAAAAATCAACCAAAGGGCCAATTTGAACTAAACTTGGCAGAATTGTTCCTTGAGTGACCCTCTTCAACATCTGTTCATAAATTTAGAGTTTCGTCAAAAAATGTGGGTGTGGCAGGGCGGGGCTTATCTAACCAAGAGAAATTGTTAAAAAAATTCTTCAAAAATCTTCTTCTCCTTAACCATAGGGCCAATTAAAACCAAATTTGGCAGGAATGTTCCTTGGGTGACCCTTCTTAAGATTTGTCCGCGGATTTTTTATTCATCCAAAGTTGTGGGCGTGGCAGGTCAGCAATAACCGGACTTGGAGAAATCAAAAGAAAATTCTTTAAAAATCAACCATTGGCCCAATTTGAACCACACTTGGCAGAAATGTTCCTTGGGTGACTCTTTTCAAAAAATTTTCTCATTTTTTTTTATTCGTCAGAAAAAAATTGGGCGTTGCTTATCGGACTTACAGAAATCCTAAGAAAATTCTTTAAAAATCAGCCATTGGCCCAATTTGAAGCAAACTTTACAGAAATGTTCCTTGAGTGACCCTTTTCAAAATATGTTGGCAAATTTTGTATTGGTCAAAAAAGTGGGCATGGCAGGGCGTGGCTTATCAGACTTAGAGAAATCATAAGAAAATTCTTTAAAAATCAAGCATAGGGTCAATTTTAAACAAATTTGGCAACGATGTTCCTTGAGTGACCCTTTTCAAAATTTGTTTGCAAATTTTTGATTCGTCAAAAAAAATGGGCGTGTCTTAAACTTCTTTCAGGTGAGCGATATAGGGCCATTCTGGCCCTCTTGTTATCACCTTCAGAGATAGATTTCTAGTATACACTGTTTAAAGGAATCCATGACCTTCAACGACAACGAATCTAGGTCGCCTGGCATGTGAGCTTTTCTGACTTCATACGGATCTAAACCGATCAATCTTATGTTCGTATCTAATAAGAGCATCTTTCGCTAAAGTATCTGTATCTCTTTTTCTGCTTCGACGAAGCCATTATTTCCTTTAAATTTTAATTTTATCTGCGTCTTGTTTTAATCCACTTTCTTTCACGACGGATCGTTCCCCATGCACGTCTGTAATTGGCTTAGAAAGTAGTCCGTCATCACGTGATATTTTTGTCATGTGATCATGATATTTCATAACAAAATCACGTGATTGCCGCCTGTGTGTATGCTCTGAAATGTCTAGATATCAATATTCAGATGCAAACACTCCTCGCATGTGCAGTTTTGTTTACAATAGGAACAACACTTGCAGTCTAAAATGCCTATGTCCTTTACAAATCCAAAGACAGACAAAAGTTTGTTCCTCAAACAGCTGTCATTATTTGTACAGTAAGAAATGATGTCCTCGTCTATTCCAGTTAGATTTTTCGCAATATTCCTCGAACTGTAATATAAGGTTGTTTTTAATGCCTGGCCACGTCGTCCGGCCCTACCGATTCCCTGAAAATACTGAGACACAGTTCTTGGTGGGCAAGCATGCACCACATTTGTAACATTCTCTGGATCAAAGCCCCTTCCCAGAATGGATATTGTTAGTACCACTCTTATTTGTGGATCTTTTTTCTTAAGTTCTTTCATTGTTTTTTTTCAATTACGTATGGGTCCTGGCCAGAACAAATAGCACTGAAAATAGCATCATCTATGTTGTTCGGCTTAAACAGATTATTCAAGTACATAATTGCTTGACTCATATAGTGAACTGGCAGAAATAATACAAAAATCTATCACATATAGCCTTTGTAATTCCTTTATATTCACTCTCCACATCGCTTGTACTCCTTTTGTCCACTTTCTCAAGAGACAAGTTTGTCATGTCTGAGCTTGATTCTATGACTGTACTCATTTAAATTTAGTTCCTTTGGCAGGACAGCTATCTGTTGATAAGTCAATGTCCCACTGAGGGCTACCACTGGCACACCAGAAAAAAGGCTCTAAGGTTCTTGGGTTCTTTGAAGGCTGTCTGAAACCCCTCTCCCTTAAAATAAATCATAAAAAATAACTGAACAATGGGTAAACCATACCAAGCCAATTTAACACTTACCCAAACAAGACTAGGCCCCGGTTTCTCGAAAAAAAAACTTAAGTATATTCTCATGAGAACATGCATAACTTCAAAGGAATACTCTCCAACGTTGAAGGGTATTCGATTGAAGTTCCCGTGGATTTCGTGCGATTTGAGCACGGTGCTCAGATTTGAGCATGAGAATATACTTAAGTTTTTTCGAGAAACCGGGGCCTGGTTTTGGCATGTGTATTAAATAACCCTGAGAAAGCATTGAGTCAAAGGAAGAAAATGCTGATGATTAGCATTTTCTCCTTTTGTCGCCATATTTTCAATGCTATGAGATACACATTTTCTTCCTTTGATATTGTTTGAACCCTGATGTGGTTAATCGTTGACCTACACAGATGCGGAGGTTTCTCTTGGACTTGTCATCGACCCACACTCTCGGCGCGAGTACTGGTGCAATGTCCAGGAAGCAGAATCAATGGGGATTGATCTAAGTTGCAAGAACTTGTTTCCCAATCGATGTTGAATAAATATTTTAAAACTCATCTATTTCAATACCAAGTGAATGGTTTCAAAACATGCATGTAGACTCGGACTTATTAGCATATAGATTTACTTCAAAACATATTTGCTTTCATTTACCATCAACAAGGTGAAGGGTAAATATTCCTTTGCAAACGTTATGACATATTTTTTGGTACATTTTTACTTTTATTTGGGTACTTAGCCTTAGATAAATCGCAACGTATCATTTTTCTAGAATATGACACTCATCTATGACAATCGACATAACATGGTCTTATAGTTTACTCCGTAAAATTTCCTTTCCTGTGTGTTCAACAATGCTGCTGGGTGGCACAAAATAATAGAATATTGTCCTCTTTTCACTTGTTCTAACCTGGCATCTGATTCACAACTGTATGCCTCACAGATTGTCTCTTCACTATCACTGTCGCTGCCTACAACGCCTTCAGAGTCCACTTTGCCTGTAATGTCCTATCTGCAGCATGAAATATTGTGAGCTTTTAGTGCGAGTCTTTGATCCTTCAGGATAATGTTCAAAGGCGAGATAACTATCACAACACCACCAAACACTTGTGGGAGTAGGTGAAATATTATGCTCTTACTGTATCCAACTGGCAGATTTACAATTAAGGCATCCAAACCCTCAAAAGCACCAAAGAGCCAGAGGCAACATTTGAAAAATGCAAACAATTCCTAAATTGTGGTACATTTCCATTCCAAATACAAACATAAGCATTTTGCACGGTTTAGAATTTTGATTTAAGGCATACTTATGGAAATATTTGAAAAAAGTGTTCAAAATTACCTCCCTTGCATATGGATATAGAGTAAAATAATATATCTAAAAAATTTTCTTCTTGAAGCATGATCTTGAATCCGACACGGTGAATCAACTTTTATAAAGTGTATTTACAAGTTTGTGTAATTTGATGCATTTCGTACGGCTAGAAAGTGACGATTTTTTCAGGGTCTGTAAACCTTAAGTCTCCTTTCCGAATTCCAAGATATAACAATGTTTCACGTTGCTTAGGTTTCAGTTCCAATTTTTTGTCGTAAGACCGTACAATTTTGTTTAATTCACTATCATTCATGGGCGCTGCAGCCATCTTTGTTTACAGATTCGGATCAGTAAAAAGCTTGAAAATGGTATGTGTGCTACCTTTACGTTATTTGAAGTTGCCCAGCATATTTGTCAGACTTTAAACTCGGATTAGACTTTAATTGGTATACTCTGTAAACATTGACCTAAACCCGAAGAATATACAACAAGTAATTGTGACGCGGAATAATCAATACTAGCCAGCAATCATACAGTGTCAATCAGAGTCGATAGTTTCCATAAGTATTGTGACTTTGTGTTCTGCACATGCTTCTCGTGACAAAATATGTCGGAGAGTGACTACGCTGTAAAAACGGGGGTTCCTCTTTTAAACACTTGTTGAAACACTTTTCCTGTTACACTTTTGAAACGCGTTTTAAATGAAACGCGACAAGTGTATATTTATTAAACACATAAGGTGTTCCGTTTGAACACGTTGAATAATGAAACACGTCATGTGTTTAAGCGTTGAACACACTATGCATTCCTTTTAGAACACATGTGTTCCGCATTAGCCGTTACAAACTTAAACGCGTGACGTGTGATCACAAAAAGTGTTTCCAATGAAGTGTTCTCTTTTGAGACATGTCATTAACACAAGAGAAAGAAAACAAACAATATAAAACAAAATGGACAACAAAATAAAGTAAATTTATCTTTTTTTATTTTCAAATGCAGGAAAGGTCATTGTATACAGTTACAAGAAACTTAATTAACCCTTTACTCTATAGAAAATTTTGAGATTGGTCCTCATTTGAAGCAGCAGCAAACCGCAATGTTAAATTTCATGTTGTTGTGATATAGTGGAAACATTGTGCCAAAAAGAGAAATTGCTATTCATTAGCAAGCTCTCCTTACATCACAATGTATTCATAAATCCTGTAATTTAAATGTATTAAAAGTTTAAAACGAGTACGTATATACAATAATGACAAAAACGAGTACGTATATACAATAATGACAGTCACATGGTCACGTATTTACACATTTCAACCAATTAACTTGTTCTTTTATCACGTGCACAATGTAAAAGGTACAAATGAAATTAGTTGATTGGTTTTAAAGCAGTAAACACGGAAATGCGTCACTTTCATTTTAGGCCGGTTAAACTGTACATTTTTTATTTGAAATAATGGGATTAGTAATCAGGGTTACTATTACCAAAGACTTATAATACACACATTTCATCTCTGTATTACCTCTTGCAATTATGGAGAAGACGTCTATAACATAGTTGCATACGCAGAAAATCCCTTAGTTATCAATAGAATATGAAAACTGAAGCATAAACCAACAATGCTCATTACGACCAATTGATTTTGCTTCAGTGTTTGCGTCTTTTAGAATGACATTAAGATAAAAAAGTAGACAATAATATGACAAATAAAGTAGAAAACAATGTGACAAATGAAGAAATATGAGTAATTTCTTCTTTTGTCACAATGTTTTCAATGTGGTTTAGCAGAGGATTTCAAGCATTATTCTCATTTATTTTCACAAGTTGACCTCGTATATTGGTATATTACATCAGGGTTCCCAAAAACTCCCAAATGGGGGTATTCACCCCAAAATTTAATCTTGTACCCCCAGTTTTTACAAGCAGCCTTTTTTGTTTCTTATAGAGGAGGTGTAAGCATGCAGTAAAATAGTGGTTTTCACCCCCAGATTTGAAAGTCAGTGGGAACTCTGTTACATTGCAAGTGTACACACATTTTTTTGTTTTTATTTTTTTTAGATTCTGTAACAATTTTGAATTTTCACAAGTCTTTAGTAGGTAATTTGTGACAATGACCAATCATGTTGAGCTCAGATGAGAAAAGAATGACAAAATAAATGTACATATACATGTATTTACAGATATAGAAACCTGGAAATACAACCCTATATAAGCAGATGACATTAAGGCTGCAATTCCAAAATTGATGAGATTTAAAATAAAATACACTTAAAATAAAATGCACTGAAAATAAAATGTACAAAATGAAACCTGAGTAACATGTATACAATGAGTACATTTAGCCAGGTAATATTATCATGTAAACCTCAACTTATATATCCATTTTATTTGTAGCACCTATATACATGTATATGAGCCGGGATCTGGAAAAACGTCCCTTATAGCATTCTAGAAAACAGAGTTTCTAGATCAGCCTGTACCAAAATGCAGTCCAATACATATCCATGCTGCTGTCTTTAAGTTACTACAGGTCACGAAGGACCTATTAGAGAACAGCATGGATCCTGATCAGACTGTGCATACGCACAGACTGATCTGGATCAATGATGGGCTCAAAAGCCTTAAGGGATGTTTTTTCCAGATCCTGGCTCATATATAAATCTATCTATATATCTATTCATAATTTGATCTGTAAATACAGAATAAAATAAGACAATTACTTAACATGATCTGTAGTAAAACAAGAGTGCCATGGTCACAATATACGCCGCTCAGGGACTAAGTTTCAAGGGGCATAACTCACACAAAAATCATTGAACAACAAAATCCTTACTTCATGCACATCTACCAATTGAGGTGATATCATTGACCAAGTTTCGTAAGGATCCGATCAGAAACCTAGGAGGAATTGCGCTCACGAGAAAAATGGACGTACATACGGACGGACAGACCGACGGAGAAGATGATGCCAATATACAACCATCTCCGGCGGCGTATAAAAAGGAATTGATCATTTGAGCAATTTCTTCTTTCATAACATCCTCTGAAAAAGCATTTTGACTCATATTAATGGCACATAAAGCTTTGTAATGTGATACATTTTAGTATAATGGTAAGTTTGGTATGTATACTCAGCTAATTCACATGCATATATGTACCCTGCACTAGGAATTTCAAAGATTTGACTGAACAAGTACACAAATTGGTGTACCTAATACTACCTATACTTCATTCCACACGCACTTTGTTATATTGCAAAAAACAAAATAAAGAAATAACAATACTTTTAGAATTATTTAGGATTGCATGCCTGATTACCCAAGGCAAAGATAAATCTATTAACTGATAACCCTATAACATTATTAAGTTTTGAGGTAGGCAAAAATTGGAAGCATTAGCATACAACAATGTTAAATTTTGAGGCAGGAAATTTTCATTGTCCGAGAGCGTAGAAAACATTGTGCCAAAAGTGAAATAGCTTGCCACAAGCCATTTCTCCTTTTAAGCCTTTCCCAAACGTCGAAATTTCATGGTGATCCATTTTAAAAGCTGCTACAGAGGAAAAATAGATGTGAATAAAGATAGCATTTGTGTACAATAAAGCACAGAAAATATTGAGGCAAAAGGAGGAAATGCTGGTCACCAGCATTTTCCTCTTTTGTCTCAATGTTTTCCTAAGCCTTTTATATTAGAGATGTCAAAACCCGGTTTTGTTCGGGAAAGGGTTAATACAATGATTTAATGTCCTCTAGCTTGAATGTATTGAAATGAGTCTACATGTATGTAGAATAACTGGTTAAACGATGACATTGCAAATGTTTCAGTAATTTTCACAGCATTTAAAATCTAAAGTCACAACTGGTATATTTGGAAAAATCACACACATGTGATGGCCATGTGTATTACATTTCAGATCTCGATTATCTAAGGGTCATGGTGATCCATTTTAAAACCTGCTACAGAGGAAAAATAGATGTAAAGATAGCATTTATGTACAATATAACACAGAAAATATTGAGGCAAAAGGAGAAAATGCTGGTCACCAGCATTTTCTTCTTTTGTCTCAATGTTTTCCTAAGCCTTTTATATAAGAGATGTCAAAACCCGGTTTTGTTCGGGAAAGGGTTAATACAATGATTTAATGTCCTCTAGCTTGAATGTATTGAAATGAGTCTACATGTATGTAGAATAACTGGTTAAACGATGACATTGCAAATGTTTCAGTAATTTTCACAGCATTTAAACTCTAAACAGTCACAACTGGTATATTTGGAAAAATCACACACAGCATGACAAATTACTGTTTCTCAAGTTCCACTGTTACCTTTTTCAAAAATTGTATATAATTATTACTTTTTTGCCCTTCAAAGGGTTGTTGAAATATTAATTGTTGGCGAAATCCAAGAACTTGAGAATATACCCTTGGATAATCAAGATCTGAAATATAATACACAGCAAGCAACAATGTCAACGCTTCTGTTACATGATGGGTATTCAGAAGGATGTAAATCCCATCTGCCACAACAGCAGTATTGTTAATCTCGCCGTCCTTCTTTAGTGCTACGAGTCTTGGTGCAGACTTTGGAGGCGTTGACAGGTATTTTTCAATATCATCACCTTCCAGCTGAAAAAAGCAAAATATTAAGTACAAATGAAAAATTGGACACTCATAAGCAAAAGATCACATAAGCATGCTCATTGTCAATAGAAGGATAGACCTGCATACTTTTTATCAGTCCATGGAGGACTTTCTGATCAACATGCAACTAATTGAAAGGTTGATTTACTGCATTTCATTCCTAACACACACTATACAACATCAAGTCACATCAATAAGATACAAGGCCTTCTATTACACAGTATATTAGTTAGTGCCCAGAAACTGACTTTTCAACATGATAAAGGTCCTTGTTAATTTAATACTACATCACCAGCACAATCAGTTGTAATATGTATGGCGATTTGTTGCCAGTTAGCCACATATACTTCTTAATAACATCTACCATGGACGTATTAAGAGCCTATTATTACTCAGGGGTGTGGAAATCTCAGAATTTTGTGCTTGTCCAGGGACAAGTAAAGAGCAAAAGGGTACATGTTCAACACAAAATTTTCTTGCCCAGATGCAAATTCTACAGCAATATTTCGTCGTTGTAAATGCAAAACCTCGTATCTCGTTTTCGGAAAATTTCAAAGGGGACGGAAAAAAGTTTAATAACTTTTCCCAAACTGAAAGGATTTACTTGAAATTTGGACATATTGTTAACAAACAATGTGTCATTAATACTGATCAGTAAAAATAACTCAAAACCTGCAAGATTTGTCTTAACTGGGCACCAAAGATTTGATTTTGAAAATTGCAGCAATCGACATACGAGGTTTTGCATTTACACCGACGATTTGTGACATTTCACTTGTCCCTGGACAAGTTGGCAAGAAATTGTCACTTGTCCATGGGCAAAATTAACCAGGTTGTACAAGTTGGGCATGGGTTTTCCACACCCTTGATTACCTTTTATATTTTTTAATTAGGAGCTATATCAAGTATTAGCTGGATGATAACTACACAGCAGAAACCATAATTGATAAATTAAACGAGACTTACCTGTAAGGTGATGTTTGATTTCAATTCTGTAGAGCCAATCCACTGAGAATCATAGGAGTGAACACAACAGCCAGTCACGTGGTCGCACTCAGACATTTAGAGGGAGAATTTTTAGTAACTTGGTAACTTTGTCAAATCAATATTTCGGGAGGGTATTTATGACTTAGGGTGGGCCTATGATTCTCAGTGGATTGGCTCTACAGAATTGAAATAAAACATCACCTTACAGGTAAGTCTCGTTTAATTTATCAATTCTATAGAGCCAATCCACGATCTGAGAATCATTGGAGTTTTTAGAGCCCAAGTTACTGAAAATTATTGAAGCTGGATTATCACAACTACTGATGCCGTGGGTGTAAATGGGTTTTTCGAAACAGTAGCTAAATGTAATTATTGCACCCACAGTTGCTATTCTTATCTATATGCAGTATTTGCATTATATCACAGATACATTATCTACACGTAAGATAACCACCATGAGATCAATGATCGGTCCAATTACTGTTTCCCAGCACTTAATTACCATATAATACATTTGAAGCATGGCATTTTAACCATTTTCCAATGGAATCAAACAAGTATCGAAATCGTGAAAGAAATATTGTGGATACATATTCACATTCTCGTCCATGTCGCCATTGTCAAACAGTACAAATGTGACACAATATTTAATGTGCAGCTCACCCACCAGGTGAACAAATATGGCCCATTGCTAGATTTTCAAATCTTAGCCTATCATTTTTTTTTATACAATCACGCGCTCAACTTCTTTCATCTTATTCTTCTACGGACTGTACTATCAAAACCATCACTGGTTTCGTATGTTTTGAAGAACATTTGTATTCAATTCTATATCATTATTGATGTTTCCGTATTTCAAATGATGGTAGTCGCCTTTAAAACCTCACATCTCCGTTCTATTGCCATTGCGGAGAATATTCATTTTTATTTTGTTAGAAATATGTAAGGTATCAGAAATGAATTGAGATTCAAGGATATCGTTGCATTAAACGCACGTTCAAAACAGATGAACTGTTACTGATAGGTAGGTACATTTCATGTTTAAACCTGAAATATCGTCAAATATCATGGAATTGTGAATAATACTGGTAGTTAATTCTACTAGTGTGGTTATTGTGGAATTAAGGTCCACTTTCCCCCTCCTTCTTCTTAATTCATCACAGGATGTTCCTCTTTCGCACGAATAAATAGTAAACCCGACGTGCTTTGTCATTATCATGTACTTTCGTTGGGTTTATCACATTTCTTTCCTTTTTGATGTTAAGGGACAGGATTATGTCCAGTATATGGGCAGCGTGTAACCACTTCCCGCTTATCATCTTTGGAATCTGTGGGAACGAAGGCTGTATTGTAAACATAGAGGCGGCTCTTTTTCCTCCCATCTTTCATCGTAATATTTCTAATTATCACGAATCATATTCCTAGTGCATTTAATTGCTTTGAATGCAGTGAGGTCGGTATTAATATCAAGTCAAACCGACAGTCGGGTATTTGACCTATTGTAACAGCTTAACGCTGCATGTACAGTCAGGCGTATGGTTGAATAAAGTGAACATTCTTAAGTGACCTTCCAGTAAACACATATTAGTCCACCTATTTCGTTCCCCGTACTTAACTTTACCAGCCATGCATTCTTAGATGATAATCATTTTCTTATATCTTTAGCCAACAGCAAACACAAAAGAGTCTGAATATGTTCTCTCTTTTTTCGACAAGATTTATTTTGTGAAACTATTATTGAAATGTATTCGGTATACTTTCGAATACATTTGCATGATAACTTCGGTTATAAATCGTGGATGGCGGAATTACATTTTTGTTCTTTACGTCCGTCTGTACTTCTCGTATATGTCTCGTGTGTAACACCAAGGACCCAATATCCGGACATTGAACTGTCCATTTCAAGTTTTACTATAAAACAAAACCATGTTATCTCGGGAAACCGATTTTATATCGTTTTAAGCAAAACGAGTAAAAAATAATATGTAAATGATTATGTAACCAAGGCGAACATTGTTAATTTCTGCATACTATGGTCTTGTTTGTTTGTTAAGTCATCTATGTAGTGATTTCTGTATACATCATGATGGTGTAACTGTATTTTACCAATGTCTTTGGTTGTGTTTCTTGTTCGTCTATTTGGTTTACTTATTTTTTCATGTATCGATTATCATTTGTTTTGAAATAAACGCTGAAATTCTGTTCAACCTTCAACCTTAATCATCCTTGGAATATCGACCTTTCCAGAACCTTGAATATGTGTTTTTCGTTCATGTGTATAAGTTACAGAAAGGTTAAATCAAGCGACTGAGGATTTTCGAATTGAATAATGATAATTTTCGCCCAAAGTAAACACCCTTTTCTGCGTAAGCAATAGTTATTAGTGGACAGAAGTGAGTAAATGACTGAGGGTCAGCAAGGTCATTCTGTCAAGGGTGTCAGGTTATTGATTTAATATTGAAATTGTACAAATTGATAGATTACTGATATTAGACAATAGATCTATCAATGTTACGTAAAGACTATTGAGATAATTATGAGTATTTGCTACAACTCATATTATAAACATGGTATGTGTAAGAAACCACACACCCTTGCGAGTGGATGTGTTTATAAACGTTAAGTATTTTCAGCGCTCATTTCGATATGTACTTGTTAATTATTTGGTTTGGTAATATCATTATTCCAATAACATCCAGCAAAATTGATACTCGTTAAAACCCTGTATAGAACTGAAGTGTAATGTTGACAGATGAATATCAAGTTTTAAATTGAAAGAAATATGCGGTAATTGTTTTGTAGTGTTGAACCTAACTTGTTTATCTGTAAATCTCACTCTTGTCGTGTCTTCCTCTGCTATGTTTCACGAGCTTATTCCAATCGTACAGTACGTAATTGTAATGTTGTTGGCGAAATGATTCATGAAACGAAGGAAACTTTCAAATACTTTTCTTTTGCGTTTCGTTTGGAATTATAGACAGATCTACAATGTTTTTATTTTCTGTTTATTTTCAAATCTGACTTTAAAGGTTGTATCATTCAAATGTGAATTGACAATTTGTATTCCCGTAATTAATTTCGATTACTAGTGGGTACGGTACATATTCACATTTTCGCCGTGTGAATGTTTTGTGATAACAGTGACTGACACATTCGACTTCAAGCCCACTGGTTACAATGTATAATGACTATGTCATAAATACTAGTAATCACTATTAAAAAGTGACTCTTTTAAGATATCTTCTGTATGACTTATTGGTTATTTGTTAATTTCTTCAGTATTTCTTTACGTTTGTGTTTACCCTGAAATGTTGATGTAATTTTGAATTTCGCCCCAAGATATAATTATATTTATATATTCTTTTAAATACTATTTCTGTTACTGATATCACATGATCTGTTTTCTTTGGTATGATCAATGTTGTTTGTGGGCGTCCCTGTTGCTATTACAGGGTTTCGGGCTCGATTTATTCGTCCCAAATTGCCTGTTTATATATAAACGGCAATAAACCACTATTACGTAGTAATTTTGAGCTTATGCTCCAAATTGTCCCCAATATTTGTAAATAAAGGTTGTATTGTAACAGAATCTAAGTTCTTGTTAGAATTTTTGAGCCTTTATATAGTGTGATTACTATATATGTGAGCCAATGCTGATTTTTCCCCCGTTTACAATAAGCTCAATTTACTATATTGGATGTGTTTTAATAGACAATCCATCATGTATACTGGTATAAAACCAAAGTATTTATAACAAAGAAATAAGTCTATCTTTGTAAGAGGTATAAGTAAAGAAACAGTCTTTTCTTGAAGTATTAACTTTTCAGAAATACAGATTTAAACGAGGACAGAAATCCTCACAGCCTTGTAAACCTAGTCTCTCTAGAGGCAAGATCTTCTATACTTCTACTTGATCAAGATGCTGTAATTCTACAAAACATCGCATCATTTAATTCTTCCGTTTTCCATGAACGACCTGGTCCTAGATAATATGATGGGTTTTTAGTACTCTAGTCTAAAATTGTGCGAAATACCATAAACTCCGTTCTGTTAGGTAAAGGACTGCCATGTGTACTGTTTATTCTGTCATAAGTGGGCTCGGGAATCTGATTTCGAGTTGACCTGAAACTCGTTATCAGTCTTTTTCATCAGTGTACCGAACCTTTTCCTTTGTTGCTGACGACCTTTTGTTGCAGCTGAATTTCTACAGACGAATATTCTCTTGACAGGTTCTGTTGATATATTGTCATTGGTGATCTGATATAGCACTGCCCTTGTCGTTCTCCCGTTGCAGTCCTTTATGGAGGCCCTCGAAGGGGCAACCCCAATACCTGTTGGAAATTCTCTCACACCAGCGGTCTTAGACCGATATAAAACCTGAAGAGTGAAGGGCATTACGGGGGCCCTCGAAGGGGCAACCACCAACCCGGAGAAATTCATTTTCCACTCCAGCGGTCTGAGACCGATTTAAAATCTGAAGAGTGGTTGCATCTGGTGTAGTGGTAAAAGATGCACTGGCTGGTCATTGTCCATTTGGTCATAGCAGCTCCGCTTTGCACGTTTCTTTATTTGGCCGTTCCTTAGAGATCCCCATAACTCTGTACTGGCTACCTGACGCGGGAAGCCCAGACAAAGGAAATTCAGAAATCCTCTAATATACGCAATTATGTAATATTCCGGAACTCAACCACTTATTGTCTATGTACAATTAACATTCTGAAAACAAATTGAACAACTTTTATCCCTCTTATGTCACTTTGAAGACTTGATTAAATCCAAATCCATATGGAAATATTTCCCACGAGCTTGACCACTACGAAAGCAAACGTGTTCTGAGTGCGACCACGTGACTGGCTGTTGTGTTCACTCCAATGATTCTCAGATCGTGGATTGGCTCTATAGAATATCTACTTTATTTCTTTCAAAATACAGATAAGAAGAAAATTTTATCTGTAAATATATGCTGCTCTTATACATTAAGAAAAATAGGTGGAAATACTTTGCCACTCAATATTAATTGAAAGCTTTTTCAACAAGTAGGATATGTATTAACCCTTTCCCAAACAAGACCTGGTTTTGACATCCCCAAAAGAATAGACTTGGGAAAACATTGAGGCAAACGAAGAAAATGCTGATAATCAGCATTTTCTCCTTTTGCCTCAATATTTTCCATTCTATAATATTCACATTTCCCACACTTCGTAACATTGATTTTGTTGTCTGCAACAGCTTTTGCATTAGATTACCCTAAATTTTGGCTGTTTGGGAAAGGGTTAAGTATAATGTGAGCAAGAAACTTAAAATAATCTAGAACTTTAAACAGAAGAGAATGATATACCTGAACAATATGAATGATTGGCATTTGCTTATGTCCTTTCACTTGTTTATATCTGGTTTCTGCTTCTACCATCTTTAGTATGTCAATGTCAGTTTTCCCCTGCAATGTACCACAACCAACCATATATATATAGTGAATTACAAAAGAAATGTGAACAATTTTCCTTTAAGGGGGAATACACAAAACAGTGGTAAGTACATACACAGTTACAACTGTCTTGCTCTAAATAATCGATTTCCATCTTGAGGAAATCGAATCGGTTTTGCATAACAAATATGCTCTTACAGTCGAAAATTGTAAATTGTAATGACGTTTCATATTATCGAAAATATGGTAGCAAAACATATATGGTACGAAACATTAAATTATCTACGGTAATAACCGAGTGTTCCGAAAAACTGTAGCATTCCCCCTTAAAATAATCGTTTTTGACAAAAATACTGCTTTAAAAGATTGAAAAAATAAGCCATTAAAGATAGTGTACAATTAAATAATACACATTACAGAAAAAATATTTTAAGAAAACTTGCTCAAATAATGTGGTACTGCAGACAATGCCAGCATGGCATTCTGCAAATATAAAATAGCTTCACATAGTCAGTATTATTAGTCACAGCACATTCAATGTTAGTGTCTGATTCTGGGAGTTATATTGGAATTGTAAACCAACGGTAGGTGAAACAGTGAAGATTAAATTATACAGTGTTCAAGAGTTTGGAATTGAATTGGTCCGTAAAACATTCAGGATTGGATTGTATGGAGTTTTAAGTCCCACTCAACAACTAAGGTCATATGGAGACGGGACCTCGGTTTAGTCTCATCCGAAAGACTGGAGTGGCGGGGGATCGAACCTGCGACCCCTGTGGTACAAGTCCAGCGCGTTACCACTGAACTACACCCGCCCCTAAAACATATTCAGGTATTTGAAACTGGAACATGTTTAGCTAAGTTTTCGAAACTAGAACATGTTACTTTGAAAATACTTGGGGAGTGGTAGCTTACACTATCAAATGCAAAATTAATGTTCTTACAGAAGGCATTTTCTTAATACTAGCAACTGCTCTGAACACCATGTCAAATCTTTCTTTAATGCTGTTCACACTTGAAAATTTCATTATCAGTTTCAACTCTGCCATCACCTGAAAAGAGACGATTAAGCTTACTTAAAATGTTTTAAATATTGTTTCAGTAGGTACATGCATAGACAGTATTTTCAGATCAGAACTTGTGCAATAGCATTTATAACAGGGTTGCTACCTATTGTACAATCATGCACTTTCGCACACAGGCTTGCATTAATATGCTTATACTAACAATTCAATTTAAATCAAATCATTATTTATGTAGTTAAAGACAATAATTTATCATATCAGAAACGACTTACAGTACATTAACAAAGGTGTGGTCTATGTATGGTACTGAAACTCAGGAAAGCAACCTCAGAATCGGAGCGAAACTGTTAAATAGTTACTTTTAAGCATACTTACATAATTTGCGTTTTTGAAGCAAGGAAACTTTTCTACTATGGGTTGAACGCTACCTGGAGAGAGTTTCTCAATCCAGATTTTCCTTCTGGGAAATGTTGCCTTCAAGAGTGTTTTCATATGGGTAATGTTTGGCTCTTTCTTGTTTATCTCTTGGGCCATTTCGGTTACATGGCTCTCATACGTCTCCTGATCACATTCTTCAGACGGCTGAGGAGAACCAACCCTTAAGCGCTTTGGTGATGATGATGATGTGCTTGCTTCAGGTGGAATTCTGCTCTTACGTTTGTTGTCCCAGCGAATCCTTCTTATTTTCTGCGACAGTGTTTTTGTAAAAAAAGCTCTACAAAAGTAATTTAAAATTTGTTAGACAAGTACCATAATATACCGTATGACTGGTAATTTCTGCAGCAATGTAACTTTTTGCGGAATTTTGCGGATACTATCGACCCGCAAAAATTAAATCCGCAAAATATAAATTGACCTTGGTCATTCGATTAACCATACTTGTTTATGAATTAATTGTTCTACAATGCAGTTTATACAGGTGTTATTACAATATATTATCGCCATTTCAATGGACAGGTAAGTTTTCACACATTTAATAGGTTTTGACACGAATACAATTGGGGTAATTTAGAAAACCAATTAGACTTCAATGTTAGATATTGTTAGAATTATACTTTAATGACAAAAATGAAATGATCTTGGGCTATGAAATCGCCTTTGGCCAGTGGAGCTAAAAACATGTTTTCCTGAGTTTCAGTACTATATCCAACAAAAAATATGACCTACCCATGGATGAATTCCATCACGTTCTATGCATGGATATGCATTGAACATCTTTCTTCCTATCTCCCGGTAATCACCCGAGCTATTCTCTATGCCTATACCTGGAGAAACAGCCAGGTAGTAGTAGGCACATTCTTGAATGAGCTTGGACCACACTACATGGCTTTCTCCCTCCATCATCTTTCGCCTGACATACTCACTCAGGGTTGGTAAAACAAAACTTGTTTTACTGTAAAATAATAAGCATAAAGAAAACAATATTGTTTGTCTTTAACAGAGAAAACTTCCCTGTAAACCCTTATTTTCTTTGATATCCTACAAAGAATAACCCATTGTTAATAAAAAAAAACATTGTAGATAAAAGATAATTAATTTTGCTTAATATGAGTCAATTCTGTATTTCTGAGAATGTTTACTGACTAGTAAACACTATGAAAATGTACCTTGCCAGTGACTAGCAAGAGAGGAGTTGAGCCAGTGTTCTCATAGGTTAAAGTCAGTTTCCTTAATCAATACTCCATCACAGATCCTATGGTCAAATCATGTACATGAAATATATTTTGCTTATTGCATAAATACATACGGAATATTACATAGCATGATTTTCCCGCGCCTTGTATTTGTTTCGAGTGCGCAGGAATATTTTGATATCTCACGAGACCGAAGGTCGAGTGAGATGTAAAATATTCATGCGCACGAGAAACAAATACAAGGCGCGGGAAAATCATATCATGTAATATTCCATTTATTATATACCAAAATGTTCTTATTTAATGAAAAATGTAATATCCTTACAAATACTGCGCTTTTTAAATTCAAATGGACATTACTTTCGCTGTTACATAGCGTTTTTACAAATGGCGGGAAATTAACCACATGCGTTACGTCATCATAACTTGCCATATTTGGAACCGTATTTCAGATGTATGAAATACAGATTTTTTTTTTCTGTCGTGTCTGATTTTTCAACTGTGGAAATTGATAGGTATATAATAAATAACAATATCCAACCTGTTGTCTGGTGTAGGCTGTGGCTGCTTGCTGGGCACTGGTTCATTTGGAAATGGCTGTTTGAATGCTGGTTCTATTTGGATACTGTTGTCGGGTACTGTTCTATTGCCACTTGTAGATGCCTGCGACTGATCTGCAAAATGTGTACAACATACTGTACAAGTGCAGCATGAGACTAGCCTGCAGTCGTTCACACAGACTGTGTTGAAGCTAAAACATATTAACAACGCTCACATGACAATAGTTTGGGGATGAAGTTGAGTCATAAATAATTATTACTACCATACCATAGCAGATGCATTACAAGAGCCGTCAGAGACGGATTATGCTCCCCGAATAAGGCATTGTCAAGCTAACAAACATTAAGCCCCCTTTTTCTGGTGACTCGTTTCTGCGTTTGCCATATTTGAAAAGGGTTAAATTACGAGCTCTCCTTTCAGAATTTGACCTTTGCACTCTTAAATACAGACGTTTAATAAGAAAATCCCAGAAATCATTATCGTCTATCGATTAACACATGTAACTGCGTAAACTTTACGTGTCAGTGATATGGGAACTTTAAAAGTGTGATCATTTTCATCACATGGTAAACACACACGCGATGGACGTAGAAATCATAGCAAGCTACGGGAAACGAGCATCTCACTGAATAGAAAAGCAAGATTTTTTATTTTGCCTGATTGTTGCTTATAGATCTATACAATTCTGTAAAATTTCAATAAGAACGAAGAAAATATCAGCAAAATTTGTTGGGGCATTTCTTTTGCTCGTCAGTTTATTTATAGTAACTTTATGATTGTATCAATTTTATCGATTCTCTTTCATTCCGATTTAGCTCCATTGACGTGTGTTTAGCAGTTTTGGTTCGGTTCCCTCGCAGTTTTGCTCCGTTTCAGAGGTTGCTTCCCTGCGTTTCAGTGCCGTATCTAAATGCAGACTCATCTTCAAAGTACATGTAGTATAAGCTGTCCTATACTAATCGGGGGTGGGGGGTGGAAATCTCACAAGTCAAGAGCAGAAAGCTACTTGTCAAAAAAACAAAAATACTTGCCCATTTGCAAATTCTACACAAATATTTCACTTGTCCCTGGACAAGTTGGCAAGAACTTTTCACTTGTCCCTGGGCAAAATTACCTAGGTCAGACACGTCGTGCATGAGATTTCCAAACCCATGCTAATGTTCCACAGATGTGTTCAATATGTTTTAACTTTTACAAGAAACAAAATGATTTTACTTACCATCTATTGTAACATGATTTTAAACTTGGCATTCATTGGGAGGATATATTGTTATGACATCATTAGGCTCTTCCCATTGCTGGTGAGTTTCAAGGACCACTATTACATCATCTTTTGACAACAAATTCAAACATTCATCATCTTCAATGTCAGTACCATCAGACCCAAACACTGCTCTCAGCTTACCAGTCAATGTTAATTTCAAGGCCGCTAAAACAAAAACAATGAGAATTATGACAGCTTTCTAAAGTGGTCTGCTGTACATCCATAAGGAGATTGATTAGGAAAGAGCTCAGTATTTGAAACTGGTTTTGTTTGGAATAGTCCCACATCATGAGCAATATGTCCTTTTAGCACAGTTTTTTCATGAATTCTCACTTATAAATATGTGTTAAAACAGGTAATTTTATAGGAAGTAATCAAAGTTAATCAAAATGATGTCACATTTTTTAGTTGCTAGTCCAGAAAAAATGGAAAATTATAAATTTTCTCATAATAAAAAAAGATGCTCAAATTCCATAGATGTTTAAATGTTTGCTGAAAAATCCCTCAGTATAATGTACTTGTCTGTTCAAGAATTTATACTATAATTTACATTAAAACTCTTACCTTTACTTAACAGCTCCTCTAAGGACTGAGCCAACACTAGTTTCATGCGTTGTCTCGAATGGTCCCAAACTTTATATAGCTTGCCAGACATTTTCACTCAACAAAAATCTGTTATTATGAATACATTTAATATTATGCAACATCAATGTTTTGGAATTAAGCAGTGTAATTGGGTGAATTAAATTTCAGAGACTTATACTGTACCGAAACTCAGGAAAGCTTGATTTGATGGGGTTTAACGCCTCTTTCAACTACTATGGTCATATCGTGGCGGGTGGAGCACCTAACCGTGGCTTCTGGGTATTTCTCACACCAGTACTACCACAATATCCAATCTGGATTCATTGTATTCCCAAGAATGCCAAGATGTGATTGAGACATAAATCACAAGGTTTCACTAAATATACAAAACTTGTCAAGAACAACTGAGTTACCCCTGTGTGTATGGAGTGACAAGGGCCATATAAATTTTAGATCTGAATACTTAAAGCATTTTTTTATTCCGGATTCCTTAACTTGGTAATATAAAGTATGACAGTCAAAGTCAAATACTTCCAACCTCTGCAAGACAAAGATTTTTTCTTGTGAAACCACTAACAACTGATCAACAATTCCAAACTCAGGCAGATTATCAACATAATCAATCACAAGTACACATCCAGGTTTGTACATATGACCCTTTATTTCAACCTCAGTGGCACTAAATATACAATGTTCATGTAAACCTGAATCTTTCAGGAAGCTCTGAACTTGCATGCACTGAAGTTCAAGGTTTGTTAAAGTCAGTTTGGATGTAATATCTCCACTATAAAGGAAGTTTTCTGCAGGTTTACCATTTATGCCTAACTGCCTCCAACACATCCATAATTGATGCCTTAATGACAAAATGAGTGCAATGTTTTTGAAACATTTCCACTTGATATTTTTAAAGAACAAATGCTTGCCTTCAAATCGCATAACCCATTGATTACGACCAGGACCAAACTTCAAAATCTGCTTGGGGATATGGACCAAGTAGTGAAACTTTGGAGTAATGGGTGACTTGGGATATTCATTTTTGAACTCTGAATGGTGTAAAAAGATAAGCTGCTCCAGATCAGCTGCTGTATCTTTAGTTGCATATGGACTGGTTGCCAACATAGTTATCTGCACTAATCGAAGAAAGTTAGTCCACTTTTTCCTACTGGTATTTTATGTCCTATCAGCAATGGTAAAATGAAACAAAACATTAACAAAGAAGCAGATGTTTGTTTCAGTTTTCCACTCACCAGATCATCAGAAGATACTTTTTCGGGTTTATTTTTCTCTTCAAGGTATGAATAATTAAACCCATCTATAGCAGAGTTTAAAAAGGCTAATGAAAAATATCTTTCAATTTTAATGAAACTGTAGAGCATCAGCACAATCTCTTTAGCAAGGAGACCTTCAGTCAGTATGTGCATGGGATCCTGAACAAGACATGTTGCCAAATCAACACCATTGATATCAAGTAATGGACTCCTGGTGTTTATTCCCCACATCTTACTCCAGTAATTAGCAGCTGTGGACGTCATTTGTGTCATAAGAGTAAGTCTCTCAGAATGTTGTTCTGGATTTCGTTGTTGAAAATCTGCATCACAAAACTTTGATTTGATTTCTGTTCTTGAAGTATTACATGTTCTACATATTTTATTAGCAAATCCAACTCCTTCTTTGAAACCACCTAAAAGCTGCGCAGCAGGAGTATCTGCAGGAACAATTATTAGAGACCCTTTTACCGTTACTACAATTTCATGAACTGAAAATTCAATCCCACAGCTGCTTAATTGATTCATTGTTTCAATAAACTCCTTAAGAATATTTTTAGCCCATTTTTTTTCAAATCACGGCTTTTGAGTATTGCAAGCAACTGTATACTTTCGAACTTTGATCGAAACTCTGGTGGGCAATTTCCTAGTGTAAAATATACCATAGTAAGTTTGTGCTTTTTTACGTGATTACCAATTGGATTTACAATCTCAATATCATCCATGTACAAAATAATCTGCAAATAAATTCCATTAGCAATTCCGTCTTTCACTAAATCTTTCATAAAGGATGCATCACAGAAATCTCTCATAATGCCATCATGACTACAGTGAGACTGTGTCACCCAGTACCATACCTGAGGCATTGATAAAAGTTTTGCCAAATTTTTCTTAAATGGTACAACATAGCCATAAGTCTTAATCTGTCGAATGTTTCCATTCACTTCTCTTAAAGTCTCGCCCAATAGAACAGACACAGGCCTGACTAAGCCACAATGATCCTCTAAAAATTTATAATGCATATGTTTAGAAGAGATTTCTAGAACATTGTCATGGTTATACAGTTCTTTTAAAAAGCTAGAGTCATATCCACCTTCTTCTAAATTTTTTTTCAACTTTTTTCCTAAAAGATGATAGATGACTATTTACAAGATCCCGTGCACTAGAAATTACTGTCTGTAGGCCCCTTTCCGAAATATGATGATCAGCACGCAAAGCCAAAAGGAACTTCTGATCAATAAATGTTTGTTCGCTTATCCTTTCAGCCAAGTCTTCTGCAATTTCAAAAGTATCATTAAGTCCAGGATCCAATTGAAGTTGGTCTGTGTCATTTTCAACTTGCTCAGTTAAGTTTATTTCCTTATGTCTTCGGGTAACATGCATTTTGTACCCATTCCAACTTTTTGAGGCATACTGACAGCTGTCAATACAGCAATTTACGATGAAATTTGCATCATGACGGTGAAAACGAACTATATGAATAAGAAATTTCCCATGATCATCACACGAGAAATTACACATTGAACAAAAAATCATACTTTTGAACTAAAAGGACAAACTTAATGATTATAGGGCATGGAGTTACAACTTACCAAACAGTGACAAGCAACAGACCAGTCACCCATTCCCTAAGTTTTTAATAAATACTCTGAAGAACTTAGAAGATAGATCTACATGATGAGATGGTAAATACCCTAAGTTTGATTCGTTTTCTTTAGCACATGTGAGCATGCATGGCATGTAAATAAAATTGTAGAATCAGAATGACTACGTAAACTAAGATAACTCACTGGTCAATAAGTGAAACTTTCTCAATAAAGTAATTAAATGAAAAGAAATGGAACCGCTGCAATTCACCCAATTAACACTTTCTACAAAACATGCCAAAAACCCTTACGAAACAAAATGATGTGGAAAATGTTCTTGATTGTTGAGCGACGCGCCAAAAAAGGTGTAGAGGTTATTTATAAGTATTTATAATTATTTATAAGTATTAGCCTTAAAATATGTTTCATTTATGATTTCTTCTACCCAAGTATGATAAAACGTCATATAAAGATATATTTTACAAATCATTCATAGAGAATTACTCTTTTACGTAGGTATTGGAATGAAGGAGCATTTTTAGGCGGAGGGTTAGAGATTATGGTCCATTTGTTTTGCAGCATCCGTTACTTTCAGTACGCTAGCGTGTTAGATGGAACACTTTGTTCCAAATTTTCCTTTTCAGCTCACGAAAGTTGTTTAAGATCATTTTTTCCTATAAACATGTTTTATTTTATTGATATGAAGTATTCTGACTGCAAATCTATTACAGTAGTCAAGTTTAGTGAAAAATCGATTGAAACACGTAGTATTTCAAAACGGTACGCTAGCGTTTCAATTTAATGTACATGCACCTGTTGGTTCTGTGTGTTCAAAAAATGCACACAACAGTTTCAGATATGAACACCTTCAAAACACTGGCGTTTCAGAAGTAAACATCCACAGAACGCGTCATGTGTTCCTATTTTTTACAGTGTAGCGACAACCGAATCAAATCAAGCAAATAGTTACGCACTAATTGCAAACCGATAGAAAACTAATAATGAAGTCATGACAAAAGTGACCCTACTACATTGCACATGGGTTTTAGAAAAATAACATTTTTGTGACTACATGTACCTGAATAAATAAAAAATATCTTTACCAACTTTCTTGGATAAATACCTTGTAAAGAAACAAAACGTTTAATATTTATAAACCAATTTGATCGTTTAGGAAAGTTTGATCCAGATATTATAATGCAATGTTTACAGTTATCTTACTGTCCAAAAATTTAGGATCATTACATCATCATCAGAGAAGGTTACAAAAGCGACCTAGGCATACAATACATTGGAAATCGTCTATTGGGTTAAACATACAGATTACATTGTAGAGTGCAAGAATACAGGTGGTTAAAATGAACTCTAGCAAGACACACTAAACCATCACCACTGGAATCCGCCTGTCGGTCCACTGGTTGGTTGGTTGGTTGGTTGGATGGTTGTTTGGTCCGTCTCCAAAACATTGTCCGAACAACTCCGACACTTGTGGACCGATTTAGTTCATACTTTGCATAAGTGTTTAATGTGACCTGTAGATGTGCAGGACGCAAATTTCACGGAAATCGGACCGATACTTTTTGAGTTATGGCCCCTGATTTGACCCAAAAATGCTTGTCCGGATAACTCCTCCTACAGTTACTGTCCGATTTGCTTCATACTTGGCACATGTGTGCATTAGGACTGTAGATGTGCAAGACGCAAATTTCACGAAAATCGAACCGATACTTTTTGAGTTATGACCCCTGATTTAAACAAATAAATGCTTGTCCGGATAACTCCTCCTACACTTGTGGACCGATTTAGTTCATACTTGGCGCAAGTGTACATTAGGACCTGTAGATGTACAAGACGCAAATTTCACGAAACCCGACCATCACTTTCTGAGTTATGGCCTCTGATTTGACCCAAAAATGCTTGTCCGGATAACTCCTCCTACAATTACTGTCTGATTTGCTTCATACTTGGCACATGTGTGCATTAGGACCCGTAGATGTGCAAGACGCAAAACTCGCGAAAATCGGACGACACTTTTTGAGTTATGGCCCCTGATTTGACCAAAAAATGCTTGTCCGAACAAGTCCTCCTACAGTTACTGTCCGATTTGCTTCATACTTGGCACAGATGTACATTATCACATGTAGATGTGCAAGAAGCAAAATTCACGATACGATACTTTCTGAGTTGGGGCCCCTGATTTAAACAAAGAAAATCCGACCATTACTTTCAGACTTACGGCCCCTGATTTGACCATAAATGCTTGTCCGGACAATTTCTCCTACAGTTACTGTCCCATTTGCTTCATACTTAGCACATGTGTGCATCAGCACCTGTAGATGTACAAGACGCAAAATTCACGGAAATCGGACCGATAATCTTTGAGTTATGGCCCCTGATTTGACCAAAAAATGCTTGTCCGGACAAGTCCTCCTACAGTTACTGTCCGATTTGCTTCATACTTTGCACAGGTGTGCATAAGCACCTGTAAATGTGCAAGAAGCTAAATTCACGGAAATCGGACCGATACTTTCTGAGTTATGGCCCTGATAGAACAAAAAATGCTTGTCTGGACAACTCCTCCTACAATTACTGTCCGATTTGCTTCATACTTGGCACAGGTGTGCATTAGCACATGTAGATCTAGATGTGCAAGACACAAAATTCACGGAAATCAGACCGATACTTTCTGAGTTACGGCCCCTGATTTGACCAAAAAAATGCTTGCACGGACAACTCCTCCTACAGTTACTGTCCGATTTACTTCATACTTGGTACATGTGTGCATTAGCACCTGTAGATCTGCAAGACGAAAAATTCATAGAAATCGGACCGATAATTACTGAGTTATGGCCCCTGAATTCACAAAAAAATGCTTGTCCGAACACCTGTAGATGTGCAAGACACAAAATTCACGGCAATCGGGCCGATACTTTCTGAGTTTTGGCCCTGGACCTTGCCAAAAAAAATGCTTGTCCGGACAACTCCTCCTTCAGTTACTGTCCGATTTGCTTCATACTTGGCACAGGTGTGCATTGGCACCTGTAGATGTGCAAGACGCACTCTTCTTGAAAATCTGACCGATACATTTTGAGTTATGGCCCCTGATTTTACAAAAATGCTTGTCCGGACAACTTCTCCTACAGTTAATGGCACAGGTGTGCATTAGCACCTGTATATGTGCAAGACGCACATTTCTTGAAAATCGGACCAATACTTTCTGAGTTATGGCTCCTGATATTACCAAATTTCAAGAAAATCGGATTGACAATTTCTGAGTATGGCTCCTGCTTCAACAAAAACGCTTGACCGAACAAAGGTGGTGGCGGGGGTATTTTTATCACCTTCAGTGATAGATTTTTAGTATACACTGGTTAAAGGAATCCATGACCTTCAACGACAACGAATCTAGGTCGCATGTCATGTGAGCTTTTCTTACTTCATACGGATCTAAACCGATCAATCTTCTGTTCGTATCTAATAAGAGCATCCTTCGCTAAAGTGTCTTTGTTTCTCTTTTTCTGCTTCGACGAAGGCATTATTTCCTTTGAATTTTAATTTTATCTACGTCTTGTTTTAATCCACTTTCTTTCACGGCGGATCATTCCCCATTCACGTCTGTAATTGGCTCAAAAAGTAGTCCGTCATCATGTGATATTTTTGTCACATGATCATGATACTTCATAACAAAGTGACGTGATTGCCACTTGTGTGTATGCTCTGGAATGTCTAGATATCAATATTCAGATGCAAACACTCCTTGCATGTGCAGTTTTGTTTACAATAGGAACAACACTTGCAGTCTAAAATGCCTAGATGTCCTTTTCAAATCCAAAGACAGACAAAAGTTTGTTCCTCAAGCAGCTGTCATTATTTGTACAGTAAGAAATGATGTACTCGTCTATTCCAGGTAGATTTTTCGCAATATTCCTCGAACTGTAATGTAAGGTTGCTTTTAATGCCTGGCCACGTCGTCCGGCCCTACCGATTCCCTGAAAATACTGAGACACAGTTCTTGGTGGGCAAGCATGCACCACATTTGTAACATTCTCTGGATCAAAGCCCATTCCCAGAATGGATGTTGTTAGTACCACTCTTATTTGTGGATCTTCTTTCTTAAGTTCTTTCATTGTTTTTTCAATTGCGTATGGGTCCTGGCCAGAACAAATAGCACTGAAAATAGCATCATCTATGTTTTTCGGCTTAAACAGATTATTCAAGTACATAATTGCTTGACTCTTTCCTCAAAAAGTCTATCACATATAGCCTTTGTAACCCCTTCATATTCACTCTCCACATCGCTTGTACTTCTTTTGTCCACTTTCTCACGAGACAAGTTTGTCCTGTCTGGGCTTGATTCTATGACTGCGTACTCATTTAAATTTAGTTCCTTTGGCAGGACAGCTATCTGTTGATAAGTCAATGTCCCACTGAGGGCTACCACTGGCACACCAGGAAAAAGGCTCTACGGTTCTTCAATTCTTTGACGGCTGTCCGAAACTCCTCTCCCCTGAAAATAAATCATAAAAAATAACTGAACACCGGGTAAACCATACCAAGCCAGTTTAACACTTACCCAAACAAGACCTGGTTTTGACATGTGTATTAAATAACCCTTAGAAAGCATTGAATCAAAGGAAGAAAATGCTGATGATTAACATTTTCTCCCTTTCTCGCAATATTTTCTATGCTATAAGATACACATTTTCTTCCTTTGATAATGTTTGATCCCTGATGTGGTTAATGGGTTAATGGTTGACCTACACAGATGCGGAGGTTGTTCTTGGACTTTTCATCGACCCACACTCTCGGCGCGAGTAGTGGTACAATGTCCAGGAAGCAGAATCGATAGGGATTGGTCTTAGTTACGATGTTAAATAAATATGTTAAAAATAATCTATTTCAATATCAAGTGAATGTTTTCAAAACATGCTTCTCATGCATGTAGACTCAGACTTATTAACATATACTTCATAACATATTTGCTTTCATTTACCATCAACAAGGTGAATGGTAAATATTTCCTTGCAAACGTTATTACTTCTATTTTTGGTACATTTTGACTTTTATTTGGGTACTTAGCCTTAGATAAATCGCAACGTACCATTTTTCTAGAATATGACACTCATCTATGACAATCGCCACGACATGGTCTTATAGTTTACTTTATAATTTCCTTTCCTGTGTGTTCAACAATGCTTCTGGGTGGCACAAAATAATAGAATATTGCCCTCTTTTCTTTTGTTCTTAATTGGCATCTGATTCACAACTGTATGTCTCACAGATTGTCTCTTAAATTCACTATCAATGTCGCTGCCTACAACGTCTTCAGAGTCCACTTTGCCAGTAATGTTCAATCTGCAGCATGAAATATTGTGAGCTTTTAGTGCGAGTCTTTGATCCTTCAGGATAATGTTCAAAGGCGAGATAACTATCACAACACCACCAAGCACTTGTGGGAGTAGGTGAAATATTATGCTCTTCCCGTATCCAACTGGCAGATTTACAATTAGGTCTCCTTTCCGAAGTCCAAGGTAGAACAATGTTCACGTTGCTTAGGTTTCTGTTCCAATTACTTGTCGTAAGACCGTACAATTTTGTTTAATTCACTATCATTCATGGGCGCAGCCATCTTTGTTTACAGATTCGGATCAGTAAAAAGGCTTGAAAATCGTTTGTGTGCTACCTTTACGTTATTTGACGTTGCCCAGCATATTTGTCAGATTTTAAACTCCGACTAGACTTTAAGGTATTGTTGCCAATACATTGCGCATTGGTATACTCTGTAAACATTGACCTGAACCCGAAGAATATACAACAAGTAATTGTGACGCGGAATAATCAATACTCGTCAGCAATGATACAGTGTCAGTCAGAGTCGATAGTTTCCATATTAGCATTGTGACTTTGTGTTCTGCACATGCTTCCCGTGTCAAAATATGTCGGAGAGTGATTATTCCGGATCACATTTTCTCATTCCATATTCGACAGGTTCAGGTCAATATTTATATTACATACATATATTGGTGCCTAGAGATATGGTTTAAATTTGGACCCAGACAAGTGAGAAATCGGATGTTATTTCGACATTGCAGAGTTTGTTCCTGGACTATTTTCTATATGTAGTTATCTAGATGTAGTTTCATGCTGGTAGAGCGATACAAACGCGGTGTAAGTGTATTGATGTTATGAAAAAACACACCTTATGTTTAAATATTTATAATTTCATTTGAATATGAGCCGAGATTCTTAAAAGGGTATGTTTTAAAGCATCAATCCTTTCCCTAATAAAGCCTGATTTCGACGTCCCTGATATAGAAATGACTTAAGGGAACGTTTAGGAAAAAGAAGAAAATGCTGATATCAGCATTTTCTCCCTTTGCCTCAATATTTTCTAAGCTTTATTACAACCATGCCTTTATCAACAGCCATGGTTGACTTCTGCAGCTTTCTTATTGCAAAGCCCTAAACTGTGCTGTTTGGGAAAGGGTTGGGAGAATCATAAATCCAGATCAATTTGTGCCTAATCGAAGCTTCATCTGGATTAGTGATGGTGTCTTACAGTTGTCGCAGGTCATGAAATAACTACTACAGAGCAATATTGACATTGATCAGACTGACGTTTGCGTATGCACAGGCTGATCTGGATGCAGGTTGATCTTTTAAACTTTCTCCAAACAAGACCTGGTTTTGACGTCTCCTCTTGGAAAGGCTTGGGGAAAACATTGAGACAAAAGAAGAAAATGCTGATAATCAGCATTTTCTCCTTTTGCCTCAATATTTTCTATGCTATTTTGTACACAATTCATATCTTTATCAACACCCATTTTGTCATTTTGGCTTTCAAATTGGAACACCGTTAAATTTTGTCGTCTGGCAAAGGGTTAGAATGACAGAAGGACCTTTGATCTATTGATGCTTAAGTGAAGCATAATTATGGCTCATGCTGATTTCTTACAGTTCACGAAGAACTATTAGAGAACAAAATGGATATTGATCAGGCTGTGTGTATGCACAGGCTGATCTGGATCCATGTTGGCCTCAAATGCCTTGAGGACCCCTTTAACCTGCTCATATATGTTTGTGAATGTGAATAAAAGTATTCTTAAATGTGCAATAAATAAACAGTTCTTTATCTGCTTTGCTATTTTTTTTCTTTACCCTTTACCAAAAAGCTGTTCAGTGTTGTTAACATATCGTTGGTCATGTTCGAAAATGTAAGTACAACTTGAAAATGATGCCGATAGCAAAATGAATATTGATAAAGATGTGATTTGCCTAGAAAAGATAGCACTGAAAATGTTGATGCAAAAGGGAAAATGCTGATTATCATCGTTTTTAGCTCACACGAAGTGCTCGAGGTGTGTTATTGTGGTCACTTTTTGTCCGGCGTCCGTCCGTACGTC
This sequence comes from Fragum sueziense, assembly GCA_963680895.1. Classification (NCBI taxonomy): domain Eukaryota; kingdom Metazoa; phylum Mollusca; class Bivalvia; order Cardiida; family Cardiidae; genus Fragum; species Fragum sueziense. Next base: position 82,138,053 of record OY804593.1, on the reverse strand, counting down.
CGTCCGTCCGTCTGTCCGTCACCATTTGGGGTGTTTACACTCTAGCATCCACAAAAGTTACTCAATCTTGATCAAACTTGGCCAAAACAAGTATGATCATAAGTTCTCGGACAAGTTCGATTATGGGCCTGATCGGACCAGAAAGTGCGGAGTTATCTGCCCTTGAATGTCAAAAAATGCTGTTTTTAAGATTGTTTACACTCTAGCATCTACAATTATTGATCAATCAAGACAAAACTTGGACATAATGTTGGCGACCATAAGATCTTGGATGAGGTCAATTTTCAAAAAGTTAATCTAAGGGAAGGAACTCTGACACTACTTTCTTCAGTATAAGTAGAGTTATCTAGTTTGATAGAGGATATAAATAGATTTACACTCTAGAAACCGATTACCAAACAACAAAATTTTAGCCTAGTCCAAAATCATAGGTGTTGCAGACGACAAGTTCCATTGAACAAAATTTAACATTTTTTGGTCTTTCTTGGTAGAAAACATTGTGGGTAATAAAGAAATTGCTTGTCACAATGTTTTCCAAAGTCTTTATTTTGTGGGGCATCCAAAAGCGCCAATGTGTGGGAAAGGGTCAATCAAGACAAAACTTGAACACAATGTTGGGGAAAGTCAAGAGTTATGTGCCCTTGAATTTGACAAAATTGCTGTTTTTTACTGTTTTCGACTATGTTTACACACTAGAATCTACAATTATTGACCAATCAAGACAAATCTTGGACACAATGTTGGAGACTATAAGATCTCAGGTAACTTCGATTTTCAGTTTGATCTGATTAGAAAGTCAAGAGTAATGTGCCCTTGAATTTGATAAAATTGCTGTTTTGGGCCGTTTTCGACCTTGTTTATACTCTAGAATCTACAATTATTTATCAATCAAGACAAAACTTGAACATAATGTTGGGGACTATAAGATCTTGGATGAGTTTGATTTTCAGTCTGATCTGATGAGAATGTTGAGAGTTATGTGCCCTTGAATTTGACAAAATTGCCATTTTCGGCTGGTTTCGACCTTGTTTACATTCTAGAATCTACAATTATTGATCAATCTATACAAAACTTGGACACAATGTTCGGAACCATAAGATCTCATATGAGTTTGATTTTCAGTCTGATCTGATCAGAAAGTCGAGCGTTTTGTGCCCTTTAATTTGACAAAATTGTTGTTTTCGGCTGTTTTCGACCTTGTTTATACTCTAGAATCTACAATTATTTATCAATCAAGACAAAACTTGTATACAATCAGGGCTACAGATAAGTGGAGGTGAAGACATACTAACATTGTTTCTTCGAATTCAAATCCTATTTTGTAGGTACTCATTTGTATCGTCTCGACGAGACGATACAAATGAGTACCTACAACATAGGGTTTGATGATCACTGACAGCATTATTGCAGTTTGAAAAGTCACCACCCCCTCTTATCTGGAGCCCTGTACAATGTTTGACACCATAATTTAGATCTCGGATGAGTTAGAATTTCAAAACCTTATTGACCATAAGTTCTTTTTCAGTCTTAAAGTAATAAATATTAATTGAATTGAACAAAAGTGTTGCTCATATCATTTAGGTTCAGGTGAGCGATATAGGACCATCATGGTCCTCTTGTCTTCTTTTTCTTTCACGTTTAACTAAACCTTTTGACCGATGGTGATTGTAACAACTACGACCAAAATAGCCTCGATTCTAGGAAGATATTTTGCAATAACTCTTATTTCTGCGTCAATTTTCAAAAGGCTTAATGCATGTACCCAAAAACTCCTGGTACTTTTCCCAAAATATTGTCCCAACCGACCTGAAAGCGAAATGGCAAGAACTAAGCCAAAATTAGCTCCGCATCAGGTAAGAAACTATGCAACAACTTTCTTAATTCTGCGTCAATGTTCAAGCAGTTTGTTGCATGTGCGTCGTACTCTTTCCTCAGATGTATGACTTATATGCACACTTCTTGTTTTTTTTTTTTTTTTTTTTTTTTTTTTTTTTTTTTTTTTTTTTTTTTTTTTTTTTTGACAATAAACGATCCCAACCGACCAGAAAAAATTCTGACGGTTGAGACTAATTTTTGGAAAAGATAATTTAAACAATTCCAAAAATAAGTCATACGTCTAGGAAAAGAGCTCAGTAACGCGAGGTACATGCAACAACCCGTTTTCTTACCTGAAGCATGGCATTTCTCCGTGGGCAGCGGCGTAGTCGGTACCCATCCCATGATGCACAATCTCCACCGTGTTTTCAGGGACCTCAAAACACGGCCTTGTTTTTGGAAGTTAATTCATATGACACTTATTTCAAAAGTAGCATACGTTCTTTCTGGCAATAACTGTACTGTGACGCTAGAATAAAGGACAAGGTCAGCCTAACTCAGGGTAATCATTTCAAAAATGATATTGTTACGACAGGGAATAGCGTGACACAACAATTGCAGAAAACATCAAATAATTATGTTAACCCTTTCCCAAACGGCACAATATTAGGGTCATCCATTTCAAAAGCTAATGAAGCTATCAAAATAAATCTCGAAAAAGAGTGGATTTGTGTACAACATGGTATAGAATACATTGAGGCAAAAGGAGAAACTGCTGGTCATCAGCAGTTTCTTCTTTTGTCTCATTGTTTTCCCAGGCCATTTAAATCTGGGTCGTCAAAACGAGGTCTTGTTTGGAAAAGGGTTAATACGCGACCGATATGAGATGGGTTTGAAGCAAAAAAAAGGCTGGGAAATGGTTAATGTTCCCAAAACAATACTGATTTTGACGTTCTGGTAGAAATGGCAAGGGAAAACATTGAGACAAAAGGAGAAAATGCTGATCATCAACATGTCCTCCGTTTGCCTTTAATGTCTGCAGCAGCTTTCTAGTTATTAGACTTCTTCATTAATTTGTTGTTGTTGTTGTTGTTTGGGAAAGGATTACTATAACAACAACTTTTTCATGAAATTTACTTTGCTTAAAATGGATAATGCATCTTTAATAGAATCTTTAAAAAAAAGTACCGTTTAAATGATTTAACATTTAAAAGACAATAATTTTCATATACATCGTGCATAGTGTCCAATAAAATCCTTAATAAGACATTGAAAAAATTAGAAATGAAAAATGTTTGTGAGATCGGAATAAGTCGTCTGTGTTATTGCAAAACCTAGTAACTCCAGCTTGGTTTAACCCTCTCCCAAACAAGACTTGGTTTTGACGTCCCTAAATGAAAAGGCTTGGGAAAACATTGAGACAAAAGAAGAAACTGCTGATAACCAGCAGTTTCTCCTTTTTTCTCAATATTTTCTATGCCATATTTTACACAAATTATTTCGTTAGTAGTTCCATTTTGGCAATTTCAGCAGGTTTTGAAGTGGATCATCCTAAAATTTTGCCGTTTGGGAAAGGGTTAACTGGAGTTACGAGATTTTGCGAAATCACCGACGAAGTGCAGGTCAATCCGAGTCGGATAAACCTGTACCAAAAATTACTTGATTTGATGGTGCTCAGACAATTCTGATGCAGCCGCTGCATCAGAATTATCAGTATACCCTAGTTTTGCCGTTTTTTCCAAAGCATATTGTTCTATCAGCGACATCTAAAATAGTATGGGTTGTCTGGGAAAGGAGTAAACGACATTTATTCAAAGTCTGAGCATGTTCTCGTTTCGCTATTTTCTTTGCTACAATACACGAAAAGTATATGCATTATTTCGCTGTATTTGAAGACTGACTTTGAATAAATGTCGTTTACTCCTTTCCCAGACAACCCATACTATTTTAGATGTCGCTGATAGAACAATATGCTTTGGAAAAAACGGCAAAACTAGGGTATACTGATAATAAACATTTTCTCCTTTGACTCAATATTTTGGGATAGAACTATATTTGCACAAACCCAATAATTATCAACACCTATTTTGTCTACGATAACTTTCGTGAGACAAGTAGTGTCCGTGATTTACTGACTAGCGAATGATGGATGTCGAAATATAGAGGTATTACTGTCTCTGGAGCCATTATTTGCTTTTAGACCATTTCAACTTACTTAATTATTTTCCTGTAAAGTATGTTTGGCTAGAGATCAGTGATAATGCGACGCAAATGACTTTATACTACAAACTTTGAGCACCATTCGTCTGATTTAAGGCTATCACACGTTGTTCTAACTCATGTATATGTTCGTCAGTTTCTTCTGGAATCAACATCTTTAACGATTCGGCAAGGTTCAATAAATAATCTATATTCTTGCCACTGGGTCCCACAGAACGAAAGATCTGATTGGCTATATCGTCCATGGGGGCGGGTCCAAGATAATTCGGATTACTCGACGTTCCTATATATAGTTCCAGATCAAACGCCTGCTCTGATTGGTCAACAGGGTAAAACGTCACATTTGCTAGAGTGTAGCCACCCTTTTCTCGATGATCAAGATGTTTTCTGACTCTGTCTTCATCTTCTACGTGAATTTCGTACGCGACTCCCCACACAATGTCCTGAAATCACAACACAAAACATGTTTAACCTATTACTATACGGTAAAGTGTCTGGTTGGTCCAATTTGAAAGCTGCTGCAGACAACATTTGATGTTGATAAACATTGGATTTGTGTGTAATGTGGCAAAGAAAATATTGAGACAAAGGGAGAAAATGCTGGTCACCTGTAATTTTATCCATTGACTGAATATTTTCCAAATCAGGGACGTCAAAACCAGGTTTGAGCAGGGGCTAACAACGAAAAAAAAATATCTGCATAATAATTATGAGCTCGGACATATGGGAAAAGAGCTAATAATGCGTTTGAGATTAATGGGTGAAGATCAGTCTGACACGAAGTCCGATCAACGCCCATTTTGCTTAGGGACGTCAAAAGCTGGTCTTGTGTTTGAAAAGGTACAAAACTTGCTTAGTTATGAAAAGTAGGCATACCAGTACATATACTGAGCAAAAAAAAGTTTAGCACGTTTTTAGACACATTATTTTGTCAGTTTATGATAATTAAATGAACATTGCTTTGTGCTGTTCAGTTGTCCCGATCGACAACCATTACGCATACAGCGCATGTGTAGAGTGAGCATTCAGTGTATTGGACAAAGTCCAGATTAGCAAAAGTCACGTGCGGCACGTGTGCAGTGACATCGATATTGTCTAGCTTGTCCAAAAACACACGATTACACAGATCTGTTAGCAGAATCAATTTAACTGTTACAAGTTCTTTGAAAATGATTATGGGAAGGCGAGAAATGATGACGTAAGTTCGACGTCAGAGAGCTCTTTGCATGCTCATTTCGATTGGCTCGAATTGACAATTACGCGCCTACGGCACTTGATTTATGCAACTTTAGCGACCAACGACCGACCTAAATCTTGCAGACCGTGTAAAACGACGTTCAAGGAGGATCGTTTCACAGCGACGTCATGACGACGTTTCGAATTCCTGTCTAGTAAGAATTTAGTGCTACTCCTCCAGGACGTCACAGGGTATACCGTTAGTGACCAGACTGTCCGGAACAGGCTCCGCACAACTTGCACCAGGGTCCTCCGATCTTACGCCAATGACGTTAAGCATCGACAGGCAAGGAGTCAGTGGGTATGGACACATCGATATGGATTCAGGAGACATTGGACAAATGTCATTTCACGTGTCATTAACTGACGGCAGATTTTGTGGTTGGAGACGATGCTTAAGGATGGATACCAATAACGTCATCATTGAGACTGTTACGTCGAGTGCAGCGCTTATTTTTTGGTAGGAATGGATAAAAACAGTTAAACAGACCTCATTTCAGTCAATGGCAACCAAACGGTGCTAGGGTACGGCAATGAAATTATCCAACCTGTCACTGGACCTTCTTACAACGACACAACGTTGTGATATTTCAATAAGATAATCACCGCCCACTTACTCCAAGGAACATACAGAATGATCTACGCCTGAACTGCTTAACTACCAGCAAAAGAACACATAAAGAACATTGTTGGACGTCAGGCTAGAGAAAGTTATGACGTCTGTAACGTCAATGGCATTGAGCGTCATCTGCAGTATGAATGGGCAAAATTCCTTTCTGTGTGGTCAGGAAGCTTGTCTGCTACATGGCAAGACATTGAATAGCGGTCCTAGCTGCTTATGCTGGACATTCGCTTCATTGAAATTTGCATTTTAAGGCTTTTGGAATAGTTTTTGACTAGGAAACAACATTTGTCGAGTGTGCTAAACTTTTTGTGCGTAGTATAGAACAAATGTAAACTGTGCCCAGTAATAATTCAAATTGGTAAATAATTGAAGATTTTCTGAAATTACTGTCACATGATTCCCGGCCTTGATCATGTTTGTTTATAAAGAGTGTCTCAAAAGAAGACTAACCTTCTGTGAAGCAGGAATGAGCGTCACCACTCGACCAGGCTGAAAGTACATAGACAGGGTAAGACAGGGTAAGTTTTTATATGATCAAGACTTCGATCGGTTTAACTGTTTCCAAATCGTCACTTTTCATCGAATACATCGTAACTACAGCTTCTTCAAAGCTGTAGTTAGGAGGTTTTTGAGGGAATGCAGCGACACTATCATTAAAAAAATATTCAAAACAATGTTGAAAAGTTATGATATCATGTTATAAAATCATTGATAGTTTTAGGCCACATTTTCGTGGAAGGCCACGCGGCATTACCAAAATGACACTTGCGCGGAAAAAGTTTTAAATAAAAGCGCTTTCTGCAAAAAAATCCTGTTTTGGTGCACCTATTCAGGTTTCGACTGGGAAGATATTTATTCATGATAAGAGCAGAAGATTTAAATCATAGCTTTAACAGGTACACAAAATGTGCAATCGGAAAGGAAACGTTGATCCTACAGATATTTTGAGCGTTGTATATTACATTTTCTGACCGGTCAAATATGAATTAGATAATCCACTTAAAGTAACATAATTAGGATCAGAGTTTAAAGTACAAGGATCAAAAGTCAAGAACGTAGCATACCATACGTATTATTTTCTGGACCTAACTTTTTCGTCGAACATTCTTTACTACGGCTGTAAAAATCAAGAGAAGGGGCTACACCTTCTCCCAATCAAAGACTGAAGAGAGTCACATAAAACTAAAAGGGAATTTTGTTTAATAAATCCAATGTCATACCAAACAAAAGGTGTTCGCATAAAATATCCAAAATTGTGCGTGTATACACAGGCTGATCTGGATCCAGGCCATTCTCAAATACCACAGGTGGCATTTTTCCATATCCCGACTCATTGCTTAAACAACTTCCCAAACAAGATCTGGTTTTGACATCCCTACAAAAAGGCATTGACAAACATTGAGACAAAGGAAGAAAATGCCGATTGCCTCGATATTTTCGGTGCTATATTGTGGACAAATTCCTTCTTTATTCTTTGAAATTTAAACGGTCTCAAATTTTGCCGCTTGGGAAAGGTTAAGAACGCACATCATGCAAAGGTAAAGGCCTACGCACATTATGGACTAATATATTTATGCATGAAAACGAATTATGTTCTTGTGAAAATTGCTTAAAATATCTACAGGGGCATATCCAGGAATTTTGTAATGCTGAAGCCCAATGTGTTTGGTTGAGTGCCTTTTTACGTTTTCTGGTGCACATAAAGCTCTGGAAAACATTGTGGAAAACGATATAATTACTTGTGATCAGCAATATCTTCATTTCTCACAATGTTTTCAACCAATAGAGAAAAAGTGGATAATATTATTTACTCAAAATTGTCGTCTGAAGCTTCTTTGAATTTGGAGTCCACATTTACGTGATGATATGGTAATGGTTTAAGGGGGATTTGGGATCTCCGTGGAAAAAATTGGGGGATTTTGTGGCATCTAGAGGTCAGATTTTCACATATTTTTTTCTCGGAAAGACCATACTTAAAGAAATGTTTAAGCCCGAGCTTCGAAGATTCCTCCTAGGAACGCGGCTGACTTGATATGATGTTGCGATGTTTGAATTCTAAACGATTATTTTCAACAATGCACAATTTTTTATATACTAACCCAAAGAGCCAACGCAACACGAACTTTAAATTACAATATTTTGATAATTGAAAATGTGAATTGTTGATTTTGACTTCATTTTAACCACTGACCATTATGACATCACCAGGAAAAACAAATGGGTCTAAATCGATTCCGTATCGCAAATAACGTTACAAACGTAATGCCAGGGTGTGTTTCAAAAATGAAATCAAGATCAGTATCTCGTATGTCCTCCTGTAGCATTGAACACAGCACAACCTATCTGTGACATCGAACGTAACTTACGTCGACAAAAGTTTATAGGAATATTTTGTCACTCTTGAATTAATGTTTGTCCCATTTCACGCAAGGCCTGTGGTTGGACTGGGCGTTGACGTAAACGCATGTCAAACAGGTTCCATATTTGCTCAGGAGGTCCGATTATCACGTTTGGGCGTTGCACCACTGGAGACAGACTCGTGTGTGCATACGTAGTAAAATGGGACCCACATAAGGACGTTGGGATCGGAACTCACGTTTACGTAACCTGTTACGTGTCTGTGCACTTATACGGCGACCGTGGTTCCCAGCAGTTGCAGCAGCCTTTTTGTTGCTAGCCGAAACCGGTCTCTGAGAATTTGGTTTCTCAACCTGTTGTCCTGAACCTTGGTAGTTACACGACTTCTGAAGGCTCTTGGCATGTCATAAACATTACCGGAAACGTCAAAACAAACGTAGGCAAGAAAAATAAATGACCTTGAAAACAACAACAAAAAAAAAATGGATTTTTAATCCAAATGGAACTTCTAACACATTCAGACATGGTTAATGAGTAAGATTAATTGAACATACTTGTTTGCTGAAACTTCCGCTATAGTCATGCTACCGTAGACCACGCACTGTCCAATAGCCGTGTAACCACAGTCAGCAAGGAGCAATCCAATCATCTGCACCTTTCGGGACAATGCTAAATTGCGACATTTTTGTCTATCACCAGACAGATTTTTTTACTTATCTTATCGGGTTATCTTGCGACTTTCCAAAAATGCACGTGCGCCGGTTTATTACACGCACTGTTGCACGTGCCGCGCGGATATAGGGTTTTGAACCACGGACTCTGTGTTCAGCGAAGCATAACAATTCTTACTTTCTTTTTATGTGGACAATACAATCACTATATAGAATAATAAAATCTGAAGTTTCGTTGTTCTATCATATCCCATTAACAAGTTACAACAAAATATCTTGTTGCGTTGTCAGTTTGGGTTAGTATAGTTGATAAAGGCTGTGCATTGAAATGCGTTCGTGCATTAAAAAGTTTTCATTTCCGTGTTGTCAGAACAATCAGGATGTCGTTTAGGTAAACATCACTTCGTGTGGGATAGGCCTACATTTCACTTAAGGTACCCAACCCCTCAAAAGCACCGAAGACCCAGATACAAAATTTGAAAAGTGCCAATAATTCCTAAACTGTGTTACATTTCCATTCCAAATACAAACATAAGCATTTTGAACGGTTTGGAATTTTGAATAAATGCATACTTTTGGAAATATTTGACAAAAATGTTCCAAATTACCTCCCTTGTATATGAATAAAGAGTGAAATTATATTTGTAAATTATTTTCTCCTTGAAGCATAATCTTGAAATCTGACACGGTGAATCAACTTATTTGAAGCGTATTTACAAGTGTGTGCAATTTGATGCATTTCGTATGGCTAGAACATGGTGATTTTTTTAGGGTCTGTAAACCTTAAGTTTGGTAACAATTCATTTCTAAAAGAGCAATGAATCTGGACTGTAGACTTATAAAAGCGACATTATTCACGGATACCCTATAAGAGAAAAACTTCTCATGGTGATGTATCAGCAGTTTTAACCTTTCTCAAACAACGCACATCTTATGATTGGTCGTGATATATCAGTTAAGAAATCCTAGTGGGAAAAAGAACTTACATTAGATCTACTAGGTCCCTACCCTCTCCTACCAGAGAAAAGTTGACATTTTTGTGTGACGAGTCCCATATACAAAGATGAGAACATCCTTAATTAGTATTTACGATCAATCAACACTAGATGACATTGTTATGTAGGCCCTACACACATGCTATCGATCTTTATCATCGTTCATTGTCTATCTGGATACACTCGCGAACGTATAGTCACGATATTATGGCACATGTTTACAATTCAACCCATTACCAATCGGCAAAATTTCAGACTGGTCCGAATTCAAATAGGCCTATAACGCAAACGACAATTTCAAGTGTATGAAATTTTACATATTTTTTTTTGTCTTTTTACATAGAAAACCTTGTAGGAAATGAAGAAATTGCTTGTCACAAGCAATTTCTTCATTTTCCACAATGTTTTCCAAAGCCATTATCTTGTCGGGAGTCAAAAGGAGTGTGGTAACGAGTTTACCTATGTAAACGACGGGAAAAACTTTCATAATTTCGATACAATTTTGCATGCGTTGATTCGAATCTTGCAGGCGTGAAACTCGTATACAAAGATTCCCTTTTTGTATGAAAATTTCACTGACAACACACACAACGACAAGTTCCCCGTTCCGTTTTTAAAATCGATTAACACTTTCCTAAACCAGACCTGATTTTGACGTCTCTAGTTGCAAAGACTTTAGAAAACGTTGAGGCAAAAGAAGAAAATGCTGAAATGCGCATTTTCTCCTTTTTCCTCAAATCTTCCTACTGGTGCTATAGGCTTATTGTACAATAATCATATTTTTATCAACATCCATTTAGTCGTGTGTAGCAACTTTCATATTGGAGCTGCCTGAATATCTGCCTTTTGGGAAAAGGGTCAATCTTGGATCGATGCATCAACGCATGGGATTTTTCCCGGGGGGCAAATGACAGCTTTTAATAAGAAGTTATATAGTCAAAATTCAATTTTCGGCCAAATCCAGGGGGTCATGACCCCTGACCCCACCCTAGATCCGCCCTTGCTACGTAACATCAAGTTACAACATGATATTATAAAGTCGATGTTATCTATCCCAGATTCACTTGCAAACATAGACCTGCATCTTATCGATCGCTGTTTGTCTGGCTTATTTAGTCTCTCGCCAAAATTCAGGGTTTATTCACTTGGAAATGGCTTCAAGATGCGCTGTTTTGGATCCTTGTTTTTCTCAAATGTCATCAGGGACCTTTTCCAGATCCTGACTTAACATTTTCCCAACCGTCAGATTTTTAGGGTAGCTCAATTCAAAAACTGTTGTAAACGACAAATGCACATAAATCAATGTTGGTTTTATGTGCAATATAGGTCAGAAAATATTGGGACAAAAGAAGAAAGTGCTGATTATCAGCACTTTCTTCTTTTGCCTCAATGTTTTCCCAAGCCTTATCTAAGGGCGTCAAAACTAGGTCTTGTTTGGGAAAGGGTTAAACATAAACTCCATTCTACCCACCTGTCCAGGGATTCCCCTATGATCCGTGCTACCCTGCCAAAATCGTCTGATATACCCCTTTATATGTCCAGTCAGCTTCCGTTTATAGGGAAAGTCCACTTTCCATATCAGTGACCCGTATCCAAACACCCACATTATCTTATATACGACTAGAACTCGATGATCAACTTAATTTAACAGCTGTAATACCAAATAGAAGGTTAAGGTTAACAATATCTGCTTTTCAACAAAAACCTCGTAACTGCAGCTTAAAGAAGTTGCAGTTACGAGGTTTTTGCCGAAAAGCGACACAATAAAATCATTATAATACATGTATGCCGTGTTTTCAGGTATGAAGTAAAACAAATTCTGCGATTCAATTTCAAATCCTATGTTGTTGGTACTCATTTGTATCTTCTTTTGAAGCATAGTAAATCTAATTGGAAAAAATAACACTAGTTTTCCATCTAAAAACCCCGAATGTACTCTTATCTGTAGCCTCGCGTAATTAGAAAGTCCTATTTATAAATATAATATTACCTACTACATGTAATACTATACTGATAAGAAAAGGAAATTCTACAGGTAATCCACATTTACAATGCTCATAGAATTAAGGGTCGTGCGAAAATTAGGTTTTCATATTTATGAGTTCAAGTATTCAAGTTACAGAAAATCCTTTATTTCATTTGAGAACAGAACGGTTCTAGATCAGCCTGTGTAAATGCGAAGTCTGATCTTGAACCATGTTGGTCCGTCATAGCTTTTTGACGACTACAGAAAATAATGACACGTATTATTCAGGCCCGTAGGAACAGGGGGTGGCTAAGGGGGGGGGGGTTATTAGTTGGCCAAAAACACCGAATTTTCCTTTTTTCACGCTGAAAATTTAGAGAGAATCCATATTAGCAACCCCCCCCCCCCCCCCGAATATTCAGACACTGGGGCTTTAGCCCCCCCCATCTGGAATTGCTTCCTACGGGCCTGTTATTATTAAATTATAAATTATATGAAAAAGAAGAAAAGGATGACAATGAGCATTTCTTCTCTGCTTCCATGTTTTCCTTCGCTTTTCTATCATGAAAATACTCCCCAAATATTATCTACAGCTGTGCAAATATGTACATAACCCTTTCACAAACAAAACCCTGGTTTTGACCTCCCACAAATTTATGAACAGTTTCAGAAGTCAGTTACTTCTGGTAAAGGCAGAAAATGCTGGTATTCCTGTACTATTTCTGTGCTATAATGAACAGAAGTTTAACCCTTTCCCAAACAAGACCTGGTTTTGACGTCCCTGTTGGAAAAGGCTTGGGAAATATTGGAACAAAAGAAGAAACTGCTGATAACCAGCAGTTTCTCCTTTTGTCTCAATATTTTCTGTGCCATATTTTACACAAATCCGATCTTTAATAACATCCATTTTGCCATTTGTGGCAGTTTTTGAAGTGGATCACCCTAAAATTTGTCGTTTGGGTAGGGTTAATGTTATATCTGTTCTCTTTTTCGTCTTCAGTGGCTATGAAATTGGATACGTGTGTTTGTGTGTTAAAATAGCTGTAGATCTAATTCAAAATCTTGACTTTAACCCAAACATTGTAATTGGTATTCATATCTGTATCGGAGATTTTCTTTGCCTTACAAAATATAAAGACACTAGTCTTTCTAGTATCATTTATTTGTTCGTCTGTTAACAGCACTTATGAATTTTGACCAGTCCAGAAATTTTTCACCTGAGGAATTGTTTTTAACGGGAACCACTGACAAGAAGTGGCAATATTAGACCCTTCAGACTGGTCCAGACCAAACTCTTAATTCTTTGTCAAACAAAGATTGGTTTTGAAAAACCTTTAGACTAGGCCTGCACGTTTGGAAATGAATGAAAGAAAAGAAGAAAATACTGATAACCAGCACTTTTTCGTTTGTGGCTTTCTATGCTGTAATTTAAGGATTCTATATTTTCAAAGGGAGGTCATATAGACGTCTAATTTGAAACAGCTCTTTCTACACAAGCCTAATAATTATCTTGATTTTAGTGAAACTGTAACTGTGTTTTGATCATAAATAAAAAACGTTTCCTTACTTCAGAATGTCACGACTTCCCCCGTATCCGAAGTTCCATTATTATCAGCAATACAATAATCCTGACTACACTGTATTGTTCACAAATATTGTGTAGGGCACCGATTGTGTAGCCCGTTAATCGACTGTAGGAAGTATAACGATTAATGTATTCCGCAACCTGTCACTGTTAATGTTCTATATTCTGACGTGCCATGCGAAATAGGACTTATTGTATTAGGTAGACCTACCTTCACGATGGATAATCACATGAATCAGAATTTCAAATAATTTTCAGATTTTTGTAAATACTTCACCAATTTGAATTCGATTTGAAGTAGAGAGGATGGAAAAATACCTAGAATACGTTGGACGGGATTGATTTTTGAAAATTCAGCTGATAAAAAAGTTATTGAAGATCAACCAAAATTTTGGTTAATCTTCAATGACTTTTTTATCAGCCGATTTTTCAAACATTCAACACGCCCATCTAATGAGTGACGTCTGTCCGACTTCTCCGTTTTAAACCGAATTCAATTCGGTCCAGTAGATTCTATTGATAATCATTATTGGAGATTTTTTAAAAGAATTGTATCACGTGATTATCCACCATGTATCTTATAGCTTGAAAAGAAATTGCTAGAAGAGAGTTTGTGAATGTTACACATAGTCTGTCCTCAGATATTGAAATTTAATCAGCAGCGGTCACAACTTATGTTCTGAAATGTGTCGCTCCGCGCGTAAATGGGCTAGAACTTTGTCAGAAGACTTTGTTACGCGTGACGCTGTGTTGAATTTATTTTACGCAGGAAAAATCATATCAACATATCAAATTAAACTAAAAACTACAACAAAACGTAATTTTCAACGTTTTGGCGTATGCCTTGTTCAGGAAATAACTTTATTATTTCAATGATAAAATGTTTTAATGACAAAATGGCGAAAAAACGTAGCCTAACCGCGGATATTTCATTCAAAAACGGATTTAAACAATTAGGATACAAAAACGACGTTTGTAGGCCTACAAAATAGCTTCTGACTTACGTGATTTATATTTTGGTTGGCGATAATCGTAGGCACATCAGTCCCTATAGGGCCTAACGTGAAACTCTTCTTTTCTCAAATCTCATTTAGAGAACGTTTTGTCAAAGATTTCAATAAATGCAGAGCATAACGCTGCTTTTCTACGAAAACCTCGTAACTACAGCTTAAAACAAGTTGCAGTTACGAGTTTTTTGTTGAAAAGCACGATAAGTAACATACCGGTACTCTATAGGCATATAGGATACAACAGATGCCACGTCAATTTTGTAACCTCACTTCTGTCAAGTGCAACAACAACAAAAACCTGGGGTAGATTCCAGTTTAGCGGTCCCCAGACAAAATGGCAGCCATTCTGTTACCACACATTAAGAGGTAAAGGGATGAAATAGTGTATTTTTTCCATCGATAAAAAGGAAAATAAGCGGGGGTGTGGGGGCGGCAGCCCCCATAAATGATTTTAAAATGAAATTAAGCGGGGGTGTGGGGGCGGTAGCCCCCATAAATACATTCAAGTGAACAAAGTAAATGGGCGCCATTTTGGTAGGGACCGCTAAACTGGAAGTGTTCCTAAACCAGCAACAACAAAGGCATAAATGACGACGACGAAAGAACGATTGATAGATCTATTTCATTTCGTGAACAACGAAAGCTATATTTTCACTCGTGGCTTCGCCATTCGTGAAAATAAAGCGTTTGTTGTTCACTCAATGAAATATAAATCGATCTTGAACTGAAACAAACGATTATCCTCTATACCTTTCAAGTGTGTTCCTCTAAGTCCCAACCCGATAGTTCGAAGAAGATGTGACGTCATTAACGTAACGTTCCAAACGAAATCGCGCCGTTTTCGCGTCAAAAAAAAAGAATTCATTCAGTACAACGGTCGGTCTTTTTCTTAACCGTAGAAAATAGACAGTCAAAATCTTCAAAACTAAAGTTGATTCACAAAGGGACCCGATTGTGTCAGGCGTATCGTTCTGTATAATATGCCGCCAGCAACCATTTTTGCTGCGTCAGTTTTGAATTTGGGACTAGTAAAAACTAATATCGTGTCAATAAAGGCTAAAACAAAAGACCGCCATGACATTAGACTACGTTGTATATTAATTAAACACAAATTATTATTGGTAACCAGTCTAAGCTAGCCCATGCGTTAACCCTTTCCCAAACGACAAAATTTTGGGGTAGTCTAATTTGAAAGAAGTTGCAGACGACATTTCAATGTGATGAAATTTCGAAATTTTATAGCTTTTTGGGTAGAAAACATTGTGGAAAATGAAGAAATTGCTTGTGACAAGCAATTTCTTCATTTTCCGCATCGTTTTCCAAAGCCATTATATTGTGGGGAGTCAAAAGGAATCACTGTGTGGTAATGGATTAAAGAGGTTCCCGATGGAAAATGGTACGGCAAAAAAGAGTGGCGTGAAAGGATCTTATTTGGGTTCGTTTAATGTAAGTAACATGCTCCTTTTCCGTACACACATGTACATTTTTTCAACAAGATAAAACTGTATAGCCTATAATGTAGCACAACTTTCGAATAAAAAGGATCCAATGTTATGCTAAACTTTATCCAATGTAAGAATTTGTATGTTTGCATTTTCCACGGTGGGTAACCCACGTGACTTTTGGAAAGCGTCCACACGGAAAAATCGTCCGCTTCAAGGTAGGTTTTGTTTAATTTCTCAGCATATACTCTATTGATTTTGACGAGATAAAGTGCACGGAACGCGCCTTTGAGATGCCTATTCCCGGCTCTAACTCACTCTGCTCCAAATCATGTGGTTTCTCCAAACATTCGAGCCAAAGTATTTGTAATTACAAAACGAAAGTGGGAAGCGTTCACATGCACCGAAAGAAACTTTCGCTTGAATGTTTGATATTGACGATATTGACTGACGGATGCAGTTCATTAGACTAGAAACTCAAAATTTTATCCTACCGATCTCATCGTGCCGAGAGTCCGGTTTCTGTCGGCGTCGTATTTCTTTCCTTTTCCCGGTAACTGGAATATTACTCTGGTTTTTATGTGTCGACCAATAAAGTCTAAACAAGCAGAAAATGATGTTACTTTTTAAAACACGATTGTGTCGGTGGGGTATAGTAATTTTAACGTTATGCACATGTACATTGCTGTTTAGTCTTGTAAAACGAACATATTCATTTAGTTTATTAGAAAATAACTGTACAAGCATAATTTTTAAATTCATAAAATTATCACACATTTGCTTTAGAATTAAGAAAATAAAATTATTCTAAAACTGTAAAGTGAATTTTGCCTTTGAGTATATTACGGACGTAAAAGCCAGGGTTTTTTCCTCCAAAAATGTAAATCAATGGGAAAAGAATGTTTTACGCCACTGCAGACAGAAAGATGCTATCAAAATTGTTCAACCATAACCTCATCCATGAGCTGTTTGTTTTCGGGTAAAATATTATATAATTATAAAAACTAAAGAGTACGGTTAATTATTTAGTTCGCATATTTATTTGTACATCTTTTATGAAGAAAAAACAACATTTTTTTCGTTTTCTCCCAATATATTTCACACTAAAAAGTAAAAACAGACACATATTTTATACGTTTAGTTGGATATTCATTTGCCTTTAACAGTTCTCAATTACGAATAGTCTTGATCTTTTTCCTATGAGAAAGGTCTATATTGTAGTATGGAAAATGTTTATTAATGTCGTTTTAGATGGGTAATTTTCTATTTATCCAAGTTTCATCCATTGTATTTCACTGCTTCTGTATAAACTTCATGGCAGCCGAATGAGCTTCTTGGCAGGTCTTCGGAAAGGCACCTGTGGAGAAAAATGTAATTAACCCATTCCCAAACAGCAAACTTCGAAGATGATCCGAATTCAAAGATGCTACAGACGACAATTTCAAGTAAATTAAATTTAAAATATTTTGGTCTTTTGGTGTAGAAAACATTGTGGGAAATGAAGAAATTGCTTGTCACAAGAAGCATATTTGGTATGAATTAGTCATAAAAGAAACTCGAGTATGCAAGTCCAAGAATTTTCTTCGTAAAAGTTAACATGTCCGGTTTTGTCACTTTGAACTGATACATGTTCAGTAACGTTTAGCTCAAGGTTGACAATCTGGTGTTCCTAGATGGATATGGCAAGCGCGTGATGCTTTAAACAAGTCCAGTTTGCCAATATCATACACCAGTCCAATCTGAATAGATTTGCAAAAACGAAATAACATTAATCCATGTTTAAAATATGTAGACCTAGGTATATTGCTGGGCGGATATCATTTATTGAATAATAGACGGGACAAAACTAGAATATCACTGAAAGTGATCATCCCCCCCCCCCAAAAGCGATGTGTTTATGCATTTTGAGATGTACATTTCCTATGAACTGTAAACTGATCAATTGAGAAAGAGAGCAAACAAAAAAACAGACTGACCAACACATGTTAATGTCAAAGGTCCATAACTCAGTCAAAACAACAATGAACCATAACCAATAGTTGATATGCACATATTTGAGAGCTATTAAGCATACCTGTAATTTATTTTATAAAATCCATTCAATAGTAATCGGGAAATTGAGCAGACAAGAAAATTCACTCAAGGGTCATAACTCTGTGAAAAATCAATAGACCGTGACCAAAATAGTATATGCACATTTCCACTTTGTAATAAGTTCACATGTGAAGTTTGAATAAAATTCATCATATGGTTTAGAAGAAATAGAGCGGACAAAAACTCAACAAACCAATCAACACATGCTAAAGGTCGAAAATGCAAGTTTTTAACAAAGGGCCATAACTCTGTCAAAAATCAATGAACCATGACTAAAATTTCCTGCAAACATACTTGAGAGCTATCAAGCATACATGTCAAGTTTTAACAAAATCCATCCATTAGTTACTGAGAAATAGAGTGGACAAGAAAATTCAATCAAGGGCCATAACTCCATGACAAACCATTGGACCATAACCAAAATATGATATGCATATCTCCACTTAACAATTAGCTCACATGTGAAGTTTGAATAAAATTGGTCCTGTAATTTATGAGAAATAGAGCGGACAAACAATCGACTACATGATGTAACAAAACATATGTAAATGTTGCAAAAAATGCCAATTTGCAACAAAGGGCCAAAACTCTGTCAAAATTCAATGAACCATGACTGAAATTTCATGTGCACATATTTAAATAGAGAGCTATTAAACATGCCTGTAAAGTTTTGATGAAATCCGTCCATTGGTTACTGAGAAATTGAGTGGACAAGAAAATTCACTCAAGGGCCAAAACTCTGTGAAAAAATCAATGGACTGCAACCAAAATATGACATGCACATCTCCACTTGATAACTAGCTAACATTTGAAGTTTGAATAAAATTGGTCCAGTAGCTTATGAGAAATAGAGTGGACAAAAACTGGTGATTATACGTAAATGTTGCGAAAAATGCCAATTTTCACCAAAGGGCCATAACTCAGTCAAAAGTCAATGGACCATAACCAAAATTTCATATGCACATATTTGAGAGCTATTAAGCATGGCTGTAAAGTTTAAATGAAATCCATCCATTGGTTACTGAGGAATTGAGCGGACAAGAAAATTCACTCAAGGGCCATAACTCTGTGAAAAATCAATGGACTATAACCAAAATACGATTTGCACATCTCCACTTAGTAATGAGTTCACATGTTAAGTTTGAATAAAATTGGACCTGTAGTTTAGGAGAAATAGAGCGGACAAAAATGCTACAGACCGACAGACAGACCAACAGACAGACAGACAGACCAACGGACAAGCTGACTCCTATATACCCCCCAAATTGATTTTGGGGGGTATAATAAAATATGCACATCTACACTTAGTAATGAGTTCACATGTGAAGTTTGAATACAATTGGTCCAATAGTTTAAGAGAAATAGAGTGGACAAAAAATTGAAAAAACAATCAACACGCATTAATTTTGCGTAAAATGGCAATTTTCAGCAAAAGGCCATAGCTCATTCAAAAATCAATGAATCACCACCAAAATTTTATATGCACATATTTGAGAGCTACTAAGCATAACTGTAAAGTTTTTTTTTTAAATCTATCCATTATTTTTCGAGAAATTGAGCAGACAAGAAAATTCACTCAAGGACCGTAACTCCGTCAAAAATCAATGGACCATGACCAAAATATAATATGCACATTTCAACGTGGTAATGAGTTCACATGTGAATTTTGAACAAAATTGATTCAGAAGTTTATGAGAAATAGAGTGGACAAAAAATTGAAAAACCGATAAACACACGTTGATTTCGCGTAAAATGGCAATTTTCAGCAAAAGGCCATAACTCAGTCAAAAATCAATGAAACATCACAAGAATTTAATATGCACATATTTGAGAGCTACTAAGCATAACTGTAAAGTTTTTTTGAAATTCGTCCATTACTTTCCGAGAAATTGAGCGGACAAGAAAATTCCCTCAATGGCCGTAACTCCGTCAAAATCTATGGACCGTGAAAAAAATTTAGTATGCACATTTCAACTTAGTAATGAGTTCACAAGTAATGTTTGAACAAAATTGGTCCAATAGTTTATGAGAAATAGGGTGGACAAAAAATTGAGAAACCGATCAACACACATTGATTTTGCGTTAAATGGCAATTTTCAGCAAAGGGCCATAACTCAGTCAAAAATCAATGAATCATCACCAAAATTTAATATGCACATATTTGAGAGCTACTAAGCATAACTGCAAAGTTTTTTTGAAATCCGTATTTTAGTTTCCGAGAAATTGAGCGGACAAGAAAATTCACTCAAGGGCCGTAACTCCGTCAAAAATCAATGGACCGTGAAAATTTCTTTTAGTATGCTCATTTCAACTTAGTAATGAGTTCACATGTGAAGTTTGAACAAAATTGGTCCAATAGTTTATGAGAAATAGAGTGGACAAAAAATTGAAAAACCGATCAACACACATTGATTTTGCGTTAAATGGCAATTTTCAGCAAAGGACCATAACTCAGTCAAAAATCAATGAATCATCACCAAAATTTGATATGCACATATTTGAGAGCTACTAAGCATAACTGTAAAGTTTTTTTGAAATCCGTCCTTTAGTTTGCGAGAAATTGGGTGGACAAGAAAATTCACTCAAGGGCTGTAACTCCGTCAAAAATCAATGGACTGTGACAAAAATTTCATATGCACATCTCAACTTAGTAATAAGTTAACATGTGATGTTTGAACAAAATTGGTCTTATAGTTTATGAGAAATAGAGTGGACAAAAAATTGAAAAACCGATCAACACACATTGATTTTGCGTAAAATGGCAATTTTCAGCAAAGGGCCATAACTCAGTCAAAAATCAATGAATCATCACCAAAATTTTATATGCACATATTTGAGAGCTACTAAGCATAACTGTAAAGTATTTTTTTAAATCTATCCATTTATTTTGAGAAATTGAGCAGACAAGAAAATTCACTCAAGGACCGTAACTCCGTCAAAAATCAATGGACCATGACCAAAATATAATATGCACATTTCAACGTCGTAATGAGTTCACATGTGAATTTTGAACAAAATTGATTCAGAAGTTTATGAGAAATAGAGTGGACAAAAAATTGAAAAACTGATAAACACACGTTGATTTCGCGTAAAATGGCAATTTTCAGCAAAAGGCCATAACTCAGTCAAAAATCAATGAAACATCACAAGAATTTAATATGCACATATTTGAGAGCTACTAAGCATAACTGTAAAGTTTTTTTTGAAATTCGTCCATTACTTTCCGAGAAATTGAGCGGACAAGAAAATTCCCTCAAGGGCCGTAACTCCGTCAAAAATCTATGGACCGTGAAAAAAATTTAGTATGCACATCTCAACTTAGTAATGAGTTCACATGTGAAGTTTGAATACAATTGGTCCAGCAGTTTATGAGAAATAGAGTGGACAAAAAATTGAGAAACCGATCAACACACATTGATTTTGCGTTAAATGGCAATTTTCAGCAAAGGGCCATAACTCAGTCAAAAATAAATGAATCATCACCAAAATTTGATATGCACATATTTGAGAGCTACTAAGCATAACTGTAAAGCTTTTTTGAAATCCGTATTTTAGTTTGCGAGAAATTAGGTGGACAAGAAAATTCACCCAAGGGCTGTAACTCCGTCAAAAATCAATGGACTGTGACAAAAATTTCATATGCACATCTCAACTTAGTAATAAGTTCACATGTGAAGTTTGAACAAAATTGGTTTAATAGTTTATGAGAAATAGAGTGGACAAAAAATTGAGAAACCGATCAACACACATTGATTTTGCGTAAAATGGCAATTTTCAGCAAAGGGCCATAACTCAGTCAAAAATCAATGAATCATCACCAAAATTTAATATGCACATATTTGAGAGCTACTTAGCATAACTGTAAAGTTTTTTTTTGATGTCCGTAATTTAGTTTCCGAGAAATTGAGCGGACAAGAAAATTCCCTCAAGGGCCGTAACTCCGTAAAAAAATCAATGGACCGTATGGACCGTGAAAATTTTTTTAGTATGCACATTTCAACTTAGTAATGAGTTCACATGTGAAGTTTGAACAAAATTGGTCCAATAGTTTAAGAGAAATAGAGTGGACAAAAAATTGAGAAACCGATCAACACACATTGATTTTGCGTTAAATGGCAATTTTCAGCAAAGGACCATAACTCAGTCAAAAATCAATGAATCATCACCAAAATTTAATATGCACATATTTGAGAGCTACTAAGCATAACTGCAAAGTTTTTTTTTTGAAATCCGTCCATTATTTTCAAGAAATTGAGTGGACAAGAAAATTCACTCAAGGGCCGTAACTCCGTCAAAAATCAATGGACCGTGACAAAAATTTAGTATGCACATCTCAACTTAATAATAAGTTCACATGTGATGTTTGAACAAAATTGGTCCAATAGTTTATGAGAAATAGAGTGGACAAAAAATTGAAAAACCGATCAACACACATTGATTTTGCGTAAAATGGCAATTTTCAGCAAAGGGCCATAACTCAGTAAAAAATCAATGAATCATCACCAAAATTTGATATGCACATATTTGAGAGCTACTAAGCATAACTGTAAAATTTTTTGAAATCCGTATTTTAGTTTCCGAGAAATTGAGCGGACAAGAAAATTCCCTCAAGGGCCGTTACTCCGTCAAAAATCAATAGACCGTAAAAATTTTTATAGTATGCACATCTCAACTTAGTAATGAGTTCACATGTGAATTTTGAACAAAATTGGTCCAATAGTTTATGAGAAATAGAGTGGACAAAAAATTGAAAAACCGATCAACACACATTGATTTTGCGTTAAATGGCAATTTTCAGCAAAGGGCCATAACTCAGTCAAAAATCAATGAATCATCACCAAAATTTGATATGCACATATTTGAGAGCTACTAAGCATAACTGTAAAGTTTTTTTGAAATCCGTCCATTTGTATCTGTGAAATTGAGCGGACAAGAAAATTCACTCAAGGGCTGTAACTCCGTCAAAAATCAATGAACCGTGACAAAAATTTCATATGCACATCTGCACTTAGTAATGAGTTCACATGTGAAGTTTGAATAAAATTGGACCTGTACTTTAGGAGGAATAGAGCGGACAAAAATGCTACAGACCGACAGACAGACAGACAGACCAACGGACCAACAGACCAAGGGACAAGCTTCAACTCCTATATACCCCCCAAATTGAATTGGGGGGGGGGGGGGGGTATAATTATTTATAAATACGTATTACCGGGTAGACTCCAAAACCCGTGCGGAACTCCTCGAATGGTAACGACCTCTGTTTTAACACCCGCCTCTTTCATCTTGTCGGAATAAGCTGTGGAAAACCATGTCAAAATAGCTTCATTTTTAAAATTATTTTCAATTATTTCTTACAGTAATTTCACATGTTGAAAATAAGAGATATTCATAATTGCTGCTGACTTGCGTAACCTCTTTGTCTTAAATAGAGTGATCAACATTGTACAAGGGTGGATACGAATGCTCAAAGTATACAAGAGCCGTCAGAGACGGACAATGATCCCCGAAAAAGGCATTGTCACAATAAATGTATGCCATGGAGAGCACTTTATTGTCAAGGGCATCTGATTTGCTACTCAAATATGACATTTCATCAAATTCTGACCATTAGACTAGGAGAAATTAGAGAAAAAACTGTATTTTACCTTAAGTCCCTTTTTCCCATGACGAGGCCTCAAATCCAAAAACCGGGAAATGTACATCGGCATTATGTCATAGGGAGTTCACATGGTAAGTTTCATTTGATTTGGCCCAAGGGTTATGGAGAAATTGCTTCGGACGGACGGATGGACGGACGGACGGATGGAATGACGGACGGACGGACAGACAAAGCGGCGACTATATGCTCTCCCTTCGGGAAGCATTAAAATGACATAAAAGCCTATTAGCTTATTTCCACTAAGAACATCCCCCCACACACACACACCAGCCACCAAAAGTCGTCCTTTGATGGCAATAATGGCAAATCACCGTTCGTTGCTATTGCACGTGGGATACTTTGCTCTGAATTGGGTCAGAGCCTAGATTTGGCATAAAGAAATCGGCTGATGTGTTGCTATTTTAGTAACAAATTGGAACCGCGCCTGTTATTTGGAACACCTCGGATAATTCCATCAAAGATCGAATCATCGACTCGGAACTATGTGTATGAGGAAATGTTGAAAAAATTGCATTTCTTAGCCGGAAGTTATTACGCTTTATAAAGCAGTTTTCGAGGTCATCCAAATGAGTTTGAGTTTATTGGGGTTTTACGCCGTTTTCAACTACCAGGGTCATATCGCGGCGGCTGGAGCACCTACCCATGGATTCCTGTTGTTTCTCAAACCAGTACTACCACAACACCCTTACCGAGCATCAAGCTGCTCGCCCACTTAGGTTAACGATTTCAAACCTATTGGTGGGTGACAATTTTGTCAGAAAGTGTATTAGCCGCGGCCGTCATCCAAATGAACAACCATGGCAACTTACGGTACTTGCAGGGTGAAATCATTCTAAAAAGAGAGGACACTGGAACTGCATAAAATGCATTTCAGTATCATTTTCGCTTTATCGTTGACATTAGTTACGGACAAACGTTTTCTGTTGTTGTTCTATTCTATTCTATTCATAATCTGAAAGTAGATCAACGACTTACATCCAAGGTATGATTCGACAAAATTGTCCGTGGTGTTCCAAATGCCGTGTCTGTGTGTATACCATGTTAATTTCCCATGAATCTATTGTTTGCCACCGGAAGCGGCTCATAGGTACGGACTAAAACGATAATTGAAAGGGGTCAATTGGTAAATACGAACATACATCGCAATAGATAGGGTATTTTAATGACATTCCAGACTCTTGTTTTCCTTCCCAAATGCAAAGTATGTGTTAAACACTCTTCAACACAAGTTTCTTTATTCATCTCAACGATTTCGTTGAGATAAATTACGATGTCATTGTCGCGGTTGTATGTGATACAGTACACGGAGTAAGGTCACCCAGGCAAGTAATTCCTGGGTCGTAGGGGACTAAAATAGTTCTTTTAAAAAATGGTCCCTTTTCTGATGATAGCCTACCTTGCTCTCTGCATGAATGATTTTGAGATGAGGTTTTCATTGGATGCTTTTGAGTGACATGTTTGCTCATTTTTGAGCCAGAATCCATCTTTCTTTTCATGACTATTTGGTGCGTTTTGGTTCAAGGATATGCGTGACCGCCATTTCCCGTGTCTCTATTTTGGCGTGGAAAAAATCACGGTACGTATGTTCGACTGATTTTTGGAAAGCAAATTTGCAAAATTTGCTTTTCTTTCCAGTCGTGCTTCTCTGCACTTTAACATTATCTGCATACCACACAACATCTCCCGGTCCTCCTCACTATAAATAGTTCTATCAAAAGCAAAGATCAATGACAAGAACAACCTTTCGAATATTCAATATTGAAT
Organism: Fragum sueziense; assembly: GCA_963680895.1. NCBI lineage: Eukaryota > Metazoa > Mollusca > Bivalvia > Cardiida > Cardiidae > Fragum > Fragum sueziense. The sequence goes on along the minus strand of OY804593.1, from coordinate 82,112,610 downwards.
TCTATAGTTGTACATTGTGTGACCGATGATAAAACATCCAATTAAACATGTGTTAAAAGAGGAGAAACGATCACGTAGTAATTTGCTTTCATTACGGTTCAATAGCCAGTCCAATATCTTTCGTTGAAAATGGGTCAGTCAAGTTTACTGAACTATGAAATATGCGACCAACTTCAAGCGCTAAAAATAGGAACTAGGACACGTCTATTTTTAGAATCTTTCTATGCCCAAATTCTTACACGTTTTAATGTCCGAAACTAAACAATGATATTCGATAAGCCATGCATTTAATTGCGTTCACAATAATTGATTGATCAACTAAGTGGTTATTTTGAGGTTAATGACATAGACATCTTGTCTAATAGGCCTTGCTAGTATTCGCGTGTAGCTATAGGCATTTCAAAGCGAAAGTAGAAATCTGGGAAACCAGAATATGTGATGGTATGCTCAAAATGCATAGAAATCAGACTAGCAATCCTTTCACCACTTGGTTTAAAAAACGGTGTTAACTTTTTAATCTATAGATATCACGGTGGATAACCCAGTGACTTTTGGGAAGCGTTAGCACCGAAAAAATCGTCCGCTTCAAGGTATGTTTGGTTTAATTTCTCAGCTTATACTCTGTTGATTTTGACGAGATAAAGTGCACGGAACGCGCATTTGAGAGGGCTATTCCCGTTTGTAACTCTGCTCCGATCCCGTGATTTCTTCAAACATTCAAGCGAAAGTTTTCTTCGGTGCATGTGAATGCTTCCCACTTTCGTTTTGCACTTACAAACACTTTGGCTCGAATGGCCAGAAACCACTGGATTTGGAGCAGAGTGAGTTAGAGCCGGGAATAGCTCTCTCAAGGGCGCGTTCCGTGCACTTTATTTCATCAAAATCAATAGGGTATAAGCTGAGAAATTAAACAAAACATACCTTGAAGCGGACGATTTTTTCGGTGTTAACGCTTCCCTAAAGTCATGTGAGTTACCCACCGTGGATTTAGATCTAGATGAATAGGGCTACATAGAATCAAATCAATTTACATTGTTGGTATGTTAACCATTTCCCAAATAGAAACATTTCAGATTGGTAAAATAAAAAAAAGCCGTAGCAGACGACAAAATTGGTACATACCTAGATAAAATTAGAACTATTTGTAGATAATACCAAAGACAATATCGAGGTTAAAGTAGAAAATTCTGATTATCAGCAGTTTCTTCTTTCATCCCAATATTCCCCCGAACATTTTCTTTTCGGGCTGTCAAACCCGGTCTTATTTGGGAAAGGGATAAAGTAGTGACGGAACACATGTTTTAGCAAGTAAGACATGTAGTTTTCAGAGATCAAATGCTTTCTAATTAGGGTATAGACTCCTTTCATTTATGTTTTAGTCCGCACCCGCAGAACACTTCCGGTAATCCGAGACTTCTCTGATGAAAATTCGCTCGATGATACTTGGATGTCGCTATTTACAACGGAACGCTGTCCCAGTCAAACACAAAAGAAAATTCCGACACAGCGACATAACTTGTGTCGGAATTTTCTTTTGTTTTTGAATTGGACAGCGCTCCGATGTAAATAGCGACATCCAAATATCGAAGAGCGAATTTTCATCAGAGAAGACTCTGATTAACTTCCGGAGGCAAACAATGGGTTTATGGGAAATTAACATTGTATACATGTGAATTGTTACTAAAAATAGTAACAAAACGACATTTTCAAAACGAGGCTCCCACAAAATGCGGAGAAATCGATGACGACGCACGTGCATTCAATATACAGCGATTAAGCACACGTGCATTCAATATACGAGGGTTGTCCGGAAAGTTCGTGGACACTGTTTAATATATGAAAATGAGAAAAGAATATTTTATAACACACACATGGTGTCATTAAACAATTTCTTAGAAACAACATTTCAAAATTTGAACAAAATCCCTCCATTTTTACCAGAATTACATCTATTTTTGTGAAGAAGGTCGATGCACCCCGGAGCACGTCATGACGTTACGACGTTCATGCGACGAAGAAATAACTTTGCCAAGAAGACTTGTGCTGCTTTATTTTCTTGAGAAAGCATTCTAAGCGCCCTCGTGTACACACTGTTTTTATTTTCAAATGTTTTGTAAGGATTTCGTTAACAATTGTTTTTTACAGTTCACATTTTCCCTCCGATATATCTTACCGTATTTTGCCTATCGTCATTCACGACGTCACTCACCAAATTAACATTTCTATCTGTTATAACACTTGATCTTTGAGACCTCGAATCAGCTATTGCTTCCCCCAAAACGTTTGAGACATTTGCAAACGATATAATACTGCACACACGGTCTCTTCGTAGATGAGTTAACGAATTCCCTGGTCTTTGCAGGCACTTTCTTAGTTCCTCACAAGATTTCACAAGAACGCGCTGCTCCACCCAAACGCCCGACGTCGTCATTTTTGATAGATTTACTTCCATATCAAGCTTCTTTAAACCATCCTCAAATGTCAATTTTTAACGCGACAACATTGAAATCCAAGCAATATGGAGTCGGAATGTTAGGTCACTTTTTCATACATTTATCATTTTGTTTCCCGCCAATTTCATTCGTTAAATCACTTATTAAAAACCAGACATAGGTAGCCAAAAGCTCAAAATTTGACGTGCTCCAGGTACCCCTATGTAGGGTCGTATTAGGTCTTATTGCAAATTAATTGCAAATTAGATTTATTTCTTTTTGCTGGAAAAGTACTTGATAGATGTTTAGCTATCAGTTGATAAAGATTTTTTCACAAACAAAGTATTATGAAGCAAAATAAATTGTGTGTCCACGAACTTTCAGGACAACCTCGTACATTGATAAAGAGAAGTTTTAAGTGGAACAAAAACTACAAAATTGAATGAATTCGTTGATAGCCGGTAAGATGGTTATTTTATTTGATTTACAGTCAAGAAAATTCGGCATTTTTGGCCAACATTGGAGGGGCTTAGCCCCCCCCCCCCCCTAGCCCCCCCCTGTTCCTACGGGCCTGTACATCAAATAGATTTATGAACCGTGACCTGTCGCACTAGTCTATTACACAAGAAAACCTACTTCAGAACATGACATTGGGTATAGGAGAACATATAGAGTGCTAGAATGCCTTATAGTCGTTTTCGGCTGGGAGAATTCGACATTTTAAATTCCCTATTTGTTTATGTCAAAGGGGGGTAATTCACAAAATTGACAGATTAGACCTTTATTTTAGAGCTTGCTACAAGTGATAAGAGAGATGTTTTGTGTTTTTTTGGCAACCCGGATATGACCAATTCCGTAAAAATAATGAATCGTTTATCGCGCGTATGTGGCATTAGATGAAATTAGCTGTAAATGCATTAAGGGCCGTAACTCTGGCATTAAAGGAGACAAGGCAATGAAACTTCGACAAAACGATTGCCGAATGCCATGGAAATATTGTAAAAATAAAATCAGGCTTTTAGTTCGATACTTTTTCAGAAACAAAAAATCTTGCAGCGTAAAGTTTTCTCTTTTGTTCAGTATATTTTGCTGATATGGAACAGACATTATCCTTTCATAATTTGTATTTTGTAACTTTCTAAAGAATCAAATTCAATTAATTACTTTTATCCAACTCCGTGTAATTCATATTGCTAACAACTAGAAAGGCCTTTAGACATAATCAGCAAATTTGCTTTCCAACAGTACTTTCAGTACTTTGATTTGAAGAATCCACTCCATCATGGTGGGTCCATTTCTCAGAAATTCTACATGGATCTGTACCAGCTTAGGTGCAGTTTGACTCTAACTGAAGTTGTGGATGGTGTAATAATGTGTTGAAAAAGGTGATTTTACATAGAGTTATATAGGAGCCATTTTAAGTGTACTGTAACCACACGTCATCGAACACGTCCTTTACCACTAGACCACCACACTGTATACTATAATACTAGTACTAGAAAATTAATACAACGTTACCATAGCAACCGTCCCTGAGTGGATCCAGCTCCGCCACGATGATAAGTGTGGGTGGAAGGTTCGCGAAGTCTTTGTTCAGCATCGGCGAGGCTCGAACATTGGACCTGTCCGCGTCAGAGTTTAGATACTGGGCCGTATACCTGAATACAAATTGTATTATAATGACAATGAATTTTGTTCTAAAAATAGACTTGGTTTACTGTTATGTTTTGATAAACCGCCACTTGAACCAAGCCGTAGTTACGAGATTTTATAACAACACATTCCAAATACTATTGTTTGTCCGAAATTACGTCACGTTTACCTGGATAAATTGTACCCTATTCGCCCTAGCTATCACGAATTTGGTATATTCCTATCCACATGATGACGCTTTTTGACGACTCCCCACAAGATAAAAAACGACTTTGAAAGACATTGCGGAAATTCCCACAATGTTTTCAGCACAGAAAGACTGAAAATGTAAAATTTTAAAGAGTCTTTTGCATCATCTCTGAATTTTAGTATCCGGTAATGGGTTAACACAAATTAATGTTTATGTCGAAATTTAGATCGCAGAAAAAAGGTCGGTTGGGTGAATGGTGTTTATGCTGCGTTCAACATTATTGCATTATATTGTGGCGGCTTTGTGCACCAAATCATGTGTTCTTGGCAATTCTGACACTAGTAGGCTACAAATACTTCAGCCGATCTGGGCCACGAGCTGCTCATCCAACGTTCACTAATTCCTATAGGCCTACAATAGGGAACGATTTAAATGCAGTTAAACGTGACATAATTTCGGACAAACAAAAGTATTTCGTAGGTGTTGTTATAAAACCTCGTAAATACGGCTTCATTCAAGCCGTATAAACGATTCAAAATCTTTTACTAATGAGGGAATTGGCCTATAACGGATAATAGGGGAGACAGGACGTATATGTGTCTATTTATAGATCACTCATTCTACAAAAAAGTGCACAATTACTGAAAGTCTATGTCCCCCACTAGTAATAAATTCATTGGAAGGTTTTTGTTTTCGTTTCTTTGCTTAAGATTATACAAAAGACACCTTGTACGTATTTCAAGCATGATATAAGACCAGGAACTATTTTTTCTCCTTAAGTTTTACATTTCTTTAGATTATTTTCCATGAATTTTGGTTGTCCCTGCACTGGTGCAATTCAAAATCAGCTTGATTTTATCGCAGTTTAATCTATATTTGCCTCGATTATCTTTCTATTCTTTCCCAAATATATTTTCCTGTGGTCTGATTACTGTTTCGTGGGAATGCAGGACTAAATGTTTTTGAGATAAAGGTTTTTCTGATGTCCCGATTTCCAGCGTAAGATACATAACGCTACTTTAACTGATAGTAAAACACAACATGATGTGTTCCTAAGGTCAAAACGGTTTTTAGTGGTAGGTTAGATATCAACGTAAACAGAAACACACACAAAAAGATCAAGCTTATTAACATTTTCGAATAAAACTGCATCAAAGTTCAAAACCAGGAATCCCCCCCATCTTTTAATAAGATACGTTACGGCTTAAACTTACTTTTATTTCGAATCTTTCACCATTTTTCATACACGTGATATATTAAATGATTCCAAACCTTCTTTAGAAAAAAATAATTTGCAGCGTAATTAACCAGGGAACTTTATTCCTGATGAATTTCTTTAAAAACTAATTTATGAATAAGATACGTTATGATAAGATACGTGACGCTCGACTAAGTCATGGCAATAAAAAACTTATGTGATCAAATTAGACTATCCACTTGGACTTCTTTTCGAACATAGTATACTTTGGACAAAGAATAGACATCCATCTTAATGAAATCAACATTTTTATACAATAAATGAAAGAAACCAATACAAAACAACCATATGTATTCCAGTGCCCTCCAAAGGAAGACAAGCTATGGAAAACTTCTGATAACATTCTTTGTAGAATCGTTGATCCAGTTGGCACACAAAAACAAATGTGTCATTTAGTAATAATTCACGAAGTCCTTGAATTATTTGAAACAATAAAACAAATGAAATCATAAGATACGTTACGAACCATTTTGATTGCACTGTTTTCAAAATAAGTGCTGCATTGGCTAGTTTTACTATAGTATTTTATCATGTTCTGTATATGTTTAAATGGCAATTGTTACAAAGTGATTAGAAAGGGCATTTGGTGCAATTATCCTTTACCATTGACACAATTAAGCATTTCAAATATATTGGTATCTTGTTTAATCCTTATTTCTCGGACTTTCTTCTATAATTCAAGCTTGAAACCAGTGCATTTCTAACCAACGCCTAAGCATACAGATATTCATTTCACTTTTCACCAAAAATATATAAAATGCGATAATGTATGCATGTTCAAAAGATAGATATTTTGTGTTGAAATAAGATACGTTACGGCATGGTTCCTTACCTTGTGACAATGACTAAGGCTAAATAAATTAGAATAAGATATTTTTTGTGTTATAATTCAATTGAGTGGTATCTTATCTTTATATGTGCAGCAGGAGTTCATTGTATTTCATACAAGGTCTATTCAATTCATTCAAAACAAACAAAAAATAATAAGAGAAACGGTATTTCCTTTAAACACGAACTTTAAGGCCTTAATATTTTTATAACAAGTCAATAAATCATCATTTTCTCGCAATACAATAAATTCTTGATCTGGCGGAAACCTAATATGAATCGTCACCCAACACCAATAGACAAAACTAATGTGTAAACAGGAAAACCAAACACCATAACGTACCTTATTATGCATAGACGTCACTGTGTTTGGATCCAAAAATTGAAACAATCCGGCTTTGTTTGGGTACACTAGAATTGAATTCTCTAATTTCAACATATATTTTGCAAGAATAAGTCAAAAACTAAGTGTTTCAGAATGGTCGGTTTTTCAGATTTTTATATTTCTTATTGTGCACTTTTTTGTAGAATGAGTGAGTAACAACTTATACATATTCATACCTGTCCACCCTAAAATAAACCAAAATATTTGTATCGATTCTCGTTTAACTTTGAACGTATAATAGTTGCGAGATTTTATAACAACATCGACGGGTTATCAAAACATAACAGTAAACCCTATCTAATTTTAGCACAAAATTCTCTGCCATTCATTCACTGACATTGTCAGAAAAAAGATTGGTCAGCATGCATTCAATCCTGCATTGAAAACAGGCAAAAAGATCATTTCGCTCTACTTTTCATCAAAAAATCTCGTTTTAGCCAGACTTTTTTTTAAAGCTAGAATTATGTAATTTTAGAAGAAAAAATGGCGATTTGAATAGAAGCGTCAATATTAGGGATTGTTGAGGAAAGAGTTAAGCACTGACTTACCAATCTCTGATTGGTTTAGACAGCGCCGGTCCATGTTTGAACTCTTCCTCTGACGGATAACGTTCACTGAAGTTAACACTGGGGTAGACGAGCACCTGCCACATAAACAAATTGGGGTCATGATTCAACAGGAATCCCCGCTCCAAAACACATGGAATCGAAAAACATACATTAATATGCCTAATTAGACTGATTTTGTTAGAAATCAGTCTAATTAGGCATATTGATGTATGGTTCGATCCCATGTGCCCAAAAACCATGCAAACGGCATTTATTCTAAACTGTGATATCAGCCCTGTCACATGACAGAAATTATTCAATCTGAAATCTGCTGCAGACGACACATGGGTGATGATAACGAAACAACTTGTATAGAATATAGCCAATCTAAATAAATTCAGATATAGCTTTTCAGTAACAACTGAGGACCACCCGTTAGGGGTCATCTTCTGTGACCTTTCTTTGCACCAATCAAATTTTAGTTTTGGAAAAGTTGTAAATAATTTGGCATGCACACGGGCATGCACGTCCTTTTCTGATAATGAACTAAATTTTCTAATAGACGTATGCGTTCTCTGCGGATTTTCTTTTTTAATGCTACAAAAACAGAGCGATGGATCTGAAGAAGTAATGATGTATAGAATTTATAAAAAAAAAGCGACCAATGTTAGCTTACGAAAACTTGTAAACATCCTTTTTGCGAATTTAAAATACTTTTTGCAGAGACATGTATAATAATGTTTACCTATGTCTCTACTTTTTGAAAGGCAAAGATGAAGCCAGGGTGGTCATATGGTAACGGTCAAAGACTCGAAACCAAACTTGTCTTTTGGTGTGGGTTCGGAACTCACAGTCGACTACGAAATTTTGTGTTTTTCGTTTCTAATTATTTTTTATGAACCAAGATAATAACGTTTTTAATCGGTCATTATTGCAAGGGTGGTAAACGGAGAAACTAGCTCCAAAAAGAGTAAAAGATATTTTGTTGCCTCGTTACCTACGGGTACTTTCGGGATAGTTGCTTCGAGGTAAAATCGATAAACAAAGGTAGGTATAGTGCCACCATCAACATTGAGACTCAAATGTACTTTTAACTATTGACTGTCCTACGTGAGAGGGGTGTTGTGATTACATCTAACGGTAAACGCCTTCTTAAAACCACGACGTTTACATACCTGGTTTACCTGTTCAGTTTGACTCGTCTGTCCAGAGGTCATGGTTTATTTATATCAAGCTCATGTTTCTTAAATTATTTCTTTTACAACGAGTTTTGGAAAAATCCGGCGATGCTGTAATATGAAGAAATTGTCAAAGTTTGGTGTGCACAAGAATATATGGTCTTAGTTATCAGGGCTTTAATACAATCATTGAAAAACACAATGGAATCGAAAGTAGAAACTGCTACTCGAAGATTTCAAAACACATTTTTACACACTATTTTCTCAAAATATACTGAGAGGCAAAATTAAGTATACACCCTAGTTCTTTCACGTTTTCGGAGAAACCGATTAATAGATTGTGTACGATTTTTAAATGCCGCCGAAGGCATTCGTCTATTGATGCAATCTTCTCAGCCTATCCGTCCATCTATCTTTTCTTTCGATGCGACGATTTTTTCCTACAGCGTCATCGAAAAAGGGGACTTAAACGCTAAATTAATGCAAGCATATACGTTGACACATCCCCTACATCTATGAACGGATTTTGATAGAATTTTCGCAGAAAAGATCCAGTCACCTAGGACTATGCGTACATTGTAAGTGCTTTTCCATATTACGGTGCGTCACGGCAAAATGGGACTTGATGCTAACGGATTATCTGACATAACTCCTTCTAAATTCATTGACGGATTTTGATAAAATTTGCGTAGAATGTTTCTAGTCACCTGACTAAGTGAATATAGAGTCGCGTTTTTTTTCTTCATTATTATGCTGCGTCATAGAAAAATGTGTCTTAATGCAAAAAAGTGGCATATTAGTCGATTTCTACAAGCCACAGAGAATTGGTTTAGAATGTTAGAGAAAATATAACGTTGTGATTTGTTGTGATAAAGATTAAAGACACTAAATACCGATTAATGGCCATATTTGATGCTTCGCTAAATTGCACGTGCAAAATATGCTAAATCTGCATGTAGCAGGAGTATGGGTAGTCAAAGCAATTTCAGGTTAAATTTATCAAAATTGTATTATTGGTTTCGGGGTAGAAATAAAAAATACAAAATTTTTAGTGGATATGATGGAAATTAAGAGAGATATTAAAAGACAAAAAGTGTATACTTTCTTTTGCCTCTCAGTATATATCAGATAATATATCGATACAACATGTACTTGACTTGCAACCGCCCAAATATACTTAAAATGTAAGTATTTTTCAACACGTAAACGTTAAATTCTGGCGAAAATTGGGCGAGTGCAAGTTGCCTTGACGAAAGGGTAGTTGCATAGAGAGAAGAAAGTTGCTTAGAGCATTTCGATTATGCGTCATCTTCTGGTGCAGTTTAATTTGACATCTGTCGATGTGTCAATCGGTATTCAAAATTCATAATACCATTACGACCATTGAAAGTAAAATACGACAGAAGGTAGCCAAATTTATGGGAAATCCGTGGTAAAAAATGAAAAACGTTAACTAGTAGATAACTAAATGTCTACTTTCGTCATTTAGCGCTTGCTCATTTGAGAATAATTATGTTTGATTTCAATTAAAGGGATACTTCCTAGATAATTTAAACATCAAAACTACACAGAAGAAGTCTGAGCATAGGTAGTTTTATTTGGGAAAGAAAGCATTGGTAACGTGATGCCGAGTTCATTCATTTCGTTTTTTCTCGAGATAATGCGGTGCGCTATGCAATTACGAACGTTCGGACTCTAACAGAGTCAACATCATAGCAATTGTAAGCTTTAACAGAACAGTATGAATCCTTATTAGACTGCCAGTAGCGCGGTGGAGATTGTACATGATGGGATGGGTATATCTACGAACAAATTTGCCTCGCTTCAGGAAAGACATTTTGCAATAACTTTTTTTTAATTTCTGTGTCAATTTTCAAACAGTTTTTTTTTTTTGGGGGGGGGGGGGGAGAGGGGGGAGGGGAGTACGTATGGATAATTTTCAAAGAGGTCATAGCTCCGAGGTAAGAGCTTAGTAAGGCGGGGTACTTGCAACAAACTGCATGGAAATTGACTCGTAGATAAGAAAATTATTATACAATTTCTTACCTGAAGCGAGGCAAATCTGTCCGTAGTCGTTATCATTTCGTTTTCTGGTCGGTTGGGATCACGTTTTGGAAAAAAGTAAAAGGATTCCACAAGTAATTCATATATCTGAGCAAAGAGGTCAGCCAGGCAGGGTATTGTCCGTAAATATTGACCTGAACCTGTGGAATATGCAATGAGTTATTGTAATGCGAAATAATCACTCACCAACATATGTTGACACGAGAAGCATGTAAAATACAAAGTCATAATGCTTATGTAAACTATCGTCTCTGCTCGACAGTGAGGATTGCTAGTGAGTATTGATTATTTTGTGTCACAATTGCTCATTGCATATTCATCGGGTTCAGGTCAATAATTACGGACAATACATACAACAAACCGTTTGAAAATTGACGCAGAAATAAAAGAGTTATTGCAAAATTATTGACCAGAATCGAGATTATTTTTGTCCGCAGTTGTCATCCATCCCATGATGCACAATCTCCACCGTGTCTTAGACACAATCTGATCTGGACACACGACAGTGTCAAATGCTCTATCCCCCCCCCCCCAACCCAGGACCTCTCGCGTGTGAAGCGAGCGTGATAACCACTACACTACGGAACCACTCTAGTAGCCTCGGCTCTTACACTGTTTATATTTCGAAATATTTTGTAGACATTAAGTAACAAAACTGGTTCCGCTGGGGCTCGAACCCAGGACCTCTCGCGTGTGAAGCGAGCGTGATAACCACTACACTACGGAACCAGTTGTTCTACATGCCCATTATCATAGTCAAGACGATAAATGTGAATATTATCACAGTGGGGAACCAAGTGACATAACGCAGAAAATCTTTAATAATTTTGTTAGTATATGACCGATTTGAAAATGGTTTGAATCAGAGAAGGCGGGAAAATGTCGGGGATTAGATAGATATAGTAGATCTTTTAAGAATCAGCTGGTTAAAAAATACTGACCACCAATCGAAATTTCTATAGATAGAAAATAATTTATTTCTTAATGTGCAAATTTAATAATCTATCAGGCTCGGCTAATTTCTGGCGTTGCCACACCTTCTCTGCCTCAAACCGAATTCAAAATGGTCAAATATTAATACAGTTATTGAAGATTTACTTAAATTGATGTGCCAGGTGATCCCCTTCAGTGATTATGGGCCTAGGCATGTATACATGTATGCTTGTCGTCCCTTAATTCAAAATTGGATACGCTTTCGAAATGCATGTTTCATACCTAGGATATGAATCCTGATTAGACTGCCAGTAGCGCGGTGGAAATTGTGCATGATGGGATGTGTAAATCTACGAATAAATTTGCCTCGCTTCAGGAAAGACATTTTACAATAACTTTTTTATTTCTGTGTAATTTTTTAAACGGTTTGTTGCATGTGCCCTGCCTTACTGAGCTCTTTCATCTGACGCAGGACTTACATGAAGCCTTATTGTACTTTTTGCAAAAATTGATCCCAACCAGCCAGGGAAACGACAAAAAATTCAGATCGTTTTTCTGGTCGGTTTGGGATCAATATTTTTGTTACAAGTATTTATAATTTTCAAAAAGGTCATAGCTCCGAGGTAAGAGCTTAGTAAGGCGGGGTACGTGCAACAAACTGCATGAAAATTGACTCGTAGATAAGAAAGTTATTGTACAATTTCTTACCTGAAGCGAGGCAAATCTGTCCGTAGTCGTTATCATTTCGTTTTCTGGTCGGTTGGGATCACGTTTTGGAAAAAAGTAAAAGGATTCCACAAGTAATTCGTATATCTGAGCAAAGAGGTCAGCCAGGCGGGGTACATACAACAAACCGTTTGAAAATTGACGCAGAAATAAAAGAGTTATTGCAAAATTATTGACCAGAATCGAGATTATTTTTGTCCGCAGGTGTAATCCATCCCATGATGCACAATCTCCACCGTGTCTTAGACACAATCTGATCTGGACACACGACAGTGTCAAATGCTCTACCCCACCCCCACCCCCCCCCCAAAAAAAAATAGCCCAAAAATGTACATGGTTCCGCTGGGGCTCGAACCCAGGACCTTCTGCGTGTAAAGCAGACGTGATAACCACTACACTACGGAACCACTCTAGTTGCCCGGGCTCTTACACTGTTTATATTTCGAAATATTTTGTAGACATTAAGTAACAAAACTGGTTCCGCTGGGGCTCGAACCCAGGACCTCTCGCGTGTGAAGCGAGCGTGATAACCACTACACTACGGAACCAGTTGTTCTACATGCCCATTATCATAGTCAAGACGATAAATGTGAATATTATCACAGTGGGGAACCAAGTGACATGACGCAGAAAATCTTTAATAATTTTGTTAGTATATGACCGATTTGAAAATGGTTTGAATCAGAGAAGGCGGGAAAATGTCGGGGATTAGATAGATATAGTATATCTTTTAAGAATCAGCTGGTTAAAAAATACTGACCACCAATCGAAATTTCTATAGATAGAAAATAATTTATTTCTTAATGTGCCAATTTGATAATCTATCAGGCGCGGATAATTTCTGAAAGACATTTTACAATAACTTTTTTATTTCTGTGTTAATTTTTAAACGGTTTGTTGCATGTACCCTGCCTTACTGAGCTCTTTCCTCTGATGTAAAACGTACATGAAGTAGTACTAACATGAAGCCTTATTGTACTTTTTGCAAAAATTGATCCCAACCAGCCAGGGAAACGACAAAAATTCATATCGTTTTTCTGGTCGGTTGAGATCAATATTTTTGTGACAAGTATGGATAATTTTCAAAGAGGTCATAGCTCCGAGGAAAGAGCTTAGTAAGGCGGGTACGTGCAACAAACTGCATGAAAATTGACTCGTAGATGAGAAAGTTATTGTACAATGTCTTACCTGAAGCGAGGCAAATCTGTCCGTAGTCGTTATCATTTCGTTTTCTGGTCGGTTGGGATCACGTTTTGGAAAAAAGTAAAAGGATTCCACAAGTAATTCGTATATCTGAGCAAAGAGGTCAGCCAGGCGGGGTACATACAACAAACCGTTTGAAAATTGACGCAGAAATAAAAGAGTTATTGCAAAATTATTGACCAGAATCGAGATTATTTTTGTCCGCAGTTGTCATCCATCACAAGATGCACAATCTCCACCGTGCCTTAGACACAATCTGATCTGGACACACGACAGTGTCAAATGCTCTATCCCCCCCCCCCCCAAAAAAAAAATAGCCCAAAAATGTACATAGTTCCGCTGGGGCTCGAACCCAGGACCTTCTGCGTGTAAAGCAGACATGATAACCACTACACTACGGAACCACTCTAGTAGCCTCGGCTCTTACACTGTTTATATTTCGAAATATTTTGTAGACATTAAGTAACAAAACTGGTTCCGCTGGGGCTCGAACCCAGGACCTCTCGCGTGTGAAGCGAGCGTGATAACCACTACACTACGGAACCAGTTGTTCTACATGCCCATTATCATAGTAAAGACGATAAATGTGAATATTATCACAGTGGGGAACCAAGTGACATGACGCAGAAAATCTTTAATAATTTTGTTAGTATATGACCGATTTGAAAATGGTTTGAATCAGAGAAGGCGGGAAAATATCGGGGATTAGATAGATATAGTAGATCTTTTAAGAATCAGCTGGTTAAAAAATACTGACCACCAATCGAAATTTCTATAGATAGAAAATAATTTATTTCTTAATGTGCTAATTTGATAATCTATCAGGCGCGGATAATTTCTGAAAGACATTTTACAATAACTTTTTTATTTCTGTGTTAATTTTTAAACGGTTTGTTGCATGTACCCTGCCTTACTGAGCTCTTTCCTCTGATGTAAAACGTACATGAAGCCTTATTGTACTTTTTGCAAAAATTGATCCCAACCAGCCAGGGAAACGACAAATATTCATATCGTTTTTCTGGTCGGTTGGGATCAATATTTTTGTGACAAGTATGGATAATTTTCAAAGAGGTCATAGCTCCGAGGAAAGAGCTTAGTAAGGCGGGTACGTGCAACAAACTGCATGGAAATTGACTCGTAGATAAGAAAGTTATTGTACAATTTCTTACCTGAAGCGAGGCAAATCTGTCCGTAGTCGTTATCATTTCGTTTTCTGGTCGGTTGGGATCACGTTTTGGAAAAAAGTAAAAGGATTCCACAAGTAATTCGTATATCTGAGCAAAGAGGTCAGCCAGGCGGGGTACATACAACAAACCGTTTGAAAATTGACGCAGAAATAAAAGAGTTATTGCAAAATTATTGACCAGAATCGAGATTATTTTTGTCCGCAGTTGTCACCCATCTCATGATGCACAATATCCACCGTGTCTTAGACACAATCTGATCTGGACACACGACAGTGTCAAATGCTCTATCCCCCCCCCCCCCCCCAAAAAAAAAATAGCCCAAAAATGTACATGGTTCCGCTGGGGCTCGAACCCAGGACCTTCTGCGTGTAAAGCAGACGTGATAACCACTACACTACGGAACCACTCTAGTTGCGCGGGCTCTTATAGTGTTTATATTTCGAAATATTTTGTAGACATTAAGTAACAAAACTGGTTCCGCTGGGGCTCGAACCCAGGACCTCTCGCGTGTGAAGCGAGCGTGATAACCACTACACTACGGAACCAGTTGTTCTACATGCCCATTATCATAGTCAAGACGATAAATGTGAATATTATCACAGTGGGGAACCAAGTGACATGACGCAGAAAATCTTTAATAATTTTGTTAGTATATGACCGATTTGAAAATGGTTTGAATCAGAGAAGGCGGGAAAATGTCGGGGATTAGATAGATATAGTAGATCTTTTAAGAATCAGCTGATTAAAAAATACTGACCACCAATCGAAATTTCTATAGATAGAAAATAATTTATTTCTTAATGTGCTAATTTAATAATCTATCAGGCTCGGCTAATTTCTGGCGTTGCCACACCTTCTCTGCCTCAAACCGAATTCAAAATGGTCAAATATTAATACAGTTATTGAAGATTTACTTAAATTGATGTGCCAGGTGATCCCCTTCAGTGATTATGGGCCTAGGCATGTATACATGTATGCTTGTCGTCCCTTAATGATCTGGAACCATAACGGATTTCGGTTATTATCGCCGATATTCGGGTATTTACGGCACTCGGTTGTTTCCGGGAAACGCACTTCGGAAAGATTCTATTTTGTTCTCACCTCGGTTTACTTTCTCGTAAATATTAATATATATCGGTCGTTTAAGCTATTTAAAGTGTATTTTTCTGCATAGATAGAGATAATTCTCGTATTTCTCGTTGTAAGTAGCATGAAAAATGCTTAAAAATTATCGTTCTGAACACTCTGGCGATTAAACGTATATTAAACGTACATTCATTCCATTAGAATAGGAAATACATGAAAAATACTTTTGTATTCTATAAATAGCAACAAAAAAGAAAGTGAAAGTACGGCGAAATAGGGAACGATTTTATCCAGTTAATCGTGACGTTATTTCGGACATACAATAGTAATTCGTTGGAGCTGTTATAAAATCTCGTAGCTACGGCTTAAATCAGGCCGTAGTTACGATATTGTATGACAACACTGACGGTTTATCAAAACATAACTTTAAACCCAGTCTATTGTTAGCACAAAATCCATTGCTATTCACATGAATTTTTCGTGGTTTGTTCAATTCAACATTTCCTGTCATAGATATTTTGATATTTTCAGTAATTTTGGGGTTATCAAGGCTTTAAACGGTAAATTTAGGCATCGACAGTGGTGACGAACAGATTTACGTCAACTATTTTTGATCGTAAAGTTACGGGAAAAAACATATATTAGGAAATTCCAATCTTAGCTGCTAACATGTTTTGTAAAATGCACTTACGCAAAATATTTGAACTTCCGTCCAAATCTACGAAAATAATGTGCGTAATTTCGTTGATAAAACGGGGCCCAGATCACTGGTAGAAATAACAGAAAAACACTAAATGAAGAAATAACTGTTTCAATAGGCCTACAATTGTTATGAATTTACTGATTTGGTTATATAAAGAGCAAAACACTGATATATCCTTCTCTTAACAAGTCTGGTTTTGACGTCCATTGTAGAAATAATTTTGAGAAAACATTGAGAGAAAAGAAGAGGTTGTTGATTATCATCAATGTGTTATCATCAAAGCGTCCCTTTTCCTCAGCGTTTTCTGTTCTTTTGGACTGGTACAGTTTTTTTTTTATTTTTTTTTGTGGGGGGGGGGGATGGGTTATGTATGCACCAATACACTTGATTGATTCAAGATCTATACGAATAAATGCTTAAGACCAGGATTTGATATAGTATCAATATTGCGTCTTCTGTCTTGATTTTTTTTTATTATAGTCCAGTCACAATATAATGACACATGTTTACAAATTTTACAGTAATAAACAAAAGGTAATCCTTGTTAATTTTCAGTTCAACGTTGCATGTCTTGGTTCAAATCTTGATGGTGTAAGGGACCTGCAGGATTCGAACCATCACATGCAAATTTACAGTAGTTATGACTTTGCTATTGCGTTTTTTGCAAGGGTAAATTTTGTAAACATGTGCCATGATATCGTTCATTAAAGGACTATAGGTATGTAAAGACCCGGTAATTAAAGATACATGTTCGTGTAAGATTAGCTTAATTTGATTAAAAAAGGCGTTCTTATACAGTAGTACATGAGACCAATTTCAACCCTCTTCCACCCCGCGAATCTTATATCACGGCGGGGTATCACCTGACATAATATTTTCGATATTTTCCAACAATTCTGTCAAAAGATTACCGATTTGAAAAGAAGAATCTAAGCAGAGACAGCGGAAACACTCCATGACTTTGCTGAATGCCAAGGATAATCTTTGAAAAATCAGCTGATATGAAAGTTATTGACGACCAACCAAAACTTAATCTGGTCGTCAATAACGTTTTATCACTTGATTTGTAAAAGAGTTACCACCCATCTGATATCCGGCGTTTTACACTTTTTTCTGTTTCAAACCGATTTCAAATTGGTCAAGTATTTACAAAATTATTGACGATTTTCTGAAATCTAGTGTCACATGATTCCCCACCGATGTATATAATGCCCTTGTTTTGTTAACAATAGTTTGTGTAGTAACTACAGGGAAATCTGGCAATGAATATTTGATAAAAATAAGTTCTTTATATAAGTTACTATAAAAAATAATGTGTTGTTACATTTGACCTTACAATGAATATTTGATGGAATTGAATGACCTACATGTATCTTGAATAATTTTATCCTTGTTTTATGCGCCCCTACTAAGTTTGAATTAATAAAAAACCAAAATTTAACGGTAACTTTTTCCCATTCCTGTTTTATTTGCACAAGTATAAATTAGAGATAATTTTGGTGTAGGTCTCATATCCTGCCAGTCAATATTACAAAAATTACAGTTCAAAGAAAAATGTTCATTTTTCTTAAACATGGAAAAAATTCAGTCGCAAAATCATAAATCTTATGTATAATCAAGTGTTTTTTTCTCAATTTTGTTTTTCATAGTTTTGTATTTAGCTTATTTATGTTACATACATATCGGTTGTAGCATACAAGCTGAAAAATGTCAGATATTATCATCTTCTGGGAAAAAATATGAGATTTACGGAGTTGGTGCTTCCCCTTTTCCCGCCTTTTTTTGTAAAAGGGGGTCAATAACTAAAAATATATATATAATTCCAACATATCGGTAAAAAATGTTTTAAGTTTCATTTCCCCTCCGGGTTATATCATAGAAATAATATATAACAATACTTTTTGTATTTTCAAAAGAGTCTATTATGGTTCCAGATCGTTAATTCAAAATTGGATACGCTTTCGAAATGCATGTTTCATACCTAGGATATGAATCCTGATTAGACTGCCAGTAGCGCGGTGGAAATTGTGCATGATGGGATGTGTAAATCTACGAATAAATTTGCCTCGCTTCAGGAAAGACATTTTACAATAACTTTTTTATTTCTGTGTAATTTTTTAAACGGTTTGTTGCATGTACCCTGCCTTACTGAGCTCTTTCATCTGACGCAGGACTTACATGAAGCCTTATTGTACTTTTTGCAAAAATTGATCCCAACCAGCCAGGGAAACGACAAAAAATTCAGACCGTTTTTCTGGTCGGTTGGGATCAATATTTTTGTTACAAGTATGGATAATTTTCAAAGAGGTCATAGCTCCGAGGTAAGAGCTTAGTAAGGCGGGTACGTGCAACAAACTGCATGAAAATTGACTCGTAGATAAGAAAGTTATTGTACAATGTCTTACCTGAAGCGAGGCAAATCTGTCCGTAGTCGTTATCATTTCGTTTTCTGGTCGGTTGGGATCACGTTTTGGAAAAAAGTAAAAGGATTCCACAAGTAATTCGTATATCTGAGCAAAGAGGTCAGCCAGGCGGGGTACATACAACAAACCGTTTGAAAATTGACGCAGAAATAAAAGAGTTATTGCAAAATTATTGACCAGAATCGAGATTATTTTTGTCCGCAGTTGTCACCCATCTCATGATGCACAATATCCACCGTGTCTTAGACACAATCTGATCTGGACACACGACAGTGTCAAATGCTCTATCCCCCCCCCCAAAAAAAAAATAGCCCAAAAATGTACATGGTTCCGCTGGGGCTCGAACCCAGGACCTTCTGCGTGTAAAGCAGACGTGATAACCACTACACTACGGAACCACTCTAGTTGCCCGGGCTCTTACACTGTTTATATTTCGAAATATTTTGTAGACATTAAGTAACAAAACTGGTTCCGCTGGGGCTCGAACCCAGGACCTCTCGCGTGTGAAGCGAGCGTGATAACCACTACACTACGGAACCAGTTGTTCTACATGCCCATTATCATAGTCAAGACGATAAATGTGAATATTATCACAGTGGGGAACCAAGTGACATGACGCAGAAAATCTTTAATAATTTTGTTAGTATATGACCGATTTGAAAATGGTTTGAATCAGAGAAGGCGGGAAAATGTCGGGGATTAGATAGATATAGTATATCTTTTAAGAATCAGCTGGTTAAAAAATACTGACCACCAATCGAAATTTCTATAGATAGAAAATAATTTATTTCTTAATGTGCCAATTTGATAATCTATCAGGCGCGGATAATTTCTGAAAGACATTTTACAATAACTTTTTTATTTCTGTGTTAATTTTTAAACGGTTTGTTGCATGTACCCTGCCTTACTGAGCTCTTTCCTCTGATGTAAAACGTACATGAAGTAGTACTAACATGAAGCCTTATTGTACTTTTTGCAAAAATTGATCCCAACCAGCCAGGGAAACGACAAAAATTCATATCGTTTTTCTGGTCGGTTGAGATCAATATTTTTGTGACAAGTATGGATAATTTTCAAAGAGGTCATAGCTCCGAGGAAAGAGCTTAGTAAGGCGGGTACGTGCAACAAACTGCATGAAAATTGACTCGTAGATGAGAAAGTTATTGTACAATGTCTTACCTGAAGCGAGGCAAATCTGTCCGTAGTCGTTATCATTTCGTTTTCTGGTCGGTTGGGATCACGTTTTGGAAAAAAGTAAAAGGATTCCACAAGTAATTCGTATATCTGAGCAAAGAGGTCAGCCAGGCGGGGTACATACAACAAACCGTTTGAAAATTGACGCAGAAATAAAAGAGTTATTGCAAAATTATTGACCAGAATCGAGATTATTTTTGTCCGCAGTTGTCATCCATCACAAGATGCACAATCTCCACCGTGCCTTAGACACAATCTGATCTGGACACACGACAGTGTCAAATGCTCTATCCCCCCCCCCCCCAAAAAAAAAAAATAGCCCAAAAATGTACATAGTTCCGCTGGGGCTCGAACCCAGGACCTTCTGCGTGTAAAGCAGACATGATAACCACTACACTACGGAACCACTCTAGTAGCCTCGGCTCTTACACTGTTTATATTTCGAAATATTTTGTAGACATTAAGTAACAAAACTGGTTCCGCTGGGGCTCGAACCCAGGACCTCTCGCGTGTGAAGCGAGCGTGATAACCACTACACTACGGAACCAGTTGTTCTACATGCCCATTATCATAGTAAAGACGATAAATGTGAATATTATCACAGTGGGGAACCAAGTGACATGACGCAGAAAATCTTTAATAATTTTGTTAGTATATGACCGATTTGAAAATGGTTTGAATCAGAGAAGGCGGGAAAATATCGGGGATTAGATAGATATAGTAGATCTTTTAAGAATCAGCTGGTTAAAAAATACTGACCACCAATCGAAATTTCTATAGATAGAAAATAATTTATTTCTTAATGTGCTAATTTGATAATCTATCAGGCGCGGATAATTTCTGAAAGACATTTTACAATAACTTTTTTATTTCTGTGTTAATTTTTAAACGGTTTGTTGCATGTACCCTGCCTTACTGAGCTCTTTCCTCTGATGTAAAACGTACATGAAGCCTTATTGTACTTTTTGCAAAAATTGATCCCAACCAGCCAGGGAAACGACAAATATTCATATCGTTTTTCTGGTCGGTTGGGATCAATATTTTTGTGACAAGTATGGATAATTTTCAAAGAGGTCATAGCTCCGAGGAAAGAGCTTAGTAAGGCGGGTACGTGCAACAAACTGCATGGAAATTGACTCGTAGATAAGAAAGTTATTGTACAATTTCTTACCTGAAGCGAGGCAAATCTGTCCGTAGTCGTTATCATTTCGTTTTCTGGTCGGTTGGGATCACGTTTTGGAAAAAAGTAAAAGGATTCCACAAGTAATTCGTATATCTGAGCAAAGAGGTCAGCCAGGCGGGGTACATACAACAAACCGTTTGAAAATTGACGCAGAAAGAAAAGAGTTATTGCAAAATTATTGACCAGAATCGAGATTATTTTTGTCCGCAGTTGTCACCCATCTCATGATGCACAATATCCACCGTGTCTTAGACACAATCTGATCTGGACACACGACAGTGTCAAATGCTCTACCCCACCCCCCACCCCCAAAAAAAATAGCCCAAAAATGTACGTGGTTCCGCTGGGGCTCGAACCCAGGACCTTCTGCGTGTAAAGCAGACGTGATAACCACTACACTACGGAACCACTCTAGTAGCCTCGGCTCTTACACTGTTTATATTTCGAAATATTTTGTAGACATTAAGTAACAAAACTGGTTCCGCTGGGGCTCGAACCCAGGACCTCTCGCGTGTGAAGCGAGCGTGATAACCACTACACTACGGAACCAGTTGTTCTACATGCCCATTATCATAGTCAAGACGATAAATGTGAATATTATCACAGTGGGGAACCAAGTGACATGACGAAGAAAATCTTTTTGAGAGCAAAGATATGACATTTATGAATTAAACTGGCACGATTTAAAAACGCAAAAAATACTTTTACAGATGATATCAACGACATAACCGATTTATAGCCTTGTGCAATTGTAATGTTACAATTGTATACTTAACAGGGAATAAAATGACATGTCATGAATAATGTCTGAGTGGACGTCCGTTTATGCGCTGCCTCTAAAGGCATCGACGTTGGGTGAAAGCCTGGCATCGAGAAAGAGGACGACAACGAATACCGTGTTCTAGCAGACGATTTATCACCGTGCCACGATGTATAGGCCACCCGCGATTAACAACTTTAGCAATTACTGTAGACTGAGTCGTCACAAGTCTGTTGCGTAAGTGACGTTAACGTATACAACTGGCTTGACGTACAGTTGTTACACGCAGCTGACCAGGATGTGGGTGGTCTGCATGCTTTCCCATGTTGTTTAAACGTCTCACCAACCTTGGAACAGTCGAGTTGGCTACATTAAAGCGTCGAGCTAACTCCATTTGCAAATCGTCGCCGACTAAGAGCCCCAAAACTCGGTTCCTTTGTGCCAAAGATAGCCTCGGCATTTCACAAACGAAAACTATCTGTAGTTGTTTTGTGTTTTCGATGAGTAAATCAATTTGGCAGTTCGCACACAAACAATCTTAGTGATTTTAGACGTTGTCTGAGTGCACGAGACACATAAGCATTTTGAGATGGGCGGTTCAGATGTCGGGGTAGTTTTCAGAGGACACGACAAAATTAGCGGGATGTGAAGGGTATACATTAACTTATGAACGTCCCCAAATATGGTGCCGATTGAGGCTGCAGAAAAGGAATGGTTAATGAAAATGTATTTTGCGTTTTTAAATCGTGTCAGTTTAGATAGTTTTCGGTATACTTTTAACATTAGCAGTAACAGTTTTTAATGATCATCACGCTAACCCGAAATAAAGCGGTTTTAAATTATGTACATGTATAAAAGCTATATTGTGGCAAATTGTTTCCCCGATGTCATTAGACTCATTAGCTCAGTGGTAGAGCGTCTGGCTTGGCTTCCAGAGGTCCAGAGATCGAATCCCACGTTGGGCAAATGCTTTTCTTCTACTTTTTGTTTTAATACATTTTCTCAAACCACACTATTCTAGAAATCACTAAGATGCTATTAAAACATAATTTGTGATTGTGTTTTTAATTTCTATTAAAGGGACACTTCCTAGATAATTCAAACATCTAATCTACACGGAAGAAGTCTGAGCATATGTAGTTTTGGGAAAGAAAGGATTATGCCTAATAGCGTAGTTCCCGAGACCATTCTTTTCAATTTTATTTGATTGGTCAGAATAAATGGTCATTGAAGATAACTCTTACTGGTGCATATCAGACGTTACTGTAAGTTAACTCATTTCCACACAATGACTCCTTTTGACTCCACATGCAGGCCCGTAGGAAGCAATTCCATATTGGGGGCTAAAGACCTTGTCCTGAATATTTAGGGGGCTAATTTGGATTTTCCCAAAAATTTCAGTGTAAAATTAAGAAAATTCGGCATTTTTTGCCAACTTGGGCTAATAGCCCCCCTCCCCTCTCCCCCTGTTCCTACGGGCCTGCCATAAGATAATGTCCTTGGAAAACATTGTGGAAAATGAAGAAAATGCTTGTGACAAGCAATTTATTCATTTCCCACAATGTTTTCCATCCAAAAATACCTAAAAATTAAAAATTCCATTCACTTAAAATTGTCGTCTGGGTTAACACCAGATTATAATCAATTGATACTTGTCCAACTAAAAACGGTTGACCTTCTTTTGGATCTTTCTTCGGCAATTTTGCATCAAATTGCGAAAAAAATGACTTTGCTCTTCAATGTCTGACTGATATCATTAAATCAATTCACATATATTTTGAAAATGAAAAAGGCCTATTTCGTCGTTCGTTTTCGCCGAATTTTGGGTCCAAATCTGCGTAGAAGCAGCTTTAAATTTGTTATTGCTTCCACCAAGTGTATAGATTCTAGTTCCTTTCCTATATAGTTACTCACCGAGAAGTTTATGAGTTGTTTGAGTTCATGACTGACTACAGCAGAAATACGGCCTCCAGCACTGTCTCCACATACACCCAGGTTACTCAACGCTGAGCCACCTACATATCAAAATTAAAACATTCAAGCATAATAATGCATTTAACACCCCAAACAGCATATAAAAGCTTTGGTATGCAATGTGGGACATGAAGAGATTGCTTGTGACATCATCCCGAAATTGTATTTCGCAGTTCTCTTATCAATATTTTGCTGAATTTGCTTTGCTTAAAATCGAGATCATTAATTGAAACTGGCTTCGCAACTTTTGACTAACAAATTAAAAAAAATCCCCTGATATTCACCCATCATTTGAAAATTTTGATTGTAATTTAGACCTACCTATTTTTGTTTTATTCTCAGAGACCCATTCTACAACTACCGTAGCGTCATCATGACAGGCCGGGAATTTATGTTCGGGTGCCAGTCTGTATTCAACGTTCACAACAATACATGGGGCATCTCTGGTGAAAATACAGGAAACGGAAATATATCTGAATTTTATTTAATCCCTTTTCAAGTAGGCCTAATGTCGTGTTTGACGTTCCTTGAAGAAAAAAGAGTGTTAAAATGTGCACGAACGTATAGTTTACGAAAAATGACCTGACATAGCAGCCAATGCTAATTGAATGAGATGCTCTGCCAGTTCATTTATCGGTACTCTCCAAAGCCGAGGTCTTTTGATTAAACTATCAAATATGACATCTGTTGTTTTTTATACACCAACAGCTTATTTGGTCGTCATAATCTAATTATATCACATCATTTGAATGACAGAATCAAAATCATTCAGTTTTATCTTGTGTGATTACGTATACATTACGTCGCTTCTATCTTTGGCATAAGCCGGTAATTTGAAGCGTCAGCCAATGAAAATTTGTATCGGATTTTTCAAATGCTTTGCTGTTTACATCAAACGATTGGATATCGAAATCTCGCAAAGACCCCGAGATTAGACGTGAAATGATCCCGTGGGAACAGAGTATCATTTTATCGTAATAGAATGAAGAGATAATGTGCTCTGTTTTAAGAGAGTAATTTATCGGGAGCTATACAATTATGAAATAATAACAAGTTTAGCGGTCTTTATTGCCAATAAAACCCGATGTGCGGCGGACTACATGTGTAGGTAAAAACCGAGGCGCACAGCGCCGAGGTATTTGCCTTAACATGTAGTCCAGAGCACAGAGGTTTTTATTGCGCAATAAAGACTACTAAACTTGTTATTATCTCCATTATAACACTCTAAATAACAAAAACGCACATTAGAATTGTGTTATTTTGTGAAAATTCTGCCATGAACTAGTGTTCGGCGTAGGAAACGCATTGTCATTCAAGTGACGTCATTTGACGTTACCTTGACGCCACGTGACGTTTTGGCGCATACACAAAGCATAATTACATAGAGTTTTTATTGTAAATAAAACCCGATGTAGTTCTTCTTTCGCTTTATATGGATTTTACGGAAAAGTGTTATAATGTATTGTAATGTTTATAGCTCACGATAATTGAACTGGCAGAGCAGCCCTAGCCAATAGGCTGGGATACTCTTCCAGGTCATTGCTCGTGAGGTATACCTGGCCAATATTTTGCAGACAGTTTCGTGTGTTTTTCTGTTCGCCACAACGTTACCTCCGCCATGAAAATAGACAAGTATTGTTGGAGACTGTATAGGTTCACAACTTGAGGGTCTGTATACCGTCACCGGTATCCCATCTGTGAAAAGAATTAATAAGCTCTAGTCCCTTGTCATGCTGGTCCCGGAATATTCCTGTTCGCTTTGGCTGACAGAATAGAGTAAGATCAGACTGCACGTACGTGCAGTCTGATCTTACTCTATTCTACCAGCTTGTATGAATTATTCTGAATGAAAACGTTCATATCTTCAAAGATTGCTTTTCACGTAGCCTATATAACTCATCATTTAGCGCCAAAGAGTCAGAGGCGAAATTTGAAAAGTGATAGTAATTCCTAACCTGTGTTACATTGCCATTCCAAATACAAACATAAGCATTTTGAACGTTTTAGAATTTTGAATCAATGCATACATATGGAAACATTTGACAATGTTCAAAAATCACTCTCTTGCATAATTATGAATATAGAGTAAAATAATATTTGTAAATTATTTTCTTCTGGAAGCATAATCTTGAAATCCGGCACGGTGAATAAGCTTATTTGAAGTGTATTTACAAGTGTGTGTAATTTGATGCATGTACCATGGCTAGAGAGAGGCGTTTTCAATGATGGCATGTATACCTTAAAAGCCTGAATCACACTGTTAACGTGGCTGGTCCGTAGCAGTAATTGTGACAATGGTGAGATGCTAATGCACTATGAAGAAATTTAATCCTTTTAGATAGAAGCCCTGGGTTTAACATCCGTATCAAACACAGCCCCCAGAAAACATTGATGGGAAAAGAAGAAAATACCGGACATCAGAATGTTTTCCGTACATGTTTTTGCCATTAACCCTTTCCCAAACAATATCTGGTTTTGGCGTCCCTTTGAGAAAGTGCTTGGGAAAACATTGAAACAAAAGAAGAAACTGCTGATAATCAGCAGTTTCTCCTTTTTTCTCAATATTTTCTATGCCACATTTTACACAAATCCTATCTTTAATAACTTCCATTTTGTCATTTGTGGCAGTTTTTTTTTAAGTGAATCATCCTAAAATTTTGCCGTTTGTGAAAGGGTTAATAGCATTCCTCTTGTCTAAAGTTGTCTTTGTAGAAATGCTTCTAGATTTGGACTGGTCGAAAATATTGTTTGAGAACGGGTTGCAGTCCTGGATTCAGTGGGGGGTTGGGGGGGGGGGGTTCAAACGAACCACCCTCAGGCTATTTAGCCTGATTATTTCATTTTCTTGCAAACGTCCAGTCATTTTTTTTTTTTTTTTTTTTTTAATTTTTTCTCATAACACGAAACGAACCCCCAATTTAAATATTCGAATCCCCCTCACAGAAATCCTGGATCCGCCATTGGGTTGTAAGAGTTAGAATACATATTAACCCTTTCCCAAACGACGAAAGTTTGGGGTGGTCTGATGCTGCAGACGACAAAATCGATGTTTACAAAAATAGAATTTGTGTGCAATATAGCATAGAATATATTGAAGAAAAAAAGGAGAAAATACAGGTTGTCATTTTTACATAAGTTTTTTTTTCTTTCCATCTAAAACCAGGTCTACTTTTGGAAAGGGCTAATATACCAGCAATATGTCATAAATATTTTCGTATCCACGAATCAGCATGGACTCTTTACCACAGTATAATGACATTAATGACAGGTTGGTAAGATACAATTAATATAGGCTTATTTTATTATTATTGTAGGACTTATGAGATTCGTTATCATAATTGCATTTTGAAACTGTGCAGGGGATTTTAGCATGAAAGACATGTTTGTAAAAGAAGAAAATTCTCATAACTAGATCTAGCTATCAGCATCTTCTTCTTTCCATTTGCAGAGTCTCCAAAATCTGTCATTTCTATCACAAAATGTAATAAGCCCTAAGCCGAATTTTATAGGCCAAATTATAGGCCCCTCCTATATATTTAAAATAGGAATACTATGGTAATTAGTTACTTGGATACCTTTAAAGAATTTTGATGGTACGACATAGTCCCTCTCTGTCCCCTCAAAATGGGTAGTCCCTGCATACAGCCTGGCGCCCTCTATACGCGCCAGTCTTGACCCCTCAACCCCCGTCTCGACCCCCTGTTTAACTCCGTCCTTGAATTTCGAACTCAAGTATCCAAGTGTTTCAGGATGAACGTCGTATTTCTTAGCGAACTCATCCAAATTAAAGGCCATTTTATTTATATACACAAATGTACAAACTTAAAGTTGTATGATATGCTACGTGTCTTATCATAATTAATTTCAAATGGCTAGATCTATACTGACCGACTTTAAATACGAATCACTGAAGTTCATCCGGCAATACTTTGCATAAGATAAATTCACATACATGTATGTAGTATTGTATATCAAACAAACACTTGACACATTCTCAACATTTCCTGAAAATTTCAGACAAGAATTCGATTCAATGCCTGAGATATAGGCCTAGTGATCTTACGAGAGGCGGTGTGGGAATTTTTACTTTAATAACGAGTAATTCACAGTATCAAAAAGCGATATCAACATACCAAAGCGCGAATTTGATCAGAGAAAACTCGGTTTAATATAGGCCTAAACCCTTTACCAAACAAGTCAATAATTTAACGTTTATTCCCATTTCCTTGATATTTTGCTAAATCTATCAAATTCCGGCATTGAAACATCAATTGGTCATAAATCGTAATTCTAAATTGATTTTCCCGAGAGTCGATTTTCGCGAGACCCATTTCAACTGTGAACGTCACGAATAACTCTAGGCCCTATGGCGGACCAAATGGGTCAAACGTCTATGTAGAGCGTGCACGCTCAAAATATACGAGTCGACGCGTAAATTTTATGCGTCGACACGTATATTTACGCGTCCACGCATGCATACAATTTACGCGAGCAGTTGAAAATTTATGCGTCGACGCGTAAATTTTCAACTGCTCGCGTAAATATACTATACGCGTCGATGCGTATTTTAGGCCTATCTATTAACCTATCAGATCCTTCGTTTCGTGCATCAATTTTATGGTATAAAGGGAAAGGTTCTAACCGCCTCTCCCATTGGCCAGCCTCGGTTTCAGATTTTATAATACTCCTGCTCGCGTTAAATTTACGCGTCGACGCATAGGCTATATTTTCAACTGCTCGCGTAAATTTTATTCGTCGACGCGTAAATATGCGCGTCGACGCATAAAATTTATGCGTCGACGCGTATGTTTTATACATGTACGCTCTGTATAGACTTTTGACCCATTTAGTTCGTCATATATATCTCTTCTATAGAAATGTTCAACAAGAACAAGAACTGGCCGTCTTCCTAGGAATTTTCCTTTCATTTGGTAGATTTCCTTTCCTCTTATTTTCGTCAGAAACGAAATAACGTAAGATTCACAGGTCTGTTGTCATCAAGCAAACACAAGCTCTATTTCCATATTTAGCATGATTGGCAAGTATTTAATTTTCAACATGCAAAGTCCCAAGCAGAGTTTGTATTAAATTTATCAAATAAAAGACAAGTTAGAGCTATTTAAGTTGTCCATCAATTCGTCCCCAAGTTTTGTCGTACCCTGGTAGTCGCCTGACATCCCGTAGTTTCGATAGCCTTATCTAAAACCATGTGCTTGCATATTCACAAATTGATTTTATAAAATTCTGACAATCCCAATAGATTCAAGAACCAAAGTTCTAGTCATAAAAAATAGAAAACAACATTTGTAAACAGACTAACAAAATACATTGGCCATAATATTCAAAGCATGTCATCACGCAGCGTCAAGGTGAGGCTCTCATCATTCCGATAGGGCTATGTTTTTTGTTCCTATTTAAAGCACTAGGATGACCTAACAACAATCACAATTTTTTGGATGGGGACTCGCTCAACCGTGGAGAAAATCAAGCGTTTTGAAAACTTTTCTAGGATGGAAAGAGGCTTGGATAAGGTTGAACGATTTTTACCCTGACCTTGATTTTCTAGTTTCTGTTTTGTTTTAGAAAAAATATAGTTTGTTCATGTAAAAATCAGTTGTCTCCAAATTTCTTTGACCAAAGACTTTGTTTGCAGCAACAGCATTCAGATGCACAAGGAATGGTACTCAGATTGTAAGCACTTCTGAAAATCACAAGGCTATCGAAACCATGTGACCTATCGAAAGCATGAGAGGAAAGGATCCTATTTATAAGCCCTGACATATTTTTAGTACCCGGCCTGGGTGATAAAATCGCACTGCCTGTATAAATTTGTCGTGACCTGCATTCTCTGATAGCCCAAAAATCCTTTCTTTATATTTTGTCTGTAGTTAGAGATATGTGAAGTCCTCCACACAAATGCTTCTGTGACAGCCTCAGTGGCGCAGTGGATAGTGCATAGCTGCGATATCGTAGCCACAAACTTGATGATGGGTATTGGTTTGTGGCTACGAGTCCACCCTATTCCAATCCTTCTTGTGGAGCAAGACAAAAGAGTGGAAAACACATTTTCTTGCACAAATCTTTGAATACTAACATATCTAATCAGATGTGTATCCCATAAAAAGATATTCCATGGCACAAATTCAGTTAAAAAGTATCAACAAGAATTCTTTTCAATTATTTCTTCCAACAGAAAATTCAAGTCTCGGTAGAATAAAATGGGTGGGTACTCTGCTTCAAAATTGAATTTAAGGCTTACAGACCCTGAAAAATTCTACATTTTCTAGCCATATGAAATGCATCAAATTTTTCACACTTGTAAATAAACTTCATATAAGTTGATTCACCGTGCCGGATTTCAAGACTATGCTTCAAGAAGAAAATAATTTTAAAATATTATTTTACTCTATATTCATATGCAAGGGAGGTAATTTTGAACATTTTTGTCAAATATTTCCATAAGTATGCATTAATTCAAAATTCTAAACCGTGCGAAATGCTTATGTTTGTATTTGGAATGGAAATGTAACACAGTTTAGGAAATATTTGCACTTTTCATATTTCGCCTCTGGCTCTTAGGTGCTTTTGAGGGGTTGGATACCTTAACTTTATTTGAAATTGATTTCAACATAAAACTATGCTGGATTGACAGAAAAATAGTTAACCTGTTCACAGGCGGCAATCACGTGACTTTGTTATGATATATTTTCCTCACTTATGTAAACAAAACACTCGGTAAGAACAAATTTTCCCAAATTCTGAATCAAATACTTAACACTCAATATTGAGATACGTGCCATTCGATACGTCATATTCTCTTGTCTATTTTGGTACCAAGATCTTCCCTCAAACCCCTGTCAAAGCTGAGAACATTCGTGCAAAGTATTTCTAAATGCCGTGATATATTTTCTTAAGAAATGTTTGCACTTTGCACGAATGTTCTCAGCTTTGACATGGATTTGAGGGAATATCTTGGTATCAAAATAATCCGGAGATTACGACGCATCGAATGGTACATATTTCAATTCTGAGAGTTAAGTATTTGATTTGAAATTTAAGAAAATGTCTTCTTACCGAGTGTTTTTGTTTACATAAGTGAGGAAAATATATCATAACAAAAGTCACGTGATTGCCGCCTGTGCTGTTGTCAGGTAACATTCTTACTACATTCCATAGCTTTATTTTGAAGTTTGACTATGCTAAACTTGCTGGAATGAATCATTCCAGCACCTGCTCCATTGCAATGAATAGGAAGGAATTGTAACCGAAACCCAGATCCAAATTCAAAAAGGTTTCTGTTACATTATTGCAACTAGATAGTGCACTGAACTTGTAGCCCGGGGGTTGTGAGTTCGAACCCCACTCATGTTAAGGTGTGGCTTTGGGCAAGACACTTAATTGTCAGCCTCTGTCCACCCAGCTGTTAAATTAGTAGCAGTGAGGTAAAACTTACTGCCTCTTCAATCTCTTCTCTTCTACGTTTTTTTCCGAATAAAAAAAAATCGCGTTGTTTGATTGGCGGTGTTTGATTCACGTTGCACTGTAAATAGAGCACATTAGTTACTTGTAGTTTAGATATAGCACAGACGCACAAACTCATCGGAGTGTAACATACACTAACATATCTATTCTAGTGGTGCCCCGAGTGCAAGCGGGGGAAATTACCTGTATAACATAACACATGTGGTGGGTAACTGTTTGAGCATTGATAAATATAAGCTGTCAGGCAAGCACAGACACAGGCCACATGGCTGTGGTTGTGGGGACTCACAAAACTAGTTGCAATAATGTAATTGACTTTTTTCATCCTAACGTTGACAAAATCATCAAAGTTCATGGGGACGATATCGCAGCTATCACAAAACGTGGTAAAAACGGCTTACCTGGACCATCAGCATGCCCATTCACTAACTACAGTACATAATTCACGTAGAAATAAATTAATTCACATACAGATTTATAGGCCAGCCATGCAAGCACGTACAGAAATGAAAAATGGATGAACGTAAAAAGATTATGACCATGATAACGTGAATGTTTTGAATGAGAGAGTATCGGGTTTGCATGCCTGATTATCAGTAGTAAATCCTATAATTTATTAAGTGGTCACAGTCATTTATTTCATCCATTGAAGAGGCTTTATGGCTTATCAATCAAAAGGTAATTCTGAGGTCGTAAACATTGACAGCCATGAAACTCTAATTATTTATGTCTGTGTGTTATCAAAAGATTTCTAAAGATTCTTCCGTGGTTCAACTAGCTCCTGTTATTTATATGATATTTAATGTTTTAACTGGTTTCAGCTCTTGAAGTTCTGAAAGCTACTTGGTTTTAAGTGTAAAGAAACTAATTTCTTCAATTTTATAATAACTTACAAGAATTGGAGGGGGTAACAATTGCGACCAGAGTAGTTGTTAATAGCAAGTTATATAGCAGTTGCATTTACTTCTAAGAGTACTTTTTGAATAGTTATCACATTATTGAACCCAGTTAAGATGCTTTTTAAAGCAAAACAGTTGTAAATCTTGAGGCACTTAAATTAGTTTTGCGCTAATTAGTAGTAGTTAAGATTTATTAAGATTTATATATGGTGTACCCTTAACTTTGAAAGTAAAGGGTTCACTGCACCCCCAGATTTTTCTTTGTACCCCAAATTTTACATTTAGAGGGTACATGTACCCCCAAAATGAAAACCCAGTGGTTATGCTGACCTTTAGCGATATCAGAATTCGAAAAGGCGGTGATGGCCCCTCATTGGTGGCTTTATAGACCTCGTGATGTCACACCTCTCACCGTCTCTTGCCCACTCTCGGATTGGTGGCAGTACACCTGTTTTGTCTCAATGTTTTCCGCAAGCCATCTCAATTAAGGACGTCAACACCAGGTCTTGTTTGGGAAAGGGTTAACAAAAATTTACACAATTTTATTTATACTTAATGTAATATCTATATGAAATAATCAAGAGTCAAAGAGTAGGTTCATGTGAAACGCCTCTGGATGTGCCACTGATTGGTCTTGTTTGGGAAAGGGTATCGTTAAATGTTGTATAATATTCTATTTCAGGAATATGATAACAAAGTCATGAAGAAAGTGACGGCTGGATATTTCATTTACCAATATACCTGGAAGGTTATGGTTTGGTCCTGTCTGGTCTTCATAAACTGTGTTTTTACGATTGACGTCAAACCACAGCGCGAGAGATTCATACCAGATTATCATGTATACAACAATCTCACCAGCATTCGAACAAATGTAGAAAAACTTGTACTCAACAATAAAAACTTAATTAGAGCAGAGAAGAAATTTCTTTCAAAGGAGGGTAGAAATCAATTTTTACTTCACATGACAAACTTTTCACATTATGACAGATCTAAAACTTTAGACAGAGTAAAAATTTTCCTTTCATTTGGAGAACATGCACGAGAATTTTTACCTGTTGAATCATGTTTTAATCTAATCAAAAATTTACTTCTACCTAAAATGACTAATAGGTTAGATTCTAGTTATTTGAATTATATTGACCTGTATGTGCTTGTGCTCGGGAATCCTGATGGTAGACAGCTGGTTGAAACAAAACACAATTATTGTTGGAGAGGAACAAAGTCAGGTGTGGATATAAACAGAAATATGGACTGGGAGTTTGGTGGTAAAGGAAGCTCAGGCGATGCTCAAGATGAGGAATACAGGGGGAAACAACCTTTCTCAGGTACATGCTTTATTTTTTTAAGTCGCTGAGCGCTCGCGCTGCGACTTATTGGTGCCGTACGAGTTTTCTGGACAGGTCAAATAAGGTCAAAGACGGACCTCTTAACTTCTTCTGTATTTCTGTTTTGAGACAAAGTAGATCTCTGATTTCTTGTCCACACTTTGATTTAATATTGAAATTCGACTTTCTACAATTTCTAAACTGACATGCCAAATAATCATTGTTGAACGAGGAAATTATACGTTTTATGTAGAACTACTTTTTTGGCGGAGAAAATTTATCGCGCGCAATAATTCCGTTTTCTGAGGTATATTGGTCTAAGGGAAATAACCAGGTTTAAATTAGACAGTTTTCATGAAAGAGTTACTTCCCTTAGATAGTCAATATTCAATACTGTATATCTTCGGCTATAAGTCAAGGAAAAAAAACTATTCAGAATGTGGGGGAAATAGACATCGACTTTATGACTCGGCGACAATAAACATACGACAACGACGGAATACTCATTTGCTCGATTCTTTTTATAATAATAAATTCCATTTTAACAAGGTGTCTTGCTTGATATGCATCGTTCTGCCATTTCAAGCGTGTAATCTCGCAATCAATATGCCCTAAATTAACACACGACATAATTGTACACAACAAGCAGTCGTCACTTTTCTTCGAAAACCTCGTAACTGCATATTGTTTTAATCTGCAATTACTTGGTGATGACAATAGTTTAAAAAAATCGTGTGATCAAATTTGCCGAAAATTCGAAAAACTGTGCGGCTGAGAGTGATTTCGGCATCAGTGGAAAGCTAGTGAGAGACTGGCGAAAAAAAAAGACAAAGATCTGTGATTGTCCAAAATCGCAGAAATGGAGGGTTATTCGGATCAGTCCCTATGAGCCACAGGAAAATGATCTGAATGATTGGATTTTGGAGTTACGGGCAAGTGGCTATGTTGTAAGTAGGATCGGGATTCGCGTCAAGGCCCTTCAACTCGACAAGGACCAAAATACAAAATCCAGGGCGAGTTCAAAGCTTCTTCTGGGTAGTGTTGCAGGTTCATGAATATTTTAGTCAATACCGGGAAGACCAGAAAAAAAACATTTTATTACACACCTGGCCAGCTTATCAATGGGAAAACCTACGGGACCACATCAAAGAAACGAGACTTAACTACTTGGCTGGTTCCGTGATGTTGACGATCCTGAAATATGCAAGATGTGCATATCCGACGATTACTTTAAACAAAGGGTTTTACGTCGCCGGATTTACGGAAATGAAATTGTTGATTTGCAGGGTTGAATCTCGCGACCGGTAGGCGATCATAGACGGCACAAAAGCAGCTTTGCAAGTCACGGGCATTTTGTATGATACGGTTCCCCCGAAAGATCGCAGCTAAAACCTTACCTTCGTTTCAGATCAGAATAAATATTTCAGCCCACACGTTTTGATTTTTGTGTATGTATGGATAATCGTTAGCCCCAAAGTGTAATTCATGGATATTTACATTCATGTTCAATTTTCGTCATTTTGTTTACCCCAAAACAGAAATTTTTTTTAGACTGCTCCATTTTGAAAGCTGTTGCATGCATACGACATAACTTCTTAAAAAAGATTGAATTACATCATGGAAAGTATCTCGGGTGAACGGAGAAATGGCTAGTTATCGACAATTTCTTCTTTTCAATGTTTTCCAATCTTTTTGTTCCCATGATTGTAGTCGGAATCAAGTCTTGTTTGTGAAAGGATTTAAGAGAGAGGTTATATAGACGAACGTCGGCAAGTATTACTCTCCAAAGCCGATGTCTATTGATTAGATCATCAAAATACATTACTAATTACATATCATTTCATAAGAGGTAATGTACTGTACTTTGTTTTAAGAGAGTAGCAAGTATAAGCACGAGTCATGTAGATCTACATCTGCAAGAAATTTTCTTTTCACTAAATACACTGAAATAGTCTACCCTTTGAATTTCGTTCTTCTTTTGAAAACTCTTTATGAAGTTAAACTGTCTCTTAAATCTATCTACTCTAAAATTTAAAGATGTAGAGGTCAACACTCTAATAAATATTCACTAAAATGTGACCGATTAAGGGAGAGACTCGGGGTAAAGCTTCTTTTCTGACGATTGCCCTTTAAGTTCTAGATCTTTTATGAAGCAATGCTTGTAAAATTTATAGGCCTACAGATTGGTTGAAAAAGAGAATTGTCCCCGCCCATTCATTGACTTACTAGTTGATTGACATGCTTCTCAGATGAATAAGCACGTGATACAGTCGGATCCATTTTGTTAAAAAAAAAACAATATGACGTCTTGATGACGTAGCGTCTACTCAATCTGGGCTGGAATAGTGACTTCAAAAACACCGCCAACACCTGCTCAGTTATTTCGGAAACTGTTTCAAAATATGTTAGTTGGATTATTACCGGTGAATTTTTGGTTTGGATAGTAGACTAACAGGTATCATTTTCTTCGTATCATCATGACATTATCGCTTGCCGACCAAAAACAAAATAACCTTCTAAACCTAGATGTATAATTTTCTACTTTACATCATAAAATCTGCATGAATTACCATTTAAATTAATTTGTCGAGCGTCCGTCGATTCAGTCGACGTTTCTGCGATTAAATTTCTTATCATTAATCACCGAATAATCAACGTGAAATAAAATAGTTTTTGTGAAGAGAGGGGAAGTTAATTCGTGAATAAACCATTATTGGAGGCTCAAATTATCGATTAATCACGACTTTAGGCTTGCCGCAATAAACAGTTCTAGAGATTATTCATTTCTGTGACTGTAAAATATTGCGTACCTAAATGATATCAATCTTGAGAAATATCACGGTAACCATTGCATACTAGAACGTATAAGTTCTTATTTCGAAATTAAAAAAAAAAATGACGTAAAAATGTGCATCATATTGAGTTATAATTTTAAACTGAGTGATAAATGATTTGGAAAACTTGCATCAAAAGATGGTAGAATTTATAGTGTCACGAACGCCTTCCTGAGGGTTGAAAACGCTATTTCTCAAGAGCTCCCGGGTGGCTCTGGCCCCGTGGACACCTGGCCAGGGCGTTTCCATAGACCCATCGGGGGCCCTGTGGTCCATGGCCCCCCAGCTGTAAAATTCAGTATTTTGAAAGTATCTAACTTTCACCCAGGGTCGATGTTTTAAATGAAATAGTTTGATTTTGAGGGGTTTTAGTTAAGTGAGGAATGCGTTATGAAGTATAGATCTATTTTATTCAATGAATTTCTGTGACATCTTCTGAAATTGGGAAATCTGAATAGAACAAAATGTGTAAATATTTCATTTAAAACATCGTTCTTACCCAGAATTTAGTTTAGTATCAATTCCAGTCAATTTACGGGACATGCAGCCAAAACATCACAACTACAGATTAAAGGGGGACCTGCTAGGCTGTCGAAAATGCAAATGGCACAAAAATTACAAACCAGATATAAACGTATGAAATTACAAACCTGAAGGGGTCCATTGTTAGCACTCATTGAGCTTTATCAAGTATAAATCCAAGTCAATGAATAACGTGCAGATCCGAATTTTATTGTCCTTGGTTTTTGTTTTTAAACGGTTACACATGCCCAACCTTCAAAAGGCAATTACGTCAGAGGTACGTCATCTGTGCTCAGCGAGATTCAACACACCGCACAATCGGCTGCGTCGTCAACGAAGACAGATTCGGCATCTGATGTCAGGTGCATGGTAGGTCAAATTAATTTACTTTTATGAATAAACAAAAGGATCTTTGGTATTCTATAGTTGATAAATACATGTATAAATGTTCAGTGCTAACTGCTTCTACAAAATAAACCTTTCCACGCATCCCTCGCAAATAAGGTCACAGTCATCAACGCAGCCGGTTGTACAGTGTGTTAATACTGCTGGGGATGTGTCTCGTTGACCTTGACCTTGTCTCGTTTCGAAGTAAAAATAGAATCTGTAAACACGCTTGTAAAGGATTGATCTATAGCAAAGGAAAGATGGATATTCGCCGTGATTGAGGTTTTTATGCATTGCAAATTGTTTTTTCATGTACAAATATGAGTTCCCGAATAGTTCAGAAGCATAAAAACGTAGCATGGGCCCCTTTCAGAAATCTGTAGTTACGATGTTTTTACTCCCAATCACTAAACACCCCAAAATTACCTACAAATTGGACCAATCTAACATTTTGAAAATAGATCTAGCTTCCACTGCTTTTCATATGTAGCATTCATTTTAACGATATAATTATCTATGGATTTGCTGTAGCCTATGGTATTATGAATTTGTATATATAGATATGGATGAAAAATAAAGCTGTGTTTCTTTGTAAATATTCTATAACTTGTTTTGTCTTTCATTTTATTATTGTTTTTTTTTTTTCAATTTGTTTCTAAAGAATGTGATCTAATCACGAGTTCGGTCATCGTTTATAAACTTTATCGTCATTTTGACAAAATATATTTTGCGTACTTAAAATGGAGATCTAGGTCTTGTTTACATTGCATAAAACTTCATAGGTAAGAATTGATACTCTGTCAATCATATTTTTGGGTTTTTGCCCTTTGTTGATTTTCATATTTAATTGTTTGTCAAGAGCATTACTAAAAATTATGCGAGGTAGATTCGTGCAACTTCATAGGTGGATGGTGTCATTATGTAGAAGTGTATTGTACAAAAATATAACTCTGCTGATAATGTTCGTGGAGTTATTGCCAATTTTCCCTTTTCATTCTTGATGTAAATTAATACTACAATTGCACTACTTCAATTGTTAAAGGTTTACCCTTGTGGGGGCATACATACATTTCATTCAATACTTCAAAGCATTCTCTGATAGGATCATGAAAAGCAAATCTTGTTTTACAAATAATTCTGTTGTAGCGACTTTCAGGCCCTTCAGGGCTTTGATTTTTTAATCCTTTTCTCAATTGTATAAATTTTAGACTGCTCCAAATTATTTGCCATAGAAGTAGATAAGATTATTATTAGAAATCCATGAGGTTAAAAGGAGAAAATGATGATCATCAATTAGCTTTTCTTCTTAAATATTCTAATCTAATTTTCTAATCTTAACATTCTTAATACTTGTCAAATCAATGTCTTGGTTAAGAAAAGACAAAGTGCACTGTCAGTCATGTTTCATAAAAATGATTGGAGTAAATATATGATCTGATATAGGTGTTGATTTTATAGAGCTTTTGATGATCACTTATCTTGAAATTACTCTTTTCAGGTGTTTTTACCCTTTTCCAAACAATACCTTGTTTTGATGTCCACGAAAAAAAATGTTTGGGAAGACATTAAGACAGAGGAAGAAAATGCTGTTAACCAGCATTTTCTCCCTTTGTCTCAATATTTCTTTTGCTATATCTTTATCAACATCCATTTTGTCATCTTCAGCAGCTTTCAAAATGGACAACCTTCAGATTTTGCAGATAGAGATGCATTATAGATTATTTGACTTGTGTTTATAGAGCCTGAATCTGAAGTATATAGACAGTTACCAAAACTAGTGAAGTTTGATGCATTCCTATCATTGCATTCCGGTATAAAACAAATCTACATTCCATATGCCGGTAAGTTACCTGTGAATCTGACTGAAATCAAATCTACCATATTGTAATCAGCATAACATATTTTAAAATTTTAAAAACAGGGTGTCCCAAAATATGTGTCCCCATTTTAAACATCTATAACTACTAAGCAACTTAGAAAGTCGAGCACGCTGTCTTCGGACAGCTCTAATATGATGTGTCCTGATTTGAGATGGCATTTGTTAGTGGCTTTGATTACTAGTTTTTAGCTCCACTGGCCAAAGGCCAGCAAGCTATTGTCATGGCGTTGTGTCTGTCTTGCGTGCGTCCGTCCGTCTGTTAACTTTTTCTTTTTAAATCTTCTCTCAAACCAGTGAGCCAATTTTGACCAAACTTTGCAGGAATGTTCCTTGGGTGACCCTTTACTTAAATTGTTAAATGAATTTTGATTGGTCCATAAATGTGGGTGTGGCAGGGCGGGGCTTATCAGACTTAAGAGAAATCACAAAATAATTCTTTAAAAATCAACGATTGGGCCAATTTTGACCAAACTTGTTCCATATACACTGGTAGCAATTTTGGAAAAAGGTGCTTACAAATACATGTTACAACTTGTCATCTTTGATGAACAGTGAATTGGTAGGAGTTGTTAGCTTCTTATTTATTCATCCATCTTTTCAGTATTCTTGCTCTTTGCAATTTTAGAAGAAAAAAAAAACAGAT
The DNA here is from genome assembly GCA_963680895.1 of Fragum sueziense. Classification (NCBI taxonomy): domain Eukaryota; kingdom Metazoa; phylum Mollusca; class Bivalvia; order Cardiida; family Cardiidae; genus Fragum; species Fragum sueziense. The sequence goes on along the minus strand of OY804593.1, from coordinate 82,072,731 downwards.
TTTTTGTGGAAACATACAAAATTCTTTTCTAAAATTCTCTTTTTTCTAGATACCAAATCTCGTAAGACGGGTAGGGAGCCAGCAAACTTACAGGAAATGATGTCATTAGCTAAACAGTTATCTACGGCCACTAAATATAGGTACCAATATGGGAAAGCTGCGGCATTGAATGAATATACGGCAGATGGTACAACTTTTGATTATATGGCCGGCATACATAAGGTAGGCTGCTTCAAGTATCACCTTAGCAGACTATTCGATATGAGGGGGAAATACATTCCAATTGTCAAATCCATACCCTATGTGTGTGTACTCATTTCAATAGTCTGGATGCGTTGATTCCAATGAGTAACTTCATTGTAGGTTTTGATAAACAATAAGTAAATAATGCTGTTTGAAAAGCCAATACCCCATATTTCTGTACCTGACCACTAGGGGTCTTCATTTGTCTCATTAATGTGGAATTTAAAAAAAATATTTCCTTCCTGTGTTACAAAAACATTGTCACAAGCAATTTCTTCATTTACCACAATGTTTTCTAAAGCCATTATCTTAGGTGGAGTCAAAAATAGTCATTGTGTGGGAATCAGGGAATGGGTTAAGGATAATAGTGTCAGAGAATGTTAGAGGTAGAATGATAGCTCCAGAATGAATATGTTTTTGTTATGTAGTCAGATCTTTAGATGACATAGGTCCAGATAAATGACCTGGCAGAGCATCTCTAGCTATTAGCTAGGTCAATTATCTGGACCTATACCAATCTTTTACTAGTTATCTAAAGCCTCACTCTGTGAAATCCTTGTTTTTCAGCCATGTATGATTTGTGTTTATCATTTCCTCCCCGCCGATCAGCCTTTCATTCGAGAGGTCCTGGGTTCTATACCCGGCCACGGCAAATACCGTTTCTGACAAAATTGTCACCCACCAATGGGTTTGAAATCGTTAACCTAAATGGGTGAGCAGCTGGAGGCTCAGTAAGGGTGTTGTGGTAGCACTGGTTTGAGAAACAACAGGAATCCATGGGTACCAGCCACTGCGATATGACCCTGGCAGTTGAAAACGGTGTAAAACCCCAATAAACTCATTTCCCACTGTTTGTTTATTGCAGATACCATTTTCCTATGCAATAGAATTGTGGGGCCCTGTGAACCATAGAGGACCAAGTTGTTTTGATCTGTTTAATCCTCCAAATGATCAACTAAAGGTAAGCACTGTCTTACAACCTTTAGTACTGGATGCAATGTTTAAGCTTTTGCAATGAGAATCTGTGTAGTAAAGTTCTATTTATTCTTGATAAAGGAACAACTAAGTATGTCTGAAAATATCTGTCCTTCCAAAACTTATTAACTGATGCTTTTAAAGTTATTTAGCAAGATGTTTTAGCTAACTAACCATTAAACTCAATATTTTCAAGTGATTAGGTGTGACAGCAGTGTCTTTTTTGCCCAAAAGAGTGAAAGCTTGTTTATTGAAAGTGACTTTTAGCAAGACTACTTGTAGAATTGGGGGGCTTTTCTAGTCACCCGGGCATTGCATTGGCATTGGCCTAATGCTTTGTTTAAGCTTTTGCGTGTAATCTCTGTTTCAACTAATGCTATTGCTCCCAAATTTTGCACATACCTCTGTGACCATAATATCAGCCTCTAGGCAAACATTCGTTACTCTGATTTCTAATATAATGCAAGTTTTACCCTTTATGGACTTAGAATTTTTCACTATCCAGCACTTGATTATCACGTTTTGCTGTCCTGAGGCAGCTCTTAATTGAATTGTTGATTATCTTTTTGCAGAACTGTATAACTCTCTTAAATGTAGAAAGACACTGTCAGCAAAGTTTGTTATTTTTGTACATCATTTGAAAGGCTTTCGTTCTCTTTTCCCCTCTTAACAAGTATTCAGTCAAATTTCTTTTCAACCTTTCAGACTGTGATAGATAATCTCATTCCATTATACAAGACATTGTTTGATTACTTGGTCAAGTGGAAACATCCAACACACCAGTATACAACAGGCAGGGGGAAATCTGAACCCAGCAACCCTGAACCTGACAGAGTAAATAGTGTAGATACTATACTAGAACCGAATAATGTAAGATTTATTTATAAATATAGTATTTTGGCTTAATCCTTTCACAAACTAGACCTGGTTTTGAGGTCCCCAAATGAAAATGCTTGGGAAAATATAGAGGCAACAAGAAGAAAATGCTGATAATCAGCATTTGTTCCTTTTGCCTCAATATGTTCTATGCTATATCATACACAAATCCAATCAATCAACACCTGATTTGTCCTTTACAGTAGCTTTTGAAATCACCCTAAACATTTGCCGTAATGGAAAGGGTTAAATATGGTTATGTCTGCCTGTCTGGGCATCTGTAAATGATTGTTTCATATTCCAACTTAATAATGAATTCACATAGTATACATGAAACTAAATGTTTCCCAATGGGAGAGATAACAGGGTTTATCCGCTAGGAGTTACACCGGTCATAACAGAACCAGCTGATTCCCAATACACATGTTTTACAATGGATTCTAATAGGAAATATGTTTATAATGGATGGGGCAGGGTTTCTTTTTGACTCGGGAGCTCGGAATTTGACGCATGGAAAATGAAAATGACTTCAATTTGATTCTCAGAAATTTCAACTGATCAATGCGTCATTCCGACTGTTGATATTTTGTACTCATGCGTCATCTTCCATTCAACATAAAGGGCTATCTACTAATTGACCCATTATCCAGGTCACATCTTTAGTTCAGAGCAATAAAAAATCGATTATCTGTGTCACGCGATCTTTCGCTGATTTCAAAATTAACGCTTTACACACAACTTGCAAATGATTTGCAAGTCGTGTGTAAAGCGTTAATTTGACATCAGTAATGCATTATCATTTTTTAGAAAATTCTAAATTGTTCATGTAACGGAGAGTTAATAAAACTAATTTTTCTTCTCTTACTTTTGTTTCAGTCTGAGGTGCCTTCTTTAACCCCGGGATACACTTTCTTGGTGTTGGTTGTCATAGTTACCATTATTATTGGCCTTTATGGACGATTTCCAATTTTTAGACGATTTTATCAACGAAGAAGAATTGTCAGTTTACGGTCTCTTGGTACTACTTTTTCTGCAAATATTTTTAGTCCATGACCATATATGTTATTTTCTTTACATGCAAAGATGTTTTATATGGGATATGGATGGGGGTATTGCAACATTTCACTACATATGCAGGATGATCTGTATCCATGTTTGCCTCAAATGATAAGAGGCAAACATGGACCCAGATAAGCCTGCATATGTAGTATGATCCAGAACTGTAAGAGAACAGTATGGATTCTGATCAAAATGCACTTAATCCTTTCTCAAACAATACTTGGTTTTAACTTTATAAAAAAATTGGAAAACATAGTGACAAAGAAGGAATTGTCAATTATCAAGTCTCTCCTTTTCCGTCTATAATTTCTATACTATAAGAGTAACTATTACATTTTCGACTGTTGACATCAATCATTTTGTTGTCTACAGCTGCTTTCAAATGCTGGAGTCCAAATTTGGGCCATATGAGAAAGTGGTTTACCGTTAAGCACTCCCTGATCTGATTCTATGGTGGCCTCAAATTCAAAAGCCCTTATTTTAATGTTTAATCCTTTTCCAAACAACAAAATTTTAGGCTTGTCTAAGTTCAAAGATGTTGCAGATGACAATTTAAAGTGGATGAAATTGTACATTTTTTATTCTTTCTGTGTAGAAAACAATGTGAGGAATGAAGAAATTGCTTGACTCAAGCTATTTCTTCATTTCTCATGTTTTCCAAAGCCTTTATCCTTTGTGGTGTCAGAATGCGTCACTGTGTGGTAATGGCTTAAAAGATTGGGGTCATAATGTTTAACTTGTGTCTGTATGTCTGTCATTCCAAAAACTTAATGTAAAAACATTACATTGGCCTTTTTTCCAAAAAAAGCTGTTTTGGGGGCATTAGTGTTTCACAAACACATCTTGTTTATACATTGTTTCATATGAAAATGGGACTTTTTTATCATTTCAAATGAAAGAGCTCAAAAAGAGATACAGATGTCTCTACACTGTCCGATTTTAATCCAAATGTTCAAAATGGTTTTTTCGGTGGAGTAGGAAATTTGATAAACGTGACCATTCAGAATTTTCTTTCTATTTGGAAATGTTTGACTGGTTGAAATTGAAAAGATTTGCATACAACAAAATAAATTGTAACAAGTTTATAAAAACTATATGCCATGACATAGAATATTGATATCGAAAGATCAGGGGCATATTGTTTTACTCGTGTCCATCCATCAGTCCATGTGTTTGTCTGAAAACTTAAAACATTTGCATTTTCTCCAAAAGTATTTGATATACAAAGCTCAAATTTGGTATATAACATCCTTTCAATGATATCTATCTGTTCCATGCAATATGACCTTCCTGAAGGGCATCCGTTAACCCTTATCAACCCTTTACACAAAAACTTAACATTTTGAAAAAATATGGCCATTTCAGGGGCATTGGTGTTTCAAAAACACATCTTGTTTTCTCTCAATATTTTTAATATTTGAACTTTTAGGGACATCAAAACCTGTCGCCATGCCTTGACCAAGGAAGCTGCATAGATTTACCTAAATCTTTACTGAATTCTGATTTACCTAACAAGCCATATCATTGGATGAGACATATATCCCAGCCTATCAGATTGCTTGTTGTGTAGTTTTAGTATTAGGCTGGACATGATTGGTTATTAACCCTTTACAGCACTGTGACACTTTGAGGACCATCAAGAGGCTAGGGAAAAACATTGTAGAAAATGAAGAATATGCTTAGGACAAGCAATTGACCAAACGCCGACTGTCAATCAAAAACATCGATTAGCCAATGGACGATCACAAAAATGTTATGCCCCAATTGTTCATCGTTGCACGTGGTTTTGTATCGATTTATCGACTGACAATCAAAACAATCGACATACCAATGGCAAAGAATTTTGTGCTAACAATAGACTAGGTTCCCAGTTATGTTTTGATAAACCGCGTCGGTGTTGTTATAAAATCTCGTAACTACGGCTTTATTTAAGCCGTAGTTACGAGATTTTATAACAACAACTACGAAATACTACTTTGTTTGTCCGAATTTAAGTCACGATTAACTGGATAAAATCGTTCCCTATTACCGACCACATGCACATTGTTTGCCTTAAATTCTATGTTGGGCGGAGCGATCTGTCGATTGGCGTTTGGTCAATTTCTTCATCTCCACAATATTTTCTAATCGAAAGAGATTTTTAAAATTTCATCAACTTTAAATTGTCGTCTGCAACACCTTTTCAATTGGAAAAGTCCAAAATTTTGTACTCTGGTAATGAGTTAAACTAAATACCACCCCTTGTCTGATTTCTTTTACACATTGAGCAAGTCCCATTACTGTTTCTTAGAGGTAATACTATTATTTGGTATTTCAATATTATACTATATGAGATTTTATGAAGTTTGAAAAAACTTACTCTTATTTATTATATTTCATCAAATAAAGCTTATTGTGATATTAATCATTAGAGTTTATGTTTATTATGCCATAAAGCTGCGAACCTTTTCCAAACAAAAATACCTTATGCTGGTCCAAGTTGAAAAGTTGCAGATGAGAAAATTCATGCTTATTTGTGCATAAATCCCCTTTTCATAATAATGATAACCTTGAATGGAAAAAAGAAAATTATGATTATCATCATTTTCTTCTTTTCCTGTATGTTTACAAAGGTTGCATTATGGCATGGTCATCAAAAGTAGTCACTGTTTATTATGATACAATTTATGGCACAGAAAATATTGAGGGAAAAGCAGATCATGCTGGTTGTCAGTATTTTCTTTTTTATCTTATGTTTTGAATGGCATCAATTCAAGAAAGTAGCAGACAAAAAATGAATGTGAACAAAATCTTGATAAATTGATTCAAGAAAATATATACTGGATGCAATAGAGTTTTACTTTCCACTCGACAGCCAAGGTCATAATGGAGACAAGACCTTGGTTTAATCGTCAAAATTTTAGGGTGATCCACTTCAAAAACTGAAAAAAATGACAAAATGGATGTTATTAAAGATAGGATTTGTGTTAAATATGGCACAGAAAATATTGAGACAAAAGGAGAAAGTGCTGGTTATCAGCAGTTTCTTCTTTTGTTTCAATGTTTTCTCAAGCCATTTCTTCTAGGGACGTCAAAACCAGGTCTTGTTTGGGAGAGAGTTAATTCATTCCCACATATTGCAGCTTTTTTTTTGATGCACCATAAGATGAGGGCTTTGGAGAACATTGCCAGAAATGAAGAAATTGCTTATGACAAGCTATTTCTTCATTTTCCAAAATGTTTCCTCCCAGAAAGACAAAGGGTGGACCACTTGGATTGGGCCACTCCGTTTTACTCTGAGTACTCCTTTTACTCCAAAACCCAATCAAGTGCCGAAAATCTACTCTCGGATCTACTCCTAGTACTCCACCTACCGAGCAGGGGCGCTTGGGAGTGTGACGTCATCAACATGGTTTCTGATAGATGATGACAATAGAAATAGTTTGGTATAATTTTCTCTCAATCATTTTAACGGATATGAAAGACAAAGTTACAACTGAAAAGACATCAGATTTTACTGAAGAAACTAAACAAACATCTTTGACATGTTCTTTGGCTATTTTGGTATAGGGCAATTAATATTGAATGCAATAATTATCTGGGTTATACTCCAAAACACTTATTTGGACTGCATATTTTACTCTAACGGAGGCCGCGGCCTTAGCGCAGTTGGTAGCGCATCTGACCCTCATACGAGAGGTCCCGGGTTCGATACCCGGCCGCGGCTAATACCCTTTCTGACAAAATTGTCACCCACCAATGGGTTTGAAATCGTTAACCTAAGTGGGCGAGCAGCTGGAGGCTCGGTAAGGGTGTTGTGGTAGTACTGGTTTGAGAAACAACAGGAATCCATGGGTAGGTGCTCCAGCCGCCGCGATATGACCCTGGTAGTTGAAAACGGTGTAAAACCCCAATAAACTCAAATTACTCTAACGGAGTGGACGGAGTAAGTCCAATCAAGTACGACCCAAAAAGAGTGAAATTCCTTTCTCTTGCAATTGTAGCCTGCAACATTTTATTTGTGTGGATCAGTATAAAATAGTGATGGGTTAAAGTACAGTCTGAGACAAGAGTGCCAGAGGATCGACCCAACCCTTGTGTTATAATTCCAATTCCTCCCAAAATAGGAAATGCTTTTCAAAGATGTAAAGATGTCAATTTCAGGTGTTGATTTTGAAAGTTAGCTTGATACATGTGGCACACCAGAATCGATTGAGTGCACATCAACCTTGTATTCAATGATTAAAACTGAATCATTCAGATATATTATAGCAGACAGTATGCATCTTACCATGTGTTTCAGGCATTTCTTGCTCAAGTTAAAACATAACATCCAATGGCATTGAATGTCATGCTTAAAATAGACTGGGAATACTGTTATGAATTGATAAACTGTCGGTGTTGTTATGCTCTCTCTTTTAAGTTACAAGATTTTTTAACAACACCTATGAAATACTATTTTTCGTACCAAGTTACATCACATTTAACTGGATAAAATAATTCCTCTTTCAAATGTATTGGAGCGCTTGGAAGTGATCTCCCTGTAATGTGGACAATCGAATGTCATTAACCCATTACCAGACAGCATAAATTTAGACTGGTCCAATTTCATAGATGTTGCAAATGACAAAAGTGAGAGAAATTTTACTATTTTGTCTTTTTGGGTGGACAACCATGTGGAAAATGTAGACACTGCTGGTTACAAGTAATTTCTTCATTTTCCTCAATGTTATCCAAATTTTATGGGTTTGAGTTTGAGTTTATTGGGGTTTTACGCCGTTTTCAACTACCAGGGTCATATCGCGGCGGCTGGAGCACCTACCCATGGATTCCTGTTGTTTCTCAAACCAGTACTACCACAATACCCTTACCGAGCCTCCAGCTGCTCGCCCACTTAGGTTAACGATTTCAAACCCATTGGTGAGTGACAATTTTGTCAGAAAGGGTATTAGCCGCGGCCGGGTATCGAACCCGGGACCTCTCGAATGAGGGTCCAATGCGCTACCAACTGCGCTAAGGCCGCGGCCCAAATTTTATGGGGTGTCAAAGTCTTGGTATCTGAGAATGGCTTAATCCTTTCTCAATTAGCAAACATTCAGACCAGTCCAAATAGGCTAATTGTACGGAACATTAGTGCTCTCTGTAATTGCTTGGAAAATATTGACCAGGGATTCAAGCACTCTTCTTTTATCTCAATCTTTTCCATAACTTAGGCCATTGGGGTCATCCAAAGTTGAAATCATAATAGTTGTTTGGGAAATGGTCAACAGACAGAATTGTACAGTATTATACGTTCAAAGTTAAACAAGAATCGATACAAATATTTTGGTTTATTTTAGGGTGGACAGGTATGAATATGTATAAGTTGTTACTATAAATAGTCACATATACCTCCTGTCTCCCCTATTATCCGTTATAGGTCTATTCCTTCATTAGTAAAAGATTTTGAATCGTTTATTCACTTACATTTACCTGGACATCTGCATAAGCAATGACCCCAATTCTGCAATGTTTTCTCAACCCATCACCAAACATCAAACTTTTAGACGGGTCTCCATTCAGATGTTGCAGTCGACAATTTCAAGCCAATGGAATTTTACGTTTTTTGGTCTTTCTAGATAGAAAACATTGTGGGACATGAAGAAATTGCTTTATCTAATGGGGTATCAAAAAATGTCATTATGTGGAAATGGGTTAAGACGCACAGCTTACGGACTTAGTCAGCAAAATTATGTTGTCCCAAGTTAAATTTGGTGGACTATACTGTGTGAAAATAACAATACAAACAAAATGTATTTTTGAGCATTTATTATAAGAGACTGTAAATGATAGCAATACTGAAAAGATGAAAATGGTTTGTCTAATCAGTGTGCACTATAACTAACAAATGACAGGACAGCCAGTCTATAGTAAAATGACCAATGAAATATGTTGATGAAAGTCATTAACCAATCAGGATAAGGAATGACCGGCTAATCAGCCATGTGATTACAAATTCAAACAAACTATTTATATGAGCATATTCTATATTTAATTTTAAATTAGATGAAGATGTTGAAAATTAATTGTTAAAATGAATTGATGTCTACAAGATGATTCAATTGTTGTTTGATATATAAAATTCAATATTACATAGAATAATAGCATAATAAGAGAATGTGTATTATCTAAAACAAATTTTAATTTTGCTTCCCCAAATTTTATGAATGATAATGAATGTCAACAGTTTGGTTTTAAACCATTATGATGATGTTCTTATAAAATTATCAGAAGTATAAATTACAAAGACAGTTGGAAATTAATTGTACATGTTACACATTGTGGGATTTGCCCAAGACACAAACTATGTAAGCGCATATTGACAGGAAAACTTTTGAAGTGCATCTCTGAAAAGAATTACAGTTACTACAAAAGAGCAAGAAATCAACCAATTGTTGCCCATGACCACTTTAAAAGAAATCAATACTAAACTTTCCAATATACCAATCAAATTGGGTTAAGTGAAAGTTTCAAAAAAAAATCAATTGCACATGTATTTATTTTGGCTGGCACACCTACACATGCCTTCCTGGAATTATTCACACCAGAACAGACACAACATTCAATCAGAAGCACCATATGCTCATCCAACACAGGTATTTGTTTATCTTCTATTCCTGAGAGACAAATGAATTCTGTAAAATGTCAAAAATTATATCGGCAAGCTTACATCGAGACAAATATATTTCCATGAAAGCTGTGATTGATCAATTGCAAATACTTGCAATTGTTTTGCATTTAGCTCTTTATTTTGGAAATTTAGTCTCTTTAATGTTTCTTCCAACACATCAATATGCATTTCATAAGCGTAAATATGCACCTACAATATTTTTGTGTCAACCCCATAACCGTTTCCCGAACAGCAAAATTTCAGGGCCGTTTAATTCAAAAGCTGCTGCAGACCAGAAAATAGATGTTAATAAAGACTGGATTTGTCTGCAATATAGCATGGAAAATATCGAGACAAAAGAAGAAAATGCTGGTTATAATGTTTTCCCAAGCCATATACAAATGAGAGTGTCAATACCAGATCTTGTTTGGGAAAGGATTTATGTATATTACCATTATCAGACGGCAAATTCTTAAGCTTGTCCAAATTCAAGAGTGTTGCAGACGACAATTCAAGTTTATGAAATTTGATATTTTTTGGTCTTTCTGTGTAGAAAAAATTTTGGGAAATGAAGAAATTGCTTGTCACAAGCAATTTCTTCATTTCCCACAATGTTTTCCAAAGCCTCTATCTTGTAGGTCGACAAAAGCATCAACATGTGGGAATGGGTTAAAAACTATGGGTCAACAAATCAAGTACAATGAACAATGTATACACCGTGACCACATAATAATTATACATGTATGAAAAATGTGGGGAAGAGCCACCAATAAGATGCACCACTTACAAAATATCACAGCATAGGGCACTAGAGACTGACTGGCTAAAACACGGGTGGTAAACAGAGAAACTAGCTCCAAAAAGAGTCAGCGGTATTTTGTTGCCTCGTGACATCCAGCTTCTTCCGAGGTAGTTGCACAGAGTGAAAATCTAAACAGGGGTAGGTCAAACACACATTTTTGTAAAATTATTTCTTTTACAACGAGTTTTCGATTTTGCAAAAGAAATAATTTTAGAAAAATGTTCGAGACCTACAGATTTTCACTGTATGCAACTACCTCAGCAAAGACGGATGTCAGGAGGCAACAAAATACCATTGACTCTATTTGGAGCTAGTTTCTCCGTTTACCACCCGTGTAAAAAGGATGGGTGGGGTACAATAGCATTTACCTAAACAATTCATAGTTTAGATGTGTGTAGCATTTTCTCCTTTCTCCTCAATGCTTTTCATGCTGTGGCATAACTTTACTTATATCTAACATCAATATAGTTTTTGTCTGAATAATTTCTTACGATATATTTTCAAAATGCTTGAAATAAGCATATTTCAGACCATCCTTAAACTATTCTGTCCATCATTTGATACCAATCACGTTGTGCAACTTCACTTTGCAATTTTGATGGCAGCTATTATCTGGCTTTCAACATAATCTGAAAGACCTCATCAATTTCCGCCATCATGGACAAAGGAGTAGTGGTAAAGAGTATTTAGTGTTAACCCATTACCAAAGGAATTTTTTTTTGACTTGTCCAAATTCAAAAATGTTGCAGAGGGCAACTAAAAATGAATGAAAATGTACATTGTTTAATCGATTTGAATGGAAAATATTGTGGAAAATGAAGATATTGCTTGTCACAAGCAATTTCTTCATTTTCCACAATGTTTTCCATAGATCTAGTCAGTTTCTTGTGGGGAGTCAACAAGAGTCACTGTGTGGTAATGGGGTAAATGATGAATGGAATACCTTAACCAAAAGCTTTAGCAAACAATTCCAATTTGACAAAATCTTGTACTGCTAAATTTTGAGTTAAGAAACTACAAGTGAAAACAGTTTATGAGAGCATTAGGAGAAAAGAAGTAAATGCTAATAGAAACATCATTTTCTCCTTTCTTCATATTGTATTTCATTATTTTTTTTTTGACAGTTGATGCCATACTTCACCCCTTGATCACTTATCAGAACACAAAATGTATACACGATTTTAACCCTTTCCCAAACAAGACCTGGTTTTGACCCTAACAGACAGGGCTAGGGAAAACATTGAGGAAAAAGAAGAAACTGCTGCTAACCAGCAGTTTCTCCTTCTGCCTCAATATTTTTGTGCTATATTTTACAGAAATCCTATCTTTAATTTCATCCATTTTGTTGTCCACATCATTTTTCAAATTGGACCACCCTAAAATGTTGCTGTTTGGGAAAGGGTTAATCGAGTAAAGCTAGGAAAGAAAGGAAAGGAGAAAAAACACAAATCACACACTATAGCTGATATAAAATATGTTAAATAGAAAAATATGCCTTCTAATAACTCTGTACATGTATAAAATTTTTGTATGCAACATAGAACATACCACTGGGTCAAAAAAACATAACAAGACAAAAGCACAAAATACATAACACTACATATAGAGAATCTTAAAAGATGCTGCAACGTTGTTAAAATTGTCTCATTTTAATTTACATAAATTTTAAATACATAGAGAATCATTCAGATAAGACATACTGGTATGCATATTTCAACTCTTTCCTAAACAGCAAAATTTCAGGGTGATTTTAATTCAAAAGAGTTGCAGACAACATTGAACTAATGACATATGCAGAAATTTTGTATTACAGAAAAGAAAATATTGTGAGAAAAAGAGAAAATACAGTTCTTAAGCATTTTCTTCTTTTGCCTCAATGTTTCCTTAAAGTTTTCTATTCTTTTAGGCACACCAAAACAAGGTCTTGTTTGGGAATGGTATAAACACATTAATCTTAATTCTAAAGAACCAACCCTATATCAAACAATACCTAGTTTTGTCCAGCTTAGCAGAATAACGTTTGGGAAACGGAGAGAAACAAAGAAAGTTCTGATTATCAGACTTTCACTGATGTTCTCTATACATTCTATGCTGCTGCATTAACACATTACCACACAATGACTCTTTTTTACTCCCTATAAGATAATGGCTTTGGAAAACATTGTGGAAAATGAAGAAATTGCTTGTGACAAGCAATTTCTTCATTTCCCACAATATTTTCTACACCAAAAGACCAGCAATGTTTAAATTTCATTAATATAAAATTGTCGTCTGCAACATCTTTGAATTTGGACCAATACAAATTTTTGTTGTTTGGAAAGGGGTAATTATTAACTTTAAATTTTCTACTTTTGCTTTGCATTGTCATCAGCAACTTCTTTGAATTTGGACTGATCCAAATATTTGTTGTTTGGAAAGGGGTTAACTGATTTCAGCCATTTCAAAACCTTCCACAACCATGTAGAGGAAATTTTCTTGAAAATCTATATTGGATTAATTAGAGAAAAAAATCTTCTTTTCTATTTCTATATTTGTTATGTCATCTCTAAAAGATCAAATTTACCAGATTCAAGAGAGTTGCACAATAATCCAATTGTAAAGACTCATTCAATATTTGATACAACTATCCAAGCTGCTCGGGGTTTGACCCACTATTACCAAACAGTCTTATTTTATACTTGTCCAAATTCAAAGATGTTACAGACAACTTTTTCAAGTGAACGAAATTTTTAATTTTTAGGTCTTTTTGGATGGAAAACATTGTGAGAAATGAAGAAATTGCTTGTCAAAAGTAATTTCTTCATTTTCCACTGTTTTCCATGGCCATTATTTTGAGGGGAGTCAAAAAGAGTGAAGACAAGAAATATGAAATTTCATTCAATTTAAATGTTGTCTGGAACATCTTTGAATTTGCCTTCTGGTAATGGGTTAAGGTTATGCAGACAATGATCAGAAAAAACACATGTACGCAGGCTTATCTTTGTCTATGAAGCATGCTTTGAGCAGAAAACCCCAGAATCAGCATGACACGACCTAGTACAAAATTACATAATATTCATACAAAGGAAGTAAAACATACTTTAAGTAAAAAAGAAATCTGTACTATTGCACTCTTTCAAAGGCCTATTTATTTATTTTATATTTTTTGCTCCCTTAAGATAAACATTTGCAAATACCTTGATTTGTTAATTGCAAAAAAACATACAAATTAGACTTTAAGACAGGACTGACTTAACCTTTACCGACCAAGAACTGGTTTTGACATCCCTAATAGACAAAAACTTCAGAAAAATAAATGCCACAAATGAAATCAAATTCTGAAAACAAGCATTTTCTCCTAAAGATTTTGTGCTGTGTTGCAAAATTTCTAGATTTATCAGCTTTTATATGGGAAAAGTCCAAATTTTCGCTGTTTGGAAAAAGTTCTGAACTTGTCCAATTTTGAAATAACCTGATAACAAAATCAACATTTTTATATTATTGTTGTACAGAAAACATTTAGAGAAAGGGAGAAAATTTTAACAGCATTTCTTCTTGTCTGTCATTGCTTTCAAAGGTATTGCCCCTCAGTGACATCTAAACCAGGCATTCTTTGGGAAATGATTAAAAAATCCTTTGGTAAAAGGTCAACAGGGGTTGTATTCACAAACCAGTCTAAATTCAAGAGTACCTGTAAAATTACACAACAATCCATCTGAATGGCCGAGACATATGTCTCGTCCAATCAGATGACTTGTATTGTAATTTTGCTTTAGACAAGCAGTTTAGAAACGTTGACGAATATTCAATATGGCCCCTGAAGACATAATGTCCAGAAAGCATCATTCTGCCCACAACATAAACTGGTACAAAATACTACAATTTGTATCATAAAATTCCATTAAAGTACAAAACAAAGCTAAAATTTCATGTTTCTGTAAAAAATATATCATATAAAACAACAAGTATTTCGTTTTCTCTTTACTCTTTCCCAAACGCCAAAATCTCAGACTGTTCTTACCAGAAAGCTTTTACAGCAACATCAAGAATATTCTTACAAATAGGTTTTGTGTAAACTTTAAAACAGAATATATTGATGCAAAAGGAGGAAATAATGGAAATCAGCATTCTCTTCTTTTGCCTCAATGATTTCCCAAAGCAATTTTTTCTATGATGTATGACAAAAGTCGTTACTATTTAGGAAAGGGTAAAAGAAACTTTTGTAATTAATATCTCTCTAATTTGAACAGCGCATAAAAACTAGAAATTTACAACAAAACAAAAATTTAATCATTCTTGCCCAATAACAAAATATTTCTAAATTCAAAGAAGAGTCTATTTAATTTATGACTCATTCATGCACCACCAGATTTTAATGCCTACCAGAAAGAAAGTTTTGAGGAAAACAGACATTTTCTTCTTTTCAAATACCGTCTCCAAATTAATTGTTCCTCTGAGTTTGCTGTGCCGCAATTTCAGTTATGATAATATGTACCGACTAAAATTATCTGCAAGCCTTCAGATTTGTTGTTTAGTTTATTTTTTCAAAATGGCAAAGACTGAATGCTTCTACATGTATTTGAAAGGTGCTGCAGATGACACATTAAATATTTTAAGAAAGAGATAATTTGTGTATAAAACAGTATTGAAAATAGTGAGACAAAAGGAGAAAATGTCTTCCCCATCATTTTCTATCAGACATCAAAACCAGGTCTTGTATAAGATAAGGTTAAACTATACCATTCTAGAGCAAAATCTATAGGAGTCAGAGTTTTGCTGCATGTTATCCTTAGGGATATCAAGATTTAGATTTAAACAGCCTGATTTGAAAAGCGAAGCCTAGAAAACATTGAGATAAACGACTACCAGCATTTCCTTTTTATGTCAAATCTTTTAGATAGATCTTTGGTGAATTAGTTTATTCCTTGTATGATAACATTGGCAATACATATTAGACCATCTACTTTTTGTAGAAATCAAGGATGGATTAAGATTTAAAGCTTTCTCATTTAAATTCATATCCAATCTGACACATGTCATTTATTCATTTATGGATGTGAAAAGTGTACTTTTTCATTTGGTTAACCCTTTCCGAAACAAGATTTGGTTTTGACTACTCAACCAGATATTCATTAAGAAACACTTGAGAGAAAAGAAGAAATTGCTAATGACAAAGCTTTTTTCTTCTTTCCCCCAAATGATTTCTATAACTTGCTATTATCCATTCATTTGCTCAAATCTTTCTATTTGGTCAAGCATATAAATCAGACAGTCATGGAGTGTTAACCCTGCTTTCAGAAAACTAATTGAAATTATTCATGGGGTTAGTGCAAATGAATTGTATGCGCATATAATTATTTCATATACATGTACAATATATTGCAAGAGACAAACTAGGACTGAAACAAGTACCCAAGTACCGTCGTTGGGTACAAAATTGCTAGTACCCTATACAATTTTGTTGTCCGTTACCCGAATTTTTCACTTTATCTTTCAACTTGTTTAACCTTTTCCCAAACGACAGGATTTTAGGATGTTCCGCTTTGAAAGCTGCTGCCGACAACAAATATATGTTGATAAAGATAAAATAGGCGTTTCATATTGTCTTGAAAATATTGAGACAAAAGGAGAAACTGCTGGTTATCAGCAGTTTCTTCTTTTGTATCAATGTTTTCCCAAGCCAATTCAATTAGGAACATCAAACCTGGTCTTGTTTGGGAAAGGGTTAAATGGACATGTACTAACAGTCATACCAACTCATACACTTAAGAAAATATTATATAATAAGTTCTCATTTTGTTATGAAGAAATCCACCAGTAGGAATATGCCGGAGAGTTGACTAAGTACTGTTTCTAGTGGTAGGCTTCTCATATTCCACTATGTGATTGAGCTAAACAAAGTCATCAAGCAGAGAGCTACCTATTTTTTCGCGTAATTATAAACAGGTACAAATTGTGAACCCATTTCAGTCCTAAACCCAATGAAGTCCAAAGTACAAGAAATGATATGCATGTATATAATGACAGGAGTATTTCAATTTAAGTTGGAAGAACTTGTTACATGTATTACCAGAGCAACAGATTAGAGGGGGTGAAACCATTTTGAATTCGTTATCTCAAATCAAAACCCTATGTTGTGGGTACTCATTTGAATTGTCTCAGTGAGACGATGCCAATGAGTACCCTAAACATAGGGTTTGTTGAACAATAAAAGAAATATTGTATTTTTAAAACCCATCACCCTCTCCTATATGTAGCACTGTATTACCATTACAAAGACAATATGACTTAATGAATAATCACCTACCCTATTGGCAAATCTTAAAATCAACGCAAAATCATATGTCCTATCAAATCATGCATTCTATTCATAGCTTTTATAAGTTTCCCTGAATCTTCTTTGCCTAATCAAAATAGAAAATTCAAGGCTGTCAGTATCATTTATCATATGGTATGCAACTAAGATCACAAACTCTAACCATGAATTTTCAACTTTGCTTTTACTTGATTCTCAGCTTTGGCATATTTTTTTTTTCTCTGAAATTTTGTTGCTTGGAAATTGCACTAGTAAACATAAGTTATCTGTTAATAAAGAAACAACTCTGGTGAGTCTAGGAAGGATGGGGGACCGTTTAATGCAGCAAAATGTAGAGGCTTTTAGTCTCAACTTTACCATCACTGCCTTTCCTTGTTCCTCTTCTTAAGCGGCCATTGCAGATAACAACCATAAATTATCAGTAACTAGAGTAACCAACTACACAGTGGATAATCATGTGATACAATATTTTCAGAAAATCTTCAATTATTTTGTAAATACTGGACTGATTTGAATTCGGTTTGAAGCAGAGAATGTGGACAGACGTCACGAATTACATGGATATGGTTGATTTTTGAAAAATCAACTGATAAAAAAGTTATTGAAGATAAACCAAAATTTTGGTTTATCTTCAATAACTTTTTTATCAGTTGATTTTTAAAAAAATCCAACACGTCCAGCTTAGTCCTGGCATTTTCCCACATTCTCTGCTTTAACTCTTTCGCTGCCAATGTCGCCGAAAGGCGACCTATAAGGAGACTGCCAATGTCGCCTTTTGGCGACTTTAAAACAATAGCTTAATTAGGTCATTCAAGGTAAAGGTCAGGGTCATCTGATCAAATTGCCTGATAACAAGTATGCTATTCAACAAAATAGTTTATGTGCAATCATTCCTGAGGGTTTCAGATTAAAATTCATCAAATAATGATTTTACTATGCTATGAACTGATAAGCCCTGTTATGGAGTTTCAAGAAAATTGGCACTGGAAATAGCACAATTCCAGGAAATTTGGCAGCGAAAGAGTTAAACCGAATTCAAATTGGTCAAGTATTAAAAAAGATATTGAAGATTATTGGAAATTCTGAGTCACGTGATTATACACCGTGAACTAGTCCTCATCCCTGTAGTCAATCAGGAAAACTCTGGTGTGTTAGGGAGGGGTGCGGACCATTCATCGCAGCAAACTGTACAGCTTCAAGTCTGGACTTTTCTAGCACTGCTTTCGCTTGTTTCTCAGCTTTGGCCTTCTTTTCTCTCTCCTTATCTTGGTCTGGTCTGTGTATCTTCATGTGAGCACTCCGACTTTTAACTTTCATAAATACTCTGAAATTAAATATGTACACTTGTCATTCTGAAGTAAGATCACTTGGATTAATTTGGCAGGCCGCAAAAAAAATGATTAATATGCACAAATGTGTAGACTTACAATTTTCCACACTCCTTGTTTTTTAAACATTAAGTATGAGTTTCATGATCTATAAAGTTAAAGTTTGTTTCAATTTAAATAAACAGGTTTTAAAGCTTAAATAACTTCTGCTAGTTTAATTGCTTTGGAAATTATTTGTTACCTCCCGCAGAGTTTACAAGGGAAGGTTTCCTCCTGTCCCTCGCTCCTGACTGGAGATCTGGCTTGAGTTGGAACTGGCTTTGGTTTGCTGATTTCATATGGTGGATTGGACAGGACAGGCTCAGGCTTCTTTAATCTACTGTGGATCTTTAGGTGGGCATTTAAGGCAGGTTTGGATGTAAAGCTCTGCAATATACAATATTTAGTTGATGCTAGTAATGTCGACATCGGATGAGTCAAATTTAATTTAAAGTGAATCAAAATGTATTGTCCTGTCCTCATCAATGGATATCAAAAATTTCAAACGAAATAATTTTGAAATAAATATAGCCATTGAAATATAGGAAAAGGAAAGAAATTGCTCCTCTTTCCTACTATATTTCAATTATAAACACGCTTGATGAACAACAAAAATGGTCTACTGTCATTCAAATCGAAACTGAACAAAATCAGATGACCCAAACTCTGGATATGTCATTGTATTTTATTGGCACCTCTAACTTTGACACAACAAATGTCGTACAGTTAAAATCATCTGTAACTCACATTTTTTTAAATTTCACTTAAGAAGTTGATGCACATAGTTTTTTTCAGAGTCGGCCTAAAGTTGCACAATATGATATGTCAGAAAAAAAAAGATTATTCTATATCACACTCTTGAACAAATGGATAAGATGTCCAATTGCAAAACCATGAAGTAACAAGCTAGCAAAGGTTATGTAGACTAAGTCCGCAATGATACAATGTATACACTTTTTTTCCACATTTTTTTCACTAAACTTTGATTCTTTTTCAATCTAAGTAACAAAATGAGAGTTACCAACTTACAGAATTGCACTCTGGGTAATCACAGGTAAACAATGTGGGAGCAGGAGACGGGATTCGTACAGGACTGGGCATCATTCTTGTTATATCATCACACTCTAAATCTTCCTTATCATCCTACAAACAATAATAATGTAATATAATGTATGCATCTATATTCAAATAATACCCCCCTCCCAACACACATGCGCTGGTGCCTTGTCACTAAAGAAATGTTACAAACCAAATTTGGTCTTTGTATGTGTCGTGAAGTACACGATTTGTTGTTATTTGTTGTTGTTGTCCAAATGTTTTGTTGATATTTTCTGCTCCTTTCCGAATCGGCTTTCTCCTTTTTTATAATTATATAAGTTTCAAAACTGTAAATCACGTGATAAATCACGTGTTTCCCAGTTTTGGCGGGAAAATATGTTAGTATAAAAGTAAAAGCGCACGATGAATTCGGCAGAAGTCTAAACGTTCAGAGATAAAGGATCTACAAAATAGGCACTAGGACGCGATTCGGAAAGGAGCAAAAGTTTTGTGATAAATGTGTTTTATGTATTTGTTGGATTAATTGGGATGAAATTACAAAGGTAAACTTTCATTTCTTCTTATTCCTTGTGTTAAAGTCCATGTGGTGAAAGTCCACCACATTGTTTGGCGCCGGAACCTGGGAATCGTGAACTAGTTTAAAGTGTAAAGTTAACACGTGGTAGTGGAGTTACTCGTGTGTGTAAAATTTTGCTTTGAAAGTGTTTATAAGAATGCATCGCCACCATTGAATCATTTACTCAGTGGTTTCTTCTGAACGTTAGACTTCTCACTTTACTTTGTCTTTTCTACATTCAACATGTCAAATTTAAAGTATCTGAAGGGTGTTCGTACCCGATACAGCAATGCATTAGGCAAAGAAATTGAGACTGCAGTTTGTCTTCTTAAAAAGGATGTTTTGGAAACTAATCCTCGTGAACTGATATATAATGTGTCAGTGTGTGCTGAGAAGTTACAGTCTCTTGTAAATAAACTCGAAACTCAGTCTGAAAAGGTCGCTTCTGCAATAAGTGAAAGTGATGAAGACCTAACAGATGAAATTCTCACGCAAGATACCGAAGTGTGTGATTGTGCGTTAGACATGTATTCAAAGTTGAAAATGCTTGAAAGTGAATTAAGTGATGAGATAAAAAGTGATGATAATAAGTCCGTCAGTGAACCTGCTCCAGATACAAAGGAGTCGTTGCAAACAGACATGAAAAAGCTGTTTGAAATGCAATTAGACTTGCAAAAGGAGTTTGTGAAACATGCCACTGTAAAACCAAAAGAAGTGTATTCAGTGAAACTTCCGAAACTAGAAATAAGTAGTTTTAATGGAGACAAATTGAGATGGTTAGAGTTTTGGCAGTCGTTCGAAACTTCAGTGCATAAAAATACCAACCTTACAAAGATTGATAAATTCAATTATCTAAGGAGCAAACTTACGGACAAAGCTAAAGGAGCAATTACAGGTTTAGCTCTTACACGTGAAAACTATGACGTGGCGGTTGAAATCCTAAAAGAGCGCTTTGGAGATTCGCAGGAGATTATTGACTTACATTACAATAGAATTGTGAATTTGAAACCAGTTGGTGATTCAATTGAAAGTCTTAGATATTTCTTGGATACGGTTGACAAAAATCTTAGAAGTCTTGAAGTGTTGGGGCAGAATGTGAATCAAGAAATCTTTGTGTCTCTGATCAAGTCGAAGTTACCAACTAATGTAGTGCGCCATTTAGAGATGAAGAAAGGCATGCATGGTAAATGGACTGTCGAAAAGTTGAAAGAAATGCTCACTGAATACATTGTTGCTTCTGAAAAAGCGGAAAAGGTCAGGAGAGATAATCCACCACAAAGGTTCAATAAAGTTAATAACTCTACAGGAGCATATTCCAATCCACCATCCACAGCTTTAGTGATAGAGGCGAGAGATAATGAAAAGAACAAAAAGTCAAATAAGTGTAGATACTGCTCGAAGTCTCATTGGAGTGATGAATGTTCAGAATTCAAAACAGTGCAAGAACGCAAGAAGTGTCTAACAGGGTCATGTTTTAGATGCTTGAAGAAAGGACACAGATCGAATGAGTGTAAAAGTGATAAAATGTGTGTGTATTGTAGTCAAATGAATGTGCATCACAGGAGCTTGTGCCCAAAAAGATTCGGTGAAACAAGTGTTAGAGAAAGTGTAAATACTGTGGAGGAGATAATTGAAAGCCATGACATTGATCCTCAGGTGGAAGGAGCGGCACTCCTTTCATCAAACGAAATGGTGCTAATGCAAACCGCGAGAGTGCGCGTAAAATGTCCCTCGAACGAACGGGAGATACAAATACGGCTGTTGTTGGATTCGGGCTCTCAGAGGAGTTACATTAGTGAAAAGTTAGCCAAGTCTCTCTGCTTGAAAGGAGAAACGGAACAGGAGATACGTCTCGTTACGTTTGGTAGCCAAAAGGTTAAGGTCGTCAAAACGAAACCTACAAAATTAAACATTATGCTTAAAGATGGAGGTGCCATGAAAATTACAGCTAATATAGTCCCTGACATTACTGGTTCTATTCAAAGAAGGCCTTTGAATTTGATTGATAAAGGCGGTTTTCATAGTCTGACTAAGAACTTGGAACTGGCTGATAACATTCCAACTGAAACAGAAACAGGTACAATCGACCTACTTATAGGAAACGATTACTACCTTGATCTGATATTGGGACACAAAATTGAACTTCAGCCGGGTCTATATTTACTCTCTTCTAAACTTGGGTGGCTGTTGACGGGAAGGTCAAGTGTTCAAGGTGAAAGTGTCAGTGATGTGAACATGTTAGTGCTTACTTATGGAACAAACATACAGAATACGGAAGTGTTTGCGTGCATAGATGAATCCATTCCAGTTAAGCCAAATCTCGAGGACTTTTGGAAAATTGAATCTATAGGGATTCATGATGACCCTCGTGACTCAGATGACGAACTTGCAATGAAGAACTTCAAAGCGAACCTTACTTTCAAAGATAAAAGGTATCATGTTACATGGCCGTGGATTAATGACAACCCAAACATTGAGAGTAATCGTCAGTTAGCTGTTGGCAGATTGAAGTCGTTGATGGGTCGTCTTTATTCAAAGCCAGAAATTATGAATAAGTATTCTTCAGTGATAGATGATCAACTGAAAAACAACATCATTGAAAAGGTTGATGAAAATCAAAATGATGGAATAAGACATTACATCCCACATCATCCTGTGATAAAACCGGATAGATCAACAACAAAACTAAGAGTTGTGTATGATGCATCTGCGAAAGTGAAACCAGAAAGCAAAAGTTTAAACGAAAGCTTATATAGAGGTCCAGTGTTGCTACAAGATTTGTGTGGAATATTACTCAGGTTCAGATTGAAGGAAATTGCGATAGTGTCGGATATCGAAAAGGCGTTTTTACAGATATGTTTACAGCCTAGTGAAAGAGATGTGACACGATTTCTATGGATGAAGGATACAACTCGTCCATTCTCCTACGACAACTTACAGGAGTATAGGTTTTGTAGGGTACCTTTCGGGGTCATATCTAGTCCATTTCTACTGAGTGCAACAGTAAACCATCATCTAGACCAATATAAGTCGGAAATAGGTGATCAAATCAAGAGAGATATCTACATGGACAATGTGATCACCGGAACAAATACTGTGTCTGAAAGTATGGAACTCTACCAACAATCAAAAAATATGTTTTCAGAAGCAAGTATGAACCCACGTGAATGGGTTTCGAATAGTGAAGTAGTGATGGATCATATAACAGAACAAGATAGAGCTATAGAAGATAGTGTAAAAGTCTTAGGGCTAAATTGGAATTCAAAGAAAGATTTACTGAGTGTAAAGTCTATCAGAAAATCAACGGAGTGTGTATTAACAAAGAGGCATGTGTTAAAACAGTTAGCAAGTGTGTTTGATCCCCTTGGATTATTTTCCCCAGTTGTTCTTCGAGGAAAACTCCTTCTCCAGTCTTTATGGAGCAAACATCTGGATTGGGATGATAAGCTATGTGAAGAAGATTGCGTAACATGGAAAGCTATACGTGATGATTTGACAGGAGTATCTGATATATCAGTCCCTAGATGTGTGGTGAACAAAGATTGTGAATCTGTGAACTATCTTGTGTGCTTTTGTGACGCCTCAGAAAAGGCATATGCCACTGTAATATACTTAGTGCAAGTAGGAAAAGGAGAGTGTAGTGCTGAAATGATATTTAGCAAGTCAAAATTGAGTCCAACTACATCAACAAGTATACCAAGACTTGAATTGTTAGCTGTTGTGATTGGTGTAAGATGTCTTTCATTCGTGAAGGAACAGTTGTGTATCCCAGTTGATAAATGTGTCGTGTTTTCCGACTCACAGTGTGTGCTAAAATGGATTATATCAGACAAGAAGTTGCCAGTGTTTGTACAAAACAGAGTGAGTGAAATCAAGAAGCACAAAGAAGTCAGTTTCCATTATGTGAAATCCGCCGAAAACCCAGCTGACTTAGCCAGTAGAGGATGTGATATGGAAGAAATTAAAGAGAACAAGTTGTGGTGGAATGGTCCAACGTGGTTGAGGAAAGAAGAAAAGGAGTGGTCGTTAGATACAGTTCAAACAGACGATCCGAAAGAGGAAACAGAATTACAGTCCCAAGTAACAGAAAACGGTGCTGATGAAGAGAAAGGTTGTAAAGTTAGTGAGTCATCATGTTTTCCTTTTAGACCTCCAATGGATATAGACATTGATAGATATTCAACAGGCAAACAACTGCTTAGAGTGACAGCAACAGCTTTGAAGTACGTTGATCGATTCAAAGGTAAGAAGTGTTCAAGAATAGTGGGACCCGAATATATGAATAGAGCCGAAGAGATGTGGATAAGACACGTACAAAGATGTAGTTTTAGTGAGGTGTTTGGTACTATTCACGAGAACAAGAAGAACAATCTGGTACTTCAATTAGGGTTGTACATTGACGAGAGGAAGATCTTACGCTGTAAGGGAAGGTTAGAGAATTCCAGTTTATCAGAAGGAGCCAGACAGCCTATACTATTACCCCGTGAAAACAGGTTTACAGAATTGATGATCGAACACGTTCACCAAAAGTGTCAACATACCGGAGTATCCCAAACTTTGAGCATCTTGCGCCAACGATTCTGGATACCTCGAGGACGAGCAACAGTAAGAAAAGTGTTAAACAGATGTCAAACATGCAGACGTTTAGAAGGAGGTGCATATAAGACGCCACCGTTTGCTCCTTTGCCAAGGAGTAGAGTTTCCGAAGCACCACCGTTCTCCTGTACAGGTATAGATTACATGGGACCGATGTATATTAAAGAAGACACTCAACAGAAAAAGGTATGGATTTGTGTGTTTACGTGTATGGTGATTCGAGCTGTGCATCTGGAGTTAGTGTCAGATATGTCAACAGAAGCATTTCTGAATTGTTTTCGGAGATTTATCGCTTGTCGTGGCAAACCCAGTGAAATAGTGTGTGACAATGCAATGCAATTTAAACTGGCAAATGAAACTCTTGATTTAGTGTGGGGAGATATCGCAAAGGATATAGATGTTCAGAGTTATTGTGCAAATGAAAGTATCAAATGGAATTTCATTGTGGAACTTGCTCCTTGGATGGGTGGTTTTTACGAAAGGATGGTCGGTTTGATAAAGAAGTCAATGAGGAAAGCAGTTGGAAGAAACCTTCTAGATCGTGACAAATTGTATACTGTAGTGAAAGAAGCTGAGGCAGTTGTAAACTCAAGACCGCTGATTTATGTTGGGGAAGATATTAATTCTACCATTACTATCACTCCCGGTCATTTCATATGCCTTAATCCCAAAACTGGTATACCAAATCATGAAGAGACAGACCACGATCCAGAGTTCAAATTGAAAGACAGTTCTGCAGACAAGTTACTCAGGGTCTGGAGAAAAGGCCAAAAACTCCTCGATAAGTTTTGGCTAATATGGCGTGACGAGTACTTGACGAGTTTGAGAGAAAGATCACAGAAACAGTTAAAGTGTAGTCGAATAAAGTCGGCGGACAGCGCAAGTACGGGTGATGTAGTTCTCATAAAAGATGCAGTGCCAAGAGGATGTTGGAGGTTTGGTAGAATTGTAGAATTAGTAACCAGCAAAGATGGTTGTGTACGATCTGCAAAAGTAAGAACTTCGTCTGGAAGTATTTTGGGTCGCCCATTGTGTTTGTTATACCCGATAGAAACTTCTGCTAGATTCGAAGAAAAGGCTACAGATGAGAAACCAGTTGAGAACATTAAAGAACTAGCTGTGTGTCGTCCGAAAAGACAAGCTGCAATTCGAGCAAATACTCGAATACAAGATTTCTATAAAAATGAATAGTGTTTAAGATAGACATACTTAAAACAGTGAATCAGTGTAAAAAGAGTCAGTGAAATTGTGAATTATTGTGTTTTCGTGAAAATTTTGTTCTTCAAAATTTATTTCGCAGTTTAAGTGAAATAAAGATTTAAGTGTTTTGTGTATATATGTGTACTTTTGTGCTGGGAGGGTCGTTATTATCCAAAAACGAAGAATTGTTATTTTAAACATGTTTAAACCATGCTCCCGCAAAATAACTCCTGCAGAGATCAGTGCTAAAAATAGTGAAAAGTTGATGTGTTCTTTAATTCATACTCCTGTGACGAAACTATCGGAGTTAGCCGAAGTTTGCCGAGTAATGTGTGTCAACTGCCGAAAGGAGCAAAGTGTATAAAGAAGATATGTAACATGTGCTGCACGTGCTATTTCATAGATTTGTGTTGTAAATCTCGTGCACTTTATCATTCGGACGTTAATTGTTGAGTTGTCAAGATGGTTTATCGCTGCGATACGTGTGACAAATTATATACGAAGAAACGGAACTTAATGCGGCATATTAAAGAAAAACACACTGAAGAGGAGTCGAAGTGGAACTGTTCGCTATGTGAAAAAACATTCACCAGACGTTCTAATCTTAAAGTTCATTTGGAGAAATGTCACACCCTATCTAAACACGAGGCCGGAGAAATGGCGATTAAAGCGACTTGTGGACAGTCTGAGCAAACTACATCGGCTCAATACAGCGACATATCGGAGGACGATAGTGTGCTAGATATGGTTGTTGAGTTAGACGGAACTTATGAAACCGCTGATGCCCGGTTCAGTCCAATTAGTGTGGATGATATGATTCCTTCTAGTTATTCGGATGCGTTGGAAAATTACGAGGACGACATTACACTCGCCGAGGAAATTACTACACAGGATATACCTGACGTTGACGTCTCTACTAACGTTGACGTTCCTACTGACGTTGACGTTCCCACTACTTACGAGGCCCCAGTATCTGTGAGGACGCAGTACGAGGTAACTACATACACTGTGACCAAACGAACGAACTATATAGACAATGAGGTTGCTAGCACGGTGTTTTCTGTGGAACAGGATTACTTTGTGTTTAATAAGTAGGACTTAAATAGGACTGTTCGTGAATTCTCTTTTCTCGGGAGTGTCGTGAAGTACACGATTTGTTGTTATTTGTTGTTGTTGTCCAAATGTTTTGTTGATATTTTCTTCTCCTTTCCGAATCGGCTTTCTCCTTTTTTATAATTATATAAGTTTCAAAACTGTAAATCACGTGATAAATCACGTGTTTCCCAGTTTTGGCGGGAAAATATGTTAGTATAAAAGTAAAAGCGCACGATGAGTTCGGCAGAAGTCTAAACGTTCAGAGATAAAGGATCTACAAAATAGGCACTAGGACGCGATTCGGAAAGGAGCAAAAGTTTTGTGATAAATGTGTTTTATGTATTTGTTGGATTAATTGGGATGAAATTACAAAGGTAAACTTTCATTTCTTCTTATTCCTTGTGTTAAAGTCCATGTGGTGAAAGTCCACCACAGTATGTCTGATACTTGCGAAGAAAATGCCAATGTTAGGTTTCAGATTGATAGACAGACATAAGCAAAACAATATGTCCCAAATATTTGATACAGGGGCGGGCATACAACTATTCAAGACTATAATTGAGCCAGCATCTGGAAAAACGTCCCTTATAGCATTTTCAAAAATTGGGTTTCAAGATCCGCCTGTTCTCAAATGCAGTCCAATATATGCATCACTGCTGCTCTCTTTAAGTTACTACAGGCCACAAAGACGCTATTAGAGAACAACATGGATCCTGATCAGACTGTGCGTATGCACAGGCTGATCTGGATCTATGTTGGGCTCAAAAGCCTCACGGGACGTTTTTCCAGATCCTGGCTCAAATGAAAGTGTATCACAATAGTAGACTATTTACCATTGAGCCTATATGTGGGTCTCAAATGAAAGTGTATCATAACAGTAGACTATTTACCATTGAGCCTATATGTGGGTCTGTCATGGCGGATGTACTGGAGCTGGTTGACATGTCGTCGTCATCCTGACTGTCATCGTCCACCGTGGTCGTCTCCACCTCCTTCAGTCCCGGGTCCGAGCCCTGCTCCTGCTGCTGCTGCTGCCTGCTGGAGCGCAGATTGTAGTCCTGCTCACGGCGCCGGCGCATCACGCGCAGGCGCTTGTGCTCGTCTATAAGCACCTTTTTCCAGAGATAATAAAACTGAACACAACTACGAACTGATTTGGTTTTTACCTGAAATACAGATTTCAATATCATTCATTTAAACAGAATAGACTGTTCAAAATCCTTGCATCTAGAACTCTTTTCATCGATCTATAATCATGTTATAATCTTAGCAAACAGACAAATTTCTATTGGGGATTATTTAAGGAATCTATTGAATGTTACACATAAAGACAAAGATTCAGATAAACAGAAAGACTGCATTCTATGCAGCAATATTTCATTGATTTATAAATAAGTTGTGTAACTAGGGTGATAATCTCCATTTAGAGAGGATGTGGCTGGCCTAAAATATCCAAAACAAGAGCTGTCCGAAGACAGCGCGCTCGACTTTCTAAGTTGCTTATTATAAAGGGGGCATAACTCCAAATAGAGTGGTCCCAGGGTCATGGGCCCTAATAGTAAGGTAGAGGGTGTGATGGTGAATAAGTATTCCAAGTTTGGGTTGAATCCCTTTGATAGTATGGAAGTTATTGGTGTTTGAAAAAACTTTAACCTTTGTTGCAACGCCGACGCCAATGCCGATGCCGACGCTCGGGTGACAGTAAAGCTCTCATTTTCTTCGAAAAGTCGAGCTAAAAATCCTTAGTAGCAAATATATTTACTACACATCAGTTCAAACTCTAGTAAGTAAATCTAATGATTTATATCAACATGTTAAATAGCAATCTTAATTGGTTTGAAATTTATCATTAAATAATCCTTGCTTTTGAAATACAATGCAGTTGATATGTGACTTAAGGGGGAATGCTCCAGTTTCCTAATTTTTTTTCCCAATAATAGAATTTATTTATATTTTGTATGTTGAAATTACATGTTATTACCAATTGAAAAATAAATTAAAAATGGATGGTCAGCGATCTTGTTTGAATTTTATAGGCATTCGTATCACACACCCCTACATCGAAATAATGTACAATTTCTTGCACCTGTCCAAGGTCACTAAAATGCTAATTAAATGCTGTATATTCGTCGTTTAGTCCCGAAAACGGATTTAAAGTAACGCCTTACATTTAATAAGAACAGAAAACACAAAATATGTGCTATTATAAATGCGTAAACGTGTGAAACAGCATGCTCACATGTTCGGTGAAATCAATGAAGCTGGAGTGTTTTATGTAAAAATTTGCGTATTTTTGGAAATATTTCAAGTTCTACATAATAGAATTTGATAAAACTCCCTCATTGTATAAAGCAGCATGTCCTGGTAATAATTCAAAAAGAAAATGTATAGGTCAGCGCACTTATTAGTGAATTACAGCAATTTTCATCAGCTACACATCAATAAAATGACGCAAAACAGTGGTAACTGCATACACACTTACAACTATCTTGCTCTAAATAATCTATTTCCATCTTGAGGAAGTCAATTTCGCATAATAAATACACTTTTACCGTCGAAAATGGTAAATTGTAATGATGTATTATATTATTGAAAATATGGTAGCGAAACATATTGGTATGAAACATTTAATTAACTACAGTAATGACCGAGTGTTCCGAATGACTGGAGCATTCCCCCTTAATATCCAATTTAAGAAATATGGATGATCCTATGTACAATTTTCCCATAATAATGCAATGTTTACCTCTTTGGCAACATTGAAGAAATCTTTATCATGAGTCATTAATGCTTGAGTATAACTTTCTATTTCTTCTGAACTCCAAACCTCAGACTCTGAAAGAAGAACAGGTCATTCAATTATCCCTTTCCTGAACTAGACCTGGTATGAAGTCCCAAATAGAATTGGCTTTGGAAAACATTGAGGCAACAGGAGAAAATGCTAATTATTATCCTCTTTATTGACTGCAGTAGGATCCAAAATGGACCACCCTAATATTTTGATGTTTGGGAATTTAATACATGAATTGTGTTAGTGAAACATCAAAATAGCGAGAAACAAAAAGATGGTTAAACACTTTATAATAATTCATCAATATCAACTTTTTTTTTAAAAAAAAATCAATATTTTAGCAAGAAATGTTTGTAGAATAACATTAACAATTAACAATTCTTGTGAAGAATGACTATTCAATATTTAGTGAACCTTATTCATGTAACCAGGTACAGGTATTTGCAGCAGTTTAAGTATCAATGTTAAACTGAACTTCAGTAGCTCAGTGGTCTATGTGTAGTAACTAGACAGCCCTGGCGGTCTGGAAGCGCTCCACAGGCCTGAATGTTTGTCTTGTTGAATGTAATTTCAAAGGTTCAGGTTGCACAAACAAGCAAGCTGCAAATTTCAAGCTAGTAAGATCTTATGGTCAGAAAATTTCTGTGAAAGTTATTGTATTGATTGATCAATACTAATGGTTGTAAAAGTGAAAAAAAAAGCTGAAAATGGCAATTTTGTCAATTTCAAGGGCACCTAACTCATGATGTAAAGTTCAGATCAAGCTGAAAATTATACCAAGGCAAGATCTTATAGTCATCAATATTCTGTACAAGTTTTGTCTTGATAACTCAATATTTGTAGTTGCAAGAGTGAAAACAAAGTCAAAATAGAGCCCAATATGGCAATTTTGTCAATTTCAAGGTCACATAACTCATGATGTAAAATTCAAATCAGGCTGAAATTTACACCAATGTAAGATCTTATGGTCACCAACATTCTGTACAAGTATTGTCTTGATTAGTCAATATTTGTAGTTGATTGAGTGAAAACAAAGTCAAAATAAAGCCGAAAATGGCAATTTTGTCAATTTCAAGGGCACATAACTCATAATGTAAGATTCAGATCTAGCTGAAAATTACACCCAAGCAAGATCTTATAGTCAACATCATTCTGTCAAAGTTTTGTGTTGATTGGTTAATATTTGTAGTTGCTGAAGTGAAAACAAAGTCAAAATAAAGCCGAAAATGTCAATTTTGTCAAATTCAAGGGCACATAACTCATGATGTAAAATTCAGATGAGGCTGAAAATTATACCCAGGCAAGATCTTATAGTCACCATCATTCTGTCCAAGTTTTGTCTTGATTGGTCAATATTTGTAGTTGCTAGAGTGAAAATAGAGTCAAAACGGCCATTTTTGACATGTAAGGGCAGATAACTCCAGACTTTCTACTTCAATCAGAATTCTTTGAAGGAATCTGAGAGAGGGTCACCCAAGGATCATTCCTGTGAAGTTTGGTTGAAATCTGTCTGGTAGTTTTTGAGAAGAAGATTTTTAATGGAAAAGTTTACGGACGGACAGACGCACGGACGCACGCACGGACGCACGCACGACGGACACAGTGCCATGACAATAGCCCGCTGGCCTGTCGGCCAGTGGAGCTAAAAATGGAATTCCTGAGACCCTGGTTTAAAACTTGGTCAAACTGAATGTATTTTTCAATAACTCTATATCTATTACATCTATGTTATTCTCAATTAACATTTGTGGTGAAGAATTTTTGAATTAGTATATGATTAGTTTATGATACAAGATAGAAGAAATTACAATGATGGACCATTATAAAGCTGTTTGTGAACAAGATGACCATGACGGTCCTCTATCGCTCACCTGAACCCAAATGATGAGCCACAGTTTTGTTCAATTCAATTAATATTTTTGACTTTAAGACTGAAAACCAACTTATGGTCAATAACATTGTGTCAAGTTTAGTCTTGATTAGTCACTATTTGAGGTTGTTAAGAGTAAAATTTGAAGGGCAGATTACTCAGAAATTCTATTCTGATTATTCTGAAATTCAAAAATCAAATCAACATCATATCCAAATTTCGTCTTGATTGTTCATTATTTGCAGTTGTTCGAGTGGAAACAGTAATTTCGTCAGATTCAAGGGCACATGACTGACAACTTTCTCATTTGATTAGAGCAAAATTCAAACTCATGCTCAGGTGAGTTAACCCTTTCCCAAACAAGACCTGGTTTTGACGTCCCTAATATAAATGGCTTGGGAAAACATTGAAACAAAAGAAGAAACTGCTGATAACCAGCAGTTTCTCCTTTTGCCTCAATATTTTCTATGCCATATTTTACACAAATTCTATCTTAAATACCTTCCATTTTGTCAATTGTGGCAGTTTTTGAATTTGACCATCCTAAAATTTTGTCGTTTGGGAAAGGGTTAATAACCATAAAGTCAGACTCACCTTGATAGTGGTATGTCATGAGAGAATGTTTACATGGAACAACACAGCTACCAGACATCAACATTAATAAAGCTTTCTGAAATGATAGGAAGCAAATGAATTTGAAGCTATTTCATGGAAAAAAAAAGATTGTTTTGTAAAACACAAATGCCCCAAAACATTACACTTTTGTGTTAACTTGATCTTTCGAAAAGCTTTCTGTGCTATGGACATCAAAACCAGGGCTTCCATGGGAAGGATTAATTAATTCTTTCCCACACACTGACATCTTTTGATGCACCTAATAGAAAAGACTTTGGAAAACATTGAAAGAAAAGAAGAAATTCTGTGCTACATTATTTGCAAATTTATTCTTAATTCACATCAGTTTAGACCTCAGCAGTAAAATTGGACCATCTGAATATTTGCCAAAGCTCTCTCTGAAAAGGGAGAGGATTTGTTTGGTAAAAAGGCTTGGGAAAACATTGAGACAAAAGAAGAAACTGCTGAAAATCAGCAGTTTCTCCTTTTGCCTAAATATTTTCTGTGCTATATTTTACACTTAACCAATCTTAATTTATCTAAATTTTGTCATATGCTGCAGGTTTCGAATTGAACCACCCTAAAATTTTGTCTTTTGGTAAAAGGTTAAATTGTAAGACTGACTTACTTGTAGATCTCCCTTGGCTAGATAGAGCAGATGCAAGGCATGTTCTACATTACATCCATTACCCTTCACAGCAGCACTACGAGCAAGATCTTGAAATGATTGCACTGAAATTGTAGTAATATATGTTAGTGATTTTACAACTTAGAAACTTCAGAAGAGACCCTGTTAAATCTGCACCAATGTCGAGTAAAATAAAGGTATTGAGTCTAATCCAATCATATTGCTTGTAATATAACCCTTTCCCAAACAAGACCTGTTTTTGAAGTCCCTAGTGGCAAATAGTTTGAGCTTTAAATTTTTCTATGCTTTAACATTTATATATACTGCTTTTGAATCAATTATTTTGTTGTCTGCAGTGCCTTTTAAATTGGATCACACCAAAATTTTGCTGTTTGAGAAAAGGATGACACAGGATCTAGAAAAAGAGCCAGTACAACATGGGTCCGGATAAGTCAAGGAATAATCCACTAGAACTATCACCCTCATGTATATTTTCCTGTGCCTCTTAACTAAATCCTTGGTTAAATAAACAATACACCTCAGAAGAACATGGTTTATTTGTTAAACAAGCATTCTGAAGTATTGCAAAACAATACCAAGTCCCCTACCGGCTTTATATATGTGTTTAGAAAAAGAAGCCCAAAAAATTTCAAAGTCCAGTTGCTGGCATCCGTATCTTCCTCAAAAATACTGGACCGGAACGAAACTCAACCTTGTTCTGTAACTTATCAATGCGGGTCTACGTACCAAAAATCAGCTCAATAGCTGCAAGCATTAAGAAAAAAAGTCTGGAAAACTGTGATTTCCCAGAAATTTTCTAAGTCCAGCATCCGTATCTTCCCCAAAATCACTGGAGCAGAACGAAACTCAAACTCGTTCTGTATCTCATCAATATGTGTTCATATACCGAAAATCAGCTCAAAACCTGCAAGCGTTTAGAAAAAAAGTCTGGAAAACTGTAATTTCCTATTAATTTTCTAAGTCCAGCATCCATATCTTCCTCAAAAATCACTGGACCGGAACGAAACTCAAACTTGTTCTGTAACTCACCAATGCAGGTCTACATACCAAAAATCAGCTCAATAGCTGCAAGCATTAAGAAAAAAAGTCTGGAAAACTGTGATTTCCCAGAAATTTTCTAAGTCCAGCATCCATATCTTCCCCAAAAATCACTGGACCGGAACGAAACTAAAACTTGTTCTGTAACTCATCAATGCGGGTCTACATACCAAAAATCAGCTCAATAGCTGCCAGCATGAAGAAAACAAGAGGCCCAGAGGGCCTTATCGGTCACCTGAATCAAATGAGCAGAAACATTTAAGGAAAATGTTATGTTAACAAAAAGCGCAACCCCCCAGCACCACCATTTCTTGACTGTCTTTTTTTCTCTTGTACAAACTTATTTAAAGACTCAAATACCAAATGTGAATTCAATCCAACAATAGAACATTTCTTAATATGTACCCTATTTACCCCCTTTTGGCACCTTTTGGGGCCCCAAAGGGAGATAACTCCATAATTTGTTAAAGTCTGAAGCTGCTTCCCATTGGAATGATTATTGCCAAGTCTGGTAGAAATCTGTCCAATGGTTCTCAAAAAGAAGAAGAAAATGTTCAAAGTTAAGTAATAACGCAAACCCCTCCCATCTCCCATCCGCAGCATGGCCATTTATTGACGAGTTTTTTTCTCTTGTACAAATTTTGTAGTCCTTGCCCTAAAGACTTTAACTTCCAAATGTGTATCCACTGCAACAGCCGGTTCATGAGTAGAAGATATTTTAAGATGTACCCAATTTACCCCCTTTTTGGCCCTTTATGGGACCCCAAAGGGAGATAACTCCATGATTTTTGCAAAATCTGAAGTGGCTTCCTATTAGGATGCTTCCTGCCAAGTTTGGTTGAAATCCGTCCAATGGTTCTTAATAAGAAGTCGAAAATGTTAAGTTAACTAATACCGCGACAACCCTCCCATCCCCCATCCCCAGCACGGCCATTTCTGGGCGGATTTTTTTCTCTTGTACAAACTTTGTTGTCCTTGCCCTAAAGACTCTAAATACCAAATGTGAATCAAATCCAACAGCCGGTTCATGAGAAGAAGATTTTTTAAGATGTACCCTATTGAACCCCTTTTTGACTCCTTATGGGGCCCCAAAGGGAGATAACTCCATGATTCGTACAAATCTGAAGCAGCTTTCCATGGGGATGCTCCCTGCCAAGTCTAATTGTAATCCGTCCAATGGTTCTCAAGAAGAAGTCGAAAATGTTAAGTTAACTAATAACGCGACCCCCCTCCCATCCCCCATCCCCAGCACGGCCATTTCTAGGCGGATTTTTTTCTCTTGTACAAACTTTGTTGTCCTTGCCCTAAAGACTCTAAATACCAAATGTAAATCAAATCCAACAGCCGGTTCATGAGAAGAAGATTTTTTAAGATGTACCCTATTTAACCCCTTTTTGGCCCTTTATGGGGCCCCAAAGGGAGATAACTCCATGATTTGTACAAATCTGAAGCGGCTTCCCATGGGGATGCTCCCTGCCAAGTTTGGTTGTAATCCGTCCAATAGTTCTCAAGAAGAAGTCGAAAATTTAAAAGTTAACGCACGACGGACGACGGACGACGCACGACGACGGACGAAACACGGTAGCAATAGGTCACCATGACCTTCGGTCAGGTGACCTAAAAAGTCTGGAAAACTGTAATTTCCCAGAAATTTTCTAAGTCCAGCATCCATATCTTCCCCAAAAATCACTGGACCGAAACGAAACTCAAACTTGTTCTGTAACTCATCAATGCGGGTCTACATACCAAAATTCAGCTCAATAGCTGCCAGCATTAAGAAAAAAAGTCTGGAAAACTGTAATTTCCCAGTAATTTTCTAAGTCCAGCATCCATATCTTCCTCAAAAATCACTGGACCAGAACGAAACTTAAACTTGTTCTGTAACTCATCAATGCGGGTCTACATTCCAAAAATCAGCTCAATATCTATCCCCGTTTAGAAAAAAAGTCCTGAAAACTAATTCACCGGACTGACGGACGGACGGACGGACAGACGGACGGACAGACAGACTGACTGACTGACGGACAGAGTGCAAACCTAAAGTCCCCTTCGGCTTCGCCGGTAGGGGACTAATAACCTACCATCATCATCAGTGACATCCTTCAACACACCAGGCTCCCAGATCAAATCTTCCTTACTAGGATCATGTAATGCTGTAGATTTCTTGGCTGAAGAAAGATGAACAGAGTGGTTATTTTTGCAATGTACAAACTTCCTCAAGGAACCGTTAACTTACAATATTCTGCTTGTGCAAAAAAGGGGGACAGTCTTTGTGTGTTTTTGCATCTTTCAACAATTTTTAAATTTAGTAATATTGAATTTACCCTAGCTATGTGCATTCCGTAAATCACCAGCATTTAGCTGAATCACTAAACAATGGTCATGTGATAATTCAGAATGGTGTGGGCATAGTTACAACGAATGACCTTGACTCTTGTCATGCTCAAGTTAAAGAAGGGGTCAGTATAGAATAAGGCCAGACTGCACATATGTGCAGGCTGGTCTTGTTCTATTCTGCCTGCCACAGCGACCTGAACATTCCTGATCTGCATGACCAGGGTTAAGATATGATAATTTCTTTCTTCATTTAAAAACTTGATAACTAAGACAGACAGTATTTAACTTACGGTTAAATGGTGGAAGCACAGCCTGATACTGGGGTCCAACATTCACATGCCTGCAATCACAAATATTTTTGCTAGAATAATACTTATACAAATAAACAATTAACTAGAAATCTATCACTGAAGGTGATAAAAATACCCCCGCCACCACTTTTGTTCGGACAAGCATTTTTGTTGAATCAAGAGCCATAAGTCAGATATTGTCAATCCGATTTTCTTGAAATTTGGTCAAATCAGGGGCCATAACTCAGAAAGTAATGGTCAGATTTTCATGAAATTTACGTCTTGCAGATTTACAGGTCCTAATGCTCACTTGTGCCAAGTATGAAGCAAATCAGACAGTAACTGTAGGAGGAGTTGTCCGGACAAGCATTTTTTGGTCAAATCAGGGGCCATAACTCAGAAAGTAATGGCCAGATTTTCGTGAAATTTACGTCTTGCACATCTACAGGTCCTAATGCACACCTGTGCCAAGTATGAAGCAAATCAGACAGTAACTGTAGGAGGAGTTGTCCGGACAAGCATTTTTGGGTCAAATCAGGGGCCATAACTCAGAAAGTTATGGTCAGATTTTCGTGAAATTTGCGTCTTGCACATCTACAGGTCCTAATGCACACCTGTGCCAAGTATGAAGCAAATCAGACAATAATTGTAGGAGGAGTTGTCCGGACAAGCATTTTTTGGTCAAATCAGGGGCCATAACTCAGAAAGTAATGGTCGGATTTTCATGAAATTTGTGTCTTGCACATCTACAGGTCCTAATGCACACCTGTGCCAAGTATGAAGCAAATCGGACAGTAACTGTAGGAGGAGTTGTCCGGACAAACATTTTTTGGTCAAATCAGGGGCCATAACTCAAAAAGTATCGGTCGGATTTTCGTGAAATTTGCGTCTTGCACATGTACAGGTCCTAATGCACACCTGTACCAAGTATGAAGCAAATCGGACAGTAACTGTAGGAGGAGTTGTCCGGACAAGCATTTTTGGATCAAATCAGGGGTCATAACTCAAAAAGTAATGGTCGGATTTTCGTGAAATTAGCGTCTTGCACATCTACAGGTCCTAATGCACACCTGTGCCAAGTATGAAGCAAATCGGACAGTAACTGTAGGAGGAATTGTCCGGACAAGCATTTTTTGGTCAAATCAGGGGCCATAACTCAAAAAGTATCGGTCGGATTTTCGTGAAATTTGGGTCTTGCACATGTACAGGTCCTAATGCACACCTGTACCAAGTATGAAGAAAATCGGACAGTAACTGTAGGAGGAGTTGTCCCGACAAACATTTTTGGATCAAATCAGGGGCCATAACTCAGAAAGTAATGGTCGGATTTTCGTGAAATTTGTGTCTTGCACATCTACAGGTCCTAATGCACACCTGTGCCAAGTATGAAGCAAATCGGACAGTAACTGTAGGAGGAGTTGTCCGGACAAGCATTTTTGGGTCAAATCAGGGGCCATAACTCAGAAAGTAATGGCCGGATTTTCGTGAAATTTGCGTCTTGCACATCTACAGGTCCTAATGCACACCTGTGCCAAGTATGAAGCAAATCGGACAGTAACTGTATGAGGAGTTGTCCGGACAAGCATTTTTGGGTCAAATCAGGGGCCATAACTCAGAAAGTTATGGTCAGATTTTCGTGAAATTTGTGTCTTGCACATCTACAGGTCCTAATGCACACCTGTGCCAAGTATGAAGCAAATCAGACAATAATTGTAGGAGGAGTTGTCCGGAAAAGCATTTTTTGGTCAAATCAGGGGCCATAACTCAAAAAGTATCGGTCCGATTTCCTTGAAATTTGCGTCTTGCACATCTACAGGTCACAATGAACAATTGTGCCAAGTATGAACTAAATCGGTCCACAAGTGTAGAAGGAGTTGTCCGGACAAAGTTTTGGAGACAGACCAACCATCCAACCAACCAACCAACCAACCAACCAACCAACCACTGGACCGACAGGCTGATTCCAGTATGCCCCCTTCAAACTTCGTTTGCGGGGGTATAACAAAAGAAACTATTGTTTCGCAAATTTCTGCACAAAATATGTACTTATTTTTTCCCTATTCCTGAATTTCAGAAAATATCTTCAGACAATTTAGTATTACCTTGAAGCATTTAAATTCAGAACTAGACTGTTTTAAGATTTTTCCTTACTTATACAGAGGTATTACATATACGAGGTACAGTCAGAAAGTTCTGCCGTTGTATTTGAATTGAACGCATAAGGATTTTGAAAGAAATTGCATGAATGAAAAGAGCAGATCAAGACTGATAAGTACATATGATATTTGTATTGATAAAGTATATGAGGCCCTAAATTTTACGGCTCTAAAAACATATACTAACAGTGTACGGATCACTTTGACGTCGACGTCTAAATAACGTTGCGAACATACTCGTAATCAATTAATTCATGTCATTTCGACTTTTTTTTCAAATTCTTCACCAGAATTCTCTAAGGACTACCCGTTGAGACGGATCAAAAGTGTTTTTGATTGAATTCGTTGTCATAACCTGTCACCGAGCACTGACCTGGCTGAAAGCCAAACCTCATCATTTGAATCAAACCCGCGACCCCAGAGAAATTCCTTTAAACAAGGAAATGCTGAAATAACATTTTACCGAGTCAGTGATGTATTGCGCGTGCGGAGTCTTTCTAAGCCTAGAAACTCTGTGGCTCATATTTTCGTGTCGGTAGGCAGGGTACACTAGGTAGATAATGTTCATAATCTCAATAAATTTCAGCGTTGCAGGATTCTTATGAAACAAAGAAATGACGTCGAGTACGCAATGCTGGCCTTCTGCGCGTCGTTCGTCAAAAGTCACGTCTCCCACCTTGTGCACAATTTAGACATATTTACTCCGTAGAAATTACGTTATTATTACTGGAGACCGACATATTCCAACACCGTTACCTACATCGTCGAATGATTTCTTTTGGTCCGACAGAATATCGGTCTTTACTCTTTCATGAACATGTTTTTGGTCACTTACTGCGACGATCATCGCTTATTTTCACGCGGTAATCCAGAAAAGTCTTATATCAAATAAACACGGTTCTCCTTGAATATGTTCTGCAGCCGTTGATTGGATTGAAGAACTTCTAAATTTCCGTAGACGCCATCCCGACCTTCACATGACTTTGATGGCGATGAATTGATCCGTACGCTGTGATGACGTCGGCCCGATTTCAGTTGATTTTGATCCATTGCTTCGTAAAAATGTGTACAAAACGCATCAGTTTGATGTGACGATGTTAAAATTGTGGATTTGCTCTGGAAATATGTTGGTGTAATGCCATATTGATGACACTGCATGTCAAAGTAACCGTATTTCGTACGATTTGGTACTTTGAATAATAGTAAGAATATCGGGCGCAAGCGTTATTTCAAAGTGATCCGTACTCTTGATTACTATGCTAAGATGTTTGAGAAAAATTCACTTTAACCAATTTATAAACCACAAAAACTTGTCAAAATGGAAGATTCAATATCAAAGTAACTATTTGAATGAAGAAATGAAGCCTTTACGTCGAAATAAATACAATTCGAAAGCAGTCCGGGAACTTTTTGACTATACCTCGTATATGTACTTTTCTTTAATTTTGATATGTTCTAGTGAAAGATATTATCGTCTGAACGGTTTACAAATATTAACACATAATTCTATACAGATCAAGTCTGTTTTGTTGTAATAAATAATTTGAGAAGCCACTTATGTGTTCTGCTAAATTCAGCGTAAGTCTACAGAGGTTTCAAAGGTAAATATGACCAGATTTGGGATGAATGTGTCTAAGGAAGTAACAACTTACGGTTGTATATCAGATTCTGGAGGCTGAAGTTCCTCCTCTGCTGGGATTGTAGATAACGACAATAACGGTGACTCTTCTTTATACCAATACTGTAGGTGTTTTACTAATGTACAATATCATAATGATGTAACAACTTACGGTTGTATATCGGATTCTGGAGGCTGAAGTTCCTCCTCTGCTGGGATTGTAGACGATGACAATAATGGTGACTCTTCTTTACTTACTGGTATACTTGCTGTAATACAAAATATAACCCATACAATCATAACATAATATAGCTACTTTTCAACAAAACCCTTGTAACTGCAGCTTGTTTTAAGCTGCAGTTACAAGATTTTTGTTGAAAAGCGATGATATGTTACTCACCATTGCTACAACCTGTAAGATCAGTACTTTTCAGTCATATTGTCCTCACAACTCTCAATATAAGAACCAATAAAGTAAAGTTTTGATGAAAAATATGGGGCTACAATGCTATTTGAAAGATAGAGGATCTTATTAAGAACAATAATTTGAGGTAAGACTCTTATTCACCTTCCTAACATTCTTTCTATTTTAAAAAATGTTAAATGTATATTTCTTTTCAAATAAGGTATTTTGTTTAACTGATATAGTGCACCAGTATCAACCAAGGACAACTTTATTTTCTTCAACAAAGTGTCTTAGTTGAGTGTCTAAGAAAATATTGCCAAAAAGGGGCTGTTATATATCGCTACTTTTCAATGAAAATCTTGTAACTACAGCTAGTTTAAAACTA
The DNA here is from genome assembly GCA_963680895.1 of Fragum sueziense. NCBI lineage: Eukaryota > Metazoa > Mollusca > Bivalvia > Cardiida > Cardiidae > Fragum > Fragum sueziense. The sequence goes on along the minus strand of OY804593.1, from coordinate 82,031,825 downwards.
AAGTTACAAGGTTTTTGTTGAAAAGTGATGATATTCAGAAATCCTAGGCTAATTATGGTGCACTAAATTAGTCTTTTATTTGTTGTATTTACTTACCAGATCTAAGCAGTGAGGGTCTGGGTGTTGAAGGTGTAGCGTTCACAGTTCCTCCAAACTGTGGTATGGGCACCATGTTGACTGAGTAGTACAGCCCCGCACCTCTCCGTGACGGGCTCAACATGGGCGGGGGCGTATAGGGGACCGGCGCCGAGCTGATCCCATCATGACCCTCAATCCCAATACGTGGAGATCGTAGACGGCTTTGGAAACCACAATGATTTGCATGAGACGGTATGATTAAAGGTGCTGGTCTTTGTTTACGTTTTATCTTAAATGAACCAGGTGAAATTGATGATGGGTTTCTAAATATTCCTGCCCCATCAGATCTTGATAAAACTTCCTTATTATTCCACTTAGCTAAATGTTCATCCGTTTTACTTCTTGGTCGATGTGTAAAATCTCCTTCTGTTTTATGTCTTGGTCGTGTGAATGACTGATCATCACTTCTCCACTGCCGTAAGTTGTAGTCATCCCCAGACTTGCTGCGGAAGCGAGGTTTAGTCTCCCTACTTGATAATGGAGATTTGAAAGACATGTTTGTAACTAGATCTCGACTTTCATCCGCATGACGGAGTCCAGGATTATGGATTATTGGTCGATAATCCTCCGGCCCTGCTGATAACCGTCGCTTTATTTCACTGTTCCGGTGTTCATTAGGAGAAATTGGTGTCCTGTTATTTACACTGTTTGTAATTTTATTTTTCAGATGATTTTGGTTAAACTGGAATGAAAATTGTGAAGTTGATGCTGCCCTAGGAGATGAAGGTTTCGATGCTAAATGTTTTAACAGTTCTTGTTTAACACAAGTTCTTGAGTCATTGCCCTGTGGTACAGATGATGATAATGATGATGATGATGTTGTGTGTATGCCCGATGATGCTGATGATGACGATGAATGAAGTGGAGCAAACTGAACATGTCCCAGCTGGGGGACTGGATTATGCACAACAGAGTTATGAGCAAATTCTGAATAGGAATTATTTTTCAGCGTAATCATGCCATTTTCATTAATATGTGAATCATGTTGGAAGTTAGCACTACTGCCAGCAGTATTAGCACTTTGTAACACATGGTCAGTTTGTTTGGGTATTTGTAACACATGGTCAGTTTGTTTGGGTATTTGCTGCATGGAGCCTGGGGGTACCTCTCCGAGATCCTCCAGACTAGTGATGATCTGTGACACGATCTCGCTCGTCTGGTGTGTACTCCCACTCGATGATAGATGACTCGGCTCTACACCACCTAACTGTCCATTTGTTATAAACGGTCCAGATAACTGAGTCTGGAAACCACTAGTATTATGATGAATATTCACAGATGGGTTGAATTGCATCTCTGCTAGTTGATTCCCTTGGTTTGCATTGTTAATGTTTGCACTCTGATATGGGCCCTGACTGACTGTTGTAACACTGTTCACACTAGCTGCTTGTAACTCATTAATCCCCTGAATACTGGTCAAATCTACACTCTGGGATTGTAACTGTAACTGACGCTGGAGATCATTCAGGAGATTCTGATCAATGGCGCCATCACGATATCCACCAAAATCTGGAAGCTCCTGTGCGAATGGTTGTCTGTTATATTCCACTCCGGGGCTCTGTAAGTGTTCGACGGAGCCCTGTCTCTGTATGAGTGGAGACTGAGCGAGGCTGTGAGGACTCTGTGGGACGTGTGGTGAGGGGAGATAACCCGGCGATGTTGGTAAATGTGGAGATTGTGGGACCGCTGGTGATGTGTCCATCGACGTGTACACCGGGCTCGCTTCCGCCACCTGGTGTTGTTGTTGTTGTTGCTCGTACAACATCTGTAGCTGCTTGTCTTGTAACTGTTGTTGTTGCTGCTGCTGTTGTTGGAGTTGTAACTGAAACAAACCAAATTCTTCATAATCATAAATTCAAACCCATTAACCCTTTCCCAATCAAGACCTTGTTTTGACATCCCTAATAGCAAAGGCTTGAGAAAACAATGAGGCAAAAGAGGAAAATGCTGATATCCAGCGTTTTCTCCTTATATATCATCAATGTTTTCTATGCTATATTAACCACAAAGACAATCTTTATCGACATCTATTTTGTCGTCTTCAGCAGCTTTTGAATTATAACACCCTAAAATTTTGCCATTTTGGAAAGAGTTAATCCATATTCCTTCTTTGATAAATGAGACAACAAGGTGTGTTTGTGAAAAATACAAATGCCTGCAAAACAAGATGTGACAGACAGACTGACATATAGATGGACAGACATGAGTAAAAGAATATGCCCTGGATCTTTCCATACGGGGGCATAAAAAATAAATTCTAACACCAAGTTTTGGACAGACAGACCAACAGAGTTAGTGCATATTATCTGCATTTCTCTTTAATAAAGGCATGAAAAAATAGTTACTGCAAATTATCTGTATTTTTCTTTAATCAAGGAAATTCTATTTTTATTTATTGACTAGACTAGTGAAAGATAGTGTCAACAATTCTCACCTTGATCTGCTCTATTTGTTGAGCATCAACCCCGGCCTGTGCCAGTTGTGCGAGCTGATATTCTACAGCACTAATTTCCTTGGTATCTTGTTGATTGATGAGTTCCTGTTGTTGTTGTTGTTGTTGTTGTTGTTGTTGTTGTTGTTGTTGTTGTTGTTGTTGCTGCTGCTGCTGCTGTAACTGATACTGCTGTATCTGCTGCTGCTCCAGAAGCTTCTGCTGTAATAACAGCTTCTGATGCTCTTGTTGTTTTAGTTGTTGTATCTTCTGAAGTTGTTGCTGCTGCTGCTGCTGCTGTTGTTGTTGTTGTTCCTGCTCCTTCTGTTGCTGCTGTTGAAGCTGCTGCTGCTGTAGTTCATTCTGAATCTGTTGTTGTTTTTGTTGCTGTTGTTTTTGTTCCTCCTGTTCTTGTTTAAGTTGTCTTTCCTGCTCCTGGCGTTTGAGTTGCCACTGAAGCTCTTGCTGTATTTGTTGTTGAAGTTGTTGTTCCTGTTGTTCTTGTTGTTTTTGCTGCCAGTGTAATGCATGTAACTGTAAAATAAAGTTTATCCAATTACCAAATGGCAAAATTTTAGGGTGATCCACTTCAAAAACTGCCACAAATGACAAAATGGAAGTTATTAAAGATAGATTTTTTGTAAAATATGGCATAGAAAATATTGGGGCAAAAGAAGAAACTGTTGGTTAACAGCAGTTTCTTCTTTTGTTTCAATGTTTTCCCAAGCTTTTTCTATTAGGGACATCAAAACCAGGTCTTGTTTGGGAAAGGGTTAACCAATTACCAAATGGCAAAATTTTAAAATTGTCCATATTCAAAGATACTGCAAACAACAATTTCATGTGAATGGAGATTTACAATTTTGGTCTTACTGGGTTGAAAACATTGTAGACAAGAGCCGTCAGAGACGGACAATGCTCCCCGAATAAGGCATTGTCACAATAAATGTATGCCATGCAGAGCTAACATAAAGCTAACAAATGTTAAGCCCCCTTTTTGCATGACATAACTCTTAAATCCAAATTTCACAAAGTTTATTGTCAAGGGCATCTGATTTACTACTAAAATATGAAATTTCATCAAATTCTGACCATTAGACAAGGAGAAATTAGAGAAAAACTGTATTTTACCTTAAGTCCCCTTTTCCCATGACGAGGCCTCAAATCCAAAAACGGGGAAAAGTACATCGGCATTATGTCATAGGGAGTTCACATGGAAAGTTTCATTTGATTTGGCCCAAGGGTTATGGAGAAATCACTTCGGACGGACGGACGGACGGACGGAATGACGGACGGACAGGACGGACGGACAGACAGACAAAGCGGCGACTATATGCTCTCCCTTCGGGGAGCATAAAAATATAGAAATTGCTAGTCACAAGCAGTTTCTTCATTTTTAAGAATGTTCTCTAAAGCCTTTATCCTGCGGAGTGTCAAAGCATCATCATGTGGGAATGGGTGAGCACTTTTTTAAGAATTGTCAAAATTAGTTCAAAGTCAAAACCTTTGTAGACACAAGTGAGCACAAATTATTCTATGAATAATATATTTGCAATCAAAGCATAGAAAACCTGATGATTCTTTTTTTTTTTTTTTTTTTTTTTTTTTTTTTTGACTGCAGACATTAACATTATTCTTTCTATCTGTTGGCATTTTCTATAACGCTTGAAACAAAGTTCCATACTACATGCCAATGAGATGCATTCTTACATTGATAACACACACCTTATACAAAATATAGAACCTGTTACTTGGACAGCCTAACAGTATCATTATGGTCATCTTAAAACCATTATATTTATCAATTCAAAACAAGCAAATCCGTTGAATTGATATCCCCCGCCGAATATATTTTCATTGTCAATAAAGTAGCGCGGAAACGAATATAACTCTGTATGTATATGGCTTCAACAGAACGAATATCACTCTGTATGTATATGGCTTCAACATAACGAATATCACTCTGTATGTATATGGCTAAAACAGTCAGGGGCAGGAACTCTAAATTCGACGGTCGAACCGGGTAACCCAGACGATATGCGCATGTCCTCATTGTAGTAAAGCTGTGTGCCAAGTTTCATTGAAATCCGGTGTATAATTTTCAAGAAATAGCGCGGAATCGAATATCACTGTATGTATATGGCTTAAACAGTCAGGGGCAGTAACTCTAAATTCGGCGGTCAAACCGGGTAACCCCGACGATATGCGCATGTCCTCATTGTAGTAAAGCTGTGTGCCAAGTTTCATTGAAATCCGGTCTATACTTTTCAAGAAATAGCGCGGAAACGAATATCACTCTGTATGTATATGGCTAAAACAGTCAGGGGCAGTAACTCTAAATTCGACGGTCGAACCGGGTAACCCCGACGATATGCGCATGTCCACTTTGTAGTGAAGCTGTGAGCCAAGTTTCATTGAAATCCGATCTATAGTTTCCAAGAAATAGCGCGGAAACGAATGTCGGACGGACGGACGGACGGACGGACATGGCAAAAACAATATCCCCCCCAAAAATTTTTTCGGCGGGGGATAATAACACATGCTACTTGCTTACTGTATACCATCAGCTAACTCATCTTTGCATTATGACTTGATGACTGCCTGCTTAATTGAATTCAGCTTGTCAAAGATCAGATGTCATTTCATTTAACCCTTTCCCAAACAACAAAATTTTAGAGTGATCCACTTCAAAAACAGCCACTAATGATAAAATAGATGCTATTAAATATCAGATTTGTGTAAAATATGGCACAGAAAATTTCAAGGCAAAAGGAGAAACTGCTGGTAATCAGCAGTTTCTTCTTTTGTCTCATTGTTTTCCCAAGCCATTTCTATTAGGGACGTCAAAACCAGGTCTTGTTTGGGAAAGGGTTAAACCTTATTCTTACTATCAATAGCAACAGAAAAACTCATTCAAGGATCCCAAACATTGACTAATCCTTTGTTTGGTAAATATTTTTTTGAAGAAATTTTTAAGCTTTAAAAGACCACTGAAAGACCGCATGTGTCACCTGCCTGTCCTTGTTAGACCTTGGACATTATCCTTTTCCCAAACAAGACCTGGATTTGACATCTCTAATAGAATTGACTTGGGAAAACATTGAAACAAAAGAAGAAACTGCTGATAACCAGCAGTTTCTCCTTTTGTCTTAATATTTTCTGTGTCATATTTTACACAAATTCTATCTTTAATAACATCCATTTTGTCATTTGTGGCAGTTTTTAAAGTGGATCACCCTAAAATTTTGCTGTTTGGTAATGGACTATTCACTATCATTGCTTGCATTCACCAGCCAGTCTAACTCCATGTATGACTGTAAAGTTACACATCAATCAATCGGTTATCCTATTGATTAGGATGTATGTCTCATTCAGACGGATGGCTTGTAGTGTAATTTATACTTTATACTTCAACAATCAATTTAGATACAAATTTGTTGGTGAATTTTGCCCCAGCTCTACATAGAAGAAAGAATGATGACAATCCAGAACAAATCTTCAATAAATATCAGTATAGCGAGTACTCAATAAATTCTTTTCAATTGGATATTCAAAATAGCACTCACAAGAAACAAGAGGACCAAGATGGTCCTATATCGCCAGACATGGGGGTAATCATAATCAGTAATTTAATCGATTATTTATCGATTAACAAATGCCAATAATCATGAATTAATCGATTAATTAATTTTTTCTGATTATTTGATTAATAATTTAATCAATTACTGGTGAAAAAATGACAGTAATCATGATTATTTTATGATTACTTTTTGATTATTTTGGATGTATAAATGATCTAAAACAAAATAAGATGCACCTGTAAGGTCACACCTTTTACCTGTTCACACCTAAACAAAGCATTCTATGCCCAAGGGCCACCTAGTGTTATTCTTACACCTGTCATTGAAATTTCACACATTTTGGGAGTTCAAACTGAAAACTTATATTATTTGAAAAATGCTGAACAAAACAAAAAAAAAAAAAAAAATCATTTCACTTTTGATTTTTTTTTTAAATGCAATATTGTACTATGAACATGTAAAACTAATAACAAATGTTCATACGATAATATACTGATTCATTATCAAGTAAATACAACATGTGTTGATAAAAGAATTTTTCCTTTATCATCTATATGCATAATTTATTAGAAAATAATGTAAAGCAAAGAACATGTACTGACTTTGGGCAAAAAAAGAGAAAAAACAGAACCAAACTTTGTGATTTGAATTATAAGATTCTGATAATAACCAGGGTATACATGAATTTGATAACTCAGGGTTTCCACCGACTTTCAAATCTGGGGTACAAACCATACTTTTACAGCATGCTTTTACCCCCTCTATAAGAGACATAGAAGGCTGCTTGCAAAAACTGGGGGTACAAGATTCATTTAGGGGGTTAAAAAACCCATTGGAAGGGGTTTGGACACCCTGATAACTAGTATCTTTTCTCTTCACTTAACTCTTTCCTTTATAAGTTTGTAATCCTAAAGATGAAATGTTACAGATAACATTAGGGCAAAAGGAGAAAATGCATTTATTAAGCATTTTTCTATAAAATCTAGTCACCGTGGTTCAATCATTGGTCCCATGGCTTCAACATGGTCTGAAAGAGTCCCAAGTCCCTGTCTCACATTTTTTTCTCAGGACTCATTGATAAATATTTATTGAGTCCCTGAATGCAAACATTTTCAATGTGTAATCAATGTTGTCTTTCAAAGACTTATTTGTTTCAAAATTGGACTCATTGTTTTGGAAACCAGTGGGTCTTAAGGCTCTTCCGCAAAAATTTGTAACAAAATCACTGGTCTGATATACATGAACTTAATTTTCATCATCACTTGTGATAATTTATTAGAGCATTCAGCAAAGATAACTAAGATATGTTCTTAACAAAATTCAATATCCTACAAGTCCATACATCCTATTTTCATCCAACTTTATCAAATGGAACTCTTCAATTCTTCTTACCACAACATCTGGTAAAGACATTTTAGCATGCCATTCATCTTAATTGAAGTGGTCTGTTTACAAATATCGAACATCTATAACGAAACAGTTTGTTTCAAGGTATTTAAAAAGAAATGTAATTTCAATAGTAAAGATTTTCATATTTTGTGATTCTGTTTGGATCATGTATTTGAAGAGAATGAAATGCTATTTGCCCCTTTTAACTGTTTATTTTTTGTTCCGCAAAAGCTTTTATCCGCGATTAATGATTAATAATCGATTACTTACCCCCAAATTAATGATTAACAAGAGGACCATGATGGTCCTATATCGCTCACCTGAACCAAAATGATATGAGCAACATTTTTGTTCAATTCAATAAATATTCATGACTTTAAGACTGAAAACGAACTTATGGTCAATAACGTTGTGAAAATCGAGCTCATCCAAGATCTTATGGTGATCAACATTGTGTCCAAGATTTGTCTTGTTTGATAAGTAATTTGTAGATTCTGGAGTATAAACAAGATCGAAAACAGCCGAAAACAGCAATTTTGTCAAACTCAAGGGCACATAACTCTCAACTTTTTTTATCAGATCAGACTGAAAACCAAACTCATCCCAGAACTTATGATCCCCAACATTGTGTCCAAGTTTTGTCTTAAATTGATCAATAATTGTAGATTCTACAGAGTGTCCCAAAAATACGGAACCCTAATTCAAAGTCAAATATTTAAAAGTGTAAGCAAAAGATCTAATTTTTGAATTTGCAGTACTAAAGATACATTTATTTTGCATTTGTGTTCCAAATTTCACTTATGCATTGGTTCAAAAGTTATAAGCAAATTAATAATGACACTAAAAAACCGATCTGACATGATATTGATTTTTGCGTCTTGTTTGTTCGTGAAAGCGCACTTTCGGTCAGCTGTTGAATTCTATACCGTTGTACATGTATGTACCGATTTTCTCAAAATTTAATACGTACACGTTGTGTACTTTCAAATTGAGTCCATAGGGTGGTTGTTTGAATTAATTTCAAATTATTATGTGATTCATTTCACATGGCGCAGTTTTAACTTTTATTTTCATAAATTACAAGCTTGACATGTTTCCTAAAATTAGTCCAGTCTTAATTTTCTTGCATAGTATACATTTCTGTGGATTATGATTTAATTCTTTTTGGGTAATTTTGTATTATTTGTTATTTGTGTTTTGCATAAAGGTCAGTGTCAGTGTAATACTTTTCAATTGAGCGGTGACCGGCATGTTGGTCAGAAATGAAATAAGTGCCTATGATTATTATCCATGAGTCTGTGATGCACTTGGATAATTTGTTTGTATTCATTTTAGTTACATCGCTGCTCGCAGCATTAACAGTTAATTTATTAGCAAAAAATATGAAAAGAAAATACACTATTATCAGGGGTAAAAGTTGAAAATTTTGAAAAACCTGGAAAAGTCTGTATTTATATAGTAAAAATCGAGAAAATGGGGCATTTTGGAATACTCAAAAACCTGAACTTCAGGCATATGCCTGAAAACTTTTACCCCTGTATTATGAATACAATGTTTCAAAATAATTTTTGTATTGTATTGAATACATATTAACCAATCATATAGCGTCAATTTGTTCAATGATTGTAGGCGCGCGCTGCAAAACGAAAAGATCGATATCGTGTTAAAATGGTTTTCCGGGTATATTCATTTGAATGTCAATATGTTCAAAACTAATCATTATTTTTCAACCAAATTTTAACTGCTAATAGAAAACTGTCGTAGCTATTGCATATGTAAATTTGGTTGAGAAGTATTACTTGACACGTGAGAAATGTACTTTCAAAAATGGGTTCCGTTTTTTTTTTGGACACTCTGTAGAGTATAAACAAGGTCCAAAACAGTCGAAAACGGCAATTTTATCAAATTCAAGGGCACATAACTCTCGACTTTGTGGTAAGATCAGGCTGAAATTCAAACTCACCCGAGACCTTATGATACCCAACATTGTGTCCAAGATTTGTCTTGATTGGTCAATAATTGTAGATTCTAGTGTGTAAACAAGTTCGAAAACAGCCGAAAACAGCAATTTTGTCTAATTCAAGGGCACATAACTCTCGACTTTTTAATCAGATGGGACTGAAAATCAAACTCATCCAAGATCTTATGGTCTCAAACATTGTGTCCAAATTTTGTCTTAATTGATAAATAATTGTAGATTCTAGAGTGTAAACTGTGTCAAAAACAGCCGAAAATGGCAATTTTATCAAATTAAAGGGCACATAACTCTCATTTTTCTGGTCAGATCCGACTGAAAATCAAACTCATTTGAAATCTTATGGTCTCCAATATTTTGTCCAAAATTTGTCTTGATTGGGAAAAAATTGTAGATTCTAGAGTGTAAATAAGGTCGAAAACAGTCAAAAACAGCAATTTTATCAAATTCAAGGGCACATAACTCTCGACTTTGATGTAAGATCAGGCTGAAATTCAAAGTCATCCGAGGTCTCATGGTCCCAAACATTGTGTCCAAGTTTTGTCTTGATTGATGAATAATTGTAGATTCTAGAGAGTAAACAAGGTCAAAAACAGCCGAAAATGGCAATTTTGTCAAATTCAAGGGCACATAACTCTCGTCTTTCTGGTCAGATCAGACTGAAAATCGAACTCATCTGAGATCTTATAGTCTGCAACATTATGTCCAAGATTTGTCTTGATTGATCGATAATTGTAGATGCTAGAGTGTAAACAATGTCAAAACTAGGTATTTTTCGCATTCAAGGGCAGATAACTCCTGACTTCCTGGTTCGATCTGACCCATAATCGAACTCATCCGAGATCTTATGGCCATACATGTTTTGACCAAGTTTGGTCAAGATTGGCTTATATTTGTAGATGCTAGAGTGTAAACACGAAATTGTGGACGGACGGACGGACGGACGGACAGACAGACAGACAGACAGACGACGGACAAAAAGTGATCACAATAGCTCACCTTGAGCACTTTGTGCTCAGGTGAGCTAATAATCAATTACTGATGTATTTTTCAGTGAAAGTAATTTAATCGATTAATAATCAAGGGGGCATTAATCATTAATTTAATCGATTATTTTTTCAAGTAATCGACCCCATGTCTGTATATCGCTCACCTTAGAGCGCCCTGAGACATACTTTTTAACAAACCTTTTAAATCTCCGAGGATTTTGAAAAGAGGATTTTGAAAAGGATTCATACGACAATGGTACACACTTAATTTCAAAGCACAATTTGGGAAAAGATTGTCAACAATTTTTCACTATATCTGTATTTAAAATCAGAAAATCCACAACATATTGCTGAATTTCCATTGCACATAGACAAATTGAAGCATTAATCTTGGAAAGAGGTCCTTGGGCTATAATATTTAGAAACCATAGAAAGTTTGGAAATTCTAAGGCAATTTTAAACCTGTTCCCGCTTTTTCAAATCTGGAATACCTCATGGTAGAGCTTATTTTCAAAGCGAAATGATAACTTGAACTAATCTGTTTAACAAGACAATATGACACACACAATTTATATGCACTTTTTTCTGTACAAAATGCAAGAGCCTAAACCATAGGAATAATTCTAAAAGTTCTTAAACCAGGCAAAAAAATTATCTTCAGGCCTTAACAACTTGAAAAGATTGTCAAACATTGCCCTCTATCATTTATATGGAACCCACACATAGGGGAAATATTCATTGAACAGTAAGGATTTGGTTATGGCTAAACCTTTTCCAAACAACATAACATAAGAGCAGACATAATTAAAAGCTGCTGTAGATGATAAAACAGGTGTTGATAAAGACTGCATTCATGTATAACAAGAGGACCATGATGGTCCTATATCGCTCACCTGAACCAAGATGATATGAGCCACAGTTATGTTTGAATCAATTAATATTTGTGACATTAAGACTGAAAACAAACTTAATATGGTCATCAACATTATGTACCTGTTTTGTCTTTATAGGTCAATTATATCTGGTTGTAAAGAGTGAAAACAAAGTCAAAAATGAGAATTTTGTCCATTTCAAGGGCAGATAACTCAGCAACTGCTTGTCTAATTGTGCTGAAGTTCAAACTCATCCATGATCTTAAAGTGATTAACCATTATATCCAAGATCAAAGTTTTGTCTTGATTGGTCACCATTAATTTTGTGGTTGTTAGAGTAAAAACAAAGTCGAAAACAGCAATTTTGTCAAATTCAAGGGCAGATAACTCAGGACATTCTGGTCCGATCAAACCAAAACAAAACTCATCCGCAATCTTATATAAGGTCACCAACATTGTGTTCAATTTTTGTATAGATTGGTCAATATTTGTAGATGCTAGAGTGTAAACAATGTCAAAAGTAGCTATTTTTTACATTCAAGGGCAGATAACTCCTGACTTTCTGGTCTGATCTCACCCAAAATCAAACTCATCCAAGATCTTATGGTCACTAATATTGTGTTAAAGTTTTGTCTTGATTGGTCAATAACTGTAGATGCTATAGTGTAAACAAAGTTGAAAACGGTCAAAAACCACATTTCTGTCAAATTCAAGGGCAGATAACTCAGGACTTTCTGGTCCAATCAAACCAAAAATAAAACTCATTCGAGATCTTATGGTCACCAACATTGTGTCCAACTTTTGTATTGATTGGTCAATATTTGTAGATGCTAGAGAGTAAACAATGTCAAAAGTAGCTATTTTTTACATTGAAGGGCAGATAACTCCTGACTTTCTGGTCTGATCTCACCCAAAATCGAACCCATCCAAGATCTTATGGTCACTAACATTGTCTTAAAGTTTTGTCTTGATTGGTCAATAATTGTAGATGCTATAGTGTAAACAAAGTCGAAAACGGTCAAAAACGACAATTTTGTCAAATTCAAGGGCAGATAACTCCTGACTTTCTTGTCCGATTTGACCCAAAATCGAACTCATCTGAGATCTTATGGTCACCAACATTGTGTCTAACTTTTGTATTGCTTGGTCAATATTTGTAGATGCTAGAGTGTAAACAATGTCAAAAGTAGCAATTTTTTACATTCAAGGGCAGATAACTCCAGAGTTTCCGGTCCGATCTGACCCAAATTCGAACTCATCCAAGAGCTCATGGTTATACATGTTTTGACCAAGTTTGGTTAAGATTGGTCAATATTTGTAGATGCTAGAGTGTAAACACCAAATTGTTGACAGACGGACGGACGGACGGACGGACATACGGACGTACAGACATACGGACGGACGACGGACAAAAAGCGATCACAATAGCTCACCTTGAGCACTTCGTGCTCAGGTGAGCTAATAACAAGAGGACCATGATGGTCCTATATCGCTCACCTGAAGCAAGATGATATGATCCACAGTTACGTTTGAATCAATTAATATTTGTGACATTAAGACTGAAAACAAACTTATGATCATCAACATTATGTCCCTGTTTCGTCTTTATAGGTTAATATATCTGGTTGGAAAGAGTGAAAACAAAGTCACAAATGAGAATTTTGTCCATTTCAAGGGCAGATAACTCAGCAACTGCTTGTCTAATTGTGCTGAAGTTCAAACTCATCCATGATCTTATGGTGATTAACCATTATATCCAATATCAAAGTTTTGTCTTGATTGATCACCATTAATTTTGTGGTTGTTAGAGTAAAAACAAAGGCGAAAACAGCAATTTTGTCAAATTCAAGGGCAGATAACTCAGGACATTCTGGTCCGATCAAACCAAAAAAAAACCTCATCCGAAATCTAATATAAGTTCACCAACATTTTGTCCAATTTTTGTATAGATTGGTCAATATTTATTTTGTTGATCTATGCCAGAGTGTAAACAATGTCAAAAGTAGCTTTTTTTCATTCAAGGGCAGATAACTTCTGACTTTCTGGTCCGATCTGACCCAAAATCGAACTTATCCCAGATCTTATGGTCACTAATATTGTGTTAAAGTTTTGTCTTGATTGGTCAATCAGGGTTTTCCCTGAGCATGAGAATTTGGGGGTCATTGTGACCCCCCTTGCCTTCAAAGTTAAGGGTACTTTCTACTATTTTGTGGGTCAAATGCCCTTGTACTCAAGTATCAAACGAAAATCTTGATCTTAAAATTGCGTCATTTATGTCCCTCAAGTAAATTTCTAGGGGGTCATTTGTTTTGAAATTGCGACAATGACGCATGATTTGTGCGTCATGGAAAACCCTGGTCAATAACTGTAGATGCTATAGTGTAAACAAAAATGAAAACGGTCAAAAACGACAATTTTGTCCAATTCAAGGGCAGATAACTCATGACTTTCTGGTCCAATCAAACCAAAAATCAAACTCATCCCAGATCTTATGGTCACCAACATTGTGTCCAACTTTTGTATTGATTGGTCAATATTTGTAGATGCTAGAGTGTAAACAATGTCAAAAGTAGCTATTTTTTACATTCAAGGGCAGATAACTCCTGACTTTCTGGTCCGATCTCACCCAAAATCGAACTCATTACAGATCTTATGGTCACTAACATTGTGTTAAAGTTTTGTCTTGATTGGTTAATAATTGTAGATGCTATAGTGTAAACAAAGTCGAAAACGGTCAAAAACGACAATTTTGTCAAATCCAAGGGAAGATAACTCCTGACTTTCTCGTCCAATCTGACCCAAAATCGAACTCATCTGAGATCTTATGGTCTCCAATATTGTGTATAACTTTTGTATTGATTGGTCAATATTTGTAGATGCTAGAGTGTAAACAATGTCAAAAGTAGCTATTTTTTACATTCAAGGGCAGATAACTCCGGACTTTCTGGTCCGATCTGACCCAAATTCGAACTCATCCGAGAGCTCATAGTTATACATGTTTTGACCAAGTTTGGTTAAGATTAGCTTATATTTGTAGATGCTAGAGTGTAAACACCAAATTGTTGACAGACGGACGGACGGACGGACGGACGTACGGACGGACGGACATACAGACGGACAGACGGACGACGGACAAAAAGCGATCACAATAGCTCACCTTGAGCACTTCGTGCTCAGGTGAGCTAAAAATGCAGAGAAAATGATGAGGCAAAATGAGACAACACAGGCTATGAAGTTATCAACATTTTCTTCTTTTACTATTTCATTTACAAGACTTTTCTGTCGGTGAGGCAAACCCGTGTATGGTAGAGAAAGGGCATAATGCTTTCCTATACAGAAAGGTAAAGAAAGGAAATAGACTGTTCCAATTTGAAAGTTCAGAATACAAAATTGGTTTAATCCCATTTCGTCTACTCCCAATTCGTCTACTATTTTGGACATGAGTCCCATTTCGTCTACTTTTCTATACTTTGTATATCAATATGATATTATATGAATTTTATCAAAATGTGCATTTTTATTTCATTTGTGAATGTATTGACTTAATTTCTTTTCTTAAAACAAAAACAATGTTGTTTATTGATGATTTGACATAAAAGTAGACGAGTTGGGACAGTAGACGAATTGGGACTAAATGCACTTACAAGCAAATTTGTTGAATTGATATCCCCCGCCAAACATATTTTCATTGTCAATAAATTAGCGCGGAAATGAATATAACTCTGTATGTATATGGCTTCAACAGAACGAATATCACTCTGTATGTATATGGCTTCAACAGAACGAATATCACTCTGTATGTATATGGCTAAAACAGTCAGGGGCAGTAACTCTAAATTCGGCGGTCGAACTGGGTAACCCCGACGATATGCCCATGTCCTCATTGTAGTAAAGCTGTGTGCCAAGTTTCATTGAAATCCGGTCTATAGTTTTCAAGAAATAGCGCGGAAACGAATATCACTCTGTATGTATATGGCTAAAACAGTCAGGGGCAGTAACTCTAAATTCAACGGTCGAACCTGGTAACCCTGACGATATGCGCATGTCCACTTTGTAGTGAAGCTGTGAGCCAAGTTTCATCGAAATCCGGTCTATAGTTTTCAAGAAATAGCGCGGAAACGAATATCACTCTGTATGTATATGGCTTAAACAGTCAGGGGCAGTAACTCTAAATTCGGCGGTCGAACCGGGTAACCCCAACGATATGCGCATGTCCTCATTGTAGTAAAGCTGTGTGCCAAGTTTCATTGAAATCCGGTCTATAGTTTTCAAGAAATAGCGCGGAAACGAATATCACTCTGTATGCATATGGCTAAAACAATCAGGGGCAGTAGCTCTAAATTCGACGGTCGAACCGGGTAACCCCGACGATATGCCCATGTCCACTTTGTAGTGAAGCTGTGAGCCAAGTTTCATTGAAATCCGATCTATAGTTTTCAAGAAATAGCGCGGAAACGAATATCACTCTGTATGTATATGGCTAAAACAGTCAGGGGCAGTATCTCTAAATTCGGCGGTCGAACCGGGTAACCCCGAGGATATGCGCATGTCCACTTTGTAGTGAAGCTGTGTGCCAAGTTTCATCGAAATCCGGTCTATAATTTCCAAGAAATAGCGCGGAAACGAATATCACTCTGTATGTATATGGCTTAAACAGACAGGGGCAGTAACTCTGAATTCGACAGTCGAACACAGTAACCCCGACGATATGCGCATGTCCTCATTGTAGTGAAGCTGTGAGCCAAGTTTCATTGAAATCCAGCCTATAGCTTTCAAGAAATAGCGCGGAAACGAATATCACTCTGTATGTATATGGCTAAAACAGTCAGGGGCAGTAACTCTAAATTCAACGGTCGAACCTGGTAACCCT
This sequence comes from Fragum sueziense, assembly GCA_963680895.1. NCBI lineage: Eukaryota > Metazoa > Mollusca > Bivalvia > Cardiida > Cardiidae > Fragum > Fragum sueziense. Next base: position 82,015,580 of record OY804593.1, on the reverse strand, counting down.
GACGATATGCGCATGTCCACTTTGTAGTGAAGCTGTGAGCCAAGTTTCATCGAAATCCGGTCTATAGTTTTCAAGAAATAGCGCGGAAACGAATATCACTCTGTATGTATATGGCTAAAACAGTCAGGGGCAGTAACTCAAAATTCAACGGTCGAACCTGGTAACCCTGACGATATGCGCATGTCCACTTTGTAGTGAAGCTGTGAGCCAAGTTTCATCGAAATCCGGTCTATAGTTTTCAAGAAATAGCGCGGAAACGAATATTACTCTGTATGTATATGGCTTAAACAGTCAGGGGCAGTAACTCTAAATTCGGCCGTCGAACCGGGTAACCCCAACAATATGCGCATGTCCTCATTGTAGTAAAGCTGTGTGCCAAGTTTCATCGAAATCCGGTCTATAGTTTTCAAGAAATAGCGCGGAAACGAATATCACTCTGTATGCATATGGCTAAAACAATCAGGGGCAGTAGCTCTAAATTCGACGGTCGAACCGGGTAACCCCGACGATATGCGCATGTCCACTTTGTAGTGAAGCTGTGAGCCAAGTTTCATTGAAATCCGATCTATAGTTTTCAAGAAATAGCGCGGAAACGAATATCACTCTGTATGTATATGGCTAAAACAGTCAGGGGCAGTATCTCTAAATTCGGCGGTCGAACCGGGTAACCCCGAGGATATGCGCATGTCCACTTTGTAGTGAAGCTGTGTGCCAAGTTTCATCGAAATCCGGTCTATAATTTCCAAGAAATAGCGCGGAAACGAATATCACTCTGTATGTATATGGCTTAAACAGACAGGGGCAGTAACTCTGAATTCGACAGTCGAACACAGTAACCCCGACGATATGCGCATGTCCTCATTGTAGTGAAGCTGTGAGCCAAGTTTCATTGAAATCCAGCCTATAGCTTTCAAGAAATAGCGCGGAAACGAATATCACTCTGTATGTATATGGCTAAAACAGTCAGGGGCAGTAACTCTAAATTCGGCGGTCGAACCGGGTAACCCCGACGATATGCGCATGTCCACTTTGTAGTGAAGCTGTGTGGCAAGTTTCATCGAAATCCGGTCTACAGTTTTCAAGAAATAGCGCGGAAACGTATATCACTCTGTAAGTATATGGCTTAAACAGTCAGGGGCAGTAACTCTGAATTCGGCGGTCGAACCGGGTAACCCCGACGATATGCGCATGTCCTCATTGTAGTAAAGCTGTGTGCCAAGTTTCATTGAAATCCGGTCTATAGTTTTCAAGAAATAGCGCGGAAACGAATATCACTCTGTATGTATATGGCTAAAACAGTCAGGGGCAGTAACTCTAAATTCGGCGGTGGAACCTGGTAACCCCGACGATATGCGCATGTCCACTTTGTAGTGAAGCTGTGTGCCAAGTTTCATCGAAATCCGGTCTACAGTTTTCAAGAAATAGCGCGGAAACGAATATCACTCTGTATGTATATGGCTTAAACAGTCAGGGGCAGTAACTCTGAATTCGGCGGTCGAACCGGGTACCCCAACGATATGCGCATGTCCTCATTGTAGTAAAGCTGTGTGCCAAGTTTCATCGAAATCCGGTCTATAGTTTCCAAGAAATAGCGCGGAAACGAATATCACTGTATGTATATGGCTAAAACAGTCAGGGGCAGTAACTCTAAATTCGGCGGTCGAACCGGGTAACCCCGACGATATGCGCATATCCACTTTGTAGTGAAGCTGTGTGCCAAGTTTTATCGAAATCCGATCTATAGTTTTCAAGAAATAGCGCGGAAACGAATATCACTCTGTATGTATATGGCTTAAACAGTCAGGGGCAGTAACTCTGAATTCAATAGTCGAACCGGGTAACCCCGACGATATGCGCATGTCCTCTTTGTAGTGAAGCTGTGTGCCAAGTTTAATCGAAATCCGGTCTATAGTTTCCAAGAAATAGCGCGGAAACGAATGTCGGACAGACGGACGGACGGAAGGACGGACGGACATGGCAAAAACAATATCCCCCCCGAAAAATTTTTTCGGCGGGGGATAATAAAAAACAGTAGACGAAATGGGAGTAGACCAATTGGGATGTTACCACAAAATTGACAGCGGTACAAATAGGATTCGTTTACAACAAGAGCTGTCACTGTAAGATGACAATGCCCCCGACACCGCTTTGATTTTAAATTATGGCCAATCTATGTTCAAGGTCAAGGTCATCCAGGGGTCAAGGCCACCAAAGTATGTGCCTACAGAAAGGTAATGTACCAAGGAATGTTGTGGTAAAGTATGAAGCGAATATGTTAAGTAATAAGGAAGTTATGGCCAATGTTAAAGTTTTTGGACGGAATGACGGACAGACTGACGGACAGACAGACAGACGGACAGACGGACGGACAAGTCAAATTTATGATGCCTCCCTATCGGGGGCATAATAAACTAGCATATAAAATATTGAATAAAATAAAATACAAGAGGACCATGATGGTCCTATATCGCTCACCTGAACCAAAATGATATAAGCAACACTTTTCTTCAATTCAAAAAATATTTAAGACTTTAAGACTGAAAACGAACTTATGGTCAATAACATTGTGAAAATCAAACTCATCCAAGATTTCATCATGCCCAACATTGTGTTCAAGATTTGTCTTGTTTGATAAATAATTGTAGATTCTGGAGTATAAACAAGGTCGAAAACAGCCAAAAACAGCAATTTTGTCAATTCAAGGGCTTAAAACTCTTGACTTTCTAGTCAGATCAGGCTGAAAATCAAACTCATCCGAGATCTTATGATATCCAACATTGTGTCCAAGATTTGTCTTGATTGGTCAATAATTGTAGATTCTAGAGTGTAAACAAGGTCTAAAGCAGCCGAAAACGGCAATTTGATCAAATTCAAGGGCACATAACTCTCCACTTTTTTATCAGATCGGACTGAAAATCAAACTTATCCAAGATCTTATGGTCTCAAACATTGTGTTCAAGTTTTGTCATAATTGATAAATAATAGTAGATTATAGAGTGTAAACAATGTCAAAAACAGTCGAAATCGACAATTTTATCAAATTCAAGGGCATATAACTCTCATCTTTCTGGTCAGATCAGACTCAAAATCAAACTCATCTGATATCTTATGGTCTCCAACCTTGTGTCCAAGATTTGTCTTGATTGGTCAAAAATTGTAGATTCTAGAGTGTAAATAAGGTCGAAAACAGTCAAAAACAGCAATTTTGTCAAATTCAAGGGCTCATAACTCTCAACTTTCTGATCAGATAAGACTGAAAATCAAACTCATCTCAGATCTTATGATCCCCAATATTGCGTCCAAGTTTTGGATTGATTGTTCAATAATTGTAGATTCTAGAGTGTAAACATCGTCGAAAACGGCCAAAAATGACAATTTTGTCAAATTCAAGGGCAAGTAACTCTCGACTTTCTGATCAGATCAGACTGAAAATCATACTCATCCGAGATCTCATAGTCCCAAACATTGTGTCAAAGTTTTGTCTTGATTGATGAATAATTGTAGATTCTAGAGTGTAAACAAGGTCAAAAACAGCCGAAAATGGCAATTTTGTCAAATTCAAGGGCACATAACTCTCGTCTTTCTAGTTAGATCAGACTGAAAATCGAACTCATCCGAGATCTTATGGTCTGCAATCTTATGTCAAAGATTTGTCTTGATTGATCAATAATTGTAGATGCTAGAGTGTAAACAATGTCAAAACTAAGTATTTTTCGCATTCAAGGGCAGATAACTCCCGACTTTCTAGTTCGATCTGACCCATAATCGAACTCATCCGAGATCTTATGGCCATACATGTTTTGACCAAGTTTGGTCAAGATTGGCTTATATTTGTAGATGCTAGAGTGTAAACACGAAATTGTGGACGGACGGACAGACGGACAGACAGACAGACGGACAAAAAGTGACCACAATAGCTCACCTTGAGCACTTCGTGCTCAGGTGAGCTAAAAATATTGAGGTAAAAGGAAAATCAGCACTTTCTTCATTTGACTCATTAATTTCCATAGCCTTTTCTAATAGGGTCTTCAAAACAAGAGCCGTGTGCGATTTAGGCCGGTAGAGCTCTTCCAGAAGAGTCTGGTTCCCGGCTCTGATACACTACGTAGTAGAAAAAATACTACGTAGTGTATCAGAGGCGGGAACCAAACTAGCTCTTCTTCTTCCAGAAGACAACTTCTGGCCTAAATCGCACGCGGCTTTCGTCTTTCCAGGAAAGGGTTAAAGTATTTAGTTGATCCCTAGATCGAGTAAACAAAACATAAGATTAAGTGCCTCAGGGATACAGGTAAAAGAGGGTAATGGCTTTCAGAATCATAAAATATCTTTTTAATATTTTAACACCCAATGTTGAGGGTATTCATTTGAATTCTTAAATCAAGACTATTCAAATGAGTACCCATAACAAAGTGTTTAGATTTTAAACATCAAATATAGAATGATTTACCTCCTTTTATCTGTAGCTCCATGCATTCTTTATCAGATATTATGATCTGCATAATCTGAATATAGGGATATGATATCGTCGGAAGGGAGTCAAAACCTCGTAACTCCAGCTTATTTAAGCTGTAGTTACGAGGATTTGACTCCCCACCAACGATATGTGATAAAATCTACCTGGTCAAAACAATTCCTCACTTGAAAATTCCAGAACCCATAACATAGGGCTTCTTTCCTTGCAATGTGATGATTTTTAGTATTCTGTTAGAGGTATATGAGATGTAAAGTCATGCAAAATTTCAAGACTCTAAGCCAAATAGTCTTTGAGAAAACTGTGTTTCAGTGTGAAACCTTAAACCCCACAACATAGGGCCAATTTTTCTATAAGCACAATTATTTGAAGTATTTTGGTAGAGGGCATTGAGACAATACTACATACAAAATTTCAAGACTCTAGACCTTATAGTTTGGGAGGAGAAGATTTTTTAGTAATTGTGGACAGACAGACGGACGGACAGACAGACGGACAGACGGACGGACAAATGGACGACGGACGGTGAGTGATCACAACAGCTCACCCTCAGCACTTCATGCTAAGGTGAGCTAAAAATTTGGACAAGAAATGGCTGACTATTTAGCCAAATACCAGACAGCAAAGTTTTATATTTTGACTGGTCAAAATTCAAAGATATTGCTAAAAATGAAGTGAAGAAAATGAAGTTTGAACTTTTACTGGTGGAAAATGTTCCCAGAGTGAAGAAATCGTTGGTAACTAACAATTTCTTTATTTTTCATAATATATCCCATAGCCTTTGTCTGTGTGGGGTAACAAAAAGAACTAGAACTGTCGCAAAGTGGATGAATACCCCCCACTAGGGCCTTGTCACTGAAAAAGTGCTATCGGTCAAAAGGTTCTTGACTTAGAGCATGGAAACGGATTTTAAACAAAGTCAAACTGTGACCTTGACCATTAACCTTCACAGGCGACAATCACGTGACTTTGTTATGATATATTTTCCTCACTTATGTAAACAAAAACACTCGGTAAGAACATATTTTCTCAAATTTTAAATCAAATACTTAACTCTCAGTATCGAGATACGTACCATTCGATGCGTCGTAATCTCCGGTTTATTTTGATACCAAGATCTTCCCTTAAATCCCTGTCAAAGCTGAGAACATTCGTGCTAAGTGCAAACATTTCTTAAGAAAATATATCACGGCATTCAAAAATATTTTGCACGAATGATCTCAGCTTTGACAGGGATTTGAGGGAAGATCTTGGAATCAAAATAGACCGGAGAGTACGACGTATCGAATGGCATGCCTCTCAATATTGAGTGTTAAGTATTTGATTCAAAATTTGAGAAAAATGTGTACTTACCGAGTGTTTTTGTTTACATAAGTGAGGAAAATATATCATAACAAAGTCACGTGATTGCCACCTGTGACCTTGGTGACCCCAAAACAACAAGGCACCTCCTTGGGTCATGGACAACAACATTGTAAAGTTTCATGATCCTAGGTGAAACGGTTCTCGAGTTAGAACAAGGAAACGAAATTGTAAATTTTGACTACCCCCCCCCCCCCCCCCTATTAAAAAGTTCGAAGTGGCGTAACTCTGAAACTAATTACTGGATCAAGATGGAAATTGCAGGTGCACAAATTCATATGATAGAAAACATCCTGATTAAATTTCAGAAAAATTGGTCAAAAACTGTGGAAGGAGAAGAAGACACAAGCTTATGTCCACGGACGAACCGACAAACAGACAGACGGACAGACAGACATACGGATGGGCAACCTGATTCCAGTATACACCCTCATAACTTCGTTGTGGGGGTATAATCATAATGTGGAAACAGATTAAAATGTCATCACTCCCCTTCATCTAGAACTCTGTGCAAGAAAATATCATCCAACTAGAACTGTCGCAAAGCGGACAAATACCCCCCCACTAGCATGTTGTCACTGAAAAAGTGCTAAAGTCCAAAGTGGCATAACTCTGAAACTACTGCCTGGATCAAGATGAAAATTGCAGGTGCACAACTTCATATGATAGGAAACAACCTGCTAAAATTTCAGCAAAATCGGTCAAAAACTGTGGGAGGAGAAGAGGACACAAAATTATGTCCACGGACGGACGGACAGACGGACAGACGGACAGACGGACGGACGGACAACCTGAATCCAGTATACCCCCCCATAACTTTGTTGTGGGGGGTATAATAATATGACAAGAGAACCAAAAACACAAACAGTAACACAGGATTTACAACACTTACACAAAAGCATGTACCAATACCATATTTCATCTGTGATCGCAGCACAGGTAAGAGGAGGGTAGAGACATTCCAAGTTTGTTATTTTTCAAATCTAAATCCTATGTTGTGTGTACTTGTTTGTATAGTCTTGATGTGCTGATATGAATGAGTACCCATAACATAAGGTTTGACCAACAAAAACAAATATTCTGCCTTTTAGCCCTTTCCCAAACGGCAAAGTTTAAGGGTAATCCACTCTAAAAACTGCCACAAATGACAAAATGGATGTTATTAAAGATAGGATTTGTGTATAATATGACACAGAAAATATTGAGACAAAAGGAGAAACTGCTGGTTATCAGCAGTTTCTTCTTTTGTCTCAATGTTTTCCCAAGCCTTTTCTATTAGGACGTCAAAACAAGGTCTTGTTTGGGAAAGGTTTAAATGAATTGTATAATTTAACAGTCAAAATATCAGAATTTTATTTGTCACACTGATCTCCCACAGTTTTAATGAAGGTGAAATATGGTATGTTTAAGCTTGTTGCAGTAAAAGAAATTTAAGCACATAATGACAATTCCAACTTGTTTTGAACCAAAGATTGTCCTAAGTCTAGTAAATCTGAACATATCAATGAACATAATTATAATGCATTTAACTCTACTCATTTACGAGACCACGATTGAAAAACATCTTCACAATTATTTAACTATACATTTAAATACAAATATTCCCAGACGATCCCTGATTTTATGTATCCCTAACAATGACCCATTTAGGAAATATACAGATTTGCTTCAAGAAGATGCTGATAACCAACATTTTCTTCCAGCCTGTCTGTATTTTCTTCCCAATAGAATCCAAATCTGTAATTGTCATTCTTCCATGTTGCAATCTGGATTATTTTTAATCAGGGCAAGCCAACATGTCTGTTACTTTGGGAAAAGGTTAAAGCATGCATTGATCAACACACAAAAATAATCAACTCGTACCATTTTCTGCAGCAACAAAGGAAGGGGCAAAGTGATTGAAAGCATGCAATTAGCAACATGCGGAGAGATATTAGATTTTACTTTGAGATGTTTCTGTAATATTTCTTCTACCTCTTCTGAAGGGGGTGATTGTATAGGAGGGTTGTTCCCCTTGGATTTCTTGATGATTCCGGCCGTCGGCTGCGTCGGGGCTGGGTGAGATCGTGACGGAACAGAAGAAGGTGGGGCCATCTCTCCTTTTTTCTTCTTCTCCTCCTTTAATGCTGCATCCTAGAAATAAATGTAAAGACACTGATTACCCTAACAAGCATTGAATTTGAAATCCCTAATACAAAAGGTTTGAGAAAACATGGAGGCAAAAGAAGATGTTGATAAAAAGCAACTTCTGCTTTCACTTCAATATTTCATGTTCTAAATTATCTACAAATTTTGTCTTTATCAAAATACATTTTGTCTTTTGCAAAATTAGATCTTTTGTATACAACTTATCACCAGTGTTGAATCTAGCTGTGTGTTCTAGGGGGCCAAATGGGCCCAGAACTCTTGGTGAAGGGGTCATCCAATACAAATACATAGCTAATTGGACCCATGCTTCATTCTAAGTGGGGTCTTTTGATATTTTAGGGGGTCATTTTGGCTATGGCCCCCTCTAGATTCAACACTGTATCACTATCTATTAAATACTACCACATACCTAGTCCTTTGCTCACTTTCTAAGAATTGTATTATTTCAGGTTTGTTATCCTGGTTATTCTGTAACAGCATCATTCTAGTCTCGATCAGGTTTGTTGTTACAAGTAATTCCTATTTATTACCCAAAAAATAATTGAACAATCATTGATAATAACGCCCCCTGGATTTGGACCAGCCTAACATTTTCTTCTCCTGGAAAGAGTAGAATCATTAAGTTAACAATGCAATAAAAGGTCTTACCTTTTTAAAGTATCCACCATGTAATCTCATATGTCCATTTAAAGCTGGTGTGTTTTTAAATCGTCTGTCACATATGTTACAGGCTACTGGCTTCGACATCTCCTCCCTAAACAACACAAATAACATTTTAACAATCATCCTACAATACTTTTATAAAAAAAAATCATCTCACAAGGATCATATAATATTATAATTTCAACATTTTTTCTACCAAAGGTTTTTTAACCTATTCCCACACAATGATGCCAAACAAGATAAAGGCTTTGGAAAACGTGAAAAATGTGACAATCAATTTCTTCATTTTCCCCCAAAGTAAAATTTCATTCACTTGATATTGTCTTCCGTAAAGTTTTTGAATTTGGACAAATTTAAAGTTTTGCTACCTTGAAATGGGTTAAATAGTCTCTCTCTAAGGTATTCCATAAAGGAATTAATCAAATGATTATTGAATATCTTTATCTGAAAGTTCAATGCCTCAATATTTTCTTTAATTTACAAACAAGGATGTGTTTAGATAGGGGTTTACTTACATGGATTTTGCATCAGCGACCGTAACATTGGCTGGTGGTCCAGCATTCATCTGTAGACCCTGACTTGTGGGGCTGGACCAGACTTGGGGTGTGGATCGTACAGGACTTGTGGCTGGCTGTATGACTGGCTGTATGGTCTGCTGTATGGCCGCCGGCTGTATGGTCGGCTGTACCACAGTATGATCTGCAGGACTCATCTCACTGTAGCCGGGTGAGAGAGCATCACTGTGTGGACTGTGTATATTGGAAGAGGGACTCTTGTAGTCCTGCCAGCTGGAGTTACTAGATGACTTCCCACTGTTACTGCCACTCAGCTGATGGAGACTTGTAGATTCTTGTTTTACTTGTGCTGACACCAGGGCCTGTTGTTCCAACTGCAACTGCTGCTGTAAACGCTGGAAATAATACAATATAAAATGAAACCCAATTTCTATTTGATGCATTCTTAGTTCCGACATTTATAAGCATAATACTTGACAATAATTTTTTCACAAAAATATCAAGTTTCCAATGCCATTATCAATTATTCAATGCTCTATCATTGATATGGATCGAGGTGTTAAACAAGGAATGAGTCTTATGCCTAAAAAATGTCAATGTAACATTTTTTTTTAAAAAAAAAATCTTTGTATTGAGTTGAACAATGTACCTCCCTTTCAACATTTTTTAGACATATTTATATAATGAAAATGTAATAATACCATGCTAGGTGAACCCTACCTTGAAGACGTCTAGATTGTTCTGTTCAGCTATGTTTGTTTCAGACTTGACTTGTTCTTGTGAACGCTGTAACTGCTGTTTGAATTTTTCTAGTGGAATCACCGTTGCCGTAGTTGTTTGACTAGCTGGCAAGTCTTTATTTGACACCTGCAGATTAACGGGCACCGACACAGTGGGTCTAGCACCAGCCTGAATTACGGGCTGAAAGTTAATGAGTTTGTTATCGTTTGTGTCTGATATGACGACCCGTACAGGGGTGTTATCTGTATATTTGACTGTTGTGTTACTGGAAGATTTCACCACACTGTTAGTGTTGCTGCTGGTTGTTCCGGGCCCAGCTCCCTTACTGCTGGGAACCATGCTAACTTCAGCGAGGACCTCCGCGGCCGTAGACTGAGCTGCAACCATCTCTGTAGCGATCTGTTCTGGGGTGTGTTGGTGATGGTTCTCTAAATGACGACGGAGCGAGCGAGCATCACAGTAACTCTTGTCACACCCGGTCACCATACACTGGTAAGGCTTCTTATCACGATGAGTCATTAGATGACCATTACTGAAATAACACGAGAAATTTTCATTGTCATTCTTTGTTCATCAAAGCATTACAGGTAATTATTGGAATTATCTCCTCAAAAACGATTCATTATATTCAAATGTTGGTAGCCACACTGGCTATTACTTTTAAAAGTTTGTAATGATGAATGTAAAATGGTCATTACATACGCAGAGAAAAGACCAAAAGTAGATAGCTCAAATCATGTTCAGATTGAAAATGACTGTATCTGAGCAGGGCTGATTTTTTTTAAATAAAAAATTAATCCCCTCTTAACCCATTACCAAACGACAATATTTTGGGATAGTGCAAATTCAAAGATGTTGCAGATAACAATTTCAAGTGAATGGAATTTAAAATTTGTTGGTCATTTTGGGTAGAAAACATTGGGGGAAATGAAGAAATTGCTTGTGACAAGCAATTTCTTCATTTTTCAGAATGTTTTCGAAAGCCATTTTCTTCTAGAGAGTCAAAAAGAGTCATTTTGTGGTAATGGGTTAAAATATGTTAAAACAATCAAGAGAAAACCACTTACAGGTGATCCTGCCTTTTAAACTTCTTCTCACAGATATTACAGACATATTTTCTCTCATCACTGTGAGTGAGTTTGTGTTTAGCGAGGGCGCTCGTATTGTTGAACACTTTATGACATTGGTTACACTCCAGCGTACCACCTTTACCGGGCGATATCTGACCTTGACCTTTTAAAGGCTTGGCCTTCACCTTCACATGCTTCTTCTTGTCATCGAGGGAAGACGCGTCTGAAATGTACGTTAACCATTAACATACATTAAATTGGAAGCCTTTAGATGCCTTAGAAGAAAAGGGCCATGGAAACATTGTGACAAATGAAGAAATTGCTTGTGACAAGCAATTTCTTCATTTTCAACAATGTTCTCTACCTATAAAGACCTAAAATGTAAAGATTAATTCACCTGAAATTATTGTCTTCAACATCTTTGAAATTGGACAAATCTGAAATTCTGTCGTCTAGTAATGGTATAGCCCTTTCCAAAACAACAACATTTTTGGGAGGTTCAATATGAAAGATGCTGCAGAAAACAAAATGCATGTTTTTGAACAATGTGTGTACAACTTACCATAGAAAATATTGAGGAAAAAGGAGAAAATGCTTATTATCAGCATTTTCTTCTTTTGCATCAATGTTTTTTCAAGATATTTCTACTATGGATGTCAAAACCAGGTCTTGTTTGGGATAGGATTAAGAGGAAAAATAATATTTCATGACGCTGCATGTCATGCAGCTATTAAAGGTGTCTGAAGTCATCCATTATCTTTTAAAATTCTATTTTGAAAAATGAGTGCATTGTCTAAATAAAATCAAACTTTAACCTTAATAGAGTTTTGCGTCTTACGTGGACTTCGACAATGGACATCGGACGTGGACTTTTTATTGGGGGCCGTCTCGGCCTTTTGCATATAACGGTACATGTAACAAGAGGACCAAGATGGTCCTATATCGCTCACCTGAGAGAGCCCTGAGACATACTTTTTAGCAAACCTTTTAATTCTCCGAGGATTTTCAAAAGAGGATTTTGAAAAGGAGTCATATGACAATGGTACACACTAAATTTCAAAGCAAAATTTGGGAAAAGATTGTCAAAGATTTTTCACTATATCCGTATTTAAAATCAGAAAACACACAACATATTGCTGAATTTCCATTTCACATAGACAAATCGAAGCATTTGGGAAGAGGTCATTGGGCTATAATATTTAGAAACCATAGAACTTAAGGTTTGGAAATTCTAAGACAATTCTAAACCTGTTCCCGCTTTTTCAAATCTAGAATACCTCATGGTAGAGCTTATTTTCAAAGCATAATGATAACTTGAACTTCTCTGTTTAACAAAACAATAAAAAACCTCTATGCACTTTTTTCTGTACAAAATGCAAGAGCCTACAGCATAGGAATAATTTTAATAGTTATTAAACTAGGCAAAAAGTTATCTTCAGGCCTTAACAATTTGAAAGGATTGTCAAACATTGCCCTCTATCATTTATATGGAACCGACAATATAGGGGAAATATTCATTGAACAGTAAGGATTTGGTTATGATTAAACCTTTTCCAAACAACATAACATAAGTGCAGATATAATTAAAAGCTGCCGTAGATGATAAAACAGGTGTTGATAAAGACTGCAATTATGTATAAAACTGCAGAGAAAATGATGAGGCAAAATGAGAAATCAAGTTATCAACATTTTCTTCTTTTACCATAACAATTTGTACAAGCCTTTTCTGTCGGTGAGGCAAACCTGTTTATGGTAAAGAAAGGGCATAATGCTTTCCCATACAGAAAGGAAATAGACTGTTCCAATTTCAAAGTTCAGAATACAAAATTGACAGCGATACTAATAGGATTCATTTACAATAAACTAGCATATAAAATATTGAGGTAAAAAGAGAATCGGCATTTTCTTCATTTGACTCATTAATTTCCCAAGCCTTTTCTAATAGGGACCTCAAAACAAGGTCTTTTCAGGAAAGGGTTAAAGTATTTAGTTGATCTCTTAAGTAAACAAACATATTAAGTGCCTCTAACAGCTCCATGCATTCTTTATCAGATATTATGATCTGCATAATCTGATTATAGACTTAAGGATATATGTGATAAAATCTACCTAGTCAAAACAATTCCTCACTTGAAAATTCCAGAACCCACAACCTAGGGCTTCTTTCCTTGCAATGTAATGATTTTAAGTATTCTGTTAGAGGTTTATGAGATGTAAATTCAGGCAAAATTTCAAGACTCTAGGCCAAATAGTCTTTGAGAAAACTGTGTTTCTGTGTGAAACCTTAAACCCAACAACATAGGGCCAATTTTTCTTTAAGCACAACAATTTGAAGTATGTTGGTAGAGGGCATTGAGACAATGCTACATACAAAATTTCAAGACTCTAGGCCAAAAAGTCTTTGAGAAAACTGTGTTTCTGTGTGAAACCTTAAACCCAACAACATAGGGCCAATTTTTCTTTAAGCACAATAATTTGAAGTATTTTGGTAGAGGGCATTAAGACAATGCTACATACAAATTTTCAAGACTCTAGACCTATTGGTTTGGGAGGAGAAGATTTTTTTGTAATTGTGGACGGACGGACAGACGGACAGACGGACAGACAGACGGACGACGGACATTGACCGATCACAATAGCTCACTCCGAGCACTTCGTGCTCAGGTGAGCTAAAAATGTACCGGTTAAAATTAAAAGCAAATAGACTCGTGTTTATTCTTTTAAAACCACTCAATTGGTTTGATTTGAACAGTTTACAAATTACAAGTTAATAAATTTGTTAAAAGTTGTAAACAAATACAGAATGCGTAAATTAACATGGGTTCATTACACAATGTATGTAACTACAGACTACTTTTCCTTTTTGTACGCCCGTCGAGGACGGGACGTATCACGAGATCACCCGTGGCATCCGGTGTCTGTCGTCCGTGTGTCCGGGCGGCGTCCACTTCTTTGTCCGGAGCAAAAATCTGTCACCTTATGTCCGATTGACTTGAAACTTATAGTTATATTCTTCTTCTTATCATTGCGGAGTGAAGTGCACAATGACTCTACCTGGTCCATTTTTTAATGATTGCCCTTTGTTGCTTTTCATACTTGTATCTTGTCCGGAGTATATTTTTAAAAGTGTAATAGCTAGGATAATGAAACTTTATGGGTGTATAGATCTGATCAAGGGAAAATGCAGTGTATAAGAACAATAACTCTGCCTTGCAAAATTTTTCGTTATTGCCCTTTGTTGTTTGTCATTCTTCAATTTTGTCCGGCGTACATTTCTCAAAGTATAATAGCTAGGCTCATTAAACTTCATAGGTGGATAGATCTCACCAAGGAGAAGTGCAGCGCATAAGCACCATTACTCTGCCCTGCTTATTTTTTTTTTTTTTTTTTAGTTATTGTCCTTTGTTGTTTTTTATGTTTCGTTTTATCCGGAGCATTATTCCAAAAAATATTCAATAAATCTGTAAACACGTTCCCGATTTGAATTTGCTCAATTTTATGCTTTCTTCATTTACTGAGTATTTTTGGTCATATTTTGCACCCATCGCATAGACTAATGGCAACTGGTGAGTTATTTATTTATTTAATGAACGTTATGTAAGACAATTTAAGCAACATCTTATGGCCAAGAAAAAAACCCATTTCAGAAATAATGATTACTAAATTAGCGAGTCTATTTTGTAAACACGATAAAAACATGACCCAAAATTCATCACCTTCTCTGTACATGCTGATAAATATGCCTTTTAAAGCTGCCGTTCTGCAAACGAAAAGAAAAAAAAATGATAAAGGAAGAATTTTGATTTCTGGAAGGTTATTTGGCCCATCCGACGTGCTTTGTAGGAGTGCGACAAGTCCTAGGACGTTTTCCTCGGGACATCTCGTGATCACCCTGATCAAGCTGCTTCTGCAGTGGAGACAAACCAATTCCTTAAAGACACCATTCGGAACAGAATGCCAAGAAAAAGTCTAATGAGTGAAAAATAAAACAATTATAAAAGATTTATCAAGTTCAAAATATCTTCACTGTTTTGTTAGCCAGATTTAGATTCGAGCGAAATGAAATATAAAATATATGCATTTAACTGAATTTTTCTTTGACATGCTTAAACCCCATACCAGTACATGTACCGTTATATGAAAAGGCTGGGACGACCCCCGATAAAAAGTCCACGTCCGATCTCCATAGTCGAGGTCCACGTAAGACTCAAAACTCTATTAGGATTATCTATTTGTTCAGATAATGACCATGAGTTGGGTGTTGCTTAATTTGAACTGAAGAGGCTGAATTTTCAACTTTAAAATGAATGGATGGGTTAATAATGAATAAATTGATGGGTCTATCAGTGAATTAGTAGATGGGTCTGAAAAGTTACAGATTTACACAGTCACTGATGAAAAAATGAACTCTATGCTGCTATAAGCTGGAATGAGACCATTCTGTTGGTCTAATTAATATAAACAGTAAAGATTGAAACAGAATAATTCTGTCAATACATGTACCTAGTAAATTAGAGTCATTTGAATCTGTTACAGTGTTGACAGCTGATAAACTACCGGAATCACTGATGATCAGTTCTGGTGATAGCGTCTCCATCGTCAATGAATCTCCATCTCCTTCAAACAGATTAAACGTCTCACTTGCCGGGTTTTCCGACAACCGTGATGCATTCCCCATACTGCTTAGCAGCCCATCATCGAGATTCCCCAGATTGTCGAAGTTCTCATGTAGCATTTCATTATCACTGTAGTTAATGGCACTTAACATGGCATCTCCGCTTGTGACTGATTGCCTGTATTGTAGTATATGTGAGTTTTGTGTGAGTGATGCTGGACTAGGCTGACCAGGATCGCTGAATCCCGTCGTCGGTACGATGGACAGGGGACCAGGAGACAGCCCCTTGTCCGGTTCTGATGTGCCGAGAAGCTTCTGAATCTGACTTAACATTGGTCCACCTGGCTGGCCGTCAATTCTGACTGATTGGTTCAGTAATGGCAGGCCGACAGCCGCATTCTCACTGAGGCGCAACACAGAAATACCTGAAACATGCATGTTTATAATTTTATAGTCATTTACCCTTTCCCATACATCAAAATTGTAGGGCTGTCTCATTCTAAAGCTGTTGCAAACAACAAAATGTATATTGATAAAAATGTGACTCAAGTACAATATATCACAGAAAATATTGTGACAAAAGGAGAAAATGCTGTTTATCAGCATTTTCTTCTTTTGTCTCAAAGTTTTCCCAAGCCTATTTGCTTCAAGAGAAATCAAATCTAGGTCTTGTTTGGGAAAGGCTTCAGATTGTACAAGACAACATAATTCTAATCAAGATCCAACTAAGAAATGATTTAGTAGAAGTCTGTCATCAAAATCTGTTGTGACCAAATTGGAAGAAATTACAAATCAACATGACTGATTACATATTGGTGATTGAGGACAAGAGAGAATGCATGTAGCATCATTAGCCTTCATTAGCCTCAAAGTTTTATAAAACTTTAAAGGGTTCTCCCCAGAATAATTTGAAGCTGTAGTGGCAGTATCATTGAAAATTACAATACAGTGTTTATACAAAATAATTATTAATAAAAACATTGTGGGAAAAGAAGAAATTGCTCATCTTGAGCAATTTCCTATATTCCCATAATGCTTTTTTCATATACATAGTACAAAATACCTTAAATCATCAGTTTTTGACATGAAATCACTCAAATTCCTCTATTTCAAATAGAGGAATTTGAGTGATTTCATGTCAAAAACTGATGATTTTGGTGATGGTACTTTTGAAGCTGTAGGGTCATAACACTGATTTATATGAAGCTGTAGTGGGGCCAATATTGGGTTGGGGAGAACACTGCTTTAACTTATAGCCTTTATTGTTGGCTTCAAAAAAGAAATTGAAAAAGACTGAAAAGGTTTACCTGGATAGGAGGAGCCATCTGGAAGTCCAATGTCTGCCGATTGAGAAGCAGCTGTCTGGGCCAATATGTCAAGATTACCCGGCATCGTCATTTCTGGTGATGTCACCAAACCAGGATGGTTTGTTGGGTCCATTGGATCACTTATTTATTCTCATACCAAAGTAACATCTGGTCCCTTCCCTATAAACAAATATAGAACATAATTTGGCAACAAACCTTCAATAAGAGGACCATGAACAGGCTCGTAGGAAGCAATTTCATATTGGGGGGCTAAAGCCCTTGTCCTGAATATTGGGGGGGGGGGGGGGGGGGGGGGCAACTATGGATTTTCTCAAAATTTTCAGTGTAAAATTAAGAAAATTCAGCATTTTTGGCCAACATTGGGGGGTCTTAGAACCCCCCCCCATTCCCCCCCCCCCCTTTCCTACGGGCCTGTCAAGTGAAATCTTGGGATATTTTAGTTCAACGAATGAAAGGGATTGGAGCAAATTTTCTGTAAACAAGAGGGCCAGAATGGCCCTATATCGCTCACCTGAAAGAAGTTTAAGACACGCCCACTTTTTTTGGCAAATCAAAAATTTGCAAACAAATTTTGAAAAAGGTAACTCAAGGAACATCGTTGCCAAATTTGTTTCAAATTGACCCTATGCTTGATTTTTAAAGAAATTTCTTATGATTTCTGTAAGTCTGATAAACCACGCCCTGCCACGCCCACTTTTTTTGACCAATACAAAATTTGCCAGCATATTTTGGAAAGGGTCACTCAAGGAACATTTCTGTAAAGTTTGCTTGAAATTGGGCAAATGGTTGATTTTTAAAGAATTTTCTTAGGATTTCTGTAAGTCTGATAAGCCACGCCCACTTTTTCTGACGAATAAAAAATTTGAGAACAAAATTTGAAAAGAGTCACCTAAGGAACATTTCTGCCAAGTGTGGATCAAATTGGGCCAATGGTTGATTTTTAAAGAATTTTCTTATGATTTCTCCAAGTCCGGTAAATGCTGACCTGCCACGCCCACAATTTTGGATGAATAAAAAATCCGCAAACAACTTAAGAAGGTTCATCCAAGGAACATTCCTGGCAAATTTGATTCTAATTGGCCCAATGGTTAAGGAAAAGAAGATTTTTGAAGAATTTTTTCAACAATTTCTCTTGGTTAGATAAGCCCCGCCCTGCCACGCCCACATTTTTTGATGAAACTATAAATTTATGAACAAATGTTGAAAAGATTCACTCATGGAACAATTCTGCAAAGTTTGGTTCAAATTGGCCAATTGGTTGATTTTTAAAGAATTTTCTTAGGATTTCTCTAAGGCTGATAAGCCCCTTCCTCCCTGCCACGCCCTCCTTTTGTGACAAATGTAAAAATTTGTCAATCAATTTTGAAAAGAGAGACTCAAAGAACATTCCTGCAAAGTCTGCTACAAATTGGCCCAATGGTTAATTTTTAAAGAATTTTCTTATGATTTCTCTAAGTCTGATAAGCCCCTTTCTCCCTGCCACGGCCACGTTTTTTTACAAATCAAAAATCTGAGAACAAGTTTTGAGAAGGGTCACTCAAGGAACATTCCTGCCAAGTTTGGTTCAAATTGGAACAATGGTTGATTTTTAAAGAATTTTCATATGATTTCTCTAAGTCTGATAAGCCCCTTTCTCCCTGCCACGCCCACATTTTTTTACGAATCAAAAATCTGAGAACAAGTTTTGAGAAGGGTCACTCAAGGAACAAATCTGCCAAGTTTGATTCAAATTGGAATAATGGTTGATTTTTAAAGAATTTTCTTAGGATTTCTCTAAGTGTGATAAGCCCCGCCCTGCCACGCCCACATTTTTTGACGAATCAAAAATCCGCGAACAAGTTTTGAGAAGGGTCACTCAAGGAACATTCCTGCCAAGTTTGGTCAAAATTGGCCTGTTAGTTTTGGAGAAGAAGATGTTTGAAGAAATTGTTGACGGACGGACAGACGGACAGACGGACAGACGGACGGTGAGTGACCACAATAGCTCCCCTCGAGCACTTCGTGCTCAGGTGAGCTAAAAACAAAGTTGAAGTTTTGTATTTGTAATTTTCTTTTCATATTTTTGGAAAAAATGACCCACTTTGG
This sequence comes from Fragum sueziense, assembly GCA_963680895.1. Classification (NCBI taxonomy): domain Eukaryota; kingdom Metazoa; phylum Mollusca; class Bivalvia; order Cardiida; family Cardiidae; genus Fragum; species Fragum sueziense. The sequence continues at coordinate 81,996,582 of OY804593.1, read as the reverse complement.
CATTGGGAACAAGTCCATTTTACAGACCAATGCAGAGAAGGAAAAAAAACACTGTAAGGGTACTCAGGGGTCTCGTTTGCCAAAATTTGGGGCTGTTATTGCGCCCCATTCCCAATGGCAAAAAGTATCTTTTTTTCCCAATTCTCTGGTGAACATTCCCAATCAGGACCCAGAATGCCCCATGGCCATGTTAAGGCCTCATCTTCATTTACAAACATTTTGAAGACAGTTTTAGAGTAGATTCTTAAACAAGAATATGTACAAATGCATTTTACACAACTACAGTCTAATTTGCAGCTGAAACTGAGTGGCAGACTCAGTATGAATACAAACTTGTTTTAGTTTTTCCCAATTTAGGTTAAAACATCGCTATTTTTCCCAATTTCACTGGCCCCTGGCCCCAAACTAAAATTGGTAGCAAGACCCCTGATACTGTATGTGTAGAAATATTCGCGGAGTGAAATTTTCACGGAAGAGCCCCATTTTAGAGTTTTACAAATTTTCGCGCAACTTTGAATTTGCGGAGATACAAAATAAGAATTCTTAAAAAATTTGCACACAGCAAAATGAATGTAAGTGCTGGTTAAATACTTTTTCTTATTTGCGGTATCCTAAAACACTCAGGAATAGGACATTGAACGGATAATCCTCCACTGTAACCAGGGATAATTTTGGGGCGAGATTTGTGCAAATTCTCTTATTTTTCTGCCAAAAATCTCACTCAAATTTGCTAAATGGGAGAAAAATCTCACAGAAAAATGTAAAATAGTAAGAAATTTATTGAAATCTCTCACTGGAAATTCATTTTCGCTCATAAGTTTTGGCTAAATGAGACATTTTCTCTCAAGCAATTTCAGAGCCAGAATTATCCCTGCTGTAACTGATTTTTTCCCTTGTGCTTTCTTATAAAGGATTTGTTACATGTATTTCAAACTATACACTGTCAAACAATGCATTGTCCGATAAAGTGTTAAATGGTTATTCAGTTTAATTGTTCAATTAGTTTTGATATATTGGCACTTTCTTTATTCAACAAATTAAGTCAATAAAACAAATACATGTACAAACTTACTTTATCTTCAAGTAATGTTTGTAATAGACATACATTTCAATTTACGTGAAAATATATATATTAAACTATTAAGGAAGAATTGCAAGTACAAATATTTGCGCAATCATGGAATTCGCAGATCGATGGTATAGCGTGAATATAGCGAAAATTAGAAGCCCACGATTATTTCTACACATACAGTAACTCAGGTGAGACATTGAGTGCTTACATGTACATGCTATGTTGAATATTCTGTTTCTCTTTATAAAGTTTGTTTTTGACACTTTTTTTGTCTACAACTTTTATACTTTCATTTTCATTGAAAGTAGGTCTGCCAAAAAAATCAGACTAGCTGGAAAAAGGCAAGATCTAATTTTCTCAGCTTATATTCTGTGAAATCAACTCGCATTTTGAGAGTTAGCAAGAGCAAAATTTCAAACATGCCCTTCCCTAAACAAAACCTGGTTTTAACATCACTGAATAAAGGCTTTGGAAATTATATCCCCTTTTCTCATCGTTTCGAGACTTCTCATCGATTTCGAGACCTTTAGAAAGGCATCGCGAGAGCGTACAGCGCATGTCCAAATTCGCTGCAAGTTTACCAGAAGTCTAGCTGACGATTTTTCTCAGTCGAGAAATGCGGAAAAAAGGATATAATCCCGTTTGCAATAAGCTTTTTCGTTATTAAATTTATACTCAACTATTATTTCAAAAACAAACTCACAATTCACCAAAAAATCAAGCAATTTTCCATTATTTCAGTGTTTTTTCGCAAGTTAGCTCAACAGTATCCATATTGTGACGTCACTCTCCAGTGAGAGGGCAGTGTAATCGATTTCCGCTTTTAAAAATATACTGCATGAAAAAGTAAAGAGTCCTAAATGAGCACACTAATCCTTTTGATTGATTTTGTGGTTTCATGTTTTTCTTTGGGGACCGACATTACCTTGCATAAGTCTGAATTTTGTCATTACAATGAAATATAAATATGTCCCAATTATGAGGAGTAAACTGTCATTAAAATTGTCAAAAAGTTTCCTGTAAAAAATGTTTTGTCCATAATCATAAAGTTATAGAAGATTTAAATTCAATTTAAAAGTTAAACTTTCGAAAATTGTTATTTGACCATTAAGATTTACCAGATAAGGAAAATGACCAGTCGAAATTTATTCCATAATAAATATAAGACTGATTTATGAAAAACTGACAAAACCCAAGAAATTACCTTGTAAAGACCCTTAACAAATACATGCAGTATGAAAAATTATTCTGGAGTTTCCCAAATGACCAGCCAATCAGAACCTCGAAATCGATGAGAAAGCTCCTGGACGATTTTGATGATGATAGTCATGCCCTTTTAGGTGGAATATTTATCGGTTAAAACATTTTTTGTTAGTTTTGATTTTATCAATATACAGTTCTTATATTTTGTGAGAATTAATTATGTAAAATTGGTATCATCATCTTTTATTTACTGGGCATGCGCAGAAAGTTCCTTCTTTCTTCTTTTATGTACAAGCACTCCTTCATTGTTGAAGATTCTGTGCCGGCGCCTTGTTAGTAAGATGGTTATTTATAGCTGTGAAAAGATGCATATATACACGTGAAAGTGTTATGGTCAATGTAATACGGTGCTCATACTTTACAATGCAGAGATAAAACTATGTACATTCAATCATGTCTACATAAGGAAAATTGGTGATAGGGCCGACACTGGTATGAGTGCTTTAAAAGCTTCAACAGTGTCTGCTGACTGTACGGTGAGAGGTAGGAGGTTCCATTGGGAGACTGTTCTGGGATAGAAAGAATATTTATATGAGTCTTTCCGCTTAGATCCGCAAATATATGAGAATACAGGATAGAGGCAAAATAGGAAAATAACCTGCATTTTCTCCTTTTGCCTCAATATTTTCTATGCTACATAGTAAAAAACACCTGGACCATGTCAATTATGTTGTCTACAGCAGCTTTTGAATAAGATCAGATCCCGGTAAATTTTCACTGTTTGGCCAAACTTTAGGGAAAGGGTTAACATGATCACCTGAAACTGAAAGCAGCCATGAGTGAAGGTGTCATTTTGACAATGAAGGGAGAACATGTGGCACTGGGTCTTGTTCAGATATTAAAAAATACAGTAAACATTTTGTAATTCAATTGAATTCTCCAGTAATTATTTTGCCTGAAAAAAATTTAATCATTTAATGTTCTTTCACTGCTATTTCATGTGGGTGGGGAGCATTTAAAGTTCCATTTTCGTTGCTGTTTAGACCTGATTCAATGTGAATTGCATCTTATTGCTTATATCAGCGAAGAAGAAGGTAATACAGTGTACCATTTTCCTACATTCAAATGCAAATCAAAGTGATCTTGCTTGCCGATTTGTGGAGAAAGTGTAAATCCACATCAGAAATCTTGCTGTTTACTGAAGAGCCTCAGCACACATTTTACCAATAATGAACTACTTTCTGATTTAGGGATAGTGAAAAACTAATGTGCATGATAATGGTATAAGACGTCGTTTCGGGTTTCATATAATGGCATTTTTATCAAAATTTGTGTTTTTTCTAATAATCGAAAGTATCAATTGACCATCAAACGCATTAAATCGGTTAATTAATTATTCCCGTGCGTATTAATTTGATAAGTGCTCGTCATGGGAAAATAGTACGTGACGTCATTGTTATCACCCACTACTACTTCCGGTTGTATGACCTTGTTGGAAAACAAACCTACCAACATGTTAGGGGTTGTTAGAACTGCAGCTTGTCGGTTAGGGACTACGTCTCAACTCTCTACTGTACAAAAGGCTGGCTTCTTTACATATGGTCCACCGAGAGTCAGACAATCTCTACCGGTAAAGATATTTTCCCTGCAAGCATAAAAGGGTTTTCAGTTTCGAATTTCACGGTGTTTCTCAGAAAAAAAGTAGAAATTGGAAATGGCATTGATTCAAAATAAACAATTTACTCACAGTTTATCGATCAGATGCTTTGAATGTATGCCTTTGTGAGCTCTGGTTACTCATCAACAAAATACCAACACAAAATTTTATGTCGTCCCCCTGGTAGTTCGTACCTGTATTGGCCCCAGGTAAGGTGTAACCTGGAACCCCATTGTATCTGTCTACAATCGCGACCCTCGAGACTGTTTGCAACCTTTTTCTGTTTGGAACATGGTTGCAACATGATCTAGAGCGTGATACACTGACCGCCATATTAACAGGTTGGTGAAATTTCCTGATCGGGCAATCTTGCCCGATCGGGCAATAGTGAAATTGAAAGAAAAGAACAAAAAGCCAAATTGTGGTGAAATGTTTTAGAGTCGAGTAACCAAAGTTTTTGGACATATTGGTTAGACCTTCCGTCACACATTCCCAAAGAAATTTCCCGTCAAAGTGGTCTATCTTCATGCGCCCAGACTCTTTTCGGTTACATTGGAATGAATAAGAAATTAACTAAAAGAATAAAACCTTACATTTCCCAGTATTTATCACCGTAAACTATTTTCACCAACCAGAGCCCGCCATTTTGATCATTTCTGGACCGGTAAAGAACTCCAATGTATGACGGATTCTTGTCTATTGGAGAGGTGACAATAAAAGCACACTGTACACCCAAAAGTTATGTGGCATATTTTATGTGGGTAATAAAAACTAAGTACTGTAATATCCCGTGCTTACTATCAAAACAACATGATTGCTATGTGCATTTAAGAACACGGTTGATTAAAAACGAAATAAGTTTATTTGGGATCAAAACAAACACATTTTTAAGTTTTCAGGTTAATCCATTACTCCAAGCAAAAATACGAACATAACTTTTGATGTACACTGTAATTCTATCTTCACTTCTCCAGTCTGGAAGCATGAAGATAGACCACTTTGATGGCAAATTTCTTTGGGAATGTGTGACGGAAGGTCTCAAAAACTTTGGTTTCTTGACACCAAAACATTTCACCACAATTTGACTTTTTGCTCTTTTCTTTCAATTTCGCTATTGCGCGATCAGGCAAGATTGCCCAATTTCACCAACCTGATTAAACGTGAAAGCAGACGCGCGTCAATGACAATGACGTAATCAAAACAAATCAATCCTGTAGCTAATGTTATAATTCAAGTGAAATATACTATCAATAATCGGTAAATTACATCAATTATTTTATCTGGTAAAATTTTGTCACATTTATGAGGATACAATCGACTTTTGAACGCTGTTTGTTTCAAATCTTTTTCTAGCGTAGATTTAAATAGTTGTTTGGTATGCTTCCGTCATTATAGACCAGACTACCGTTGTTATGCTTGCGGATTGATATGGGCCGGATCGGCCCATGCCGGCAACTGTAATACGTTCGAGCCGATCTTGAGTAACGATAAGTTCAGAGAATATCCGAATGTATCGGTCTACTTACCTATAACAAATGACAGCTATGAAAATAAATAATTTTCCTTACTCATACCATGTCAGTCTTCTTGTAAAATAACATATTTACTTCTGTTTTAACAAAAAATCATCAAAATCCAAGTTCTGTAATACAAGAATGTAAACAATCGGCAGCCATGTCAAATCTGGTGAATAATGGTGTCACCCCATTATATCAGTGCATTGTGATTGAATGTTGAAAAGGTTAAAATAATGACTGACAAATAGCATCAAAAAGTATTCAAATTGAATCTGCATTTTCTTTTTGACAAAAAGGTGTACACAATTTTGGAAAATAACAAAGTTTCAATACTTTCTATGACTTTTAACAATGGCTACCTGTTTGAATTAACCATAAACTCCCACTTGTCAGTTCAGATTTAAAATGTTTGAATAATTTTTATACGCCGCCGGAGGCGGACGTATATTGGCGACATCTTCTCCGTCTGTCCGTCCGTCCGTCCATCCGTCCATCCGTCCATCCGTCCGTCCGTACGTACGTACGTCCACTTTTCTTGTCAACGCAACTCCTCCTAAGTTTCTGGCTGGATCTTCTTGAAACTTGGTCAATGTTATCACCTCAATTGGTAGATGTGCATGAAGGAAGGATTTTATGGTTCGTTGATTTTTGAAAGAGTTATGCCCCTTAAAAACTTAGTCTCTGGGGCTTATTGAAATTGCAGCCTTGTCAACGCAACTCCTCCTAAGTTTCTGGCTGGATCTTCTTGAAACTTGGTCAATGTTATCACCTCAATTGGTAGATGTGCATGAAGGAAGGATTTTATGGTTCGTTGATTTTTGCTTGAGTTATGCCCCTTAAAAACTTAGTCTCTGGGGCTTATTGAAATTGCAGGCTTGTCAACGCAACTCCTCCTAAGTTTCTGGCTGGATCTTAATGAAACTTGGTCAATGTTATCATCTTAATTGGTAGATGTGCATGAAGGAAGGATTTTATGATTCGTTGATTTTTGCCTGAGTTATGCCCCTTAAAAACTTAGTCTCTGGGGCTTATTGAAATTGCAGCCTTGTCAACGCAACTCCTCCTAAGTTTCTGGCTGGATCTTCTTGAAACTTGGTCAATGTTATCACCTCAATTGGTAGATGTGCATGAAGGAAGGATTTTATGGTTCGTTGATTTTTGCCAGAGTTATGCCCCTTAAAAACTTAGTCTCTGGGGCTTATTGAAATTGCAGGCTTGTCAACGCAACTCCTCCTAAGTTTCTGCCTGGATCTTAATGAAACTTGGTCAATGTAATAACCTCAATTGGTAGATGTGCATGAAGGAAGGATTTTATGGTTCATTGATTTTTGCCAGAGTTATGCCCCTTTAAAACTTAGTCCATGGGGCTTATTAAATTGCAGCCTTGTCAACGCAACTCCTCCTAAGATTCAGACTGGATTCTAATAAAACTTGGTAGATGTTATTACCTTAATTGGTACATGTGCATGAAGTAAGGATTTTATGGTTCATTGATTTTTGCCTGAGTTATGCCCCCTTCAATCTTGGTCTCTGGGGCTTAATGATATTTCAGCCTCGTGAACGCAATTCCTTCCAGGTTTTTGACTGGATATTTATAAAAACCTGTTTGTGAACACAACTTTTTACAGGTTTTTGGGTGAATATTTATAAATCCTTGTCAATGTCATTTTTTTTTGTCTCTAGTTTTATAAGTGGCGGCGTATATTGTGACCATGGCACTCTTGTTACCTGATGAACAGATTCTTTTATAAAATCGGTGCTGGAAAGATCCAGTCACCCAGTTGTTAATGTAAATAATCTGAAGGTGGCTCTGTGATCACTGTATCACGGATAGACCGATACAGTGGAGTGGTAATAACTGTTTTACTGTGAAACCGGCCTCTCTTTAAATAGGCCTGCCCTCTGTTAAATTGGTTCGAAATTGTTTAAAACTACCCATTATCAAAATTCTAGTGGTAGAAATGTCACCGTTAATATGTCAATTATTTCCATCTATTTAAATCTTTATTGAACAAGACCTTCTTTTGATTTTTAGCGAGCCAGGACTTTATGTCCGGGGAGCTAATGTCACAGCCCTAGTGTTGGCGTCGCATCTTCAACAAGAGCTTCGCAGAGCGGCGCATAAGCCGCATATACGCCCGAGCGGGGCTTGTCAGTAAAATTGGCCATTTTTTCAATTCAAGGGCAGATAATTCTACCATAAAACGTTATCAAAATTTTGTTTGCACAACAAGACATCAAAGAGATTCATTGTGGCTAGTTGATTAAATTCTGGTTGAAACTGTAGGAGTTGCCCACAGGAGAAAATGGGCATTTTTGAGAAAATGGGCATTTTTTCTTAAATTCAAGGGCAGATTATTCAAGAACAAAAACAGTTATTTAAATTCCGTAAGCAGTGTGCACAACTAGACACCATGGAGATTCATTGTGGCAAGTTTGATCAAATTCTGATCAAAACTGTAGGAGGAGTTGCGCACACAAGAAAATGGGTATTTTTTTAAGTCAAGGGCAGATAATTCAAGAACGAAAAGAGTTAATTGAATTCCATAAGCGGTATGCACAACTAGACATGGTGGAGATTCATTGTGACAAGTTTGATCAAATTCCGATGAAAACTGTAGGAGGAGTTGCGCACACAAGAAATTGCTAACAGACAGACGGACGGACAGACGAGCGGGGCCATAACATAATACGATCCTTCGGGCGTATAATAAAAACTTTAACCTGGTTTATATCTCAGGCCCTATTTGAGATACAGCCTTGATACTTTACACATGGATGCCTCTTGCCAAGACCTTTCATTTTGGACCATGATGACCTTTGACCTAGTGACCTTGACCTTGGAGTTTGACCTACTTTTAAAAAACTTTAACCTGGCCTATATCTATTCTAGAAAGATCTATTCTATGACAAACTACAAGCAGACTGCAGTGACAGCAACTATCCCAGCATCCGAACTGTTGATGCCATGCGGAGATTGGAATGGTCATATCGGTAGTGCAGGAACAGGTTACGAGGAGGTACATGGTGGTCTAGGTTACGGCAAACCAGAGCCTGATAGTGAGGGTGAAAGAATCCTTGAATATGCCCTAGCATTTGGTCTTCTTGTTGGTAACACATGCTTCAGGAAACGTAACAGCCACCTAGTAACATATCAATCTGGAAACGCAGCTACACAGATTGACTTTATCTTGTACAGACAGAGCATGCGTAAACTCATTCAGGACGTGAAGGTGATACCCGGTGAAGAAGTTGCCAAACAGCATCAACTCTTAGTCTGTGACATGCGCATTGTTATGCCACCAATATCCAAACGCAAGTTCAGCCCTCGCCTCAAAATCTGGAAGCTTAAAGACGACACAACCAACAAACTCTTCCAGGAAGTTTTCGAGTCACATGTATCTGACCTTGAAAGGGGATCAAATGCCAACACTGAAGAAATCTGGACAAAACTCAAGTTTGGTCTACTAAAGACAACAGAAGAAGTGTGTGGCCATACACGACCCCATCGATGGCGGAAGGAAACGTGGTGGTGGTCAGACCAAGTAGAACAAGCCATCACTGCTAAACGGCTAGCCTACAGGGCCTGGAAGTCTGGAAGAGGCACAAGAGCGGATTACGACAAGGCCAAGCGTATATCACGACGAGCAGTCCATCAAGCCCGCTACGAGGCTGATAAACAGATCTACGTCAGTGCTGATTCCAAGTCATCAGAAGTATACCGCTTGGCAAACCAAATGAGAAAGGAGAATGTGGATGTTGTTGGTGATCAACCAGTAAGAAATGACGCAGGTGAGATGTCACTAGATCAAGATACAAAGGAACAGGCCTGGGTAGAGCATTATGAAAGACTACTCAATGTAGAGTTTGATTGGGACGAGGAACATCTTACAGATGAACCACCAGTGGAAGGGCCGGCAATTCCGTTTACAGTTGACATGGTGAAGAAGGCCATCTCGCAGATGAAGCCAGGTAAAGCGGCTGGTCCATCAGGAATCGTCGTGGAAATGATGAGAGCGGCAGGTAACCCATGTGCAGCCTTGATCTGTGACCTAACATCCTCTATAGCCCACGACGGAAAGATCCCAACTGACTGGGAGGACAGCTTCATCGTCTCCCTTTACAAGGGTAAGGGTGATGTCCTGGACAGAGGCAACTACAGAGGCCTCAAGCTGACCGAACAAGTTATGAAGGTCATAGAGAGAATGGTAGACAACCACATCAGACAGTCTGTATTCATTGACGACTCGCAATTTGGTTTTGTCCCTGGCAGAGGTACAACTGACGCAATATTCGTTGTCCGACAGCTCCAAGAAAAGTACCTGGCTGTTAACAAGCGGCTCTATATGGCCTTCGTAGACCTTGAGAAAGCCTTCGACCGTATCCCCAGGAAAGTGATCTGGTGGGCACTTCGTAAACTCCATGTTGATGAATGGATCGTGCGTCTAGTCCAGGGAATGTATGCAAATGCCCGTAGCTGTGTACGCGTGGGAAATAGTTACAGCAAAGAATTCGCAGTGAAGGTTGGAGTTCACCAGGGATCAGTCTTAAGCCCGCTCCTCTTCATCATCGTGCTGGAGGCCATGTCACGTCAATTTCGAGCAGGTGTACCTTGGGAAGACCTATATGCAGACGACCTTGTCATCATCGCAGAAACTCTGGAAAGTTGTGTTGAGAGGCTATTAGTATGGAAAGACGGTATGGAACAAAAAGGACTGAGAGTGAATGCGAGAAAAACCAAGGTCATGATATGCGGAACCGGCCTAGATCAACTGCAAGAGTCCGGTAGTTTCCCATGCTCAGTTTGCTTAACAGGTGTCGGCAGAAACAGTATACAGTGCAACGGATGCCGAAAATGGGTACACAAGAAGTGCAGTGGACTAAAAAGACTGACAGCAAACCCGGATTACAGATGCGCTCGTTGCCTGGGAACTGCACGCCCAATCGATGGCCGCCCACAGTGTGAGGTCCAGGTCAGAACGGACAAGCTGGAAGTAGTATCTTCTTTTTGCTACTTGGGGGACACTCTCTCTGCTGCTGGGGGTTGCGACCTCGCAACGACCACAAGGGTCAAGACAGCTTGGAAAAAATTCAGAGAGTTAACACCAGTCCTCACATCACGTCACCTTTCCTATCAGACCAGAGGCCGTGTGTACAGCACATGCGTGAGGAGTGCAATGCTCCATGCCAGTGAGACCTGGGCCTTGACGAAGAAAAACCTCCAGCGATTACAACGCAACGACAGGGCTATGATCCGCCAAATTTGTGGCATAAAGCCAAAAGACACAGCCACTGTACGTTCACAGGAGCTACTAACACGTACCGGCCTTGAAGACCTTGCCCTTGTACTGCGAGAGAGACGACTTCGCTGGTATGGCCATGTACAAAGATCAAACAACGCAATCAAGACTACATACCAGTTCGAAGTCTCTGGAAAACGTAGCGCTGGACGTCCAAAAACTTCGTGGAAAGAACTATCAGAGAGAGATGCCAGGGAATGGAACATATCAATATCCCAAACCAACGACAGGAAGAAATGGAGAACTGAAGTTAAATCTGCTATGCGTGCAGCCAGCCAGACATCTGGACGGGATCCTGCTGACGGTGGAACAGTCCCTACACCTGCACGATAAACTAAACACCGATGATGATGATGATGATGATGATGATGATGATATATCTCGGCCATTTTTACAGAAACAGCCTTGATACTTCTTACATGGATACTTCTCAGCAAGACCTTTTATTTGGGACCATGACCTTTGACCTAGTGACCTGGACCTTGAAGTTTGACCTACTTTTCAAAAACTTTAACCTGGCCTAGTAAAGTAAAGTAAAGGTGGTTTATCAGTCTCAAATTTACGAACTAGGTCCATATTCGCGCGACTTTCACACTTTACTCCACGATCATCGAGCTTCAAGTCGGCTGTTTACAGTCGGCGCCTGCGGCAGCCACAGCACATCGGCTTTCAACTCTCCCGTGTACCCATTTATACACCTGGGTGAAGAGGAGCAACGTGGGGTAACTTTTTTGCTCAGAAAAATTCCCGTGACCTCGGTGGGATTTGAACCCAGGACCTCTCGACCCCTAAGCCCGTGTCATACCACTAGACCACGGCGCCTATATCTCATGCACTATTATAGATAGAGCCTTGATATTTCACATATGGATACTACATACCTTGACCTTGAGACCAAAGTCACTTTGACCTTTGACCCAATGTCCTTTGACCTTGGACTCTTTTTTTTTTAGCTCCACTGGCCTTCAGGCCAGCGGGCTATTGTCATGGCGTTGTGTCCGTCGTGCTTGCGTGCGTCTGGTCGTCAACTTTTTCTTTAAAAATCTTCTCCTCAGAAACTACTTGATGGATTTCAATCAAACTTCACAGGAATGATCCTTAGGTGGTCCTCTATCAGATTCCTTCAATTAATTCTGATTGAACCATAAAGTCTGGAGTTATCTGCCCTTGAATTAAAAAAACGGCTGTTTTCACTTGTTTACACTCTAGCCACTACAAATATTGATCAATCAAAACAAAACTTTGTCAGAATGTTGGTGCTGATAAGATCTTGCCTGAGTGCAATTTTCAGCTTGATCTGAATATTACGTCTTGAGTTATGTGCCCTTGAAATTGGCAAAACTACCATTTTTGACCTTATTTTTACTCAAACAACCATAAATATCCACCAATCAACATAAAACTTTCACATTGTCTTACTGGCCATAGGATCTTGTGTTGGTGTAATTTTCAGCTTCATATGAATCTTAAATCATGATTTTTCTGCCCTTGAATTTGACAAAATTGTTGTTTTCGACTTTGATTTTACACTCTTTACACCCACAAATATTGAATAATCAGGTCAAAACTTAAACAAGATGTAGGTGAAGTTAGGATCTTGCTTTAGTGTGATTCTTAGCTAGATAGGAATATAAAATCATCAGTTATATGCCTTTCAATTTGACAAAATTGCTAATTGTGACTTTTTTTTCACTCTAACAGCCAAACTCACTATAATAAAGACTGTTGCAAAGCTTGGTAACTAATAGATCTTATATGAATGTATTTTCAGCTTTCTAGTTACTTTGTAATTGCTTTAAGAGCAACATGTATTGAAAAATCTAGTGAAAACTTGTACTTGATATTACAAGAAATCCAGGTTTGACAGCCATTTGCATTATTTTTGGAAAAGGGTTTTTCCCAGAATCTATTTTTAGCTCAAAATCTATTTTTAGAAATATGAAATATTTTCGAGTAATCAATGTTCTGTTAATTTAGATCTGTTGGGAAGAAGGAAAGTTTTAATTGTTTGTGACATCCTAAGCTAGAATGTTCTCCCATTTCCTTTTACCCTTTCTCAAATGGCAAACATGTAATTTTACTTTCTTTGCTTCAAGAACCACACATTTTGAACAATCTAGTTTTGTTACTTTCTTTTAGCTCTATGAAACACAAGCATTAACCAATCTAATCAAAACTTGGATCAAATATTACATGAAATTCAGGCCTGTGGAGCGACTCAAGACCTTCAGGTCTTCTAGTTTGTGACAAGCTCTCGTATAGGCGAGCTACGTTGTCCGCGGACAACTCTTGTTTTCATACGAAACAGCTTATGAAACCATTTAGACAAAATAAGAAAATTATCATTGGAAACAGCGTTGAAGATAGGTCTTATAGATTTCATTCTCGTGTAATGTCACATGCTCTCATGCCTGATTGATTAAGTGTTTTATAAATAACATTATTTACATGTTGCATGTCGCCAATGTATTGTTAATTTCATAGCCAAACTACTAACTGTATGTACTGTACAGATACAGTTACTCTTGTTTTCATTGTGAGTACATGTTATGATTTACACATGATAAATATGTGTACCTATACAGGGATTTTGTTACCCTGCGAGTCCCTATAAGTCCCTGACTCACATTTTTTTCTCAGGACTCATTGATAAATATTTAGTGAGTCCCAGGATGCAAACATTTTAATTCAATGTGTAATCAATGTTGTCTAACAAAAACTTCTATGTTTCAATATTGGACTCATTGTTTTGGGAACAAGTGGGTCCCAGGACTCTTCCACATCAATCTGTAACAACATCACTGCATATACTAGTATACATTGTAGTTATAGTGCCTTAACCCATTACCAAACAGCTAAATTTTAGGCCGGACCAAATTCAAAGATAATGCAGACGACAATTTCAAGGGGATGGAATCTAAATTTTTGTTCTCTTTTGGGGTAGAAATCATGGCGGAAAATGAAGAAATTGCTTGTTACAAGCAATTTCTTCATTTTACACAATGTTTTCAAAAGCCATTTGATTTTGGAGAGTCAAAAAGATACAATGTGTGGTAAAGGGTTAACTTCTTTTGACTGCACCAAGTACTGAATTGAGACCACATGCTTAAACCTTGCTGTATTAATAAGATTTAATTGTGCTCCCTCTCAAACTTAGGTCATTCCGTAGAAATACAGAAATGCACAAAACCCTGAAACACATTAGTCTGGTAATGATTTCAACCGTTAGAGATAATCCTTGTGTTGTCTTTTTTTTTTTTCAGGCAAAGGTAGCCACATTTACAGTAATGGCCGCAGTCATGTCCACTCCAATGTTTATATGCCTGAAGATGGTACCTATATGGAAGACAGCACCAAGAGACGAGTAGACCCCAGTGTATATAAAATAGACATTTAATAAATCTAGTGTGCTTGATGGATTATCCAGATTAACCCATTCATAAATGCAAAGATAGATCATACTAACTGTATAAAAAGGAAAAAAATACTCCAGGACACATGCATCTATTCTTCAGATTTAATGAAAATATTATGTTAAGTTGAAAGTTGAATATCACTGGTTTTCAACAAAAACCTCGTAACTGCAGCTTAAAACAAGCTGCAGTTATGAGGATTTTGTTTTAAAGCGATGATATGCATAGCTCTACAAGTTCTTGTTGGGTAACATTTAAACAATATTTTGATAATGGTTTTAAAACGTAAAATTTAGAGAACATTTTGATAATGGTTTGTTGGTAAAATTTAGAGAACATTTTGATAATGATTTGTTGGTAAAATTTAGAAAACATTTTGATAATGGTTGGTTTAAAACAGTTTTTGATCCATTTGAAGTAGGACTGATCATGCAGTGCTTTGATCATTGGTTTTCATAAACAAATTGAATAAAGAAATATAGAAAAATACATGTATGTTGATTTGAATTAAAATGTTTTGTTGGATTTTTACATGTAAACATTCACCTCCAGAACGAGCAAAATGTGTGATGAGAGGCTAGCTGAGCTACATATTTGTAAGAGCTTTTCAAGATGCAATATTTCATTAATCGTTCATCAAACCCTATTTTGTTGGTACTCATTAGGAGTTTAGTACCCACAAGTGACAACATAAGGTTCTGACTTGAGATATAATATTTACAACACTTTTATCCCCTCGTATCTTTTGCTGGGGCCGGGCTAGAGCAGATTATTCTCAAAGATTTATCCTCAGGTCAATGGACTGTAGTGTACCCCCAATCGGCCTTAGTTTCTATCAATTCTGTGAAAAAGTTCTTTCAAAAGTTTCCATTGAGGGTTTTGCTACCAAAATAGTGCACTTTTCTTGGGTTTGACTTTCATATGTCAAATACTATACAAAACATTCTGGGTACAGGATTGGAATTTTGAGCAATTTTCGCTGTACGTATAATGTTTCCATTATTCCAGACAGCGTTATTAACCTAACCTATATATGATTGAGGTTGGAGAATATTAGGTTTAGCTGGTGCGTGACCACTACAGCTTCACAAAAATATGAGTGCATTGGGTATGATAATTGTTTTGCAAGCGTCGGTCGGTCGGATGACCACCGTGCGATAGAATACATGAGGGGAACACAAACGATTTGATTCCCAGCGCCTATTAGAACCTTTATTTAGTACTAAATAAAGGTTCTAATAGTTATTTTTTTCTAATTTAGTACTAAATAAAGGTTCTTATAGGTACTGGGAGTCAAATGATAGACCCCAATGTCTAGAACTTATCTGAATAAAGTCATGCTGCGTGTTACCGAGTTAACGCTTTCCCCAATAACAAAATGATAGCCTTAAGCCCTTTCCCAAACAGCAAGATTGTGGTTGATCCAATTTGAGAAATGCTGCAGACGACGAATGGATATAATATTGATATTTATAGGATTCATGAACACAAATAGCATAGAAAATATTGAGGCATTTTCTTCTTTTGTCTCAATGTTTTCCTAAGCCAATTCTGATGGGGACGTCAAAACCAGTTCTTGTTTGGGAAAGGGTAAACTTAGGTTTTTGAAAGCCAATGCAGACGACAAAACGAATTTTGATAAAGAAAGGATTATGTGCACACGTACAATAAATAGATCTACATGTATGATAAAATAACATTTCTTCTTTTGCATCAACGTTTTCCCAACCCTTTCCGTCAGGGGCGTAAAACCGGGGGATCGTATTATCAACGATCGCACGACAAATTCACCATTACGATCTCCCATATATACCCCAATTCGTTCCCAAACATAAACGAATCCTACCGCTTGAGTTTCGACTATAACGCCATATTTGGAATGACATCGTGAGGATCGGCGTGGTTCGTTGGTGTGATACTCACGATGCCATTCTGAATAGTATGACGACTTTGGCACGATCACCTAGCATTTTTTTTTTTTTTTTTTTTGGCTGATGAGCGAAATTACCGTTTGCCCGACCTTTCAATGGAGATTTGTTGCGGGTACGTCACGCATTCGTTATAGCCGTGACTCTGAAAACGGTAGGGGTTCGTTGATGTTTGGGAACAATTTGGGATACATTATAGGGTTAATTCACGTTTTTGAGGTCGTTAACATTCTCAGAGGCCCAAAAAATGCGTTATCGCCTGAGACCGGAGGTCGAAGGCGATAACCCATTTTGTGGGCCTCTGAGAATGTTAACGACCGAAGAAACGTGAATTGACGCTATTATTGCATAAAATATGAATAATTTGCAAAGAAATATAAAAAAAAAATAAGACGAATAACTAAAAAACTTTGTGAAAATTTAGCCACATTTACACCGACAGATACCAGAGTTTTCCGGCATTCGACTCGACATATATCGAGTAAGTACGATATCCACTAGACGGGCCGTTAGATTTTCATCGTGTAGCTATGTAGTCAAGTTTCATCGCATTTTTACTGACATAATCTTCATTTGGGTAGGCGAAATCTTAACAATATTCGACTTAGTTTTCTTTTGGAAACATACTCTGGATATTCTAACGTTCATTTCAGTGCGAGTAATAAATTAAAAGGTCGGAATTTCCGAGGTAGATCTCTGGACCGTCTGGTTCGTTTTACTCTCCAAAGCCGAGTTCTATATTGATTAAACCATCAAATATGAAATGTATGAAATGAAATGTAGGGAGAATGCGCTCTGTTCGTAAGAGAGTAGGTACGTTTCAGACATTCGTTCTTCATTTCAATAAAAACACAGTTGTAAAGGAAAAAATGCAGTAACTAAAAGAAAGAACAAGAAACACACAGGCTTACCACCACATTTGACCTAGACCACAACCACTCAATTCTAATTTCTATCCTTCCATGTCCACGAAGTCCACTTTTAGTTTAAAATCTGTCAGCTGCCCGTTTGTTTACTTTTTGATTCCAAGAATTAAACCTACGTCACTAGCCTATATTACGTCATCAGATATGGTTACACTGGGAGACCTAGTTTACTATTTATTGGGATGTAAACTGGAAATGGGGTCTTACAAGAATTTACATCGCGGAAAAGGGAAATGACAAAATTTCGGCTTTATTTTCAATTTTCTGAAGCACTCACAACAAATCCCCGATCGAGGATATTTGAGTGCAAAAT
The DNA here is from genome assembly GCA_963680895.1 of Fragum sueziense. Taxonomy (NCBI): domain Eukaryota; kingdom Metazoa; phylum Mollusca; class Bivalvia; order Cardiida; family Cardiidae; genus Fragum; species Fragum sueziense. The sequence goes on along the minus strand of OY804593.1, from coordinate 81,979,253 downwards.
CGGTCCGATATCGCACGTGAATCTGCCGATTAATGCACGATTTCTCTGGATATCCGCCCTTTTTCTGCCCGTTATGCAATGCCAATAACAGACTGAAAACACACATTTTAGGCAATAATTTGGAGAAACATCGTTACGTTGGCTGTTCGACATAGTCGGTACAGGTTCGTGTTCGGTGCATGGTCGGTACAAATTCACTACGATGGGACAGCCCTCTCACAGATACTCTTTCATTTCGCCTCTCTACGGGAATGCGGTAGGAATAGGATATGAAAAATAACGATAGGAATAATAGGAGGTTTGAAAAGTAAGTCCATTTTAAGAAGATCAATTTTTAGCTCACCTGAGCACGAAGTGCTCAAGGTGAGCTATTGTTGTCGCTCAACGTCCGTCCGTCCATCTGGCGTCCGTTTACAATTTCTTTAAACATCTCCTCCCAAACCATTGGGCCAATTTTGACTAAACTTGGCTGGAATGTTCCTTGGGCGACCCTTTTCAAACAGCCTTGATATTTCACTTCCTACTAACACGATTCACATTTGACCATGACCTTGGACATTGTGACCTTGACCTTGGAGTTTAACCTACTTTTAAAAAAACTTTAACCTGGCCTCTATCTCATGTCATTTTACACATACAGTCTTGATATCACATGGACACCTCTGACCAAGACCTTTCACATTTGACCATGACCTTGTGACCTTGACTTTGGAGTTTGACCTACTTTTAAAAAAACTTTTACCTGACCTATATCTCATGTCCTTTAACACGTACAGTCTTGAAATTTCACACATGGACACCTCCCACCAAAACCGTTCACATTTGACCATGACGTTGTGACCATGACCTTGGTGTTTGACCTACTTCTAAAAACTTTAACCTGGCCTATATCTCAGTCCTATTACACATACAGCCTTAATATTTCATACATGGACACCTCCTACCAACACCGTTCACATTTGTCCATGACCTTGTGACATTGACCTTTGACCTACTTTTAAAAAACTTTAACCTGGCCTATATCTCATGTCCTATTTCACATACAGCCTTGATAGTTCACACATGGACACCTCTTACCAACACCGTTCACATTTGACCATAACCTTGGACCTTGTGACCTTGACCTTGGAGTTTGACCTACTTTTAAATCTTTAACCTGGGTTATATCTCATGTCCTTTTACACATACAGCCTTCAGGCACGTAGGACGCAATTTCATATTGGGGGGGGGGCGCTAAAGCCTCATTGTCTGAATATGGGGGGGGGGGCTAAATTGAATTTTCACAAAATTTTCAGTGTGAAATAAGGAAAATTTGGCATTTTTGGCCAATATTGGGGGGGGCTTAGCCCCCCTAGCCCCCCCCCCCCCCCCTGTTCCTACGGGCCTGGCCTTGATATTTCAAATATGGACATCTCCAACCAATACATTTCACTTTTGATCGTGTCCTTTGACCTTGACCTACTTTTAAAAAACTTCATCCTGGCATATATCTCATGTCCTATTACACATACAGCCTTGATATTTCACACATGGACACCTACCAACACCGTTCACATTTGACCACGACATTGTACCTTTTGACCTTGACCTTGGAGTTTGACCTACTTTGAAAAAAACATTAACCGGGCCTATAGGGGAGACCGGGGCTATATCGCCCCCTTTTTTTCGATTGCTCATATTTTGAGTTCTATGAAAGCTAGATGGGTGTAATTTACATCCATAAGTTCTACAAGTGATAGCCTTTCTTCAAGCCACCATCATGTTTATATGTATCTTTTCAAGAAAGAATATTTCAAGTTTAAGGACAGAACCTCCAGTTGTTACTGCGCAACTTACTGCGCATATCCTAAATAACGAAAATAAAGCTGTTTCAGTAATTGGCCTTTTCAGCAAATGTATTTTTTACATTTAGTTAATGTTTGGTTGATAAATGACAAGACCCTTTTCGGTTATTTCAATTTTCTCTGTTTGGTCAATTAAAGTGTAATGGTACTCGGATGGTACATTTCACTTTCTGTTACGCGTTCCTTATGTGGCGTTAGCGATAGGAAACGGAGCAACGAAAGCAAACTGGTGTTTTTATGAGCTAGTCCGCTTCAGATGGACAAAAAGATGACACTTTTTATTATCTAAAGCTGGTAATAAGGAAGAAAATGGATAAAAGTAGTGAAACAATTTCGGACAGAGCTGCAAAAAGTAAACCAAATTTTACTTATAACTAAGAAAAACGCTTGGTTTGATATATTTTTCTTTGTTTGTTTTTGTAGGTATGACCAAGCACTATGTCTATACCAAAAAAGCAAAAAATCTTACCGCTGGAATAATTTTTATTATCAGAAACGTTGCGAAAAAAGAGCAATTTCAGCTACTTTTGAAAGAATGATTTACTAAAAATTTCAAAATCATCAATAAATTTTCCCAAATTGATACTCATTTATACAAAATAAAACATATTGAACACATTAAAGACTTATTTATGTAATGCTAGTCATTTCGAACACCTTTTTTTGTGGGTATTTAAGTGATACCTCATTTTTGCAATTTTAGACAAGAGTAGTCTCCCTTGAAATCCAATAACTTTTTAATTCGCTTGGTGACCTATAGTTTTTAAGTCATCTTTTTACTTCTTATATATTTAAATATCAGTACAGAAAAAATAAAAAAAATCTTACCGTGGGAAATAAATGGAGGATCTGTCCTTAAGAGTTTTTATCGTAGTGGGCGGACTTGCCCCATGCACGGGGCAAGTTCGGCCGACTATTGGGGCTAGGTATGTTCAGCGATAAAATTCATTGTATAGGATTTTTATCCAGTTTAAATTTCTATGAATCTGTATGCGACTGCCAAATGAAGGTATAAACTGAAAAAAGTATTGTTTTAACAACCAAACATCGTGAGAAAGGGAGTATTTGGGATAACATGCAGGGGGCCGGGGCAAGTTCGGCCAGTGGTTTTAAATTTTTCCGATTTTTACGCTTCTGTTAGAGATACGTCTGTGCGATTGATATATACTGAGCAAAATGAAAACTTTACACCTACATTGCTTGTCATATTTCTTCTAAATACAACAAGTAAATAAATCAAATGAATGTGTTTCGCATTGTTCATTGACTTGGTTTGCCAAACACCAAACGTTTTGTTGTTCTTAATCACAGGGATGAAAAACGGACCCTTTAAGTGTGACAGGGTCCGTTTTTTCAGGTGTACAATTTTAACAGAATTTTACAAAATTTAAACCGTCAAAAATCCGAGCAGAAGAATTCAAACCATGTCAGACTGTACGGAATGGTAGTCTGACAAGTTATCAAACAGAAAATGTAAAGAAGCTTGCACAACATTGTTTGAGCCTTTGAAAAATGATGTTTGAAAAGCAGAATTTTCATTATGTTGCAAAGCTTGAAAATTTTACAATGCAATCTCCATAGGAAATTGAAATCGCTATTGCATGAACATAATTTTATGAGAAAAATCCTAGACGAAAACAGGATTCAAATATCCCCTATAAAGCCTGCATGGTGTTTTAAAAAAATCAATCGAAAACCTTGATAAATTTATGAATATCAAACATTTTAAATTCCCTATTTGTTTATGTAAAAGGGAGGTAATTCACAAAATTGACAGATTAGACCTTTATTTTAGAGCTTGCTACTAGTGATAAGAAAGATTTTTTGTGTTTTTTTGGCAACCCGGATACAACAAATTCCGACAAAATAATGAATCGTTTCCTGCGCACGCGCATATATATGTGACATTAGATGTAATTAGATCTTAACGGATTAAGGGCCGTAACTCTGACATTAAAGGACACAAGGCAATGAGATTTCGACAAAACGATTGGAAAAAGCCTGGGAAATAACGTCAAAATATATTTCAGGCTTTTTGTTCGATAGTTATCCAGAAACAAGAAATCTTGAAGTGTAAAGTTTTCATTTTTGTTCAGTATATTTAGATGCGACAAGAAATGGCATTTCTAACTGCGATCATTCTTTTTATTCATGGGCATGTTTGGTCGTGGGCGAACTTGCCCCGACCCCAATAGTCGGACTAGCCCCAGACAGACTCTGTGGAAACATCACGTACCATCTTCTTTAAGATGACATGAAATCGTCATCTTAAGTTTTAATATGAAAGAAGACTTAATTGTCTTCATAAATATACAAAAAAGAAATCTAAATCACGGCGCATCTTACTATAATTGAAATTTTACACAAATGTGGAAAATTTACTGACAGTAACAAAAAATAAGAATTGTGCTCTAATTTCTATGTTTTTTCTATTCAATGCGTACAAAAACTTTCTGCGATCAGCTTTCGTCATGAGTGACATAACAATCTAGTTCCGGGCTCTCTATCTCTTTCCAGAGGCTCTACAGAGCCACTGGCCGAACATGCCCCGAGGGCGGACTAGCCCCGGTCTCCCCTACCCCATGTCCTTTTACACATACAGACTTGATATTTCACCTCCTTCTAACACGGTTCACATTTGACCATGACCTTGGAGTTTGACCTACTTTTAAAAACCTTTAACTTGGCTGTTATCTTAAGGCGCGTTCCCATTGCCGACCAAATCAACTCGATCAAGCTCGATCAAGCGATCGAGTACTGGTCGAGCTTGGTCGACAAGAGTGATCGGGACGATCGAGTGTGGTCGGCAAAAATGATCGGGAATTAATGCACAATGAATTAAGAAGAAGTCGTGTAAATACATTTGATCGAGTTTGGTCGGGGAATTTAGACGGTCGAGTTGATCGAGTTGATTTGGTCGGCAGTGGGAACGCGGCTTTACACATATTGATACCTACTGCCAAGGATTTTCATTTTGGACTATGACCTTTTACCTTGACCTGGGAAATGACTTTTCTTTGTGTCAAGCTCTCGTTAGAGCGAGCTTTATTGTCTGCGGACAATTCTTGTTACCAACTTCTTGTCGCTAGTTATGAATGAAAAAACATTGAACTGCGATGATATGATAATTATTGTAGGAAATCTAAACCGAGATGAGAGCAAAAATATCCGCCATTGTTGTGTCATTTTCAGAGTAACGATAATTTTTATCTTAAGTTTACGCAAATACAAATAGGAAATAGGACCTACAAGTTTACGAACGTTATGTAATACGCACTTAAGAATTTCCTAAGTTTTTGCGTAGACGTAAAGTTACGAAAAAACTTACGCAAATTTTAGTAAAACGAGTCCCTGATCCTATCTATTATTACAGTTTATCTCCTGGTGAGCTCATGTCGCATAAGTGGGCAGAGTTCCGTTGCTACCGTGGTCAATGGAACAACCCAAAAGTCGCCATTTTGTCTGTCCGTCTGTCGGGTTCATTTGCGAGTGTACTGCTTGCATATTATTAGTATATTAATTAATCGTTTCTTTCTACAAGTAACGAAGATTAAAACATCAGTTGATATCAAAATCATTATTCACAATATTGGATTTTCATGTTTGAAAGGAAAATTCCATTTTTTTTGCTACCTGGCGACGTCGCATCGGTGATGGTTATGTGTCCAAAAAAAGGGGCGGGGTTACGCCATCATTGCTTGAATTAATCCATACCCTGTTTCCGCTGTTCATTACAACAATATACATGTAAGTTCAGGCGGATAGGCTACTGCTTTTGACAATAGCAATGAATTTTGTTCTAAAGATAGACTGGGTCTTTACATAGATCTAGTATGAATAATTATCATCAATTAGGCCCTGGTCCACTCGGTCAACCTTCTGACCCAGCCTCTTCCGTCCTACCGGTAGGGGAAGGACGCAGCTACCGACCGTCACCTCTCCAGGCACGAAATTGCCGAAGAACGTAGCAATCAATGCTTCCGTCGGATCGTCGCGATGGAAGATCCTCGAGGCGTGCATGATTGGGACTTAGTTTTGTTATTCTCCCTCAAGGTTCTTGCTAAATTCCCGTGAATCATCTTAACCCTTTCCCAAACAACAAAATGTTAGGGTGATCCACTTCAAAAACTACCACAAATAGCGAAAAAGAAGACATTAAAGATAGAATTTGTGTAAAATATCGCATAGAAAATATTGAGACAAAAGGAGAAACTGCTGGTTATCAGCAGTTTCTTCTTTTGTTTTAGTGTTTTCCCAAGCCTCTTCTATTAGGGACGTCAGAACCAGCTCTTGTTTGGGAAAGGGTTAAGGGACATAACATTCCAATTTCATTTTATTCAAAGATATGTCTTGATGCAAAGATTGGTTATTCTAAAGCCTTGAAATTCTATATCAGTTTTTTTAAGTTGCTTTTTATACTAGAGGAAAAAAGAACCGCAACAACAAGTTAAATTTGATCATTTATGTGTACACGTGTTTATTGTGTGTCTTTTTTTCTCTCTAAAAACCACCCTAATTCGAGTAACTTTTTCAATGCAGAGCAAAAAACACCTCATCGTTTGACTTTCTAGTGTCAAAATTTCATTGAAGTCGCAGGTTGTACCTGTCATCAATATGGTGTTTAAATGAGATCCCTTTGGCGTCAATATTAAATGCGTTCTCGTACGCAATCCAAACTGACGTTAACGATTCATAGCTCAAATTGATTGCTGTTCTGTCCATGGATAGCCTAAATAGTATCTTTGGATAAGAGATTTTGTTTCCGCATGTAAAATAAGCAAACGTTATGGTCCTGACGTTGTTGCGTTAGACGTTGACGACTTCTTTTCGGTCGACCGTCAGTTGTTCCGTGAGTTTTAAGACGTTACATCAAACAAGATTGTGTCAACCGACGTGCGCTAAACTCAGCAGAAGCTGCGGGTTGAGATGTTCCATTCGTAAACATCACAATTGCTACAATGGCACCGTCTTTGAATAGTCGCAAAATGATATAAGGGATTAAATTCAAACGAAAACCACTGCCTTTTGTCGAGTGGACGCGCATCTACATAAATTGAAAAAAAGTTTTATGTAAAGTTAGATATTTTAACCCTCTCCCAAACGACAAAACTTTAGGGTGATCCACTTCAAAATCTGCCACAAATGACAAAGTAACTGTTATCATAGATAGGATTTTTGTAAAATATGGCTTAGAATATATTGAGACAAAAGGAGAAACTGCTGGTTATCAGCAGTTTCTTCTTTTGTTTCAATGTTTTCCCAAGCCTTTTTTATTAGGGACGTCAAAACCAGGTCTTGTTCGGGAAAGGGTTAAGGTTTGCACGTGGGAAACGTGAAACGTCTGTTTTGACGTTATCTCACACGTAAGACATGTTATAACGTAAACACAGAGACCAATATCAAGATGTAATTCCCTGTAATAATCAGAAACAATTTTGACTCCATAACATAAAAGAATTAAGAGAATTAACAACAAGAGCCGTCAAAGACGGATTATGCTCCCCGAATAAGTGTTTGTCACAAAAAAAAACTATCATACCTTAAACCCCCTTTCCTATGACCGATTTTTTCGTACACGCATTATTTATAGAATATAGTCTAGATCATCTCATTGATCATCGCAAGAAACACTTGGGTCATGTTTTAAAATCTTTATTAAATTCAAGTAAAACCGAAATACAGTCAAATCTCTTTATGTCGAACCTCCCTTAGCCGAAGTTCTCCCTACGTCGAAGTAATTTTCAAGTCCCGATTCTTTTGCTCTTTGCTTCTATATATTTCAACCTCTATACGTCGTTTTCTCTTGCACGAACTTCCTCCTTACGTCGAACCAATTTCGAAGTCCAACCGCCTATATTTGCACACATTCACACCTCTTTACGACGAACCTCAAACTTACACGATGATAATTGCAATCAAGTCAGTTTTTCACACCTTTCGACCCGTCAACTCGAGCAATCAACACAGGTGCTTACCTTTATCGAATATTAATTTTACCTGATTGTGTTTGATTTTTTGTATTTATTACTGTTGAAGGTGTCAAAAGTAGGTGATTTAATGATTCAAAATAAAAAGGCCCGGTAAATTGTATACAGCATTACAATTTGTCGGTGAAAGTGCGAAACCTCGGATGTAGATTTTTGCGATTTACAAAGTAAAACATTGTGTGCCCAGTTAAGACAATTCTTGAAGGTTTTAGGATATTTTACTGATCAATATTACTGACACAATATGTCCAAATATCAAGTAAACCTTTCAGTTTGGAAAAAGTAATTGCACTTTTTTCTTTCCCCTTAAAAATCTTCAAAGAACGAGGTACGAGGTTTTGCATTTACAACGACGTTTTGTTATCCACAATGACTACAGAAGCATCTAACGCTTTTTCCATACAGGACTTGTTTGGTAAAGGACCCGGGCCAACACGGTGGGCGGGGGATATCCAGCAACTCCGACCGACACGACGTGACGTGCCCATAAAAGCGATGATGACCGCTTGTCTCCAAAATATCTCTTCGTCGAACATTCTATACGTCGAAGTTTTCTCGTAGGTCCCACGAAGTTCGACGTAGAGAGATTTGACTGTATGTCAATGAGAAGAATCTAAGACCGAAACTATAGTGGGACATTTTTCGTTCGTAATTGTGCAACTTAACTCGTTTTAGCGTCACGACCATCGCACAGAATAATGACCAAATTTTATGATTGTTATGGTAATCGACGTTTTCCGATGGCTAGAAGAAATATATTCGTCCAGGAAAATCTCTGCTAAACCCGTTACACAAAGAGGGAAATGATCACGTGACCAGTTTGTTTGTTTGGATAGTTTGCTCCGGAAAATAAAAATTATCCGCGCGGTTTGTGGTTTAAGATGGCGGATTGAACCATCTTCTCAAACCGTGTTTCCGTGTATTGGTCACTGTTCCTGTTTCATCAAGAGTGCTGTGTACACGTACGTGTACTGCATACACGTGGTGTGTATGACCTGGATGATATTTGGTCCATGTAACTAATTTCTGATTATCAATACAAATGAACGATTGAAATGCTAGTATCTGCATTCTTATTCTTTTGTCATATTGGTTTCTAAAGTCCCCATGATAAACTTGTGACGTTGCCTAAGCAAAACAATTTTTGAGGCGATCGTTTAAAGGGACATTTCATTCCAATTTCAATTGTTTAAAGTATGTCTTGATGCCAAGATTGGTTATTCTAATGAGTATAAATAATATTAGTTTTTTGAGGTTGTTGCAAATAAGCGAGAAACACGCATTTTAAGTTGAGACATAATCGATAAATTGCATATAAATCCGAACTGTTGTCCACAACAATTTGTTCAATTTTAACACAAGAATATAAATTTCTCGTAAACGGCGCAACATTTTGGCTTGAAATTTTCAGAATTTTCATAAGGAAATATGCTCTTTCCGATAGAAATAAATGTAAATTTTATGAGAAAAAATTCTGAAATGTCACTTTAACTAGCGGCAGTTTTGGTAGTTTTGTGCCACCGTACTGGACCCAGTTATATTATGACGTCACTACTTCACCGTGACGTCATGCACAAAAATCTCCGTTCTCACCACAGAAAGAAGCCATGTTTTCTGTTTCTAGAAACTCGTTTTGTCGTTTGAGGACTGCGCCAAAGGTTTCAACCATCCAAAAGGCAGGATTTTACTTGTATGGTCCTCCAAGATACAGACAGTCTCTTCAGGTAAACACCCGTTATCACATTCATTGATATATCGAGATATTCGAGTATCGACTCGTGTGTGTTCACATTTTAGGCCATGGCTTGTCAAAATTTGAGTTTGATCGCGTCATGTATTACCCTAGGAAATATTGTTTTGGTCGTCGCCTATCTAAATTTTAAACAAGAAAGTTAGATATACACTAGAGTGACCATTCCTCTTGAAGTTGGTCAGGCTGTCAAAGTCAAAATTTAATTTAGAAGCAAGAAGCCATTGATTTTTATAAGTGTCACGAGGTAGTCATGTGACGATTTTTCAGACGAATGTTCATTTTCCCGCTAAAATTGATCCCTTGTACAGTTGATAGATCCTGAATACTCTGGCTGATCAATCTAGATCTGTTTTGTCTGTACATGGATTGGCGATTCCCGAATGGAATGGATCTAGAACAAAATTCGTCTGCAACTGTAAGCCTGGGTTACCATGCACTTCTAGATCTAGTTGCAATAGGCCTAGATCTAAAATGTAACCGAAACCTTTTTATGCCCCCGTATCGAAAGGTCGGGGTCATATTGTTTTACTGTTGTCTGTATGTCTGTCTGTCCATCAGTCCGTCTGTCAGTCCGAAACTTAACAGTTGTCATTTTCTCGACAACCATTATGCACACAAAGCTCAAATTTGGTATGCAAACTTCTTTAAATGATATATATCTGCTCCATGCAATTTGACCTTCCTCAAGGTCACAGTTCAACCCTTAACATGCAACTTAACGCGGCAACTTAACGCAACAACTTAACGTTGGTAAATGCACGAAACCCTCCCCGAACATTTTAAAATGTGAAAAGTACTATCCCAAGCGGTAAATTTCATTAGATAAGTGTTATGCTGTCTGTGTCTAGTGTGAGTTCCTGTTTAATTGATATTAGATCTAAGTGCTCGCAGAATTAGCATTTTGAAATAATTGTTTGGAAATAAAACCACCGCACAAAATCGGTGGTTTTAATTCCGAAAAATAGCGTTGTCGTTGACAATGAAAACCTTACGAAACGTCCAACGTGGAATCGTTTCATGCATAGTTATACTTGCCTATCAGAGTGGACCAATCAGAGTTGACTTCAAACTTATGCTTTTATCTCGGCCACCCACATCATAACTAGACCCAAAATAGCAAGAAAGGGAGAGGATGACATTATGCATCATGAATAAATAGGTCTCCGTGTCATTAGAGTGCATTTTTGTAATGTTGTAAGATGTCTATATTGTTCAGATTTAAACGCTGTTCGGAATTACGTTCATCCGCTCTACATCGGGAGAAATTAGATAGATCTATATAGATATCTATATCTGATGGGTAACTATAAAATCTTGCCTGGCTTTTAGATCTAGCATAATTAATAATTGTTTTTTCACTCAAAATGAATGTTTCTCTTTCTTTCATTGGGTCATTTCTTTGCCATGGAAAGTGTTTAAAACGGGCATTTATGTGATAGATCTAACCCTTTGAAAACAGCTAATACATTCTAGACAAATCCAATTGGAAAGCTGCAATTTGCATACGTACATAAAATGGATGCTGATAACCAAACTAAGTCTACATCTATTTGTATTAAAAATATCACAGAAAATATGGAGACAAAGGGACTGGAGGAAACGCTATTTCGGTATTTTCTTCTTTTGTCTCACTGTTTTTGAAGCCCTCAGGAAGTTTCATTTAAGAACTTAAATATCATTTCTTGTCTGGGAAATGGTACATTGTAAATATCTCTGCTTTTCTTCAAAAAACCTCGTATCTGCAGCTTAAAACAAGCTGCAGATACGAGGTTTTTGCAGAAAAGCAACGATATATTTTCTACTTTCAGGCAAAGATGGCAACCTTCGCAGTAATGTTTACAGTCATAAATGCACCGATCGTGTACTGTTTAAAGGAGGTACCGAAATGGGCAACAGCAAAGAAAGACTGAACAACAACGAACATTTGGTTGAAAGATAGACAAAAAAACGAAAAAGAAGAAATTAAAGACATTGGAACAAAAAGAAAGAATAAAAGTAATTTTACAGTGATAGTTTACAATGAGTATTTGTGGTAATTAGTCTAGTATTCCACTACAAAGACATATTCGAATTAGAATAATAATTTGCCTGGACATCTATATAGTCTAGTATTTTCATTGCAGATTTTATATTAGAATTAAACAAAAGATAAGATAGTGTATACCTTATATAACGACAATACAATGTAAAATGAAGTATTTTTTCCATGTGCTGTGACTCACTGGTGGTGAACTCGGCCAAAGCGAGGGACGTTTTTCGCTACAACAAGGTACAGATATTTTGAGTTTAAAGATCTGATTGGATAGTTTTTCTAATAACAATGAATTTGTTCTAAAAATAGACCGTGTTTGACGATATGCTTTGAAAAACCGCCTGTGTTCTTATAAAATATCGTAACTACGGCTTTTACGAAGCCGTAGTTGCGATATTTTTTAACAACACCGACGGAATACTATGATCGCGAAAAAACGTCCCACGCTTTGGCCGAGTTCACCATCAGTGACTGCTATCTAGTCTGGTTCCCGCACCTGAAATCTACTACGGATTTAGGTACGGTAACAGCTAATCTCCACGGCCATCCACATGGTCGTCAACGAGCGGCTCTGATTGGTCAAGGCGTTTCATCGGTAGTTTATACTAACCAATCAATGGACCCGGTTTGCCAGGTATTACCAGACTCTTTACAACGTAGTGTATCAGAGGCGGGAACCAGACTAACTGCTATCTACCACGATTGTCTGTCAGCAGACCGACATCATCTTTTATGATCTACAATGGCAATGAAGAGTGTGCTAAAATAGACTGGGTTTACTATTATTGTTTTCATTAACCGACGGCGTTGACATTATAGAATCTCGTACCACGGTTCAAGCCGTAGTTACGAGATTTTATAACAACACCCACAGATACTATTTGTTTGTCCGAAATTACGTCAGGGTTAACTGGATAAAGTCGTTCCTTATTTTATTTTCCCCGCAAAGCAACATTCTTATAATCATAATGACCGTAACCCATTCCCAAACTAGATCTGCTTCTGGCGTCTTTGACCATTTCAAACCAAAGACATCGTTTGACGCACATAAATGTTAAAAATATGTAGGCTAATCATTGAAGAAAAGAGCCGTAATGACTACCGGCATTTTCTCAATTTTATTCAATAGCTTTCGTCCTTTTAACGATATCATTCTTTCTGCCAGTATGGTTGACTGCAATAGCCTACCCTTGAATTTGGACAGTTCCATTTGTTTTTTTTTTCCGGAAAAGCATTGGCAATAAACTTAAAAGAAGAAACCATGAATTTCTCTGTTTCGGAGGATCTTTATCTCATTACCGACCGACAAAATATAATTCAAAGATGTCCCAGACGACAATTTGAAATGAATGGAATTTGACATTTTTAGGACCCATTTGGTCACACTGAATACAAAACATTGTAAGAAATGAAGAAATTGCTTGTAACAAGCAATTTCTTCACTTTTTTTGCAATGTTTTCTAACCATAAGTGCCTTTGTCTTGTCAGTGTGAATGTAAGGGGCCTCGGAAATCGCCGTTTTGTCATTCAGTGCTCTTTAAAAACACAGGGGTCCGTAATTTGAGCCTTGGCACTATCTAGACTATTCTTTATCACGTCATTAGTAATGACTAGAAGGTGCCAAGGGTCTTACAGACCCCTATGTTTAAAAACACCCATCAAGTTTTGTCAACTGCTGCAGTGTGCTCTTATGCAATACCAAACATGCTGCTTTCTTTTTTTCTTTTTTTTGTTCAATATTAAACCATTAATTTCAAATTTTAACACCTTTTCAAACAGCAACAGTTCAAACTGCTACAATTTGAAAGTTGCTGATGAGCACAGAATTTATGCTTATGGAGAAACGTTTTGTATACAGTACCGATTCCGCGTATATAACACTTTCCCAAACAAGCTCTGGCCCCGGTTTCTCGAGAAAACTTAAGCACGTTCTCAAACTCAAATCTGAGCACCGTACTCAAATTGCACGAAATCCACGTGAACTTCAATCGAGTACCCTTCAACGTTGGAGAGTATTCCATTGAAGTTGAGCATGTACTCATGAGTATGTACAGTCGACACCCGTTTTCTCGACATCGGATAAGTCGAAATTCCGCTTAAGTCGAAGTGAAAGTCATGTCCCGTCATCAACAAATGGATATCAGTGTTTAATCAAAATAATTTCGAAACAAATACAGCCATTGAAAAGTAGGAAAAGGATAGAAATTGCTGGTATCGAGCAATTTCTTTCCTTTTCCTATTATATTTCAATCATGGACACATATGATGCCCATCAAGAATGGTTAAATATCGTTTGCATCGAAAATAATCAAAATCGGATGAGTCGAACTCCGGGTATTTTGACGGCCCCTCTGACTTCGACACAACGAGTGTCTACTGTACTTAAGTTTTTTCGAGAATCCAGGGCCTCGGGTTTCGTCCCTGATAGCAAGGAACTGGGAAAACATTGAGACAAAAGAAGAAAATGCTGATAATCTTTATCAGCATTTTCTCCTTTTGTCCAAATGCTTTTTGTGATAAATATATAAATTTTGAATTTAGTAAAATCTTTTTTTGTCATCTGCTGCAGCTTTTAAATTGAGTCACACTATTTGGTCGTTTGGGAAAAGGGTAGAGCACTGCAGTTGTTGGGGCTCAAAGCGTTTTCATTTTTGTCAATATTTCTAGGTCTTATATTTTCAAAAGCCCTTTCTATTTGGGACCTGAAAACTAGGATTTGTTTGCGTCAGGGTAAGGGTTAATGGATATTTTGGGTATAGTGCCCCAGCATTATCCCGGGAATCTACATATTGTAATGATCCCACTTCGTTTTCTTAACCCTTTCCCGAACAACGAAGTCTTACGGTGATCCAATTTGAAAGCTGCTGCAGACGACAAAAATGGTGATAGATAATAAAGACATAATTTGTGATAAGTATGGCACAGAAAATATTGAGACAAAAGAAGAAACTGCTGGTTATCAGCTGTTTCTTCTTTTGTTTCAATGTTTTCCCAAGTCTATTCAATTAGGGACGTCAAAACCAGGTCTTGTTTGGGAAAGGGTTAAGGCGGTCCCGCTCAAGTAACGGACTTTACCTATGAAAATAAAACGCATCGGTCTTTCACTCCAGAGGTCCCGGATTCAATCCCCGGCCTTGGCCAACATCCTTTCAGAAAAAATTGTCAACCATCAATGATTTGATAATCGTCAACCTATGTGGGCGAGCAGCTTGAGGCTCGGCAGGAGCGTAGCTGGTCGTTTTAATGACTACGCACTATTAGTATTAAGTAATATTGTGCGTATTTTTCATTTTCCTTCATTTATGACAATTAAATTGACTGAAAATTTTCCCACCAATACAGTATTTGCGGCGCCGATTTGTACGCACGTGCGTATCTGCGTAAACGTAGCTATGCCCCTGCTCGGTAAGGATGTTGAGATAGTACTGGTTGTAGTGGTATGAGAAACGACATGAATCCATGGTTAGGTGCTCCAGCCGTAGCAGTTGAAATCCCATTCAATCAATTGAACGATCCAATGTATTGTGACGGTCCATCTGGTTTCCGATACAATGAGTTCTGCACAATATGTATCATCGCTTTTCTTTAAGAAATCTCGTAAGTACAGCTTTAAATAAACTATAGAAAAGCAGCATTTTTTGCTTTTATTATATCTCGCGAAGAAGTTGAGGCGTAGAATGTAAGGAATGCTCTGGATGTCCATCCGTATGTGTGCAGACACAATTTTGTACAGAGCGTTTCTCCTAGATTTATATGCAGGACGTTTCTTTAAACCTTTCCAAAACTTTTGACCCTCCTATAAGTGAAGGCTTGGGAAAACATTGAGGCAAAAGGAAAAAATACTGATAATCAGCATTTTCTCCTTTTATCTCAACGTTTACCATGTGGTATTGGCTAATACAATCATTATCAACATCTATTGTAGGCTCTTCAGTTTTAATTAGGCCACCCTTGTTTGGGAAAAGCCACTTCCTAAATTAAATCAAATACCGGTACATGACTTGTACTTGACAGAAATGGACAATTTCACTTCATCTGTGAATTAGCTGAAAATCAAGCCAGACTTGATAGCTACAAAGTGATGTACAAAAAGTTTAGTCAAACACTACACCATGAGCAGCCTTTCTCTTCTTACTAGTGGGATTTAAGACACTCATTCCAGTTTTCTTTGGTTTTTGCTTAGCTTGGTTTGATCCTGCTTTGTGTCCCAAGTCCATGAATGCTGTAGACTGCCCCGCACCTTTTTGCATTTTCAAGTTGTCAATCGTCTGGTTGGCCTTATCAAGATCAGTCTTCAATGATGTAGCCAAGTTTGCTAAACGGAATAAGACTGTCTGCATCTCAGATTTTTTATCTGCTGCTTTAGCTTCAAACAAGTCCATATTGATGATTGATGCTCCTTTACCAACTGTCAGTGCCACTTTGTTACCAATCACAGCAGCGTTCACATCTCCTGTAGAGAAACTGTTCCTGAAAATGTAGATACAAACAACCAGGTTAACCCCTTCTCAAACAACACAATTTTGGACCGGTCCAATTGAAAAGGAGTTGCAGATACCATTATTTCATACAGTTTATGCAGTTTTCGAGACCAGAATCTACTATGTACATTTAATAAGCTACTTAACCCATTACCAAACAACCAAATTTTGGACTGTTGTAATTGGAAAGATATTGCAGACGACAACTTCAGGTTGATAAAATTTTCAAAATCTTTCTATTTTTGGGTTAGAAAACATTGTGGGAAATTAAAAAATTGCTTGTCACAAGCTATTTCTTCATTTTCCACAATGTTTACATAAGCCTTTTTATTGTGAGGCATCAAAAAGCATCAATATATACTCAGCAAAAGAGCTAACACATCACTTTTTAAAATTGCATAACTTCTTTATTGTCAAAGATTTAGATTTATAATTTGGCAAATGTTTATCCCACAAGTTTCTGCACTCATTCATAAAACTATTTCTAAGTTTTCTTTCTTATGTGACCGCGTCATACCAAAGGAGGACCAAAACAGTTTTTCGGCTCCTGTAACTTGTGATCTTTTTCAATCATTTTTGTTTGAATTGATTTTGAAAGCTGGTTTATTGTGAAATTAAAGTCTGAAAAAATCAATTTTCTATTTAACATAACAAGGGCCGTTCCGGGACAACGTAGCTCGCATAGACGCACCTTTTTGAAAGAAAATGTCAATTTTTCAAGGTCAAGGTCACAAGGTCAAATTTTATAGTGTCAGGTGAAAGGTCTTGTTGGGGCCTGTCTATGTGTGAAATATCAAGACTGCATCTTTTACAGTTCATAAGATATAGAGCGATACGTTTTTGTCTACATAACCTACGTTGCTGTCAACGCCATCAATGACACCAACGGCACTAGTGATGTAACAATGCCTCTAAGGGTATACATTACGCGCCCATAAAAATGTTAAAGCCGTCGGTTTGTATTTTGAAGGGTAACTTTTATAAACAGAAACTCTTTCAGCCAATACAAAAGGTTTGAAAGTTATGCGTGAATTGTCCATTTTAATCAAATTTCAGTGAATTTTAGAATTAAGGGTATCCTTATTAAAAGTTCAATATTTTACAAGATACTGTAACATTTACTATGAAATTTCATACATCTCTTATCAAATGGAGGTAGTCAGCATGTGCCAACTTTGAAGGTATTCTGTAGATTCGTCTGTAGATTCTTTAAAAAAAATATTAACAAAGATCAGAGTGATGCGTTAGCAGTTTTGCCGAGTATATATGGAATGGGTTTAAAGGTTCTTTTGGTCCTTTATCTATTTTTTTAGAGAAGAGGCAGTAATATCTAAAGCTACCCACTACATACAGCTGGGTAGACTGTTGCATTGATAATTCAGTATCTTGCCCAGGGACACACCTCCACAGGTGGGGCTCAACTCGAGTCCAATGGCTTACAAGCACAGTATGCTATCTACTGCGCTATGGAGGCTATCAATATTAAAAAGGAAAAATGTTTATGATACATCTTTTCGAAGCCTTCTCTGCTATTAGTCCAGACCTAAAGCTTTTGACTCGTGACCAAGTGATTACAAGTTCCATACCCAGTAGCTGAATTCTTAGAGTCTAGACTTTTCACCCGCCCTTAAATTTTGCGCGAGTACTGGTGGGCAAACCTGTGTATCAGTTCTCACCAACTAGCCAATTTCATGGTAAAGACTGGTGGAAAAGAGTCCTTTCCCACATACAAGTTATGTTTACATCAACTTCTTTTATTCCCAAAATAAATCATTTTAAACAAGCGCATGTCGTATTGCGATGCAATACAGGAGTCCCCCACTAGATAACAACAAGAGCTTCGCAGAGCGGCGCATATACGCCTGAGAGGGGCTTGTCAGTAAAATTGGCCATTTTTTTTTTTCAATTCAAGGGCAGATAATTCAAACATGAAGTTATCAAGATTTTGTTTGCACAACAAGACACCATAGAGATTCACTGTGCCTAGTTTGATTAAATTCTGGTTGAAACTGTAGGAGTTGCGCACAGGAGAAAATGGGCATTTTTGAGAAAATGGGCATTTTTTCTTAAATTCAAGGGCAGATAATTCAAGAACGAAAACAGTTATCTAAATTCCGTAAGCAGTGTGCACAACTAGACACCATGGAGATTCATTGTGGCAAGTTTGATCAAATTCCGATTAAAACTATAGGAGAAGTTACGCACACAAGAAAATGGAAATTTCTTTAATTCAAGGGCAGATAATTCAAGAATGAAAAGAGTTACATGTAATTGAATTCCGTAAGCAATGTGCACAACTAGACACCATGGAGATTCATTGTGGCTAGTTTGATCAAATTCCGATCAAAACTGTAGGAGGAGTTGCACACACAAGAAATTGCTAACAGACGGACAGACAGACGGACGAGCGGGGCCATAACATAATACGACCCTTCGGGCGTATAATAAAAAAGTCCTTTGTTATAATATATCTCCTACTTCCTAGATCCATAACCTGTATACACAGTTTGAAGTTGCTAGCCCTTATGGTTTAGGAGATATGTTCCATACAAAAATGTACAGATAAAAACAACAAAGGACAATAACTCAAAAAGTGGGCATGGCAGAGTAACAATTCTTGTGCATGACACTTCTCCTCAATGAGATCTATCATCGTACAAAGTTTGAAGTTGCTAATACTTGTGGTTTAGAAGATATGTTCCAGACAAAAATGTAAGGACAAAAACAACAAAGGACCTAACTCAAAAAGTGGGCGTGGCAGAGTAACAATTCTTGTACATGACACTTCTCCAAATCCATTAATCCGAGTCTTCTCTGATGTAAATACGCTCTTTGATATTTTGATTTTTCGCTATTTACATCAGAGAGCGTTGCTCTTTGAAAAAATCAAGAAATTCGCAACAAATTGTTGCGCATCGTTCACCGTCCGATCTTAAACGCTATCGTTAAAACCCCTGATGATATTGATAAATGAACCATTTATTGTTATGGCTGCTGAAAAAATTACGACCAAAAAGTATTTCTAAAAGGTTAATAGGCAATGTTTTGCAACAACCCTCACCTGAGCAGCCTTTGTTTACCTTGACCTTCCATTCAAAACCAAAGGTTATACTCATCCAGCAGGCCGATTTGAAATGAAATTTTTGGTCAGGTGTGACAAAAAATGGTTTATTGATCTATAACTTAGTGTTTTACCGAGTGATTCGATATGATACACAAAAACAAAGCTTCAAGTTACTTGTAACGTTACCGAACTTTCCGCTGTTTTCAAAGAGCAACGCTCTCTGATGTAAATAGCGAAAAATCAAAATATCAAAGAGCGTATTTACATCAGAGAAGACTCGGATTACAAATCCATGAGATCTATCAGTGTACAAGGTTCGAACTTGCTAGCACTTAGCCTCTAGTTTCCCGTAATTCATATTTCCACATGTTGTTGTTGTTTTCTTGCAATGGCAGAGTGTTTATAATGTTTTGAGATCGTAATGTGTTAAATGAAAACTAAACTGAAAAAAATATCGGAAATAAATTTTGTGAAAATGCGTCATCCATTTGTCAGAACTCGGTTGATTTCCGTGAGCATGACAACACCCGAGCATGCAAAACAATCCACCATATTGACACATGCACATACTATCATAATGTGATGTTCGTTGTGGCAGGGATTACTTAGCTCTGACTTAATCGCTCTTTGGAGGTTGAAAGCATGTGTGACCTTGACCCTGGAAAGTAAATAATACCCATGCTCAATAAAAGGAAGAGTCTTCTGGTGAAACTGATCACCTCATGTACAAAGAGCAAGTGATTTTATTTCTAATTATGTTGAAAAGGAGTAATTTTGATGTACCAGAATTTTACAATTAAATTTGTCTTACTTTAATTTCGGTTAGTAACACCGGATGTTGATTATTTTAGTGCGCATGGGCAAAAGTAACGCTTAAGGTACTCGAATACGGGATACTACAGGCTATGGTTTTGGAGATATATGGCCCGGACAAAAGTGTGGCAGACGGACAGACAGAATAGAGCAAACCTATAGTCTCCCAACCGGTAGCGGACTAATGATATCATGTCTTTTTGATCTGCATCCTGCAATGTTTCAGGGGGGGGGGGCATTGGCCAAAATCAAATTTTTGAGCACCTCCCCCACTGGATCCGCCCTTGGCTTAATCCGAGTCTTCTCTGATGTAAATACGCTCTTTGATATTTTGATTTTTCGCTATGTACATCAGAGAGCGTTGCTCTTTGAAAAAATCAAGAAGTTCTCAACAAATTGTTGTGCATCGTTCACCGTCCGATCTTAAACGCTATCGTTAAAACCCCTGATGATTTCGATCAATGAACCATTTATTGTCATACATGTTGAAAAATTTACGGCCAAAAAGTATTTCTAAAAGGTTTATAGGCAATGTTTTTCAACAACCCTAACCTGAGCAGCCTTTGTTTACCTTGACCTTCCATTCAAAACCAAAGGTTAATACTCTTCCAGCAGGCCGATTTGAAATGAAATTTTTGGTCAGGTATGACAAAAAATTATTTATTGATCTATACCCTACAGTGTTTTACCGAGTGATTCGATATGATACACAAAAAGAAAGCTTCACTACTTCAGTGATTTTTTTACAATTTTAAGACTGTGAGTCCTGAGGACTCGCTGGATTTCATATCAATGAGTCCAGCTACTAGCTTAGTGAGTCCAATATACTATTTTTGATAGAAAATCTGTAAAAATTGTTGCATCCTGGGACTCGCTAGAATTAAAACTTTGCATCCCAAAGACCAAATTATGAGTAAAAGTAGCAGGATGCGCAGGTAAAAAAATCACTGCTACTTGTAACGTTACCGAACTTTCCGCTGTTTTCAAAGAGCAATGCTCTCTGATGTAAATAGCGAAATATCAAAATATCAAAGAGCGTATTTACATCAGAGAAGACTCGGATTACCCTTGGCTGTATTAGCCTGTTTCCAAAAATCTATATCACATTTATTTCTTCATGTTTAGGGATACACCTTAATCAAACAGAAGGATATAAGACCTGAATTTGAGGAAGAAAGCGTCCATGGTGTTTATTCCGGACGAGTCACGAATGGCGTCCGTCTCTTCCTCGTCCAGATCGATCTTCCAGAGCGTGATTCCGTCCGTCACGCAGATGATCCAGCTAGTAGATTGTCGAGTGTAGCAGAGATACTTGTCTCCGCTTGATTCAACCACGATATGCAGCTCATTACAGCTAGAATCACGAATTTGTGAAGCGAAAGTGGGCATTTTTTGTTTGTTTATTGTTGTTGTTGTTGCATAAAAAATAGACTGGGCAAAAAATAGACTGAAAATTTAAAATTTAGACTGAAAATTTTGGCCGACTTCGACCAATCGCGACCCTCGAGACTGTTTGCAACCTTTTGCCGTTTGGAACGAGTTTGCAACATGATCTCGAGCGTAATACAGTGACCGCCATATTGAACGTGAAAATAGACGCGCGTAAATGACGTCATCAAAACAAATCAATCCTTTAGCTAACGTTATGATTCAAGTGAAATATACTATCAATAATCGGTAAATCACATCAGTTTTTTTCATCTGGTAAAATTTTGTCACATTTATGAGGATACAATCGACTTTTGAACGCTGTTTGTTCAAATATTTTTCGACCATTCGAATATTCTCGGATCTTATCGTTACTCAAGATCAGCTTGAACATATTACAGTTGCCGGCATGAGCCGATCCTGCCCATATCACTCCGCAAGCATAACAACGGTAGTCTGGTCTATAACAACGGAAGCAGACCAAACAACTATGTATTTAAATCTACGCCAGAAAAATATTTGAAACAAACAGCGTTCAAAAGTTGATTGTATCCTCATAAATGTGACAAAATTTTACCAGATAAAATAATTGATGTGATTTACTGATTATTGACAGTACTAGATTCTATATTTCACTTGAATTATATAACGTTAGCTAAAGGATTGATTTGTTTTGATGACGTCATTTACGTGCGTCTTCTTTCACGTTCAATATGGCGGTCACTGTATTACGCTCGAGATCATGTTGCAACCACGTTCCAAACTGCAAAAGGTTGCAAACAGTCTCGAGGGTTGCGATTGCGACTTGGACCATTCGAATATTCTCGGATCTTATCGTTTCTCAAGATCTGCTCGAAAGTAAACGTATTACAGTTGCCGGAATGGGAGGATTCCTCCCATATCACTCCGCAAGCATAACAACGGAAGCAGACCGAACAACTATTTAAATCTACGACAAAAAAATATTTGAAACAAACAGCATTCAAAAGTCGATTGCATCCTCATAAATGTGATGAAATTTTATCAGATAAAAAAATGATGTGATTTACAGATTATTCCAATTGAATTATAATGTTAGCAAAAGGATTAATTTGTTTTGATGACATCCATGATCATTTACACGCGTCTACTTTCGCGTTCAATGGCGGTCACTGTATTATGCTCGAGATCATGTTGCAAACACGTTCCAAACGGCAAATGGTTGCAAACAGTCTCGAGGATTGCGATTGCGACATTCGAATATTCTCGGATCTTATCGTTTCTCAAGATCGGCTTCGAATGTAGCCGTCATGGGAGAATTTCTCCCATATCACTCCGCAAGCATAACAACGGAAGCAGACCAAACATCTATTTAAATCTACGCCAGAAAAATATTTGAAACAAACAGCGTTCAAAAGTCGATTTTATCGTCATAAATGAGATTAAATTTTATCAGATAAAAAATTGATGTGATTTACGGATTACTGACAGTATATTTCACTTGACTTATAACGAAAGCTAAAGGATTGATTTGTTTTGATGATGTCATTTACGCGCGTCTACTTTCACGTTCAATATGGTGGTCACTGTTTTACGCTCAAGATCATGTTGCAAACACGTTCCAAACAGCAAATGGTTGCAAACAGTCTCGAGGCTTGCGATTGCGACTTCGATTGGGACTATAGCTCAAGCTATTGCATTTGGAACTCCTCAAATTCTAAATAGAGGTATTCCAAATGGAGCTATCTCTCCAATCGAACCGCAATGGTGCAAGCTATTTAACATCATTTCCACAGCAATATTCTGACTTCGATTGGCTTATGGCTCGCGCCTTCGTTGGGAACCAGCGCTGTTCTATCTATTAAATTCACCTCCCGTTTAGTGTCAGCCAATCAAAATCTTTGTTTACTTGACACTGATTGGTCCGCTGTTTATCCGAGGTGTTCCAAATGACGTAATGGAGCCATGGTCCAACCACAGTTCTTCCGATGGTTGGACTAAAGTTGCGGAAATGACATCAAATAGCTTGCACTATTGGCGTTCGATTGGAGTGATAGCGCACAATGGCGCGAGCCATAGTGCCAATTGAAGTCGGCCTAAGTGGTCCAGCTATTTGAGCCATTATGCCATTTGGAACTGCTTGGATAACAGCGGACCAATCAGTGTCCAGACAAACAAAGATTTTGATTGGTTTACTCAAAACGGAGAGGAATTCAAGAGACAGAACAGCGCTGGTTCCCAATAGCTTGAGCTATTGTCTGATCCAAAGTCTGCCTTTGTCTGCATATAAGCTTTCAAAGCTTTGTTGTTTAGTAAAGGGTTGATTACATGCCATTTTACATTTGAAAAAATGTACATTAACAGATTATGAACCTTAAGATAAAAGATGAAATTGTTGATCATAATTTGCCTAATTTTGCTGATAGAAGGAGTTTTGAAAAACATTGTAGCAAAAGAAATTCCATAGAATCTCAAAATTTTCTGTACTTTGTTTTAAAGAAATACAAACCTTATCAAAACATTTCAAATGAAAACAGTCCATTGTTTTTCTATTTGGGAAAAGGTTTTATGCACACATGCAAGTTTAGTCTAACCCATTCCTTTATTGACACTTTTTGACATCCCACTTGATAAATTATTTGGAAAGCATTGTGGGAAATGAAGAAATTGGTTGTGACAAGCAATTTCTCCATTTCCCACGTTTTCTACCTCAAAAGTACAAAAATCTGTAAAATTTTATTGACTTGAAATTGTCGTCTGCAACACCTTTGGACAGGCAAAAATTTCCTGTCTGGCAATGGGTCCAATACATGTATAATTGATTATATATTTTTACAGTTATTTGGGAATAGAACTGGAAAGCCCATGATTTTGAAGCTAATACTCCAGCCTCTACCTCTCCACATAACACTACAAACATGTCCAAGTGTAACGGAGGCGGCTATATCTCATAACCCGCAAACAGTTTTAACCCTTTCTCAACCAAAAACGGGTTTTGACGTCTCTATTAAAGAAGACTTTGGAAAACATTGAGGCTGAGCATTTTCTCCTCTTGCCTTTAAATTTTCTGGGGCTTCATTTTACACACATCTTTATCAACATGAATTTTGTTGTCTGCGACTCCTTTTAAATTGGACAAGTAAAAAAAATTGCTGTTTTGAGTAGGGCTAACAAAAATCCAGAAGTACTATAATCCTTCAATATTTATTGTTTAAAATCAATACAACAAATTTATTACACAATTAATACATACAGTTTTGTTACGAATCAATCCTTTACAGCATGACAAAATATCAATCAAATTAAACCTTTTCCAAATGGCAAACTTTGAGGTTAATCCACTTCAAAAATTGCCACAAATGACAAAATGGGTGTTAGTAGAAAGAGAATTTGTGTAAAATATGGCATATAAAATATTGAGACAAAAGAAGAAACTGCTGGTTATCAGCAGTTTCTTCATTGTTTCAATGTTTTCCCAAGCCTTTTCTATTAGGGACATTAAAACCAGGTCTTGATTGGGAAAGGGTTAAATTGATTCCAATAAAGTCATTCCAGACAGCAAAATAAATGCAGTCATTTGTCAATCAACATCAACATTGTGGTCTGCTGAAACTTTCCAATTAGACCACCCTAAAATATTGTTGTTTAGGACAGTGTAAAAAGGCCTTAAGATCCCCTTTACATGTCCAAGGTCATAATTGTTCATGACTTATTGATAAATCATGTTTGCTGATAAAGTTTAAAATAATCATGAATTTATAATAGTTTCATAACAACGTTTCAATTCTTCATATGAAGGAATGATTTCAAAACTGTATAGACATAACAAACACAAAATATACAAACAGGCTTGGTGAAATACTATTACAAGTTCACATAAATCTACCCATCACTAGCCAAACAAACTTTCAGGGGCGATAGCCACATGAGTTAGACAATTGTGGTAAAAAGATATTTGAAAATTAAAATTGTCTGCAAAGAATGCAGTTTTACTATTGTTCCTGATCTTTTTTTCTCTCTAATTTAAACAATTTTGTCGCACAAATTCAGACACAGGTATTGCTTTAGTGTAAACAAATTTATATAGAGACCTATACAGTGCCGGTCAAAATGACCTTTACACTCTATGTATTTTAATTTTAATAAGATATTTCCGAGTGATTCTAGTTAGATTTTTTGTTAGTTTTGTTTTTCTTTTGGTATGCCCCCATATCAAGAGATCGGGGGCATATTGTTTTACTCGTGTCTGTCTGTCCGTCCATCCGTATGTATATCCGAATACTTTCCATTGGCTTTTTCTCCAAAAGTATTTGACATACAAAGCTCAAATTTTGTATGCAACTTGCTTTCAATGATATCTATCTGTTCCATGCAGTTTGACCTTCATCTGTTAACCCTTATCAACCCTTTACTCTACGAAAAATTAACATTTTAGAAAAATGGCCATTTCGGGGGCATTGGTGTTTCACAAACACATCTTGTTGTGTATGCATTAGTATATTGATACATACATAATGTAAATCATGAGTATTGTTTGTTTATCATTTCTATAACAGAATCTCACAGAAATCAGTTTTTTGTATAGTGTAAAGGTCTTTCTGACCGGCACTGTAGATAGCTGGGTTGGATATGTCAGGAATAGATCTACATATGAGCCAGGATCTGGAAAAAGGTCTCTTAAGGCTTTTGAGCCCAACATGGTTCCAGATCAGCCTGCGTATACACGCAGTCTAATCAGGAACCATATTGTTCTCCAACAGCTTCTTCGTGGCCTATTGCAATCGTGAAACAGCAGCACGGATGTCTGCCAGTCTTCACTTAGCCACAGTCTGGTCTTGAAACACGGCTGTCTCGAATGCTATAAGGGACGTTTTTCCAGATCCCTGCTCATATATAACTAAACAAACCATTCAAAAGGTTAATCAATGTTTTGAATGATTGCTGTGATTGGTCAATTTAAATGAACCCAAATTGTGTATTTTCACTAAAGCCTTCATACAGAATTATTCAATCTGTCTTAATACTAACACAATCATAATGTGAACAAAAACTAAAATAAAACTCAATGTGGCAATATTTATATACATCTATATATAATGTATCAACAACAAATAATAATTCTGTTTACAGTTGTACATATAAGATTAAGACAATTTTCTTTTAGCATTTCCGAAATAATATCACGTTTTCATGTCCATAGTAGAAATTCTTTGTGAAAATATTGGGACAAACAAAGAAATTTACTAATAACCAGCAATTTCTTCTTTTCCTCAAAGTTTTCTGCCATTGAAATCATCTAATTTTTACAATATTTATTTTGTCATATATCACCTTTGAATTTGGACCACACTGTTATGCATTTAGGAAATTTAACCCTTTCCCAATTGGATTAACAATTTCCCAAACAGTGACTCTTTTTGACTCTCCACAAGATAATAGTTTTGGAAAATATTGTAGGAAATGAAGAAATTGCTTGTGACAAGCAATTTCTTCATTTCTTACAATGTTTTCTACCAAGAAAGATAAAGAACGCTTAAAAGACCTTTCATTTGAAACTGTCCTCCGCAACATTTTTAATTTGGACAAGTGTAAAATTTTGTAGTTTGGTAATAGGTTAAAATCTATGCTATTCTCTTTCAGTTTCACATGTAAAGAAGAAGTAATATATATATGAGAGAAGCAATGACTTTGATCAGACTGTAGTTGTATATAAGCTGATCTGGATCCATGTTTGTCTAAAATACTATAAGGTCCCTTTTCCCAAAGTCCTTGTTAACCAATAATACAGATACATCATTCTGTCAGCACTCTTTCATAATCTTAAAGAAAATACATGAATAAATTATCTACATGAATAACTACA